>CM052801.1:36759960-36811158 GCA_028533885.1 Nasua narica
TGAGTGACAGCACTGGACTGGAATCAGGTCTCTTGAATGTGTCCTCCACCCTTGCCACATTTTAGCTAAGAGCAAGTTGTGCACTAAAGTTCCCCCTGAGCATCTGGAAACAGGGGAAGACGATGAGAGAGCCAGACCCTGCCCGACAGCTCCCTTCTTCCGACCTTTCTGTGGATGCTGTCACCTCTGGGACAGGCTTCTTGTCATAGGGGCTCAGGGTCATGTGGTAAGACTGTATATATTCTAAAACTCCATTATTTTAGTTATGTTTATTATAGAAATAATTATACTCATGACAGAAGTTTATACACTATAAATCAGTAGAAAGAAAAGTTTAAATGACCTCTAACCTCTATCATCTAAATATGAATTCTATTAACATTTTGATTTATTTGCTTCCTGATATTTCTTCTGGGTATGTCCTCTGGTATTTATGTGCATGAATGTTTAGAACATTCATTTAACTTATGGGACACATGGGTGATGCAGTCCATTAAGTGTCTGACTCTTGATTTTGGCTCAGGTCATGATCTTGGGGTCATTAGATTGAACCCCATATTGGGTTCCCTGCTGAGCAGGAAATCTGCTAGAGATTCTCTCTCTCCCTCTTTCTCTGCCCGTCTCCCCACTTTCTCTTTCTCAGATAAATGCATCTTTAAAAAAATAAATAAATTTGTACTTGCATATATACATGCGGTAAGAATTTCTCTTGAGCAACTGAAGTATGTTTGTATTTATCTTGATAAATCAGGAAACATTCTGTTGAATAAAAATAGGCCACTTTCCCTCTAATAACCTATCACCGTTGACTATTTAATCGACTTCTACATTTTATGCAGCTGCAATAATAATTATAAAAGTTCAGGTCAATCAGAAAATAATGTTGAATAAAATCAAACATTGTAAGACAAAAAATAACGTGTTAAGTGTTATTTGAGTATTGAAATATGTCTGTATATGACAAAGATGAGAGAAACTTTTGATAAAGAAATCCTTCATTTGTGAGTAAATTCTCCTTGGAAAATGTCACTTAATACCATTGTAATCTGAAGCAAAATTAAAATCTAATCTTAGAAGAGAAAAAAATTCTCAGCCTATCTAGATGGCAACAGACACTAATATCAAGAGATTGAGTGTCCAAGAAAGATGGTCAATCAAAAAGGCTGGAGGTGTAACTGAACACACTTTTAGAAAGATGAAATGTCAGACTATTCAGTCACACAAAGGGTTCCCTCAAGAGACTAAGGGTGTGTCTTACAGATCCTTTCCACCGAACCAGAGAGCCTCTAGGAAGTTTCTCAGCCCTTGCAGCAGAAGGCCCAGATTAAAAAAAAAAGGATTATTTTTTTATTTTTTAAATTTTTTATTAAATATTTTATTTATTTATTTGACAGAGAGAGAGATCACAAGTAGGCAGAGAAGCAGGCAGAGAGAGGGAGGGAGGCAGGCTCCCTGCTGAGCAGAGAGCCCATGCAGGACTCTGTCCCAGGACCCTGAGATCATGACCCGAGCTGAAGGCAGAGGCTTTGATCCACTGAGCCACCCAGGCGCCCCAAGGATTATTTTTTAAAAGGATAGTTGGATCAGTTGGTATCAACTTATATTATGGTTTTTTTTAAAGATTTTATTTATTTTATTAGAGAGAGAGAGAGAGAGAGAGATCACAAGTAGGCAGAGAGGCAGGCAGAGAGAGAGGGGGAAACAGGCTCCCTGCTAAGCAGAGAGCCCGATGCGGGGCTCGATTCCAGGATCCTGAGATCATGACACTAGCCAAAGGCAGAGGCTTTAACCCACTGAATAATGTGGGGTTCAATCTGATGACCCCAAGATCATGACCTGAGCCAAAATCAAGAGTCAGACACTTAATAGGTGCCCCTATTAGGGTACTTTTTTTAATGGGAAGTCTTTTCCTAAAGCATCCAACTTGAACAGTTTTTTCTGTTTCCATGAATTCTACGATACTATCTTAGGTTAGATTTCCTTATATACGTACACACGAAGAAAGGAATCTGGGTGGACATTATTTGTTCAGTGTCTTCCTTAGGTGAAATGTTGCAGGGAATAGAAAAAGGATGAGGAAGGAGGAGTCCATGCAAGGGTGTAGTTTCATGAAAAGTCTAGCCTTGTCTTGACACATGGGAAAGCTGTGTGGGGAAGGAGCCGAGTGCCTGCCTGTGAATGGCACCGAAAAATTGTCCTACTTGGAAGCAGGAACACGGGCTCTTGTAGTCCTGTATAAGTCAATTGTTGGCTACTCCCCAAGAGGAGTAGGAAGTTACACTTTCCTAGGCATTTCAAGGCACAATGGCATTAGAGTCAACCAAGAGCAATTCTCTGGAGAAAGTCACAGGTATAAGCTCTTTGTTGCAGCGCTCACAACAGGTGGGGATGGGTGTTCTGATCAGTAAAGAAGATCTGGGTGAGGCCCCAAAAGTGTCTACTCCATTTAACGAGAATGGGCAAAGAGGCAAATTGCTGCTGTGATGCATTCTTAGAAAATTTCTTCTCAGCTTCTCTCATGAATATCCTCGTGTGGTTTTTCTGCTTCAGGAATTCTATAACATGCAATTAGATCTGACTTTCCTGAGAAAGTTTTCTCGGATTGAAAACTTTTCTATGGGAATACTTTGAGGCATACCAAAGGCTGATTTTTGGATGCAGCCTTTGCCACAGTTGTTTTTCTTAATGTTTCCTACATGGGAAATTCCTTTTTGCCTCTAGGTTATTGGCTATTTAGGGCTCTGACTCTTTAGATACAGGTTTCATTTGTTCCATAAAACTAGTTCTTAATTAATCCAGAGCTAATCAATCAACATGATACACCACATTAATAAAGGTATGGATAAGAACCATATGATCCGGGTGCCTGGGTGTCTCAGTCGGTTAAGGGTCTGCCTTGGGCTCAGGTCATGATCCCAGCATCTTGGGATTGAGCCCCATGTCTGGCTCTCTGCTCAGCAGGGAGCCTGCTTCTCCCTCCCCCACTGCCTGCCACTCCCTCTGCTCCTACACTCTCCTTCCCTCTCTCTCTGTCAAATAAATAAATAAATAAAATCTTTAAAAAAAAGAGAACTATATGATCCTCCCAGTGCAGAAAAAAGCATTTGACAAAGTAGAGGTATCCATTCTTGATAAAAACCCTCAACAAAGTAGGGGTAGAGGGAACCTACCTCAACATCATAATGGCCATACATGAAAGACCCACAGCTAATACCATCTTCAATGGGGGAAAACTGAGAGCTTTTCCTCTACGGTTGGGAACATGACAGGGACGTCCACTCTCTCCACTCTTATTTAACACAGTAGTGGAAATCCTAGCCTCAGCAATCAGACAACAAAAAGAAATAAAAGTTATCTGAAACAGCAAGGAAGAAGTCAGACTTTCACTATTCGCAGATGACATGATACTCAGTGGAAAACACAAAAGACTCCACCGAAAATTTGCTAGAATTGATACACAAATTCAGTAAGGTTACAGTATACAAAGTCGATGTGCAGAAATCTGTTGCATTTCTATGCACCAATAATGAGGCAGAAGAAAGTGAAATCAAAGAATCGATCCCATTTACAATTGCAGCAAAAATCATAAGATACATAAGAATAAACCTAATCAAAGAGTTGAAAGATCTGTACTCTGAAAGCAATAAAAAAAAAACATTTATGAAAGAAATCGAATGAGACCCAAAGTAATGTAAAGATATTCCATGTTCGTGGCTTGGAAGAACAAATATTATTACACATTTAATGCAATCCTTATCAAAATACCAATAGCATTTTTCACAGAGCTAGAACAAACAATCCTAAAATTTGTATGGAACCAAAAAAGACCCCAAATAGCCAAAGTAGTGTTGAAAAAGAAAACCAAAACAGAAAGCATCACAATTCTGTACTTCGAGCTCTATTACAAAGCTGTAGTGATCAGGACAGTGTGGTACTGGTACAAAACCAGACACATAGACCAATGGAACAGACTAGAGAGCCCAGAAATTGATCCACAACTATATGGTCAACTAATCTTCAACAAAGCAGGAAAGCATATCCAATGGGAAAAAGGCAGTCTCTTCAATAAATGATTTTGGGAAAACTGGACAGCAACATGGAAAAGAATGAAACTGGACCCCTTTCTTACACCATCCACAAAATAAATCCAAACGAATGAAAGACCTAAATGTGAGACAGGAATCCATCAAAATTCTACAGGAGAACACAGGCAGCAACCTCTTCTTGGTTACTTTTTGTCCTTTCTTTTATTAATGTGATGTATCACATTGACTGATTTGTGAATGTTGAACCAACAAGATAAAAAGATTCTGCACAGCAAAGGAAACAGTCAACAAAACTAAAAGGCAACTTATGGAATGGGAGAAGATATTTGCAAATGACATATCAGATAAAGGACTAGTATTCCAGATCTATAAAGAACTTAACAAACTCAACACCCAAAGAACAAATGATCCAATCAAGAAATGGGCAGAAGACATGAACAGATATTTCTCCAGAGAAGACATCCAAATGGCCAACAGACACATGAAAAAATGCTCAACATCACTTGGCATCAGGGAAATAAAAATCAAAACAGGGAGATATATGGAACTGTTGAAATACTATCTTGTACACCTGAAACTAATATAACACTGTTAACTAAATGGAATTAAAATTAAAATTTTTCTTTTTTAAAGATTTTATTTATTTATTTGAGAGAGAGAGAGAGAAGTCTCAAGCAGGGGGGAGGGCCAGAGAGAGAGAGAGGAAGAAGCAGAGTCCTCGATGAGCAGGGAGTACAACTTAGGACTTGGTCTCAGGACCCAGGGATCATGACCTGAGCCGAAGACAGATGAGCCACCCATGTGCCCTAAAATTAAAACTTAAAAAAAAAAAAAAAGACAAAATACATGAATCAAAACCTGATAGGATTTGCAGGAAGAATTAGGGAAGCCAACGTGTATAATTGGGGATTTCGACAATATTCTTAATCATTGATAGAAAAATGGATAGACAATGAGTAAAGATATGACACCTGATCAATACGTTTAAATAAGTTTCCCTAATTAAGTGTGATAATGATATTGTAAAACAGAGACACATACTGAAGGAAGTAAGAATGAGAATGAAATATCATTTCAGTGATTTACTTTAAAAAAAAACCCCAGCAGTAGTTAATAAAACAAGATTGGTCATATGCTCATAACTGTTGATAATTATTGTTCATGAGTGATAGGTATAAAAGGGTTCATTAAACTATTTTCATATTTCTGAGTAGCTTAAATATTATACACTACACATGGATTAGTTCTGTTTCGGTTTTGCAAGGTGAAAAAGTTCTGAAGAGTCGTTGCCCAACAGTGTGAATATACTTTTTAAAAAAGATTTTATTTATTATTTGACAGAGAGACACAGTGAGAGAGGGAGCACAAGCAGGGGGAGTTGGAGAGGGAGAAGCAGGCTTCCCAGTGAGCAGAGAGCCTGATGTGGGGCTGGATCCCAGGACCCTGAGATCGTGACCTGAGCCGAAGGTTAACCGGCTGAGCCACCCAGGTGCCCCAACAATGTGAATATACTTAATACTACTGAATGGTGCACTTAGAAATGGTGAAGATGACAAAGTTTATGGTATGTGTTTTTAGCACAATAAAGATAACTAAAAACAGATTAATAAGCAAAAACTAAAAACTGGACCCAGGTGTACCCACAGTACTCCTGTATACTTCATATGAAAAGTTATTGCACAGAGCAAAAGCTATATTTATAAGAAAATTTCCAGTCCTATATAGTTTTGTTATTAGGATGTGAGAAAACCTCAATATAAATAAGCTGAGGGTACACAACCTAAGCAATTAGAAAAAACACAAGAATACATTAATAAAACCCTCAGGGAGTAATAATCAGTACAAATAAAACAAATGCATTATACATGCATGCATGTGGTGTGTGTGTGTGTGTGTGATATGTACATGGAGTGTATAAATAAAGTGAAGAGCTGATATTTTGAAATGATCAGTTACATGAATGAACTAACAAATCTGATAAAAGAAATAGAAAGAAATGCAGTATTAGGAATAAGGAGATATTATCAGTAGAGGAGATATTCCATTAAGTATTATTTCTAGTAGAATACTATATGCAACTCCGGGGCAACATTTAAATATTGAGGTGAGGGGCTCCTCGGGGGCTCAGTCAGTTAAACGTCTGACTTTAGCTCAAGTCAGGACCTCACGGTCTTGGGATCCAGCCCAAGTTGGGCTCCCTGCTCATCGGGGACTCTGCTTGTCTGTCTCCTTCTACCTCTCCCTCTGCTCGTGCTCTCTCTCTCTCTCTCTCCAATAAATAAATAAATAAAGTCTTTAAAATAAATTAAAAAATATGGAGGTGAAACAAGTGCTTCTACGGCAAAATAGAAATTAACAAAATTAATGTGAAAAAAGAAAACAACGAAAGAAAATCTAAGTGATCAGTGAACAGAAATTGAAAACTTTGTGTGTGTATCATTTGAAAAGACTCTAGCTCTCTGCGTTATTTCTTGCAACGTCTCGTGAATCTGTAATTATTTCAAAGTAAAAACTAAAGTACAAAAAAAAAGACACCAGGATGAAATTGACTTAATATGGAGTGTAATTTAATTTTTTTTTACTTTTTTTTTTAAAGTGTATTTCTATACTTTCTAAATAGTTCCAGACTAGGCATTGGCAAATTATGGGTTGCAGATCAAATCTGATCTATAGCTTGTATTTGTGAATTAAATTTTATTGGAAAACAATCACGTCCATTCATTTACATATCGTCTATGGCTGCCTTTGTTACAAGTTTGCCAATCCCTTTTTCGAACAATAGAAAGAATTGGGAATCTTCCAAATTCATTTTATGAAGCATTATAACCTCACCTTAAAAAATACAGTCTTCATACAAACAAGCAGTTACCTGCAGATTATTTCATCCTATAGATGCTAAGATCTTAAATAAAATATTAGCAATTTGAATCCAGCAAGTATCAAAAACAAATTTACCACATGACTGAATTGGGTTTTCAGGTAAGACAAAGATAGTTAACGTTAGTACATTTACCAGTTTATTTATTACATCAACAGATTCAAAGGGAAAACATCACAATCGTATCAGTGGATATAAAAAAGACATTTGACGCAATTCAGCAGTAATTCTCAAACTAAAACAAGACTAGAAGGAAACTACGAAAATTCAGCAAAAAGCGTGGTCTCGAAATCACCAGGAAGCATAATACTAAAAGGTAACATGCTGAAGACATTTCTATTAAAACTAGTGACAGGATGGGGGTTGTTCCTATCACAAGTGTTTTGAAAGCTCTAGCCAACTTAAATATGAAGATGAAATAAACTGGTTAAATATTGAGAAGGGAGAGCAAATAGTTTTTATTTGTAGGTCACATAGTCGTATATTCAGAAAATTAGCATAAGGAATTTCGGTTCATGTGGCAGGGTACAGGGGCGCCTGGGTGGCTCAATGGGTTAAAGCCTCTGCCTTCGGCTCAGGTCATGATCTCAGGGTCCTGGGATCGAGCCCCGCATTGGGCTCTCTGCTCAGCAGGGAGCCTGTTTCCCTGTCCCTCTCTGTCGGCCTCTCTGCCTACTTGTGATCTCTCTCTGTCTGCCAAATAAATAAATAAAATCCTAAAAAAAAAAAAAAGGTGGCAGGGTACAAGAAAATGACAGCGAATTGAAACATATGGAAAGGAAGAAAATTCTATCTCCAATAATGACAACAATCACAAAACTCCTAAAAATCCCACAAAATACAAGAATGGTACTGGACTAGAAATAAGAAAACTAATATTTATAATTCTAAAATATAATATAAAACTTAAGCACATGGAGAGAATATTCCTGGACAGAAATATGGTAAAAATAAAAAAATCACTGCTTCCGTGTGAACTCTGTGGAAGTAATGAAATGTCAACCAGAATTCCAATTCTTTTCCAACTTGGTAAAACAATTTCAAACTCTGCATGGAAATATAAAAAGCCAAGAACAATGGAGCACCTGGGTGGCTCAGTTGGTTAAGCATCTGCCTTCAGCTCAGATCATGATCCTAGGGTCCTGGGATCGGGCCTTGCCTCGGGCTCCCTGCTAAGCGAGGACCCTGCTTCTCCCTCTGTCGCTCCCCCTGCTTGTGCTCTCTCTGTCCAATAAATAAATAAAATCTTTAAAAAAAAAAAAACCCAAGGAATGTAAAGAAATGTCCAGACATTGATCTTAATGCATATGGGAATAGATACGACACCACTGAGGTTCAAATGAGGGACTTCAGGAAAGTTCATTATGTAAAAGTCAGGGGGAGAGAAGAGGAATAAACAAAGGATATGGGAATGCACAGAAGGAATCTAAGGCCCATTTAACTAGAAAAGATGCTCAACTCATTAATAGGTGAGAGAAGTCAAACAGAACTAGATATAATTATTCATCCTTCAGAATGATAAAAAAAATGAAAAAGAACAGCATTCAGTGCTGGAGAGGATTTGGGAAAATGGGGTATTTATACACTGCTGGTGTGAATATTTCATATACCTTTATATATGTATTGAGTATGTAATATATATTATACACATATATGTATCTAATATAATGTGTATAGCATTTTTGAGAGTCAGTTGGCAATATCTAATTTAAAAATACACACACCTAAGGGCACCTGGGTGGCTCAGTTGGTTAAGGGTCTCGCTTTTGATCTCAGATCAGGTCTTGATCTCAGGGTCCAGAGTTCCAGCCTCGAGTTGGGTTTGGAGCCCACTTAAAAAAAAAAATACACAATCTGTGTCTAATAAGGTTCACATACACAAAAACTGACACAAGCAAAGAGAAATACATGAAATCACCATCACACTGCCCTCTAGAGAGCAAACAGGTGAAAAAAAAATCAGAGAGGGTATACAAGTTTTGAACAGCTGAATTAACAACTGGAGGACGCTTAGTCTTTTAAAGCAATAGGTGGAACATTTATGGAAAGATGCAAAGGACTTCATCATAAGGCAAATCTCCACGGGTTTCAAGGAACAATTCTGACTCAGCAGCTGGGGAAAGCTTTTAGAAAGGGCCTGGGCCAGGATGCCTAGGTGGCTCAGTTCGTTAAGTGCCTGGCTCTTGATGTCAGAGCCGTGAGTTCACATGTCTAAAGATGGTCCCAGCATTAACGTCAAGTTTGTTAGGTGTGATGACGGTACTGTGATTACGTTAAAAGAAGAGGTGCACCTGGTTGGCTTAGTCGGAAGGGCATGGGACTCTTGATCTCGGGGTTGTGAGTTCAAGCCCCAAGTTGGGTGTGGAGATCACTTAAATAAAAACTTCAAAAAAAAAAAAAAAAAGGAGGAGGAGATGAATAAAGAGAAAATGAAAGCAAAACATCCTCAGATGTTAGAGATTTATACTGAAGTCTATGGGTGAAATGATAGGAAGTCTGGTATTAGCTTTAAAATACTCAAACAAGGGAGGACGGGAGTGAGGGGTAGAGGAGTGATGAAGCAAGAAAGAATGTTGATAACTGCTGAAGCTGAGTGATGGGTACACGAGGATTCGGCACGCTTTTTGTTCTACTTAATATATATGTAAAAAGTTCTTCACGAAATTTTTTTCTAAATGAGGACAAGAAATAGAAATACTCACAACTAATGACATTAATATTAGAGAAAATAGATTTCAAAGTGAGGAATTTTAAGAGAGATAAAGCATGCAGCCACTGAGAAAATACACCAATCATGAACATTTGTGTGTGTGTATGCATGCTTTTGAAATACGTAAAATAAGAATGGATACCACAGGGCAAATTTTGCAAATATTCAGTTACCATGTAAGAATATTATATCTCACAGAAATGGACAGGTCAAGGGATGAAATGTGCAAGATATTCAGATTGGAATAATACGACTTAAAAACTTGGTATTTTATATGTCCACCTTCAATCTTTATTTCGTACTCAACAAAGAATGCATGTGTTTTACACATAGATGAAATATTCTGAAAAAATTCTCCTCACACTAGGCCACACAAGATATAACAAATCTTAACAAATTGTGTCACACCAGCCATATTCACAGACTATAATGCAATAAAAATGGAGATAAACACAAAGAGCCAACAAAAAACTCAAATGTCTGGACAGTGAAAGCACTCACACATAATTAATATTTAGGTTAAGGAGGAAATTAAAATAGATGACCAACTACTTAGAACTATGAGAATGTGAGAGTACTACACATTACATCTGTTATGTGCAAAGAGATATACTTAAGATTATTTATATCACAAAGTACATTTATTAGTAAATGAGAAAGACTGAAACCAATTATTTAAGCTTTTAGTAAAAATTGTAGGAAAGGAAAATGAAATATCTACAAAAGAAGTAAAAGAAAACAAAAATAAACGAGGGGAGCCTGGGTGGCTCAGCCAGTTAAGCGTCTGCCATCAGCTCAGGTCATGATCCCAGGGTCATGGGATCGAGTCCTGCATCGGGCTCCCTGCTTGGAGGGAAGCCTGCTTCTCCCTCTCCAACTCCCCCTGCTTATGTTCCCTCTCTCACTGTGTCTCTCTCTGTTAAATAAACAAACAAACAAATAAATAAAATCTTAAAAAAAAAAAAGGTTGCTAGATCGCCCTCCAACTAAGAGAAATGAAAATGAAAACTACACTTGGGATATCATTTCTCACCTACCAAGATTGGCAAAAATCTGAAAATTGAACAACCCAGTATGTCGGTGAAGTTGTGGGAAAACCGACACTCTCCTCTATGGCTAGGTGTAATCAAAGTGATACGATCATATGGAGGAGAATGTGAAAATATTTAGCAAATTGCAAATGCATTTACTTACAACTCAGAGACTACACTTCTGGGACTCTATTCTAGGAATACACCTATACATGTTTGGAAGATATAGTACAAGGTGGCTTATTGCAGCATCGTTTGAAAGAAAAAAATACAGAGAAATCCAAGTGTTCATCAGCAGGATTCAAAGAAATCAATGAAATCAAATCATCAGCATGCTTCCAGTCTGTAGAATCAAGAACCATCAAGATGTAGCATTAGAAGTAAGAATGAATGTGATTTCAGAACAAGATGAAGAAAGACCTGGGGAGCAGTATACATAACAAATTGCAATTGGGGAAAGAAACTGGAATCAATGGGTACGGGTTGTGTCTAGGAGTTCTAGTAGGATGTTATGCTAGTATTTACTATTCATTAAGTGCTCTGGTATTTCTTATGTACTAATTGTATGTTACATACTGTATCTTCAAATACATTATGATGCTGGTACACGGATATAATAATTCTCAACAAACAAATGAATGTGCAAGAGGAAGGAACACTCTTTGCAGAACAATGGCAACTAATAAGTGCAGAAAGACATAAATCAGAAAAGCACCATTTGTAAACCTCAAGTTAATCATTGTTTTAGGCAAAGATCATCAATGGATGATGAAACGATTTTGTGAAAGTTTACTGAGTGCTATGGGCTGAACTGTGTTCCCTCAAAATTCGTATGTGAAACCCTAACCCTTGGTGTCTGAGAATGTGTCATACTTGGAGATAGGATCTAGTTAAAATGATGCCGTTAGGGTAGGCAGTGATCCAATCTAACTGGCGTCTTTCTAAAAAGACATTGGGATTTACAGAGAGACACCGAAGGGAGGGGCCATATGCAAGCCAAGGAGAGAGGCCTCAGGAGAAACCAAACCTGCCAACACTCTGATCTTGGACTTCTAGCCTCCAGAAACATGAGAAAATGAATTTCTATTATTCAAGCCACCCAATTTATGGTATTAGGCTATGGCAGTCCTAGGAACTAATACATTGGGGGGATAGATTATTCACTGGGTTCCCAAAGAATTACCCCACAGATAAATAATTAAACACAAAAGAAAAAAATATCTGGGGCATCTGGGTGGCTCAGTCCATTAAGGCTCCAACTCTTGATTTTGGCTCAGGGTCATGAGATCAAGCCCCGCCGAGGGCTCTGAGGGCTCTGAGCTCAGCCAGGAGTCTGATGGTGACTCTCTCTCCCTCTCCCCTTCCCTGCACGCTCTCTCTCTTTCTCTAAAATACATAAATAAATCTTTTTTAAAAAAAGAAAAGAAAAAATATTTCTTTACAATGAAGAAATTAAACTTAGCCATTACCAAATGAGGATGCATGGAAACATGTTCCCAGACGTGACTCACCGAGAGGGACAAATCGCCCAGGCAGATTTCTTTCCCAAGCTGTCCGACCTGAATCTATTCATGAGGAAACAATTAGAAATGCAGAACCATCTACACCACAATTGGCAAACTCTCTTCAAAAATATCAAGGTCGTGACGGATGAAACAGGCTGGGAAAATGCTCTTAGATTAGAAAGAGATGAGAGACTGAAGGGGGTGTGATGCCATGAATGATACCAAAGGCAGGCATGAACCCTATTTGTATTTGGGATTTTTAAAAGTTGTAAAGAAATTTGAAGATAATTAGAAACATTTGAATTTAGGATGCACACTATTATTTTATCATTGTTAAAATTTTTTTTAAAGATTTTATTTATTTATTTGAGAGGGAGTGAGAATGAACACGAGCCGGGGGAGGGACAGAGAAGCAGACTCCCCGCTGACCAGGGAGCCCGATGCGGGACTCCATCCCAGGACCCTTAACTACTGAGCCACTCAGGCGCCCCCATTGTTAAATTTCTTAAGTGCCGTAAGGGTTTCAGGAGGAGTTACGGGAGGTGATGGAAATGCCTGTAACCCGATGGTGGTGGTGGTTATACAAATCCGTACATGTATTCAAACTAATGAACTGTACACCAATAAGTTAATTTTACTATATGATCAATTTTTAAATAAAATTGAAAGTCGGAGCTCCTGCGTGGCTCAGTCAGTTAAGCATTCGACTTTGGCTCAGCTCATGATCTCAGGGGCCTGGACTGAGCCCCACAATGGGCTCCCTGCTCAGCAGGGAATCTGCTTCTCCCTCTCTCTCTCCTTCTCCTTCTGCCCCACCCCTCACTCACATGTGTGCACGCGCATGTGTGCTCACGCTCTCTCTCTCTCAGATAAATAAATAAAATCTTTTTTAAAAAATTGAAAGTCATATCTTGTATTGCATTGAGCACCACTGGGTGTGGTGCATAAACAATAAATCTTGGAACACTGAAAAAATTAAACTAAATTAAATTAAAAAAAAGAAAGTTGTATCTGGGATTTCTTAGATGCGGAAATGGCCTTGTGGCTATGCAAAAAAAAAAAAAAAATTCCTGTTCTTAGGAGTGTGGAAATACCCAAAGATGACCCAAATGGGGACAGAGACCACAGAGATTTCTACAGCAAGGGAGGCAATCAGCATCACATAGGAAAGCTTTATAGTGAAAATAAGACAGGCTTCAGGTATGCCCCGTGGAAATGTTCATTGGGGCAAAAAGTGGGGAGGCTGGTGGTCCTTGATCAAGTCCTGGCCACGTAGACACATTGCTGTAGAGGCGATGGTTTGGTTTCCAGGGATTGTTGCTAGAGGTCGTGGGTCAGAGTTCTATCGTCATAACACAGTTGACCCTTCAACAATGCCGGGCTTAGGGGCACTGCCCGCCCCCCACACACACACACAGTGGAATAACTTTTCATTCCCCCCCAAATGTAACTACTAATAGCCTACCATTGACTAGAAGCCTTACTGATAACGTAAATAATGGATTAACACATATTTTGTATGTTCTGGGTATTATGTACTGTATTCTTACAATAAGGTAAGCTAGAGAAAAGAGTGGTGTTTAAATCATAAGGGGAAAATACATTTACAATACCGTGCTGTATTTATCAAAAAAAATTCTGCCTCCAAGTGGACCTGCGGAGTTAAAACTCCTTTGTTCAAGAGTCAAGTGTATACGGTCTGGCCACTGTCCATTCTTTGTCGGGTCCCTCGGGAGCTACGTGCTGAGTATTTAGCTTTTAGAGAGCACGTTGTCTATAGTTGATTGTAGAAAGGTGTTATAAAACAAACATACCGGAGTCCTTTCTTTCTTTCTTTTGCTATCTATCCTTCCCTCTCCCACATGAACTTGGACTAGTGGATAAGCCACAAGGCTTACGAAAAACAATTCTCAGAAAGTACCGTTTTGACGGTCTGGGGCTCTGATCGAGAGGGGCTCAAAAACTAGAAAAACTCCCTAACGGTGAGTTTCCCTCAAGGTGGAAAAAAAAACAAAAAAACAAAAACAAACCCTACCCATTAAGCCCAAACTGCAAAGATACATATCCAACTTTCCCCTATAAAAACCCCAAGACTGCTTTAATCTGGTGTCAGGGGTGGAAGTGGGGTTACCTGTTGACTATCAGCTGAATACAGCCTTTAACCTCTACTTCAGTTACCGAAATAATTTTCTTTGGACATTGTATTTATTTATGTGTTTGTTTGTTTATTTATTTAGGACATTATTTTTAAATGATGGGGCCTACGTATGTACAGAAAGAGATTATGCAAATGTGGCAAAAGTTAACGGTTGTTATACCCAGGTTGAAGGACATTTGGATGCTTGTAGTACAATTCTTTCAACTTTTGTGTAGTGTAAAAATTTTCTGTTAAAAAGTTTGACCTGGGGGCGCCTGGGTGGCTCAGTGGGTTGAAGCCTCTGCCTTCAGCTCAGGTCATGATCTCAGCGTCCTGGGATGGAGCCCCGCATCGGGCTCTCTGCTCAGCAGGGAGCCTGCTTCCCCCCTCTCTCTCTGCCTGCCTCTCTGCCTACTTGTGGTCTCTCTCTTGTCTGTCAAATAAATAAATAAAATCTTTAAAAAAAAAAAAAAAGTTTGACCTGGGGGGCTCAGTCAGTGAAGGGTCTGCCTTTGGCTCAGGGGTCCTCGGATCCCCGGGGTCCTCGGATCGAGCCCCGCATCGAGCTGGGGAGAGAGCCTGCTTCTCTTTCTCCCTCTGCTACTCCCTCTGCTTGTGCTCTCCGGCTCTCTCTATCTCTCTGTCAAATAAATAAATAAAATCTTTAAAAAACAAAACAACAACAACAAAATTGGGCATAAAATAAATAAGCTGTCATTGCCTGCTGTCTTCTGACATGCATAAATGGTTGTGGCTGTTGGTCCAAATGTCCCTGCTTAGCCATTGAACCTGATAGTTTTATGAGGTTTTCCTCTACCTATGTCAGTGGAAGATGAATAATATTTTACCGTACTGTAAGATATTTCTCATCTACTTAAAGCAGAAGGCATATAAGACAGGCAGACCAGAAGACCGTGGATACCATTCTCCGCCTTGACCGTGGGACGAAGAGGTGTTCATCATTATGTCCTTAGCTGCAGGTGTGTAAATATTCTGACCCTGTATTCTTCCTTGTTTTCAACTGGTTGCCAGGGTAAATGTGAAGATTCACAACTGGCCTGCTCCAGGATTCCGGACAGTCAGTTGTAGAATTATTTTATTTTATTTCATTTTATTTTTTTCTTTAAAGATTTTATTTATTTATTTGTCAGAGAGAGAGAGAGAGAGAGAGAAGAGAGCGCACAAGCAGAGGGAGCAGCAGGCAGAGGGAGAAGCAGGCTCCCTGCTGAGCAAGGAGTCTCATGCGAGGCTCATCCCAGGACCCTGAGATCATGACCTGAGCCAAAGGCAGATAGATGCTTTACCGACTGAGCGACCCATCTGCCCCTAATTTAAATAGTTTTGATAATAAAGTTAGCACTTAATGCACCTACCACCCATTGTATGGCCTTGACGATAACCTGCGTTTATCCATGGGCTCCCCCAATTCATTGCCCTGCCCCCCCTTAACTGAGGTAGACATCATCCTGAATCCCAAGTTCATAAACCCTATATTTTTAACATAATTTTATTGCAATTGCGTACAGTCCTAAATAGTTTATGTTCTTCATGTTAGTAGCTTTTAATCTTACAGAAGGGTGTTATGCTTTATATAAGCTTTCAGGGATTACAGGGTTGTTGTTTTTTTTCCTTTAATATTCATCCATATTGTTAGGTATTATTCTAGTTTATTCACTTTGACTCCTGTGGATGAGCATTCACTTTTGTTTCCAGGTATTGCTATTGTGAACAGACTGTCATGCATCTCCTAGGTTTCATGCGGAGTGTTCCTTTTTGTTTGTTTGTTTGACAAAAAGAGGGTGCACAGGGGGTGGGGCAGAGGGAGAGAGAGAATCCTAAGCAGGCTCCACGCCCAGCGTGGAGCCCAGTGTGGGGCTTCATCTCACGACCCTGAGATCATGACCTGGGACGAAATCAAGAGTCAGATGCTTAACCGATTGAGCCACCAGGCGCCCTACTCTTTTAGATATTTTCCTAGGAGTGAACTGGCTGGATTTTGAGGTATGTAAGTATTCACTGTAGGAGGGAAGGCCTATTTTCTAAGATGGTGCCATGACCACGCTATGAAGCCGCACCCAAGAGTTGTGTCTTTCCACCGCGTCAGCTTTATTCAATCATAAAGCAAAGTTAATCACAACGATAAAGCAGGTCCATGATGCCAAACTCAAGGACATTTCACCACGTGATTCAACTTGGCTTCTTACACAGCACACAGAGCAGGACGGAAGACCAACCACACAGCGAACGAGGTAACAGAAGGGTGTAGGAAGTTTAAGGAACGAAATGCAAAGTCAGTCTTGTGAACATGCCGCTGAGATAAGACCTCCGTCTGGGTTAGCTCTTGGCATTTACTGCTTCTTATGTTGAAGCAGTGAAAGATCTCGGTTCCATTCGGAGATCAATTGGTGGCAGTTGCCTTTTTTTTAAGTGGTCAGACAGAGAGGGATCGTGTCTGAAGAGTCTGGCAGTTTGCTGCCAAAATCCTCCCATTTTTAAAGGGATTTTTTTTAAAGATTTTATTTATTTATTTGACAGAGGGAGAGAGAGATCGCAAGTAGGCAGAGAGGCAGGCAGAGAGAGAGGGGGAAGCAGGCTCCCCGCTGAGCAGAGAGCCTGATGTGGGGCTCGATCCCAGGACCCCGAGATCATGACCTGAGCTGAAGGCAGAGGCTTTAACCCACTGAGCTGCCCAGGTGCCCCTTTGAAAGGGATTTAATTGGTCTGGGGCCCCTGCCCTGCAGCTCTCCACTGGTTCCCCTCGTTATATGTTCTGGGGTGTCGGCTAATGCTGGTCCCGGCCATGCCTCTGAGCAGCAATACCTTTACCTAATTGTGTCATTGCCCGACACAGGTCCCTGCTTGACAGGAGAGACTCCATTTTGCTCCCCATGGGAGGTTACACTGATTCACATTCCTTCCACAGGGCAAAACGATCCTGTGGACGCGCACTCTCTTCCACACTTGGTTTTGTCCGACTGCAATTTTTGTAAATTGAGTGGGTATAAAATGTCACCTCATCATGCCTTGATTTGTATTTCCCTGATAGCTAATGACTTTGAACACCTCCTCATATGTTTATTGGCTCTATCTTTCTTTCTTCTCTGAAATGGTCTAACAGATCTATTATTATTATTTTTTTAAAATATAACTGTAGTACTATTAGGAGAACAATGATTCTTGGAGCTCTATATAGAGGCATGCGAAACACGCCACCACGAATTCAATTCCTTTTCCGTTTTTTCTTCATTCAGACAACTATCAGACCAGGGCTAGATATATATGTAGAAAGAGAATTTGGAATAATTAGAGTCCAACCCTCTAAGAAAGCAAAAATTAGCTCAGACTATAAAATAATCTGCCTTGCCATTCATCAGGCTGGGAGAACAATCACAGATAAACTCAGATGCGAAATTTATAGGAAACGTTATTTCTCCCAAGGACGTACTGCGGCTGTAATGCCATAAAGAACTCTACTTTGAGTGACTACTGCTTTCTTAGTCACTGGGAAACTTCCTTCTCTGCAATTATGGACTATCAGAAAGCTGCTATTTTAAAACTTTGTTTTTTTTAAGATTTTATTTATTTGACAGAGACACAGCGGGAGAGGGAACACAAGCAGGGGGAGGGGGAGAGGGAGAGGCAGGCTCTCCCCACTGAGCAGGGAGCCTGATGTGGGACTCGAACCCAGGACCCTGGTATCATGACCTGAGCTGAAGGCAGATGCTTAACGACTGAGCCACCCAGGCGCCCCTGAAAGCTGCTATTTTAAATGATATTAGTTCAAATGAAACATCCTACTCTTGCTGGAAATTCTAAGTCACTTAGGCACAAAGAAGCAGCCAGGATTTCCAACCTGACCGTACATAAGGGGTATCTAGACACAATGTTCCACATCTATCTTAACTTTATTGTTTTCAGGAAAACAGGACTCAGTTCCCTTTGCAGTTCACCTACAGCCCCATTTTGCCTTAAGGTCACCAAAACCACGGCTTCATTTCTATTTCATCTGGCCATCACCATTCCTCAGAATCCTGTAACTCTACCTTTTCCTTTGTTTAGTGGTTCCATGGTTCCTCTGGTGTGTGGTCTCCCTCATTGATTGATGGATCTGTCAGACTACAAATTAGTCCCAGATGGTCTCGGGCTGAGTAGGACACCCTTACATTCCAGATTGTGAAACTGAGCCCCAGTGGGGATGTGCCTGGACTGAGAGCATCTAGTAAGTCCGTACCTGAGCCTGTGTCAGGTCCCTTCCAAAGTACCTTCCTCACCTGAGGATTCAGAAAAGCCTTCAGAGGGGTACAGAGCCTTCTACCTGGAGGAGGAGATATTTGAGCTTGGTTTTGAAGGAAAAGTAGCCATTCCCAGGTAAAGGGCAACAGGACTTCTTCCCTTTCTACCCCAGTGACATGTCCTAGAAGGGTATGGGCATCTCCAGAATTTCTGTATTAGAAGTAGTATTAGGTACGGCAAACCAGTTGAAGGGTAAAATCAGTCTCATCTTAAAGCCACATTTTCAAAAGGGCACTATCACAATGCAGATTTTATTTTAGGGGGAAATAAAAATAATAGTTTCCTAAAGATGTTTTTATTGACATATTGTTTCAGATTAAGGAAAAATCAAAAGTATTATTGGTACATTACTTCATCTGGGGTTGCTGGAGTGGGAGATAATGAAGACTATAGGAGCATCGGACCCCGCAGCCAACCCCTACAAGCACAACACAGGGGAATCTGACACTGACTTCCCTTTTTCCCTCAGTGCTATATCCTAGGAGGCTTGCACATCCCCAATTTTTCCCCTTCTTCGCTCGTGGTATGTTCCAGGAGAGGACTGTAAACCAGTCTGACTTCTCCCCTCCTTTCACATCGTGTGGTATCTGCCAAGAGAGAACAGCCTCTGGCACCTCCGCGTCTTTCCAGAGGCCCTTGAGCTTCTCTAAACATTATTACACAGATCCAGAGTACAGATCCAAAGACCCCCTCCTCCAGGAAGACCGCCCAAAATAACGTCGCCACCCATGCTTCCTGTCACTGAGACAGCTCAGCTGCTCTGCTCAGTGAGTTTAGAGGCTTCCTTACTCTCGGTAGGGAATGGTCACTCCCCCAACATGGCGCACCCCACAGGAAGCGCGACCTGGGAGCGGCCATGTTCCCCGCCTGACAACGCGGCCGAGGGGCATTGAACGCTCCAAGGCACCGATTCCGTAACATCCCCATGTTGACTCTGGGCTGACAGCGGCTTCGAATGTGGTTTTGCGCGTGTGCAGAACCACGCCCCCTTCGTTCGTCGCCCCAAACCCTGAGAAGGGGCGGTGCTAGGGGTGGTGACCGGAAGCGGCTACGGTTCTCAGCAGTGGTTTAATAGTTGGCAGGAGGATCTCAATGCTCTGTGTCGGAGGGATGTGGAGGTGATGGGGCCCTGGGGAGCGTGAGTGTTGGGGAATTCTGTGCGGTTAGTGGTGGAATTGGTTGTCTAACCGTAACTGGATGATTCGATCATTATTTTGCAGGCTTTCCTCTTCTCTCAACGTTAAGGTCCTGAAGTTCACTCTACGACCCCCAAGGTTCGGTGCAATAGGTTCTAAGTGTTCCTTAAGAGTTGATTTTTCTTCTGCCCACGAATTATTTAGAAGTGCATTTTTAGTTTCCAAAAGTTTATCTTTTTAATAGATTTCTAGCCTATTTTGTTTTCTGTAGTCAGAAAAATGTCTATGTGCAGCTCATTCCTTGAAACAGGAGGAGACTCATGGCCTAGGCCGTGGTGAATTTTTATAAATGTTCCATATTTTAATCAAAAAATTATATTTAGTTGTTTCGTTGTCAACTGTGTCATACAGAATTTACACTCTTTGTTGTCCTTTTCTCCTGTTCCTGAGGAGAGAGAAATTCTCCGGTGTGTTGGTGATTGGTTTTTCTCCTTCCTGCTGTTCACGATACATTTTGAGTTCAGTGTTGTATAAAGTGTGAGACCTTAGCTCATGTGTTTGAATGTTCAATTACTCAGGCACCATCTATTGAAGACTATGCTTCCTTCCTTGACTTGTTTTGCACCTTTGTGAGAAATAAATCGCACATACTTGTGTGGGGCTATTTTTAGGTTCTTTATTCTGTTCCATTGACCTATGTGTCTGGTTTTGTCATGAATGCATATTGAAATTTGTCAATACTGTATGAATTTATATGATCTTGTGATTTTTCTTCTTTAGCTTGTTAATATGGGAGAATGCACTGATTGATTTCTGAATGTTGAACCAGCCTTACATTCCTGGAATAAATCTCACTTGATTGTGGTGTGTAATTCTTTTTTATGTGTTGCAGAAATGGATTAGCTACTGCTTTTTTTTTTTAAAAGGATTTTCTACGACTCGGTTTATGAAAGATATTGGTGTACGGTTTTAATTTTTGTACTGTTTTTGTAGGTTTTAGTATTAGGGTAGTACTGGCCTCATAGAATGAGGTAGGAAGTATTTTCTGGAAGAGATTATGTAGGATTATGCTAATTTTTCCTTTAACTGTCCGGTAAAATCCTCCAGTGAAACCCTCTGGGCCTGGACATTTCCTTTTGGAAGCTTTTTGATGATGGCTTCAACTTCTGTGGTAGTTATTTGGCTTCAGATTATCTAACTTTTTTTTTCAGAGTGTATATTTAATAGTTGTGAAAGTTTGTATTTTGTGGAGGATTGGACTATTTCATCCAAGTTGTTGAATTTATGTGCCTTTAAGTTATTTGTGGTATTCCCATACTTTCGTTTAATGGCTGCAGCATCTGTAGTTGTCTTATGTTTCAGTTCTGATATTGGTATATTGTATCTTGTTTCTTTTTTTCTTTATCAGTCTTGATAGTGGATTACCAATTTTATCACTCTTTTCAAAGAACCAGCTTTTGGTTTCAGTGATTGTTCTATATTGTTTTTCTGTTTTCAATTTCTTTCTTTTTTTCTGTATTTACATATATATTTTATCTCAACTATTTTTGTTTGTTTTCAGGTGTACAATAGAGTGACTCAACAATTCGGTAAGTGTTTTCAGTTTCATCGATTTATGCTCTTATGTTTATTACTTTATTCCTTCTGCTTGCTTTGGGTTTACTTTGTTCTTTTTCTAGTTTCTTGAGATGGGAGCTTAAATTATTGGTTTAAGACCTTAATTCTTTTCTCATATAAACATTTAGTACTATAAATTGCCCTCTCGATGCTGCTTTATTTGTGTCCCCCAAATTTTTGATATTTTGTATTTTTATTTTCTTTTGTAACTTTTTAATTTGCCTCAAGACCACCTCTTTGATCCATGGATGGCACAGAAATGTATTGTTCAGTTTTCAAGTGTTTGGAGACTCTCCTGTTTTCTTTCTGTTGTTGATTTCTAGCTTGATGATATTAGAGGATATATACCATATGATTTCAATTGATGGAGGTTTGTTTTATGACCCTGGGTGTGGTATGTCTTGGAGAATGTTGCATGGGGGCTTTAAGAGAATGTGTTTTCTGTTAGCATTTGGCTGGAGTGGGGTGGTGGTTAGTTAGGCCACCCTGTTCTTGGTCCTGTGAGTAATGGACGAGGGCATTTCTCAGAGCTTTTTCATCTGTGCCTGTTGACAGTTCTGAGTTACAAACTTCTCCAGTGTCCTGTTTGTGATATATGGGAGGAAAAGGAAACCTAGGGAACTCACCAGTGTGTTGTTCTTCAGGCCCTGAGATCCATGGACTATTTGCCTTTCCTTTCTACATGTCGGAGTCTTACTATTTGTATTTGTTGTCTTTTTTTTTTTAAGTTTTTTTTTGTGTGTGTGTTTTTAAAGATTTTATTTATTTATTTGACAGAGAGAGAGAGAGAGAGAGAGAGATCACGGATAGGCAGAGAGGCAGGCAGAGAGAGAGGGGGAAGCAGGCTCCCTGCTGAGCAGAGAGCCCAATGCGGGGCTCGATCCCAGGACCCTGAGACCATGACCTGAGCCGAAGGCAGAGGCTTTAACCCACTGAGCCACCCAGGCGCCCCTGTATTTGTTGTCTTATGTCATTTTTTCTCTGGTCTCTTCTACATTTTTTGTTCTCTTCTGTTTTGTCTCTATTCACTTTGTTAATTTACGCCTTGCTAGGGAAGCACCTGTTTCACATCAGGATTAAAATATGTTGCTATACAGTTATGCATAATATCCCACAATAACTACTTTGAAACACTGCCCTATCCGAGAAAGATTTTCCATATATTTGGAAAATATATATATATTTCCGTGTGTGCATATATATATGTGTGTGTATGTGTGTGTATATATATATATTTTAAAACTCTTCTCTTTGGGGCGCTTGGGTGACTCAATCAGTTGGGCATCTGCCTTGGCTCAGGTCATGGTCTCAGGGTCCTGGGATCGAGCCCCGCATCAGGCTCCCTGCTCAGTGGGAAGCCTGCTTCTCCCTCTCCCTCTGCAGTTCCCCCTGCTTGTGCTCTCTTTCTCTCTCACACACTCTCTCTCAAATAAATAAATAAAATCTTAAAATAAAACAACTCATCTCCCTTATCTGGTTTGCTGGGGGGTTATCTATGACATTGGTCATTTCAAAGGATCAGCTCTTTGTTTTCTTTAAACTCCCTATTATATTTATTTGAATTATTTAAGATTTTATTTTTATTAATAACTAGTTTATTGGGGGGGAGCTTTGCCTATTTTTGTTTTTGCTAATTCTGATGTTTTAGGCTGAATACATCGCTCTTTTTTGTTATATTTATTTTTACTTAAAATCAAGTCACTTAAAGCTATAAATTTCACTCTGTATGACTTTAGGGTGTTCCATGACTTCTGGCTAAACTTGCGTAGCTTCTGTATTGACTTCCTGCTTCAATCCTGGGTTATTTAGGCAAGTCTTCCTTTTCTTTTATAACAGATTTATTTAGATACACAAAATAGATTTATATATATCCCAGTACCGTAAAATGCGTCCATGTAGAGCATACGGTTCAAAGGTTATTATTGCATTCAAAGAGTTGTACAATCATCACCACAGTCTGATTTTAGGACATTTTCAATACCTCCGAAAAGAAACCTTATACACAGCTGACATTGACCATTCACGCCACCTCACACCCGCAGACTAGGCAACTACTAACCAATTTCCTGCGTCTATGTATTTGCCTATTCTGAATATTTCACATCAGTGGAATCGTTTGCGACTGGTTTCTTTCACATAAGATAATGACTTCAAGGTTTATTTGTGTTGTAGCACGTATCAGTACTTCTTTTTAATTGCCAAATAATATTCCATTGTATGGCTCTACTAAATTTTACTTATCCACTTTCAGTTGATGGACATTGAGGTGGTTTCCACTTTTTGGCTACCGTGAACAATACCGCTGTGGATAGTTGTGTGTATAAGTTTTGGAGTGGACATGTGTTTCCATTTCTCTTGGTGAGGTACCTAGGAGCGGAATTGCCAGATGATATGGTGACTCTGTGGGTAACATTTTGAGGAACTTCAAACTGTTAGAGTGGCTATACCATTTTACATTTCTACCAGCAATATACGAGAGCTCTAATTTATTCACATCTCACCAATGCCTGTTACTGTCTTTTTTTTACCCCTCATTTTAGCCATCCTCATGGATGTGAAGCGGTCTCCTAATGAATGGAATATTTTGATTTTGCTTTGCATTTTTCCCTAATGACTAATGATACTGAACGTCTTATGTTACGATCAGACCATGTAGCCTGTCAATTCCCAACATTAAAACATCTACCAGATTTTCTTTTTTTTAAAGCTTTATTTATTAGAGAGCGAGCATGTGAGTGAGGGGGAGGTCAGAGGGAGAGAATCTTTCAAGCAGACTCCCCGCTGAGCCCAGAGCCCTACACGGGGCTCGATCCCAAGACCCATGATATGACCTGAGCTGGAACCAAGAGTCAGTTCCTTAGCTTAACCGACTGAACCACCCCGGCGCCCCTACCAGATTTTCTTCGTGGCCAAGTTATTTAATGGAATTCTGTACAAGTTCCATGGGCATATGGAAAGAAAGCATAGTCTTGCTCTAATCATGTTTATGGGTTTAAAATTCAACTTGTTCATGCCTTTTATTTTATTTCTTATTTACTTTCTTGTTTCCTCTTTATCCTGTTTCTTCTCTTTTTCTTAATTAAGTTTCTCTTCATTTTATAAAGGACACTTTCCCTTTCCCAACAAGAATGACTAAATCTGTAGTGCTTTTATTAGTTGATCAGAATAAAATTGTTCCTCACGATAGACGCAGAGACACCCTCTCCTCCCTAGATCCTGTGAAAGGAGAAACAGATTTACCTCTGACTATTTTGAGGTAGTTAAGACACTGGAGTCCCAGGCTATTAGCATTTTCCTGATGACCTATCTCTTGTGTGTTAAGAAACTCTTACTTTTTGTGTGTGTTCCAAATCACAGTCGGGTTTTCGACATCCATTCAGCAGAACCAAGTTTATTTTAAGCCTACCACACAGAAGGTACCGCGCGTTAGTGTTGAGAAGATGAATTTTGAAGCCAGGTACACTGGCTTTGACTTAATATCGCTAAGCCTCTGTTTCTGTGTGCGGAAAAGGAAATAATAGTAATTGTGGCAACGCATGGGTGGGAGGATCGTTGTGCAAAGTAAGTGACGTACTTGAGAAACGTTTTTATATTCTCATCGCTACAAATTGGCAAAGCGAGAATGGAAGGCTTTAGCTATGGTCGTCTGAGTCTCACGGTCTTGCTCATATTCCATTTTGATGGATAACTAGAACAGGTATTGACTGGACTGTGTCTACCCTACAGCGTCCAAGGCCGGGGACTGTACTTTGGTGCCCCCCCGGAAGCATTTGTGGAGGTGAGTGCTGAGTGACTGACCGTGTGGACACTGTCTTTCCAGGTTTCTTGGAGTCTCTGTTGAGCCTGCGGGCCAGACCCCGTAGTGGAGGCTGCAGGAGCTGCTTCCTGGCCCCAGCAGCTCTCATTGAGTCCGCGGACCCCACTTGGCTTCAGGCTCGTGGGAGGAGGATCTGCAAGAGAGCCGGAAGGCTGAGGCCCCGTGGGAACATGGCAACCAACCAGAGCTCTCCTGGGCCATCCCTGGCTCTAGCTGTGGGGAGCTGTGACGACTCCTGTGAGGTGAGGAGGAAGAGGTGCCCAGGGCCAGGAATTCATCCAGAATGATAGTGTCTCATGATTTTGATTTGTATGACTTGTTCCTTAAGCAAGCAGCATAATCAGGGGATTTTTACAGGTCATTCATGTCCCTTGTGTGAATTTCCTTCTCTTGCCCACTGCTGCTTTATTTATCTTAGCTTATGGATTTTTCTATGGAAGGATAATGAACATACCATGTTATATTACTTGCAGATGGACAACATATTTTTTTAGAGGGGGGATGCGGAGAGGTGCAGGGGGAGAGAGAGAATCTTAAGCAGGTTCCCTGCCCTGTGTGGAGCCCGACACGGGGCTCAGTCTTACAACCCTGAGATCACGACCTGAGCTGAAATCAAGAGTCAGATGCTTAACCGACCGAGCCACCCAGGCGCCCCTCAGATGTACAACATATTGATTGGAAAGTTTCATACATTGCTAAATACCACAATTAGTGTAATCACCATCTGTCGCCATACAATGTTATTACGGTATTATTGATTCTGTTCCCTATGTTGTACCTTTCATTCCTATGACTTACTTATTTTACACCTGGAAGTTTGTACTCTTAATCCCCCTTATCTATTTTGCCATTAACCCATCGACCAACCTCTCTTCTGGCAGCCACCAGTTTGTTCTCTGTATTTAAGAATCTGTTTCTGGTGTTTTGTTTGTTTTATTTTTCAGACTCCACATATACGTGAAATCATACGGTATTTGACTTTCTCTCTCTGACTTATTTCGTTTAACATAATACTCTGTAGCGCCATCCACACCATTGTAAATGGCAAGGTTTCATTCTTTTTTATGGCTCTCTCTCTCTCTATATATATATCACTTCTTATTTATCCATTCATTAGTCAATGGACGTCTTAGACTCTTTCCATAATTTGACTATTGTTGATAATGCTGCTATAAACATTGGGATACATGTACCCCTTTGAATCAGTAGTTTTGTATCCTTTGGGTAAATACCTACTAGTGCAGTTGCTGGGTCATATGGCAGTTCTATTTATAACTTTGAGGAACCTCCATACTGTTTTGCAGAGTGGCCACACCAGCTTGCATTACCACCAACAGTGTAGGATGGTCCCCCTTTCTCTGCATCCTCACCAACATCTGTCATTTCCTGTGTTGTTAGTCTTAGCCATTCTGACAGGTGTGAGGTGATAGCTCACTATGGTTTTGATTTGTATTTCCCTGATGATGAGTGATGTTGAGCATCTTTTCATGAGCTGTTAACTATCTGGATGTCTTCTTTGGAGAACTGTCTTTTCATATTTCTGCCCATTTCTTAACTGGATATTTGTTTTATGGGTGTTCAGTTTGATAAGTTCTTTATAGATTTTAGATACTGGCCCTTTATCCGATATGTCATTTGCAAATATCTTCTCCCATTCTGTAGGTTGTCTTTTAGTTTTGTTGGTTTTTTGTGTTTTTTTTTTTTCTGTGCAAAAGCTTTTTTTTTTTTTTTTAAAGATTTTATTTATTTATTTGACAGAGAGAGATCACAAGTAGGCAGAGAGGCAGGCAGAGAGAGAGGGGGAAGCAGGCTCCCTGCTGAGCAGAGAGCCCGATGCGGGGCTCGATCCCAGGACCCTGAGACCATGACCTGAGCCGAAGGCAGAGGCTTAACCACTGAGCTACCCAGGCACCCCCTCGTGTAGGATTTTGATGGTTTTCTGTCTCCCATTTAGGTCTTTCATTGATTTTGAGTTTATTTTTGTGGATGGTGTAAGAAAGGGGTCCAGTTTCATTCTTTTGCATGTTGCTGTCCAGGTTTCCCAACACTGTTTGCTGAAGAGACTATCTTTTTTCCATTGGATATGCTTTCCTGCTTTGTTGAAGATTAGCTGACCATATAGTTGTGGATCCATTTCTGGATTTTCTGTTCAGTTCCGTTGGTCTATGCATCTGGTTTTGCGCCAGTACCATACTGTCCTCATCACTACAGCTTTGTAATAGAGCTTGAATTCTGGAATTGTGATGCCTCCAGCTTTGCTTATCTTTTTCAGGATTGCTTTGGCTATTTGGGGCCTTTTCTGGTTCCATACAAATTTCAGAATTGTTTGTTCCAGCTCTGTAAAAAATGCTGGTGTTATTTGATAGGGATTGCATTAAATGTATAGATTGATTTGGGGAGTAAAAACATTTTAATAATTTTTGTTCTTCTAATCTATAAGCGTGAAATGCTTTTCCATTTCTTTGTATCCTCTTCAATTTCCTTCATAAGTGTTCTATAGTTTCCAGAGTATAGATCTTTTCCTCTTTGGTTCCTCTTAGATTTATTCCTAGGTATCTTATGTTTTCATGCAATTGTAAATGGGGTTGATTTCTTGATTTCTCTTTTTGCGGCTTCGTTATCGGTGTATAGAAATGCAACAGATTTCTGTATGTTGGTTTTGTATCTTGTGACTTCACTGAATTTGTGTATCAGTTCTAGCAGTTTTTTGGTGGACTCTTTTAGGTTTTCTACATACAGTATCATGTTGTCTCCAAAGAGTGAAAGTTTGACTTCTTCCTTGCCGATTTGGGTGCTTTTATTTCTTTTTGTTGTCTGATTGCTGAGACTAGAACTTCCAGTACTATGTTAAATAACATGAGAGTGGGCGTCCCTGTCTTGTTTCTGACATTAGGGGTCAAGTTCTGTTGTTCACCATTGAGGATGACATCAGCTCTGGGTCTTTCTTATGTGACTTTATGATGTTGAGGTGTGTTCCTTCTACCCTACTTTCTTGAGTGTTTTTTAATTAAGATAGGGTGCTGTATTTTGTCAAATGATTTTTCTGCATTTCTTGACAGGATCATATGGTTCTTATCCTTTCTTTTATTAATGTGGTGAATCATGTTGATTGATTTGTGGTTATTGACCCACGTTTGCAGCCCAGGAATAAATCCCACTCGATCATGGTGAATGATTCTTTTAAACTACTGTTAGATTTGATTTGCTAGTCTATTGTTGAGAATTTTTGCATCCATGTTCATCAGGGATATTGGTGTGTAATTATCCTTTTTAGTGGGGTCTTTGGTTTTGGAATCAAGGTAATACTGGCCTTGTAGAATAAGCTGGAAGTTTTCCTTCCATTTTTATTGTTTGGAATATTTTTTGAAGAATAGGTATTAACTCTTCTTTAAATGTCTGGTAGAATTCCTCTGGGAAGCCATCTGGCCCTGATTTTGTTTACTGGGAGATTTTTGATTCCTGATTCAATTTGTTTGCTTGTTATCAGTCTGTTCAAATTTTCTCTTTCTTTCTGTTTCAGTTTTGGTAGTTTGTAAGTTTCTGGGAATCGCTCCGTTTCTTCTAGATTGCCCAATTTGTTGACAC
The DNA here is from genome assembly GCA_028533885.1 of Nasua narica. Classification (NCBI taxonomy): domain Eukaryota; kingdom Metazoa; phylum Chordata; class Mammalia; order Carnivora; family Procyonidae; genus Nasua; species Nasua narica. Next base: position 36,788,716 of record CM052801.1, read on the forward strand.
ATAATTTTTCATAATATTCTCTTATAATTATTTGTATTTCTGTGGTATTTGTTATGATATCTCCTCTCTCATTTGTGATTTTATTTTTTGAGTCCATTCTCTTCTTTTAATAAGCTTGGCTAGGGGTTTATCAATTTTGTTAATTCTTTTTTTTTTTTTTTTAAGATTTTTTATTTATTTATTAGAGAGAGAGAGACTGAGAATGAGAGGGGAGAAGGTCAGAGGGAGAAGCAGACTTCCTGCAGAGCCGGGAATCCGATATGGGACTCGATCCCGGGACTCCGGGATCATGACCTGAGCCGAAGGCAGTCGCCTAACCAACTGAGCCACCCAGGCGCCCAATTTTGTTAATTCTTGAAAGAACCAACTCCTAGTTTCATTGATCTAGTCTACTTTTTTTTGTTGTTTCTGTGTCATTTATTTCTGCTCTAATCTTTATTACTTCCCTTCTTTGGCTGGCTTTAGAATCATTTGCTCTTCTTTTTCTAGCTCATTTAGGTGTAAGGTTAGATTGTATATTTGAGATTTTTCTTGCTTGTGGAGGTAGGCCTGTATTGCTATGTATTTCCCTCTTAGGACTGCCTTTGCTGCATCCCAAAGGTTCTGGACTACACTGTTTTCATTTTCATTTGCTTCCATGTATTTTTTAATTTCTTCTTTAATTTCCTGGTTAGTGCATTTATTCTTTAGTAGCGTGTTCTTTAGCCTCCATGTATTTGTGATCTTTCCACATTTTTTCTTGTGGTTGACTTCAAGTTTCACAACATTGTGGTGTGAAAACATGCATGGTGTGATCTCAGTCTCTTTGTACGGGTTGAGGCCTGATTTTTGGCCCAGTACGTTATCTATTCTGGAGAATGTCCCATGTGCACTCGAAAAGAATGTATATTTGGCTGCTTTAGGAGAAAATGTTTTGAATATATCTGTGAAGTCCATCTAGTCATTCAAAGCCCTTGTTTCCTTGTTGCTCTTCTGCTTAGATGATCTGTCCATTGCTGTAAGTGCAGTGTTAAAGTTCCCTACTATTATTGTGTTATTAGCAATGAAGTTCTTTATGTTTGTTATTAATTGATTTATACATTTGGGTGCTCCCAAGTTGGGGGCATAAATATTTATAATTGTTAGATCTTCTTGATGGATAGACCCCTTAATTATGATTTAATGCCCTTCTTCATCTCTTGTTACAGGCTTTGTTTTAAAATCTTGTTTGTCTGATGTATGTGTGGCTATTCCAGCTTTTTTTTGATGTCCATTAGCATGATAAATGGTTTTCCTCTCTCTCCCTTTTAATCTGTGGTGTCTTTGGGTCTAAAATGACTGTCTTATTTTTTTTATCCATTCTGATACCCCATGTCTCTTGATTGGGGCATGGAGCCCATTTACATTTAGAGCGATTATTGATACGAATTTGTTGCCATTGTATTATTTGTTAAGTGGTTGTTTCTGGAGCTTTTCTCTTTTTCTTTCTAATCTTTGTTGCTTTTGGTCTTTCTTTCCCATGCACAGTCTCCTTTAATATTTCTTGCAGGGCTGTTTAGTGGTCTCAAACTCCTTTAGTTTTTGTTTGTCTGGGAAACTCTTCATCTCTCCTATTCTGAATGACAGCCTCACCGGATATAGTGTTCTTGGCTGCATATTTTTCCCATTCAACACATTGAATATGTCCTGCCCCTCTCTTTTGGCCTGCTGGGTTTCCATGGCAAAACCTGCTGCTAACGTTACTTGCCTTCCCTTATATGTTAGGGGCTTCTTTTCCCTTGCTGCTTTTAGGATTTTTTTCCCTTATCTCTGTATTTTGCAAATTTTACTACAATGTATCTTGGTGTTGGCCTGATTTGTTGATTTTGATGGAGTTGTCTATGCCTCATGGATTTGGATGTCTGTTTCCTTCCCCAGATTAAGGAAGTTTTCACCTATAATTTCTTCAGATAAACCTCTGCCCCATTTTCCCTCTCTTCTTCTTCTGGGACTCCTATAATACGAATGTTATTATGCTTTATGGAGTTGCTGAGTTCCCAATTTTACATTCATGATCTAATAGTTTTGTTTTCCTTGTTCTTTTCAACTTCATTATTTTTCATACTTTTATCTTCTATATCATTTATTCATTCCTCTGCTTCTTCCGTGCTTATGGTCTTTACATCCAGTCCATGTCACATCTCAGTTATAGCTTTTTTTATTTTGGCCCGACTGGTTTCGAGTTAGGTTTGTTATCTCTGCAGCTAGGGTTTCTCTGGTGTCTTCTGTGCTCCTCTCAAGCCCAGCTAGTATCAAATGGTTGTTACTTTGAATCCTGGGTCAGGCATATTATATCCATTTCAATTAGATCCCTGGCCTGACCTTGTCTCGTTCTTTCTTTTGGGATGAATCTTTCATCCTGGCATTTTGTCTAGGTCTCTGGGCTTTTTTAAAAAATATTTTATTTATTTATTTGAGACAGAAAGAGAGAGCACGAGCAGTGGGGAGGGGCAGAGGGAAAGGGAGAAGCAGACTCCTTGCCGAGTACAGAGTCTGACACGGGGCTCGATCCCTGGACCCTGAGATCATGACCTGAGCCAAAGGCAGACACTTCACCGACTGAGCCACCCAGGCACCCCTGAGTCTCTGTTTTCTCCTCTGTGTTAGGAAAGTCTGTAATGTTTCTTGCTTCTGAGAGTAATGGCCTAATGAAGAAGGGGCCTTATACTGTCCATTGCCTGATGCTCTATGAAGGGTTTCTGGTGTCAGTGCCTGATGGCTTTAGGAAGCGTTTCTGATGTATGTCGTATGCCTTCTGCTGCTGTGTTTTCGCCGCTCTTTCTGTCCGGTCAGTGCGCTGTAGAGTCTCTCCTTGCCTGCAGTGGGGAGTGTTTGGACCTTAGCCAGAGTGTGGTGAGTTTTAACTAGGTGTGCTCTGGTCTGCTTGCTAAAAGAGACCTGATGTTATTTCCAGTCGAGCTGAAGCTTTGCAGCACTCTTTGGTCAGGAGATGTGGTATACGTGGGGGGTTTGTGCTGGTCTTCTAGGGGAGGGGCCTGCTGCCCTGGGTCTCAGGCATACCAGCCCTGGTAAAGAAACACCTGAGTGCAGGGGGGCGGGGCTTGGCCTCCACCGCGGGCGCTGTGTTGCTCCCTAACTTCAGTCCATGCTAATGGGCGTGGGGGGGGGTGGGGGGAAATCGCACCAGTCCTCTCCCTCATTCCTGGAGAGGGGAGTCCATGCCCGTAGCTTTCCGGGAAGCCCTCACAGAAGGGCTCGTGTGTCCCAGGTGTCCCTCAGATCCCTGCCTTTACCCTGTCTGTGTCCTGGCCACCTGCCTGCCCTGCTGGTAGTGCAGTGCACCTGTCTTTTATCCCAGGCCGGCCGGCTGTGTTTCAAAACCCCAAACTTTTAGGGACCCAGCATGGTGCGTTCCTTCAGTGGTCCTCTGGGGGCGGATCTTGACGCACTGGGGCTGGTGCCAGTTTGTCCCAAAAGGGCAGTCACACCAAAATGCAGGGGCTTGGAGTTTAGAGTAAAAGGCAGCAAAATGCCCGTGTCCAGGTTAGCCGCCCTCAGCAGGTGTCTCTGCTCCTATGATAAGGGGCAGGGGAGCACAGTGGTGCCTGCTGGCTCTTTTGGCCCCTGAGAGGCAAGGCCACTTCTCCCTGATGCTCTCCAAGAAGGGGAACTGTCTCTCCCAGTGTGTCCCACGGAATCCTCAGAGCACGCCATCAGCCCTGAGGCCTCCGCCCTCCTCGGCAGGAATGCCACGGCACCTGCCGGACTCACACCAGCCATCGCGTGGACCTCTAAAACTCCAGTCTTTGAGCTCTGTCTCTTGTAAAAACTCACAATAATCAGCCCCTCTCATTTTCCCAGTCAGTGCCTCTGGGGAAGTATTTTTCTTGTATGATCTTGTATGATTTTCTTGTATGATCTCCTATCCATTCTTCTTTTTTTTTTTTTAAAGATTTTATTTTTAAGTAATCTTTATACCCAACATGGGGCTAGAACCCACAACCCCGTGATTGAGTCATAGGCTCCACCAGCTGAGTCAGCCAAGAGTCCCAGGATTTCATTCTTTTTTATGGCTGAGTAACTTTCCAGTGTGTGTATGTGTGTGTGTGTGTGTGTGCGTGCACGCATGTGTGTACACCACATCTTCTTTATCCTTTCATCTATTGATGGACACTTGGGTTCCTTCCTTAATTTTAACTATTATAAATAATGTGTTAATAAACACAGGGGTGCATATATCTTTTCGAATAAGTATTTTCATTTTCTTTGCATAAATACCCAGTAGTGGCATCCGTGGATCGTGGAGTAATTCTATTTTTAATTTTTTGAGTAACCTCCCTACTGTCTACCAAGGTGATTGTACCCGATTCCATTCCCACCAGCAGCGCACGAGGGTTCCCTTTTCTTTATTTCTTCTCTTTTTGATTCTGGCCATTTTGACTGGTGTGAGGGTGACATCTCATTGTGGTTTTGACTGGCACTTTCCTGACAGTTAGCGATGTTGAGCATCTTTTCATGTGCCAATTTGGCCATCTGTATGTCTTTTTTGGGAAAGTATCCAATCAGGTCCTCTGCCTGGTTCTTAATGAGATGCTTTTAGGGTTTTTTGGTATTGTATTGTATGCGTTCTTTGTATATTTTGGGTATTGACCCCTTATTGGACATATATTTGCACATATCCTTCCCTTTTCACTAGTTTGCCTTCTTGTTTTGTTGATGGTTTCCTTTGCTGTGCAAAACCTTTATATTTTGGTATAACCCCAAGAGTTTATTTTTGCTTTTGTTTCTCTTGCCTCAGGAGACATATCCATAAATATGTTGCTAAGGGCAATGTCTAAGAGATTACTACCTGTGTTTTCTTTTAGGAGTTCTGTGGTTTCAGGTCTCACATTTAGATCTTTAATCCATTTTGAGTTTATTTTTATATATGTCGTAAGAAAGTGGCCCATTTTCATTCTTTTGCATGTAGCTGTCTAGTTTTCTGAGCACCATTTACTGAAAAGATGTTTTTTTCCCCATTCTGTATTCTTACCCCCTTTGTTATAAAACAGTTGACCATATAGGTGTAGGTTTATTTCTGGGCTCTCTCCTGTTCTGTTGATCTTTATGTCTGTTTTTGAGCCAGTACTATACTGTTTTGATTACTATAGCCTTGTAGTATATATTGAAATCTGGGATTGTGATACCTCTAGCTTTGTTCTTCTTTCTCAAGGATGCTTTGGCTCTTTGGAGCCTTTTGTGGTTCCATGCAAAGTTTAGGATTATTTGAGTTCTATGAAAAGTACCTAGTATTTTGATAGGGATTGCATTGAATCTGTAGCTTACTTTGGGTAATATGGACATTTTAACAATATTAATTCTTCCAGTCCATTAGCTTAGCGTATCATTCCTTTTGTTTGGGTCATATTCAGTTTTTTAAATCAATGTTTTATAGTTTTCAGAGTATAGATCTTTTACCTCCTTGGTGAAATTTTTTCCCAAGTATTTTATTCTTTTTGGTGCAATTATAAATGGGATTGTTTTCTCAATTTCTCTTTCTGCTACTTCATTATTAGTGTATGGAAATGTAACAGATTTCTGTATATTGATTGTGTATCCTGCAGCTTTACTGAATTTATTGGCTCTAATACTTCTTTGGATGTCTTTTATTTCTTTTTATTGTCTGATTGCTATGGCTAGGATTTCTAGGATGTTGAATAAAAGTGGTGAGAGTAGGAGTGCCTGGGTGGCTCAGTCAGTTAAGCATTTGCATTCAGCTTAGGTCATAATCCCAGTGTCCTGGGTTCAAGCCCCATGGTGGGCTCCCTGCTCAGCAGGGATTCTCCTTCTCCCTCTCCTCCACCCCACTTGTACTCTCTTTCTCTCTCCCTGTCTCAAATAAATACATAAAAATCTTAAAAAAAAAAGTGGTGAGAGCAGATATCCTGTCTTATTCCTGATCTTAGAGGAAAAGCTTTCAGGTTTTCACCATTAATTGTGATGTTAGCTGTGAGTTTTTTATATATGGCCTTTATTATGTTGAAGCATGTTCCCTCTAAACCCACTTTATTGAGAGTTTTTATTATGAATGGATGTTGTACTTTGTCGGATGCCTTTTCTGCATCTGTTGAAATGATCATATGGTTTTTATCCTTTCTCTTGTTAATGTGATGTATGACACTCACTGGTTTATGAGTATTAAACAACCCTTACATCCCTGGAATAAATTTCACTTGGCTGTTAATTAGGGTAAGGGTTAGGATTTTTAAAAATATATTGTTGGATTCAGTTTGCTAATATTTTGTTTGAGGATCTTTGCATCTATGTTTATCAGAGATATTGGCCTGTAGTTCTCTTTTTTTGTAGTATCCTTGTCTGGTTTTGGTATCAGGGAAATGCTGGCCTTGTAGAATGAATTTGGAAGTTTTCCTCCCTCTTCTACTTTTTAGAATAATTTGAAAAGAATAGATAGTAACTCTTTTTTATTTTTTAAAAAATTTGTTTATTTATTTATTTGAGAGAGAGAGAGAATGTGTGTGTGGGGTGTGTGTGTGTGTGTGTGTGTATGTAGGGGCAGAGGGAGAGGAGGGAGGAGAGAGAGAATCTTAAGCAGACTCAGAGCTGAGTGTGGAGCCTGATGAGGGGCTCCATCCCATGACCCTGAGATCACAACTTGAGCTAAAACCAAGAGTTGGACACTCAACCAACTGCATACCCAAGCACCCCAGTGGTGATTCTTTAGCATTCACCTGTGAAACCATCTGGTTCTGGAATTCTCTTCGTTGGGAGTTTTTTGACTACTGATTCAATTTCATTGTTGTTAATCAGTCTGTTTAAATTTTCTGTTTCTTCCTCCAATCAATTTTGGGAGATGATATATGTTTCTAGGAATGTATCTTTCTTCTGGGTTGTCCAATTTTTGGCCTATAATGTTTCATGATATTCTCTTATGATCCTCTGTATTTCTGTGAGGTCACTTGTCATGTCTCCTTTTTCATTTCTGATTTTATTTATTTGAGTATTCTCTTTTTTTTCTTGATGAAATCAGGGTTTATCAATTTTGTCGATCTTTTCAAAGAAGCAGCTCTTAGTTTCATTGCCCTTTCCTATTTTTTTTTTTTTTTTAGTCTTCATCTCATTTATTTTTGCTGTAATATTTATTATTTCCTTCCTTCTCTAGCTTTGGGCTTTGTTCTTTCTCTAGCTCCTTTAGGTGTAAGATTAGGTTATTTGAGATTGTTCTTGCTTCTCGAGATAGGCCTGTATCTTTATATACTTCCCTCTTAGAACTGTTTTTGCTGAGTCCCAAAGATTTGGGACCATTGTGTTTTCATTTTCATCTGTCTATATATATTTTTTAATTTCTTCTTTGATTTCTTGATTGACCCATTTGTGGTTCTGTACCATGTTGTTTAGCCTCTGTGTGTTTGTGTTCTTTCTAGAGTTTTTCTTCTACTTGATTTCTGGTTTCATAGTTTATGGATTTTTAAAGGGTTGTTTTTTTTTAATATTAGGATTCATGACCCATTATGGCTCTTGAATATTTTTGTGAATGTTTTTTGCCATTTTGTAATTTGATATCAGTTTTTAGTTTTATTTACAAGTGGTAAAGGGTGGCAAACAGTTCTTGGAGTCGTCTTTTAAAAAGCTCTTCCCTGCTTTGTTTTTGTGAGATTTTGGCTCCCTGGAGGCAAGCACTCTTAATCTGCTTAATAAAATAATTAATAAAAAAATTTTTTTTTTTTAAATTTTGGCCCTTAATGTTTGACTTTCCATTATGGAAGATGGAGAGTTAGCTTTTCCATACACCCCCACTAATATACCCATTTGCCTATAAATAATATTGTTTTGATCAGATTCCTCATCAGTGTTTATTAAAACTGTGACTGTAGTTGAGTCATGGAGTATCTATGCTGTGATTGCTATTTCTGCACAATTCTTTCTTTTCTCTGGAATTTTTAAAAAAGATGTTATTTATTTATTTGACATAGAGAGAGAGAGAGCACAAGCAGGGGGAAGTGGGTGAGGGAAAAGCAGGCTCTCTGTTCAGCAGGGAGCCCAATGTGGGGCTCAACCCCAGGACCCTGGGATCATGACCAGACCCAAAGGCAGATGCTTAAGTGACTGAGCCACCCAAGTGTCCCTCTTTTCCCTGGAATTAATTTTTCTGGCTTAGTCATTTCTTTGCTTACTAGATACGTATCAATGATTCAACTCTAGATTCTTCAGTTGTCTTAATCTCCTCTCTGCATATTCAAATCAATGACTATAAACACTCATATCATGTTTACTATGTGTCAGCAGTGTTATATGCACACAACATATACTAAGTCCTTTTCATAACAACCTTGGGAAGTAGATGCCATTGTTATTCCCATTTTATAGAAGAGGAAACTGAGGCATTGAGTCAAGGTATCTGGTCCACGTTCACACAGCCAGTAATAGGTGGGGATGGTCTCAACTCTGGACATCAGTGAGCCATCTTTGAAGAAGTCTCTCCTGGAGCTGGTTGACTTGCTGAAGACTGGTCAGGTTGCCCTCAGCTTCACATGGGGCCATTACTGTGGTGCCTTCCCTTTGCCATCCCCCAAGAAATCCTTTTCACCTCTGTCTTGTGTCAGATCCCCTTTCCTGGGGATCCTCTGTCTTCCTGTTTCCTGGATCCTGTGTCATCCCCTTTCTTGATTTACCCCCTCATTTTGTGGGAGCACATCCTCCAGTATATCCTTGAGAATGGATGCATGACAGATTTTTTTTTTAAAGATTTTATCTATTTATTTGAGAGAGAGAGACAGAACATGATAGGTGAGAAGGTCAGAGGGAGAAGCAGACTCCCCACGGAGCCGGGAGCCCGATGCAGGACTCGATCCCAGGACTCCGGGATCATGACCTGAGCCAAAGGCAGTTACTCAACCAACTGAGCCACCCAGGCGCCCCATGACAGATAGATTTTAATAAAACTTTGTATGTTTGCCAATGTCATGCAAGAATGTGTTATTAAAAAATATATATGTAATTGTATAAATATATTTTTAGAAATAAAAGAGTAATATATGCCATGGAAATATATTTATTTGACTCTGACACTAAATTTTGGCTGGGTGTAGAATTCTAGGTTAGAAATCATTTTTGTGCAGAATTTTAAAATCCTAGTTTCCCTTTTAGTCCTTTTCTATTCATACATACACATTTTTCTCTGCCTTTCAAAAAACTCTTCTTATTTGGTTGTTGATCCTCCATTTAAAACAATTCTTTGTTCTACTGGTTTTCATTTATTTCTCTTTTGCTGTCATTGCTAATAGTTTTTTATTTTATTTTAAGATTTTATTTATTTATTTGACAGAGAGAGAGATCACAAGTAGGCAGAGAGGCAGGCAGAGAGAGGGGGGAAGCAGGCTCCCTGCTAAGCAGAGAGCCTGATGCGGGGCTTGATCCCAGGACCCTGAGATTATGACCTGAGCCGAAGGCAGAGGCTTTAACCCACTGAGCCACCCAGGCGCCCCGCTAATAGTTTTTAAAAGAACTATCTTCCAGTTCTTCTTTCATGTCTTTCTTTAATGTTTTTATATATTTTTATTTAAAATAGCTCTTTTTGTTTTTGGAATTTTTTAATAGCATGCTGTTTTTGTTTTTAGATTTATTTATTTTAGAGAGAGAGCGTGCATGTGGGGGAGGGACAGAGGAGGAGAGAGAGAGAGAGAAAATCTCCTATAGACTCCCCACTTGAACAAGGGGTCTGACACAGTGCTTGGTCCCACGATCCTGAGATCATGACCTAAGCCAAAATCAAGAGTTGGATACTTAACTGACTGAGCCACCCAGGCGCCCCACATGCTGTTTTTGTTTTATGGATGTAGCATCTTATCACTGTAAGGATATTAATGAGTTTTTTAGTTTAAGTTTTTGAATAATGATACCAACACATGGCTCAAAATTTTAAAATATACAGCTATATAAAATTTAAAAATATAAAAGTATATAAATCAAGCAGAGAGAGTCTGTTCTCATATGGTTTCACTTATGTGTGGAGCATAAGGAAAAACATTGAGGACATTGGGAGAAGGAAAGGAAGGGAGGATTGGGAGAAATTGGAGGGGGAGATGAACCATGAGAGACTGTGGACTCTGAGAAACAAACTAAGGGTTTTGGAGGGGAGGGGGTTGGGGGGCCGGGTGAGCCTGTTGGTGGGTATCGAAGAGGGCACATATTGCATGGAACACTGGGTGTGGTGCATGAACAATGAATCTTGGAACACTGAAAAAATAAAGTAAAATAAATTATAAAAAAATAATATATATAAAAGTATATAGTCTAAATTATCTTTCTCCTCTCAGCTCAGTTCTCTCTAATACATTTAACCGGGTTAGTTTTCTCTGTGTGATTAGGGGTTTTTTACATAAATAAAAACAGCTGAAAACATATTCTTATTTTATTCTTTTTATTTTACAAAACAGTGACCTACTAAATAAATTTTTATCAGTTTTGTTAATTTTGTCAAAATACAATATGAACTACAAACAATGCTGCCGTGAACATTTTTTATCATGTTCCCTATGAGGGGACATGTGTACCCCTATCTCTTAACTATGTACATGGTGGTGGAGTTAATGGGTCATAGAGTAAGCCTATCTTTAAAAGATTTTTATTGTAAAATAACAACATATGTACAGAAAAGTGTACAAGACAGACATGTCTACCTCAGTGATTTTTCACTGTGTAGATCTAGAAAGTATCCAGAATTAGCATTCCAGAGTCCTCCTATTCCCAAAGATAATTGCTATCCTGATAAGTGATAACTACTACCACTTCCATTAAGAAGAAGATCATAAGCCCCAGAGTGGGAGAAGAGATAGACAAGACCGGACTTATACCCAGCATATATAAAGAACATCAAAACAATAAGAAAAAGCAGACTACCCGGTAGTCAGAGGCCTTGTTTGAACAGACATGAAACAAAAGAAGATATCCAAATAGCTAATAAACACCAGAGATGGTGCTCAATCTCATTAGTCATCAGGGAAATGCACAATTTAAACCACAATGTAATAATACTACACTTTCACCAGAATCACTAAAATTTAGGAGACTGAAGGGCGCCTGGGTGGCTCAGTTGGTTAAGCGTCTGCCTTTGGCTCAGGCCACGATCTCTGGGTCCTGGGATCAAGTCCCACATTGGGTTCCCTCTCCCTCTGCCTCTCCCCCCTGCTCGTGCTCTCTCTCTCTCTCTCTCTCTCTCTCTCTCTCAAATGAATAAAGAAAAATCTTAAAATTAAGACTGCCAATGATAAGTGTTGGGAGACTGTAGAGCCATATCAGTGGCTTGGGCTCATGTCAGCACATACAGCTGTTGATATATTAGCTCATATCTGTACTTCTGTGCTGCTGGTGGGGCCATAAATTGGCACAGCCTCTTTGGAAAACATTTTAGCCTTCTTCATCCAGGCACCTGTAGACCATATGCGGAAACAGTTCTAGGAAAATACACAACAGAAATCCTTGGCTGATGCACTGGGACACATGTATAAACGTTCACTGTAACATTCCTCGTAACAACCAGAACCTAGAAATAACTTAAATGTCCATTAATAGTAGACTGGATGAAGAAGTTGAACACAATCTCGAGTGAAAGAAACCAGGCACAAAAGAATTTGTATAATTACCGTTTGCAAAAAGTTTAAGACAGACCAAACGAATCTGTATTGTACGGGGGTGTATAGTGAGGTGGTAAAACTAGAAAGCAAAACAGGGGAGTGTTTACCATTAGAGGCAGGGTGGTTTGGGGTTGGAGTGGGGGTTGGGGGTTGGGGAAGGAAAAGAGGCATGAGAAAGGCTTCTGGGCAAGGAGCTGGCCGTGTTCTGTTTCCACACCAGGGTGAGAATTAGGTAGGTATTTGCCTTGAATAATTAGTCAGCCCAGGATTTATGTTTCCTGTATCTTTACATGAATACTATTTTTCATAATAAAAATCTTTTGAGAAGGAAAAACATATGTACCCTCTAATTGTTTTACCAAGTTTTTAATTTTAATTCCAGTATTGTTAATATACAGTGTTATATAAGTTTCAGGTATGCAATATAGTGATTCAGTAATTCTATCCATTACTCAGTGCTCATCACGGTAAGTGTGCTCTTAATCCTCTTCACCGGGGCACCTGGGTGGCTCAGTTGGTTGGGCAACTGACTTTGTCTCAGGTCATGATCCTGGAGTTCCCGGATCGAGTCCCGCATCAGGCTCCCAGCTCCACGGGGATTCTGCTTCTTCCACTGATCTCTCCTCTCATGCTCTCTCATTTCTCTCTCTTTCTCTCAAATAAATAAATAAAATCTTTAAAAAAAAATCCTCTTCACCTATTTCACTCATCCCCCACCCATCTCCCCTCTGGTAACCATCAGTTTGTTCTCTATGGTTGAGAGTTTATTTCTTGGTTTGTCTCTCTCCTCTCTTTTTTTCCTTTGCTCATTTGTTTTGTTTCTTAAATTCCACATATGAGTGAAGGTCATAGTCATATGGTATTTGTCTTTCTCTGGCTGGCTTATTTTGCTTACCACTGTACTTTCTGGATCTCTCCATGTTGTTGCAAATGGCAAGACTTCATTCTTTTTATGGCAGAATAATATTCCATTATATATATGTATACACACACACTCACCACATCTTTATCCATTCATCTGTGGATGGACACTTGGGTTGCTTTCATAATTTGGGCATTGTAAATAATGCTGCAATAAGCATAGGGGTGCATGTATCTCTTTGAATTAGTGTTTTTGTATTTTGGGGGTAAATACCCAGTAGTGTGATTACTGGATCATAGGGTAGTTCTATTTTTAACTTTTTGTGGAGCCCCCCATACTGTTTTCCACAGGGCTGCACAGTGTGCATTCCCACCAACAGTGCACGACTGTACCCTCTGATTTTGACCCCAGTCTCCTCCCATATACACTTTCTTGCAAAGGCAGCCACACACACACATGCGCACACACACACACACACACACACACACACACACACACCCCTATATCCATTTTTACACTTCTAACACTTGCTCTTCTTATTTAATAACAAATCTTGGTGATCATTCAGTGTAATGAGTTAACTTTTTCTTTTTTTTTTTAAGACTTACTTATTTGAGAGAGAACCTGAGCATGAGCAGGGGGAGGGGCAGAGGGAAAGAATCTCAAGCAGACTCCCCGCTGAGCGTGGAGCCGGACAGGGGTCTCAGTTTCACGACCCTGAGATCATGACCTGAGATAAAACCAAAAGTTGGATGCTTAACCAACTGAGCCCTCCAGGTGCCCCTAGTTCCTTATTCTTTTTAAAGGGTGAATTGGAATTTTACTCCAATATATGGACATTTAAGATATTTCCAGTCTTTTGCTATTACAATGCTGCAGTGAAAGTCCTTATACATACTTCACTTAACACAAAAGGGAGTATGTTTGAAGAGAAATTTCTGCAAATGGAATTCTCAGGACAAATGAAATATGCATTTTCATTTTTTGATAGATATAGCAAAGTGGCCTTCCTTGTGGGTTGTATCAGTTATAGAAGAGTGCCTGTTTTTATTGTACCCTTTGGAGCAGTGTCGTGTCATATTCATTTTTTCTTTTTGGCACATCAGATAGGTCAAAATATGGTATCTCAGTGTAGATTTAATTTGCGTTTCTCTTAGTGTGGCCGAAGTTAAATATACTTGACTGTGTTTAAAGAACCATTTATATTGTTTTTCCTGAGCTGATATAAATTTCCTTTGCTCATTTTTCTATCAGGTTGTTGCTATTTAGATATTAAGGAGAGTAGCTCTTTTGTAGGGGACCCAAATATTTTTCCTCAACTTCTCATTTGTCTTTTAAATGAAAACTTGTAGTGTTTTCTCCATGCATTTTACATAATTGTGTTTATGAATCTTTTATGTCCTCCAAGTTTTGTGTCAGAATTAGAAGGGCCTTCCCCAATGCTCAACTATGCTTAAAAAAAAAAACAAAAACACAAAACCTCCTGTGTGTATGTGTGTGTGTGTTTTTTAGTACTTTCATGCCTTTGGTTTTAATCTTTACTTTTCTCACTATCTAGATTTTTGGTGGTGGTTGTAAAAGCCTTAGCTAGGAATCCATTTTCATTTTCTTTTTTAAAAAGATGTATTTATTTATTTGGGAGAGGGGATTCATGCCCGTGTGTGAGTAGGGGAGGGGCAGAGGGAGGAGGAGAGAATCTCAGGCAGGCTCCAACTCAGGGCTCGATCTCACCACCCATGAAATCATGACCTGAGCTGATATCATGAGTTGGACACTTAGCCAACTGAGCCACTTAGGCGCCCCTCCATTTTCATTTTCTTCAAGATGCCTTCCCATCTGTTCCAACACCATTTATTGAATAAGCTGTATTTCCCTACTACACTACAGTAGTGTATGTATACATTCCAATATATAACTCTGGTTGTACTTATGGACCTTATTCTGTACCATTGATCTAATAGTAGTCAAAATCATGATGAATCACTAGATTCTACTCCTGAAGCCAATATTACACTATATGTTAACTAACTAGAATTTAAATAAAAACTTGAAACAAAACCAAAAAATAATAATAATAGTCCTAATCTTTATGTTCTAATTCCTCTATGTTCATAATTTATTCTAATAGATTGTAGGGATAGGGCACCTGGGTGACTCCGCCGTTAAGCGTCTGCCTTTGGCTTAGGTCATGATCCCGGGGTCCTGGGATTGAGCCCCACTTCGGGCTCCCTGCTCAGCGGGAAGCCTACTTCTCCCTCTCCCACTCCCCCTGCTTGTGTTCCCTCTCTCGCTGTCTTTCTCTCTGCCAACTAAATAAATACAATCTTAATTTTTTTTAAGATTGTATTTATTTATTTGACAAAGAGATAGAGAGAGAGCACAAGTAGGTAGAGCGGCAGATGGAGAGGGAGAAGCAGGCTCCCCTGCTGAGCAGGGAGCCTGGTGTGGGGCTCGATGTCAGGACCTGGGATCACGACCTGAGCTAAAGGCAGCAGCTTAACTGACTGAGCCACCCAGGTGCCCCTAAATAAATAAAATCTTAAAAAAAAAAGAAGTCAAACTATTCAAAAAAAAAGATTGTAGGGCTAATCTTGATGACCCTTTTTCAAAATGATGACTGATGACCCTTTTTCAAAAATTTACCATTTTCTTGATTGTTTTAATTTCTGTACACAATTTGTAATCAGCTTGCCAAATTTAAAAACAAGTATCCTTGCCGTTGTCAGCAATTAAATTTATATTTTAAGAACCATTTGTCTCTTTATGACAATTCAGATTTCCTGCTAAAGAATAAAGTATGCTGTCTGTACTTTTTCAAGTACTCTTGGCATTTCCCATTACTGTGTTATATTTTCTTTGAATACATGTATTTATATGTTTTAAATATTTTATTTATTTATTAGAGAGGAAGAGCACAAGCTAGGGAAAGAGAGAGAGAATGAGCAGGGTGAGAATCCTGGGATCATGACCTGAGCTGAAGGCAGATGCTTAACCACCTGAGCCCCCCAGGCACACCTCTTCAGATATATTTTCGACATCAGTTTTTGTTGCTATTATTTGAGGGAAAAAATACAATGCAAATATATATGAGTATATATTATAAATTGGAATTAAAATTACAATTATATACACAAGTACAATTACATACAATTGTATAAAATTACAATTATATGCAATTATATATACACAAAATACAATTAAATACATAATTATAGATACAAGTTGGAGAGTGAGTGAAGGGAAAAACAAAGAGTACTATGGTGCTCTTAGTCTTGTTTAGGAGAGGGATATTGGTTTTGATAGAGCTTGTTAAAGAAACATTCATGTAATTATGGTCTTAGGTTGGAATAAGTAAGCAGAAGGATAAAATAGAATGGGTAATTTTCAGATGAGCATTAAGTGGGGAAACACCCAAAATTTGATTTGTCAAGGAGATTAAAAGAAACAAAAAGAACTATATAAACAGCAGAAATCAGTCCTAGTGTTACAATAATCACATACTATGAATGGGTTAAAATCATTCCTTAAAAGAGATTCTCAGGGCGCTTGGGTGGCTCAGTTGGTTGAGCGACTGCCTTCGGCTCGGGTCATGATCCCGGAGTCCCGGGATCGAGTCCCATATCGGACTCCCGGCTCTGCGGGAAGTCTGCTTCTCCCTCTGACCTTCTCCCCTCTCATTCTCAGTCTCTCTCTCTCTAATAAATAAATAAAAAATCTTAAAAAAAAAAGAGATTCTCAGACTAGATGGGGGAAAAAAAACAACGAGCAAAAACTGTCCAAGGTCAAGCATTACCTTATAAACTTTTAACTACACTTAAAATGAAAAGACCCAGGAAATGTGAAAATAAAGGGACAAAAATGATACACTTGGCAAATAAGAACCAATGGAAATCTGGGGTTGCATTTTTAATCAGACCAGAGGGAATGAAAAACATCACAAGGGATGAAGGAAAATGGTTCAAACTATGAAATACTAAGAAATGTAAAAATTATCAGCACACATATAGCTAATGATATATATCCTTAAACTATGTAAAATTAAAGCTAGCAGAAATAGTTAATTCTACCGTTAACCGTTTTAACCTACCCTTGATCATCCAAAGAAAAATAATCCAAAGCTTTGCTCTAATGTAGATTATAATATTCTATAACCATTGGGAATTAAATTCAAAATAAAAAATAAAAAGCTAGCAAAAATAAATCATGTCTTACAAACATTAAAATAGTTTACATGACCATGCGTTACATAGAAAACAAGTAATCTCACAAAATACATAGAGGTTGTCTTGACTCAACAAAATACCTTAGACTTGGTGGCTTAAGCCACAGAAATTTTTTTCTCACAACTCTGGAGGCTGGAAGTCTGAGATCCAGAGAGCCAGGTGCCAGCAGGACCCTCCTCTTGGCTTGTAGGTGGCCACCATCTCACTGTCTTCATATGATCTCTGCACACGTGGAGGGGGATTGCAGAGAGTAAGCAGGCTTTCTGGCATTTCTTATAAGGGCAGTTAGAGGAAGGCCCCCGTCTAAATCCCATCATGAGGGCCCCATTGTCATGACCTCGTTTAATCCCAATTACCTCCAAAAGGCCTCATTTCTGTATACCATCTCACTGGGGTTAGGGCTTCAACATACGAATTTTTAGGGGGACACAAGCCTCCAGTCCACAACAGAGGTGAACTTCAAGCGACACATTTTAAAATTTATGCACTAAAGCGAAACTTGCAGGTAGAGGGGAAAATGACAGATTTGAAGGCCTTTACTTATTCCTTCTCTATTTCCATGAACTTTCCTTCCTGGTTTTTTTGTTTGTTTGTTTGTTTTTGTTTTTGTTTTTGTTTTAAGTGAGAGAGAGCATGAGAGGAGAGAAGGTCAGAGGAAGAAGCAGACTCCCTGCGTGGAGCTGGGAGCTGGGAGCTGGGAGCCCGATGTGGGACTCGATCCTGGAACTCAAGGATCATGGCCTGAGCCGAAGGCAGTCGCTCAACCAACTGAGCCACCCAGGCGCCCCTGAACTTTCCTTCCTTTCCTGAACTTTCCTTAAAAAGAAATGAGCTTGGAGGCGCCTGGGTGGCTCGGTCAGTTAAGCCTCTGCCTTTGGCTCAGGTCACGAGCCCAGGGTCCTGGGATAGAGCCCCGCATCGGGCTCCCTGCTCAGCGGGAAGTCTGCTTCTCTCTCTCCCTCTGCCTCTTTGCCTGTTTGTGTTCTCTCTCTCTCTATCAAATAAATAAATAAAATCATAAATTAAAAAAAAAAGAAAAAGAAATGAGCTCTCCACTGAACCCCTTCCTCCAACCCCTTTAGGGATCCCCTCTTTCCTATATCACACCACTTTTCCCCTTCTGTGCTAATACCTTCCCAAAGCGGGTAACATGGAGTCATATTTTTCATCTCAAAAAACCTTCCCTTGACCCCGATCCACTTCCAGCCAAGATGTTTCACCGAATTAAGTAGTTCTACAAGGTCCCAGACTAAACCTTGTACTCTGTATATGTTTAATGCCCTCTCCTGTTGGTTGGATTTTTGGCCAGGGATTTGCTTCCTCAAACTGGGATGAGGGTGGGGTCACTCCCCCTTGAGGCCCCCCCCATACTTTCTTTTCTGCAGATCCTGGGAGTCCCCACTTAGCCAGCCCCCTGACCCTCAACCCTTCCTTCCTTATGCTCTAAGCTTCCATTCCCACTACCTGCTCTACACCCTTGTCAGACTCTTGCTTTCCCGAGGGTTTCTCATACTCTCTGCTTAATGTTTTGCTACAGAAGCCTGACAAAGGGAACACCAATTTCAGATCGTTCTCACTTGTGAATAGTGATGGGGCGATTATAAATGAAATATCATCAAACGGCATCTAGCAGTGCCTTAAAAAAAGCTTGCATTCTGAGCACATGGTTCAATATTACAAAATCTCTATGTAATTTCCCAGTATTCACATATCACTGGAGAAAAGCAATTTGATAAAATTCAACATCTGTGCTTGATTTTAAAAAGTATCAAAGTTGAGCACTTGACAGTTCACTTCCTCCCCAAAACTCACAGTAGGGAATGTCAGTGATGCAGTGGGGGTTGATTAATAACATCCAGAAGTCGTCATTTTGAATTGAGTCCTTTATCTTTATGAATTGTCTCCCTTTGCCTCCTTTAATATTTTTCCAGAATTCTCCTCCGACTGATATTAAAATGGAGACCTTGCTTCCTTTCTGTGGGCACTTCCTTGTATGGCTGATGATGTCCAGAATTCTTTATTTTTGGATTGAGTCTTTTATCTTTCGGAAGTGTCTTCCTCTGTCTTATTTATTTATTTTTTTGTCCCAGAATTCTACTCTGATATTAAAATGGAGACCTTGCTTCCTTTCTGCTGGCTTTTCCTGATACACCTTTGCTCATTCTTTTTACCATCATCTTTGTGCATTTTTCCTGTATTTTCCTCTACAACATTTAAAAAGGTGTGTTTTATATTATGCCTTCTAGTTTTCATGCTGCTTTTTTTAAAAAGTTTATTGAGAGATTTTTCTTTTTCTTTTTTTTTAAAGATTTTATTTATTTATTTGAGAGAGAGAGAAAGAGAGGAAGAGGTCAGATGGAGAAGCAGACTCCCCGCTGAGGAGGGAGCCCGATGCGGGACTCGATCCAGGGACTCCAGGATCATGACCTGAGCCGAAGGCAGTTGCTTAACAACTGAGCCACCCAGGCGCCCTTCATGCTGCTTTTTAAAACTATCTTTCACTATACGCTCTATTTTGCTTTGTTTGGGGTTCCTTCTAGTAATTCGAACGGGTTGAATTCTTTTTTGGTTCTTTCCGTAGTTACCTTTATAACATTAATGTTGTAAAAGATGATTAATATTACAGTTATTGAAACAGTATCTCTAACTGTCCAGTGCAAATAATGACAAGACTTGTATATTGCTATTTCAAGAGTTATTTTATTTGTTGCAAGCTTTCCTTGAACTCTGAGAGCTTGTCTGTTCAATTTGTTTGGGTCAACCTACGAACACAAATGATACGTATATTGAATTTCCTCTCTTCCATATTTTTGTCATTTTTTTCTCTATTATATTTTAAGGTCTTGATTCATTTCCACTTCACTTTGTTTGCTAGTCATCATTCTTTGTCCCCTACCATCTGGGCAGGATCTGTCAAAGACTTTGTTTGTGTATTTCATTTGTTTGTTTGTTTTTCACTTTTTTATTGAGGTCTGCCAACGTATTGCACAAATTTTTCAGACAGAGCAAACAAATGGCTGTTCAAAGTTGGTTACTTCAAATCAGAATCCAAATGAAGATCACGCATTGCATTTTTTCAAAGTTTTTATTTTAATTCCAGTTAGTGAAGCTACAGTGTAATACTAGTTTCAAGTGTACAGTACGGTGATTCAGCACTTCTGTAGAACACCCAGTGCTCATCACAAGTGCCCTCCTTAATCCCCATCGCATTGCACCCACCCCCTACCCACCTCCCCTCGGTAACCATCAGATTGTTCTCTATGATTAAGAGTCTGTTTCTTGATTTGTCTCTTTTTTTCCCCTTTGCTCATTTGTCTTGTTTCTTTCTTTTAAAAGTTTTGCTTTATTTGAGAGAGAACAAGAGCATAGAGAGAGGGCAAGCACAAGTGGGGGGGCAGAGGGAGAGGGAGAAGCAGGCTCCCTGCTGAGCAAGGAGCCCGATGAGGGGCTTGATCCCAGGACCCTGGGATCATGACCTGAGCCGAAGGCAGAGGCTTTAACCCACTGAGCCACCCAGGTGCCCCCATTTGTTTTGCTTCTTAAATTCCACATATAAGCAAAATCGTATAGTATTTATCTTTCTCTGACTTATTTCACTTAGCGTTATACTCTCTAGCTCCATCCATGGCATTATTTTTTGTTCCTGTGTCTCTGTCAAGACCTGGGAAGAGCGGGGGCGGCTGGGTGGCTCAGTCGTTAAGCGGCTGCCTTGGGCTCAGGTCATGATCCCAGGATCCTGAGATCAAGTCCCGTGTAGGGCTCCCTGCTCAGTGGGAAGCCTCCTTCTCCCCTTCCCACTCCCTCTGCTTGTGTTCCCTCTCTCGCTGTGTATTTCCCTGTCAAATAAATAAATAAAATCTTAAAAAAAAAAAAAAACAGGAAAGGGTCTGAGATTTTATCCTACTTGCAAGCTAATCGGTGAGCCCACCACAGTGGTCTGGGTGCTGGCGGAAGCCTCGAGACACCTGGGTCAGAGAAAGAGGACTTAATGCTCATGGCAATACTAGCTGATGTCTTAGCCTGTGTGCCATTTCCCTCCAGGGTGACCCAAAGAGGCCCGTGTGGCATCTGCACACACAGCGGGTTCCTTAGATTGCCTGAATCTTTTATAATGAGTAGTAAGCAACCTGTCCTCTTCCCTGGAGAATGGCATCAACGTGTTCCAAGGCTGTTGGCCTTGTGAACATCCTCACAGAGATGGTCCGGGACAGAGGGCAACCCGTGCCTGTGCTCACTAGACATACAGAAGGGGGAGAGTTCCATGGAGAATTGCCTCCCAACAGTATCCACTGGCTAGCCATAGCATATCCACAGTATCCGGTCTCATTTCTGTATTGTCTTGCCTTCTGTGGATTTTCTCATGGGTACGCCACTCCGTTGGCCACTCTGATTCATCCGACTGACGGAGGCGAGGGCCAAATCTGTCGTCTGTCTCCTGCAGCATTTGATTAAAGCTGTTATCCAGGACTCCAAGGGGTAGAATGAGGCCATGCTGCAGTATTTTACTCAAGCAGGACAGACTTGAACTAGAAAGGAAATTGATTACGTTCAGGCTGTTGCAGCGAGAGCACCCCAGATCTGAAGATCAGATTGTCTCAGTAGGGTGGTTTTGTCTTTTACACCCACAGAGAGGAGTAGACGAGTTATAGTAGGGTGATTTGCAGGCGTGATCGTTTCTGCATTGGGAGGAAGTCTCGGCTTAAAAGAAAATATTTATCTCTGTGTCTAGCTACTTTTTGTGGGACAGACGGCCAAGGTCAGTTAATCATTCATGAGACAAAGAATGGGGGAGTCAGAGGGTCTGTGTTTGGCCTCATCACAGGTAAACCCAGCAGTCCTATGGGGGTCATGAGAACAAGAGGACAGCAAATCTGAATAATAAGAGCAAATAATAAGAGCAAATCTTATCTAAAGCATATGGGGAAAGGAGTTCTTTGCCATAAATCATTTCCAAGAGCACACGAGCGTGAGGTGGTTTCTTAACTATCGCTGTTTGCAGGGCTCAAGTGGAATTCCCCATTGTCAGACCCCCTCTTTGTTCAAGATAACCACAAGGTTGTCCTTGAACAATTATGTCTGGAAACAAGGCAGCGTGGGAATGCCCGGATCTGTACAATTGTCAGTCCTCATTTGGTCTCTGCATGTAAAACTGTCAGTTCAGTTTTCGCCTCTGTGTGCAAAGTCAGTTGGAGGCGAAGTTGTTTCCAGGTCTGCTGGATCATGGTATGTTGTTGAATCACTTGTCAAGACTGGCTGAATAGTAGCATCCTAGACTATGGGAAGGATGCATCCCCATCCGCAAGGCAGAAGATTATTAACAGAAGGACTGATAATCCTGGCAATATACTTCACAGCCAGGACCCCCTATTCTGGCCAGGAGAACGTGTTTTATACGCCATTCATACCAACCTTAGAAAGCCAAGTCACCTTCTTGAGTTTAGTGACTTACCTGTCTTGTTTGGCCTGCGGTTTCCGTCCAAGTGCAATGAGATGTGTTGTTGGCCTTGGCACAGATGCCTCCCTGACTAGGGAGGAAGTCAAGAGTTACACGATTGTCCATCATGACTTGGGCCAGTGAGTTTAAATGTATTTGCTGTGTTCCTAAGGTAGCAGTGGTGTCATTTATTATTTCTGCAAGGGTGCAGGAGAGATTTCGAACTAGGTTTTTCTTTTCTTTCTTTTTTTTTTTTTAAGATTTTATTTATTTGACAGAGAGAGACACAGCGAGAGAGGGAACACAAGCAGAGGG
>CM052801.1:36811258-36890728 GCA_028533885.1 Nasua narica
CCACGACCCGAGCCGAAGGCAGCCGCCCAACGACCGAGCCACCCAGGCGCCCCTCTTTTTTTTTTTTTTTTAAAGATTTTTTTTATTTATTTGACAGAGAGAGATCACAAGTAGGCGGGGGGGGGGGGCGGGGAGCAGGCTCCCTGCTG
The DNA here is from genome assembly GCA_028533885.1 of Nasua narica. Classification (NCBI taxonomy): domain Eukaryota; kingdom Metazoa; phylum Chordata; class Mammalia; order Carnivora; family Procyonidae; genus Nasua; species Nasua narica. The sequence continues at coordinate 36,811,408 of CM052801.1, forward strand.
AGCAGAGAGCCCGATGCGGGGCTTGATCCCAGGACCCTGGGATCATGACCTGAGCCGAAGGCAGAGGCTTTAACCCGCTGAGCCACCGAGGCGCCCCTCGAACTAGGTTTTTCTAGTTGTAGAATTCCCTCAGTGGGCGAAATGGCCCTCAGAAAGAGGCGGTGCGTAAAGAGGGAATTGCTCATTTCCCAGGGAAGTTCAAGAGCACCCTGTAGTTGCCTCATTTTGGAGACTGTACAAGTCTCCAACGGGGCCCGTGGTCAGCAGGTATGGTTTTCAACATTCGAAGGTCCTAGCCAAGGATTGCAAACACACAGGAAAGATTGGTGTAAGGAAGGCAGAGGTAGGCTGGCAGCCACATAAAAAGTAGTATCATGGGGGTCACAGATAGTGTTGGCATTGTGGGAACTCTTATTAATAAATGGTTGTGCTTAACCTTGGCTGTGGCCCCTCAGGAGGGAAGAGGCTTTGGGTAGAACTAAGCAAAGCCCATAAGGCTGATTGCAAAGTGGTAGGGGAGAAAATGGTGATTATCAGGGATGAAAAAGTGCTCAGATATATATGTTTTATATGGCTCAGTAATGTTCCTCAGTAATGTTCCAGTAACTGTTTTATGGCTCAGTAATTTTCCATTGTAGATATATACCACATCTGCTTTATCCATTCATCTGTCAATGGACATTTGGGCTCTCTCCATAATTGGCTATTATTGATAATGCTACTGTAAACACTGGGGTGAAGTGCCCCTTCAAGTCAGCATTTTTGTATCCTGTGGGTAAATACCTAGTAGTGCAATTGCTGGGTCATAGGATAGTTCTATTTGTAACTTTTTTTAAAAAAAGATTTTATTTATTTGTTTGACAGAGAGAGACACAGCGAGAGAGGGAACACAAGCAGAGGGAGTGGGAGAGGGAGAAGCAGGCTCCCCGCCGAGCAGGGAGCCCGATGCGGGGCTCCATCCCAGGGCCCCGAGATCACGACCCGAGCTGAAGGCAGACGCTTAATGACTAAGCCACCCGGGCACCCCTATTTTGAACTTTTTGAGGAACCTCCATACTGTTTTCCAGAATGGCTGCACCAGTTTGCATTCCCACCCAGAGTGCACATCCTTTCTCCACATCTTCACCAACATCTCTTGTTTCTTGTGTTGTTAATTTTAGCCATTCCAGCAGGCGTGAGGTGGTATCTCATTGCGGTTTCCATTTGTATTTCCCTGATGGTAAGAGATGGTGAGCATCTTTTCATGTGTCTGTGGGCCATCTGGATGTCTTCTTTGGAAAAGTGCCTATTCATGTCTTCTGCCCATTTCTCAACTGGATTACTTATTTTTGGGGTGTGGGGTTTCATAAGTTCTTTATACATTTTGGATACTAGCCCTTTATCAGATATGTCATTTGCAAATATCTTCTCCCATTCTGTAGGTTGCCTTTTAGGGTTTTTTTTTTACTGTTTCCTTCACTGTGCAGAAGTTTTTCTCTTAATGAAGTCCCAGTTATTCATTTTTGCTTTTGTTTCCCTTGCCTCCAGAGACGTGTCTAGTAAGAAGTTGCTGCGGCTAAGGTCAAAGAGGTTGCTGCCTGTGTTCTCCCGTAGGATTTTTGTGGTTTCAGGTCTCACATTTAGATCTTTCATCCATTCTGAATTTATTTTTGTGGATGGTGTAAGAAAGGGGTCTAGTTTCATTCTTTTTCATGTTGCTGTCCAGTTTTCCCAACACCGTTTGCTGAAAAGACTATCTTTTTTCTATTGGATGTGCTTTCCTGCTTTGTCAAAGATTAGTTGACCATATAGTTGTGGGTCCATCTCTGGGCTCTCTATTCTGTTCCATTGGTCTATGTGTCTGGTTTTGTGCCAGTACCACACTGTCCTGATCACTACAGCTTTGTAGTAGAGCTACGATCTGGAGTTGTGATGCCTCCAGTTTTGCTTTTCTTTTTCAGGACTGCTTTGGCTATATGGGGTCTTTTGTGGTTCCGTACACATTTTAAGATTGTTTGTTCTAGTTCTGTGAAAATGGTATTGGTATTTTGATAGGGATTGCATGGAATGTGTAGATTTTTTTGGGTAATATAGACATTTTAACAATATTTGTTCTTTCAATCCATGAGCATGGAATGTTTTCCCATTTTTTTGTGTGTGTCATCGTCAATTTCTTTCATAAGATAGTTTTCAGAGTAAAGGTCTTTCACCTCTTGGGTTAGTTTTATCCCTAGGTATCTTATGGGTTTTGGTGCAATTGTAAGGGGTATCAATTCCTTGATTTCTCTTTCTGCTGCTTCATTATTGGTGTATAGAAATGCAGCAGATTTCTGTACATTGATTTTATATCCTGCAACCTTGCTGATTCGTTTTTCAGTTCTAGCAATTTTTTGGTGGAGTCTTTCGTGTTTTCTGCATGGAGTATCATGTCATCTGTGAAGAGTGAAAGTTTGACATTTCCTTGCCGATCTGGATGGCTTTTATTTCTTTTTGTTGTGTGATTGCTGAGCATAGGTCTTTTAATACTATGTTGAACAACAGTGGTGAGAGTAGACATCCCTGTTGTGTTCCTGACCTTAGGGGAAAAGCTGTCAGTTTTTCCCCATTGAGGATATTAGCGGTGGGTCTTTCATATATGGCCTTCATGATGTTGCAGTATGTTCCTTCTATCCCTACTTTCTTTTTTTATCAAGAAAAGGTGCTGTATTTTGTTAAATGCTCTTTCTGCATCTATTGAGAGGATCAAATGAAACTTACCACTTCTTTTATTAATGAATTGTATCACGTTGATTGATTTGTGGATGTTGACCCACCCCTGCAGCCCAGGAATAAATCCTACTTCATCATGGTGAATAATTCTTTTAATGTACTGTTGGATTCAATTTACTAATATTTTGTTGAGAATTTTTGCATCCGTGTTCATTAGGGATATGGGCCTGTAATTCTCTTTTTTTAATGGGGTCTTTGTCTGATTTGGGGATAAAGGTAATATTGGCCTCATAGAATAAGTTTGGAAGTTTTCATTCCATTTCTCTATTTTGGAACAGTTTGAGAAGACTAGGTATTAACTCCTCTTTAAATGTCTGGTAGAATTCCTCTGAGAAGCCATCTGGCCCAGGACTCTTGTTGGTTGGGAGATTTTTGATTATTGATTCAATTTCTTTACTGGTTATGTATCTGTTCAGATTTTTTATTTCTTCATGTTTCAGTTTTTGTGGTTTTAAGTTTCTAGGAATCTATCCATTTCTTCTAGTTGCCCAATTTTCTGGCATATAATCTTTCATAGTATTCTCAAAATTGCTTGTATTTCTGTGATATTGGTTGTGATCTCCTCTTTTGTTCAGGATTTTATTTACTTGAATCTATTCTCTTTTCTTTTTGATAAGTCTGGCTCAGGGTTTATCAATTTTATTAATTCATTTGAAGAACCAACTCATAGTTTCATTAATCTGTTTTACTGAGTGTTCTTGTTTCAGTATCATTTGTTTCTGCTATTATCTTTATTATTTTCCTTCTTCTCCTGGTTTTAGGCTTTACTTACTGTTATTTTTCCAGCTCCTTTAGGAGTAAGGTGAAGTTGTGTATTTTAGACTTTTCTTGTTTCTTGGGAAAAGGCTGTATTGGTATATACTTCCCTTTAGAACTGCCTTGATACATCCCAAAGGTTTTGGACTGTTGTGTTTTCATTTTCGTTTGCTTCCAAGTATTTTTCATTTCTTCTTTAATTTCCTGGCTAACCCACTCATTCTCTAGTTGTTTTTTAACCTCCATGTATTTGTGGTCTTTCCACATTTTTTCTTGTGGTTGACTTCAAGTTTCACAATGTTGTGGTCTGAAAATATGGGTGATATGATCTCAATCTTTTTGTACTTGTTGAGGCCTGATTTGTGACCAGTATGTGATCTATTCTGGAGAATGTTCCATGTGTACTCAAAAAGAGTAAGTATTCTACTGCTTTAGACTGAAATGTTTTGAATATCTCTGTTAAGTCCATATGGTCCAGGGTGTCGGTCAAAGCCATTATTTCGTTGTTGATCTTCTGCTTAGATGGTCTGTACTACTGTGAGTGGGGTGTTAAAGTCCCCTACTATTACTATATTATTATCAATGAGTTCTTTAAGTTTGTTATTAACTGTTTTATATATTTGGCTCCTCCCAAGTTGGGGGCACAAATATTTATAATTGTCAGATCTTGATGGGATAGACCCCTTTATTATGAATCAGTGTCCTCCTTCTCTTATTACAGTCTTTGGTTTAAAATCTAGTTTGTCTGATATAAGTATGGCTAATCCAGCTTTTTTGATGTTCATTAGCATGAAAATTATTCTCTACTTCCTCACTTTTAATCTGGAGGTGACTTTGGGTCTAAAATGTGTGTCTTGAGGCGCTTGGTTGGCTCAGTGGGTTAAAGCCTCTGCCTTTGGCTCAGGTCATGATCTCTGGGTCCTGGGATTGAACCCCGTATTGGGCTCTCTGCTCAGCAGGGAGCCTGCTTCCCCTTCTCTCTCTGCCTGCCTCTCTGCCTACTTATGATTTCTCTCTGTCAAATAAATAAATAAAACCTTTAAAAAAAAAAGAATGCCAAATCATTAAAAAATAATAATAATAAAATCCATGTCTTGTTTTTTTATCCATTCTGATATCCTGTGTCTTTTGATTGGAGCATTTAGTCCATTTGCATTCAGAGTAATTATTGATAGATATGAATTTTGTGTGGTTTTATCATGCGTAAAGTCGCTGTTCTTATAGGTTGTCTCTGTCCTTTCTAGTCTTTGTTGCTTATTGTGTCTTTCCTGTTCAAAGTGTCCCTTTTAATATTTCTTGCAGAACTGGTTTAGTGTTCACAAACTCATTTAGTTTTTGCTTGTATTAGAAACTCTTTATCTCTCCTTCTATTCTGAATGACAGCCTTGCTGGATACAGTATTCTTGCTTGCATATTTTTCCCATTTAACACGTTGAATATATCATGCCAATTCTTTCTGGCCTGCCATGTTTCTGTGGACAGCTCTGCTGCTAAACTTATATGTCTGCCCTTGTAGGTTACTGACCTTTTGCTTATGTTTGTCTTTCTCTGATGGACTTCTTTCATTTAGCATAAGACCCTCTGGTCCACCCATGTTGTTGCAAATGCCATCATCTCATCCTTTTTTTTTCTAGTTGCATAATATTCCAGTGTGTGTGTGTATACACACATATATTTATATATTTACACAAAAATGTCCTTATCCATTCATTTATCAGTGGTCATTTAGGTTGCTTCCATATCTTGGGTATTATAAATAATGCTGCAATAAACATAAGGGTGCATATAGCTTTTCAAATTAGTGTTCTTGTTTTCTTGGGGTAAATACCCAGTGGAATTACTGGATTATGGTAATTATTTTTAATTTTTTGAGGAGCCTCCATATGGTTTTCCACAGTGGCTGCACCAGCTTGAACTCCCACCAGTAGTGGGAATTTTTCTCCACATCCTGGCTGACAGCTTTTATTTCTGGTCTTTTGATTCTAAATGTTCTGGCACGTATAAGGTTATGTCTCAGTGTGATTTTGATTTCCCCAATGATTAGTGATGCTGAATATCTTTACATGTGTCTGTTGGCCATCTCTATGTCTTCTATTCAGGTTCTGTGCCCATTTTTTAATTGGGCTGTTTGTTTTTTTGGTGTTGAGTTGTATATGTTTTTTTATGTATTCTGGATATGAACTCCTTACTGGGTATATCATTTGCAAATATCTTCTCCCATTTAGTAGGTTACCTTTTTGTTTTGTTGATCATTTCCTTTGCTGTGCAAAACCTTTTATTTTGGTGTAGTCCCAAAAGTTTTTGTTTTTGTCTCCCTTGCCTGAAGAGATGAGACGCATCTAGAAAAATGTTGCTATGGCTGATGTTAGAGAAATTACTGACTGTGTTCTCTCTTCAGATTTTTGTGGTTTCAGGTCTTGCATTTAGGTCTTTAATCCATTTTGAGTTTATTTTTGTGTATAGTGTTAGAAAGTAGTCCAGTTTCGTTTTTCTGCATGTAGCTGTCCAGTTTTCCCAACACCATTTATTGAAGAGACAGTCTTTTGCCCACTGTATATTCTTGCTTCCTTTGCTAGAAATTAATTGACCATGTAATCGTGGGTTTATTTCTGGGCTCTCTATTCTGTTCCATTGATCTATGTGTCTGTTTTTGTGCTAGTGCTATACTGTTTTGAGCTATACTGTTTTGATTTCTACAACTTTGTAGTAAATCTTGAAATCTGGGATAGTGATAACCTTCAGTGTTGTTCTTTCTCAAGATTGCTTTGGCCATTCCGGGTCTTTTGTGATTCTGTATGAATTTTAGAATTATTTGTTCTAGTTTTGTGAAAAATGCTGTTGTTATTTTGATAAGGATTACATTGAATCTTAGATTTCTTTGTTCTCTCCTATGTTTTTTTTTAAGGATTTTATTTATTGATTTGACACAGAGAGAGAGAGAGAGAGAGAGATCACAAGTAGGCAGAGAGGCAGGCAGAGGGGGTGGGGAAGCAGGCTCCCTGCTGAGCAGAGAGCCCAATGCGGGGCTTGATCCCAGAACCCTGAGATCACGACCTGAGCCGAAGGCAGAGGTCTTAACCCACTGAGCCACCCAGGCGCCCCACTCTCTCCTATGGTTTTAACTTGCATGTTAGTCTCGGAGGTATTCTGATTTTTTGAAGGTCCATCTTTGGGGCCCACTAGCAGTTTCATTAGTTGATATAAAGCGGGGAACCTGGGAGACTATCCCTCATAGGCCAGTCTGAATCAATTACTAAATTCTCTGTTCTTACAGAGGTCTGGGAAGTCTTTAACAATAGCATGTAGATCTGAACAAGAGCAGGCCTTGTTCAGATAGACACTCAGGTTATTGACCTTCCAGCACAGTTGGAGAAGGGTAGCAATCTAGGTTAGGGTGGGTATTTGGGAGCCAGAGAGTTTAATGGAACCACAAAGCGTAGAAGATGGGGAGTAGGGGCTGAAGTTGAGATAAAAGGAATCTACAGAATAAGGGGGAATAGTGACTAGGGGAAAGACCTGTGATGGCACCCCTGAGGATTCTGGTGAGGAAAAGGTTGTAAGGTTTAGTTGGGGGTGAAGGAGGAGCAAGAGATGTGGACTGGTAGTGAGAGATAGTCCCTAAGGGACTGTCTCGTTTGGGATAGATTGGAGGTAATTTCTCATTTTTCATCCTCTTTGTACCAAACAAAATAAGCTGACCATTGGTGAAGAAATTCACCAGGATTTGAGAGTGCTTCAAAAACGAACACATTTAGGGAGATCTCAAATGCCCCAATGGGGACATTGGAGTTCTCAGTTGTCCTTAGTTATAAAATTAAGCTATTTTTGGAGGCAGTGAATTATTGCCATAGCGATGAGGCATATAATTGGCAGGAGCTTTATGAAAGGGTAGAGAACCAGATTGAGAATTTCCAACTAGTACCAAGGTTAAACAAAATCCAGCAACAAGATAAAGCCAAAAGAAGAATGAAAATCACATTCTTAGTGTACAACCACAGATGGTGCCCAGAGTGCAGGGATCGGGAGCTGAACTCATCATGGGACCCATGGATCACTGATCAGAGAAGGAACACAGTGTGCTCACAGCGGCCTCACTACCTGGGTGGGGAAGGTCGGGTTCCAGAGATAGGTTTCCAGTCCTATTCAAGTCATGGCACCAAACTGTCCAAGGCAAAAACTGAACGAGCAAGAAAATTGATTTTATTCGGGCTCTTGCAATTGAGAGAGCACTTAAGATCTGAACATTGGGGTGTCTGGGCACAGTGGTTTTGTCTTTTACTTTCACAGGGAGGGGTGCACAAGTTGCAGTGGGGAGATTTATGGGTGGCATTGTTTTCAAGAAGGGAAAGTCGAATCAGTCAGCTGAAAAAGAGATGTTTATCGTGCCTGCCTAGTTTAAGAGGGACACATTTCTCATCTGAGTTAATCATTTATGAGACCAAGAACAGGGAGTTGGAGGGTCTGTGCTGGCCTTGTCCGCACGTTCAGGCAAAAGGGGAAAGGCCTTGTCATGGGTAAACAAGGAAGTCATTTGAGAATCTTCTGGGAATCATGAGAAAGAGTGGACAGCCAATCCTATCTAAGTTCTCTGGGAAGAATGATTTTTTTTTGTGACAAGTCACTTCTTGAGGAGGAACACAAACAGGTGGGGGTATTTCATTTCATTTCTTTCTCTTTTTTTAAAGATTTTAAAAATTTATTTATTTGTGTGAGAGAGAGCACAAGCAGGGGGAGTGGCAGATAGGGAGAGGGAGGGGCTCGATCCATCCTGACCTGAGCTGAACGCAGACACTTAACCCACTGAGCCACCCAGGCGCCCCCAGGTAGGGGAATTTCTTAACTGTCATTATTTTCAGAGCTCAGGTGCAATAGTTCAGCATTGTCAAGGGTTCTCGGTACTGTTTGGAAACTTGAGGCTAGTCCCGTGAGTCCATTGTCACCAGCCACGTGGCATTCTTCTGCCTCACAGAATGACTGAGTGATGGCTAAGGGAAGTGGTTCAAGAAGACATTTAGGGATGTTGACAGCTGTTTTGGTTGCAGGAGCTGCCCCCCACCCCCGCTGTTTCCGGTAGACTGCTCAGCAAGGTTAAGGGGACTGTGATAATATCCTGATTGCATGTATTGGCAGACGTTGATAGTTAAATTTCAGGCCCTTGCAGCATTTGGGGGGAAGTGTACTAAGGGACTTTCCTTTGTGAGGAAGTCTCCAGGGGTGGTTCTGAAAGACAAAGATCACTAATGTCCCTCCTTTTTCTGGACCTCTGAGGGTCTTTATGTGTTTCCGCTTCAGGTTCTGTGTTGTTGCTCACCCTTTACTGACAAAAAATCATTCTGGCCTATTCTGGTAACTATAAATTCAACTCTCCTGACCAGCTGTGTGCTATTAGTTCCCAGACTTTTCATCTGACTGGGTCAGGTGCAGGAGGAACAAGGGCATTTTTATAAATTTACAGAGATCTGTTACATTCTGTACTTTGGCCCATGTAAGTCACTGTAGGGGGGGACACGGTGCATAATGTGCTACAAGTGAGTGGTAATTATCCTCATCATCTAGGACGCTGTCAATCCAACCGGAGAATTCAAGTGGCTGAACCAGAATTCAATTTCAATCTCTTAGGCTCCCTGCCTTCCGGCTGGGCTGCCACCCAGAGGGTTACCAAACAGTCTGTGGTTGCCATTAGGTGAAAAAAGAAGATTACACCCAGAAACATTTTTTTTTTAAAGATTTTTTATTTATTTATTTATTAGAGAGCGAGAGACTGAGAATGAGAGGGGAGAAGGTCAGAGGGAGAAGCAGACTTCCCGCAGAGCCGGGAGTCCGACATGGGACTCGATCCCGTAAAACTCTCTAGTCTGACGGTCCTACTTTGGGGTAGGTCGATTCAGACTCGATGACTCACAAGATGGGAAGGACCCCTCTGCCCACCCCGCCTCCAAATTCTCACTTGTCAAAAGGAAAGCGTCTATTCAAGAGCACGGCTGGCCTGGTTCCAACAGCATCTTAGCTTTATAGGAAAATGGGACAGCTCTCCCTTTAGGGGAAATTTATTTCCCACTCTGCCAAGCAGAGCAGTGCTGCTGGATCTAATGGGGCCCTTGATTCACAGAGGTTTCCCCCAAAATGCCTGGACCTATTCCACTGATGGTTTGGCCAAGCCAGACTCTAATGGTTTCCACTGGGCCCCGTCGCTGGTCTATCTCAGCAGAACCAAGAATGAATGCAGGCCCTCCACCCGGCAGGCCGAACTCAAGGTCATTTCTCATTAACACTGAATATTCCCTTTGACAGTTATTGATCCTTGGCCTATTGCCAAGGTCCAGCTGTTCGGTCTCCCACTTGGAAGACTACAGACTGAGAGATGGGACAGCTCTCTTTGGTAGCACGGACTGTGGAAACATACCGCAGCTACTAACTGGAACAGTCTGGGTCACCCAGACAGATGCCTGTGGGAAGGAAGGGTCCATTCTCTGATGACACTGACAGGACTCAAGGTGCTGGTCGAGCCTTCTCCGCCCAGGTTACTGCCACTGCTTTGTGCACGCAGCAGCGCACTGGTCATGGCAACACCCCCAACAGTATAGACGGGGCACACATTATAGGATTCTATCTTTCTGGGGCCGAAGCTACCATTGTGAGCCAAACATGTTACTCCTTCCGGAAGATGACCGGTTGTGATAAGGAAGGGCACATGCCATGAAGTACGGCCCGCCTGCTCATAACAAACCAACTCTATCACGCCTCAAGCACCCCCCTCAGAGCTCTCACTGGCGTTGCAGCATCGTTGCACCATTTTTTTTTTTTTTCTGGTTAAAGTGTTAACATTTTGGTCTGCTTATCTGGCTCCAGCCACACAACTGTGGCTCTTAGAATTAAGCATGTGTCAGGTATTCAGCTTTCTGCACTATTTGCAGCCTGAAGATGGTTCACCTTTTATTGCAAAGGCCACGTAACAATGGGCTGATAGTCAAGGTAGTCCACAGACTTCCATATCGGCATCTGGTACTGTTGAGCATTGGAATGGTCTCTTCAAAAAATGGACTCTAAAGAATTTCAGACTCTCCCTCCCCCAGCACTTCCTGGTCCATATACCCTAGCGAAGCAGTTTGATCGATGAATATGGCTGTCTCCAGAATAATCTTTCAGCCATTCCCCAGGTATTGATCAGAACAAAAGATGTTAGGGGTTATATGGACATATTTTGGCAATTTGGGATCCTGTCTTAAAATGTTTCTGGGTGGGGCGCCTGGGTGGCTCAGTTGGTTAAGCAACTGCCTTCGGCTCGGGTCGTGATCGGGTGTTTAGTTTTGACAAGTGTCCCGTAACCAGCGTGTTACTACCCTTTCATAAGGGGCGTGGCTAGCAGCTGTGGAAGAAAGATGACAAGGCCAAAACCCCAGGGGGCTTTTTCCAAAGTAGAGGTTACCTCCCTTTGCTAGTGACCCCAATAGGCGAAATCATCAGTTATATCAACTGTTAGCTCAATAGGCTCATTGAGCTTTTAAGGCCCTGAAGGCAGGGAACAGAGAATGTGCCACAGCTTTGCTAGACAGCGACCTACACTGCCTGTTGGTCTGGGCCCCATTCAAAAACCATTGATTTGCCGTTTAGCCAATATAAAGGATGAAGGGGCACCTGGGTGGCTCAGTGGGTTAAGCCTCTGCCTTCGGCTCAAGTCATGATCCCAGGGTCCTGGGATCGAGCCCCGCATTGGGCTCTCTGCTCAGCAGGAAGCCTGCTTCTCTCTCTCCCACTTTCCCTGCTTGTGTTCCCTCTCTCGCTGTGTCTCTCTCTGTCAAATAAATAGAATCTTTAAAAATATATATATATATAAAGGATCAAATAGAACATCGAGGTAAGGCACTTACCACCTCCCACACCCAAAGCATCCAGTATGGGGTTGGGCTTCCCTTTTGGGGGGTTGGGTTCAAAGAAGTGGAAGTTGTTCCTTGACTGCAAGAAGGGTAGAGTATTGTGAATCCACCCAGAGGTCCCAGACACTTTACTTGGTGAGTAGACCCCTGAATTTTAACAGGGTTTATGAGCTGATGGCAAATGCATGATGATATCACCAGCAGAGCCATTGAGACTAAGGCTTCTGACTGGCCAGCCGAGGGGACTTCATCTATATTGTGCAAAGTTTGGACAGCGGAAGGTAGATGCAGTCTTGCGAAACTAACCCACTCATTGGTGTGAAATACCAAGGTACACCCGTTAACCCTGTGAGTACACTGCAAAAGTATACTTCAGAGGCCTTGCCATGTGAACGCAGAGTGGTCTTGGCCCTTGCCGTCAAGAACTGTGAAGGGTCTGAGGTTTTCCTCCTGCCTATAAGCTAACATAGTTAGCTTGCCACAGTTCCAAGTGCGGGCAGAGCTCAGGAGACTCCTGAGTCAGCGATGAAAGACTTTTATTTTATTGTGTTATGTTAGTCCATACAGTCCATCATTAGTTTTTTTTAAAAGATTTTATTTATTTGACAGAGAGAGAAAGAGAAAGAGAGAGAGAGAGATCACAAGTAGGCAGAGAAACAGGCATCAAAGAGAGGGGGAAGCAGGCTCCCTGCTGAGCAGAGAGCCCGATATGGGGCTCGATCCCAGGACCCTGAGATCGTGACCTGAGCCGAAGGCAGAGGCTTAACCCACTGAGCCGCCCAGGCGCCACCCCCCCCATCATTAGTTTTTGATGTAGTGTTCCATGATTCATTGTTTGGGTATAACACCCAGCACTCCATGCGATCTGTGCCCTCCTTAGTACCTATCACCGGGCTCACCCATCCCTCCATCCCCCTCCCCTCTAAAACCCTCAGTTTGTTTCCCAGAGTCCACAGTCTCTCATGGTTCATCTCCCCCTCAGATTTCTCCCCCTTCATTTTTCCCTTCCTTCTCCTAATGCCCTCCATGCTATTCTTTGTGTTCCACAAGTTAATGAAACCATATCATACTTGACTTTCTCTGTTTGACTTATTTCACTCAGCATAATCTCCAATTTCATCCATGTTGTTGCAGAAGCTGGATATTCATCCTTTATGATGGCTGAGTAATATTCCATTGTATATATGGACCACATCTTCTTTATCCATATGTCTGTTGAAGGGCATCTTGGCTCCACAGTTTGGCGATTGTGGCCATTGCTGCTATGAACACTGGGGTGCCTATGGCCCTTCTTTTCACTACATCTGTATCTTTGGGGTAAATACCCAGTAGTGCAATTACTGGGTCATAGGGTAGCTCTATTTTTTAATTTTTTGAGGAACCTCCATACTGTTTTCCAGAGTGGCTGCACCAGTTTGCATTCCCACCAACAGTGTAAGAGGGTTCCCCCTTTCTCCACAACTTCTCCAACATTTGTTGTTTCTTGCCTTGTCGATTTTTGCCATTCTAACTGGTGTAAGGTGGTATCTCAATGTGTTGTTTTTTTTTAAGCAACAACTATTTTTTTAAAAGATTTTATTAAAAAAAGATTTTATTTATATATTTGACAGAGAGAGACAGCGAGAGAGGGAACACAAGCAGGGGCAGAGAGAGAGAGGGAGAAGCAGGCTTCCTGCTAAGGACCCCCCCCAACGTGGGGCTTGAGCCCAGGACCCTGAGATCATGACCTGAGCGGAAGGGCGACACCTAACGACTGAGCCACCCAGGTGGCCCTTAATGTGTTTTTGATTTGAATTTCCCTGATGGCTAATGATAATGAACACTTTTTTTATGTGTCACGTCAAAAAATGGGCAGGGGTGGCTTGGTGGGTTGAGGCCTCTGCCTTCGGCTCGGGTCGTGGTCTCGGGGTCCTGGGATCGGGCCCCACGTCGGGCTCTCTGCTCGGCGGGGAGCCTGCTTGCTCCTCTCACTCTGCCTGCCTCTCTGCCTGATTGTGATCTCTCTCTCTGTCAAATGAATTAAAAAAAAAAATGGGCAGAAGACATGAGCAGACACTTTTCCACAGAAGACATACAAATGGCTAAAAGACTTTTTTCTTCTTAAATTTTGTTTGTTTTTTTGAGAGAGAGAGAATCAGCAGGGAGGTGAGGGAGGGAGAAGCAGGTTCCCTCGCGAGCAGGGAGCCCATCGGGGGCTTGATCCAGGACCCCGAGATCATGACCTGAGCCAAAAGCAGACGCTTAACGACTGAGCCACCCAGGCACCCCAATGGAAGACTTTATTACAGAAAACACAGTGGCCAGAATCAGCTTGGTTGCGCGTTAGGGGGAAAAATTAAAATCTGGCAACCCAGGAAATCTCCACAAATGGAGAATAGAAAGAAAACCATTTTACGGAATGAGCATTAAACCAGACTGAAATGCACATCACAAGCAATTAACTAAAGAAATTGCGGAGACAAAAAGAAATCTTGGCCCTTTTGTGTTGCCGAGCAGAGGGAGTCCTTTACGTGCACGTTCTCAAAGTAAATGATAAGTTGTCCTCAAGAAAGAGGAGTTGACAAGCAGAGAGAGTCAATTATCTTAGGGTCTCACGTGTGGAGCATAAGGAAAATCATGGAGGACATTGTGAGGAGGAAGGGACGGGTGAACGGTGGGGGGGGGGAATTGGAGGGGGCAATGAACCATGAGAGACTGTGGATTCTGAGCTGGGGGTTTTAGAGGGGAGGGGGGTTTTAGAGGGGAGGGGGGTTGGGCGAGCCTGGTGGTGGGTACTGAGGAGGGCACGTACTGCATGGAGTACGGGGTGTAGCACATGAATAATTAATCTTGTAACACTGAAAAGATAAACATATGGGGGGAGGAGAAAGAGGACTTGAAAGCACGTTTCACTCTAATTCTTTCATCCTAAATTCACCTGGCAGTTGGAGTGGCCATCAGTACTCGTTAATTGCCTCTATTCAAAGGCAAATATCAAGCTTCAGTTTCTTTGACAAGCAGGAAGTTAGAGCCAGGTGCCCAGGCTAAGTTCTCAGCGTGATGGGGAGATAAGGATGCTGTTTTCCTTGATGTTTACATTTCAAGGAGATAGCTCTCAGGCCCTTAAGAAAAACATTCCTGGTTTGTGATGCCGACAAAAGGCTTTACTTAGCCTTTTTAAAGATTTATAGATATACCCAAGGGGGAGAGGAAAGAATTTCCAAAAACCACTTGTCTCAAAGAAATGCTCTAAGAAAAGAGAGGAAAGAAATGGTCTTTCTCCCTTTTGACAACAGGGAAAATCAATTTTTTTAATCCTTACAATTTCCCCTTCTTTTATAATAATATCACAATTTGGCGGCTCCTAGGTGACTCAGTCGGTTAAGCAGCCGCCTTCTGCTCAGGTCAAGATCTCAGGGTCCTGGGATCTCTGCTTAGTGGGGAGTCTGTTTCTCCCTCTCACTCTGCCCCTGCCCATCGCTCATGCTCTCTTTCTCTCTCAAAAAAATAAATAAAATCTTTAAACCGTAATACCACAATTTTCTAATTATATCCATTGAAGTTTCTACCTTTCTCTGGGCAGTTTACCGTCACCTAAATATCCGGCAAGCTCACACAATAGCAAAGCAGAGCAATTATGAAAATTTCCATAGCATAAGTGGAAATAACAGTGTAGTATTTGCCTTAGGGAATAAACCTTTAAGTATGTTTTAGCGGTAGTTAAAGCACATTCTTGATTAGCTGTGTGCAAAAATTGCCCATTCTCACGGATTACTTTTACAAACCATTGTGTGTTGTCTATTGCTTGCTTTCCCAAATGATTAAGTACTGTTTTGTAATTCCTTAGGAAATCCAATCCAAGCCTGGAGAGTAGCTCTCTAGAGGCCTGATAATCTAATTTTTAATTGAAGAGGGTTTTTTTTGTAAGGGCCAATGAATTTCTCCTGAGTTCCTATCATTCAGTAAGTAACATCACATTTACATAATTTAGTCCTGCATTAGTTGTTGTCTGCCCAAATAAAATTGCCCAGATGCAAAGCGCAAAGAATGCAAAAAAAAAATGCAAAAAAAATGACCCATGGTCATTGTGTAGTGTGTTATTACGAGACACTTTTTGAAGGGTGTAGATTGAATTTCCAGTGATTCACATATTGGACCCTAATTGTTTTAATCTCGAGGAAAAAACCCAGGCTCTGGGCCATTTTTTTGCATTGGTCCAAACCAATAATTGTATTATAACACAAACCTCCATGAATAACAAGCATCCACTTTTGTTTATCCATCCATACTGGGAATGGAGAGAATTTGCATCCTAAAAGTAACCCAGTGATGTTAGACCTATCTTCTGCGGTCTCTAAATGCCAGATTTTCTTCTTCTTTTTTTCAAGTTTTTATTTAAATTCCAGTTCGTTGATGTACAGTGTAATGTGAGTTATTAGTTTCAGGTGTAGAATATGGTGATTCAGCACTTGCATACATGAAGTATGTATGTGCTCATCACAAGTGTATTCCTTAATCCCCATCACCTGTTTCACCCCTTCCCCCCACCTCTGGTGACCATCAGTTTGTTCTCTAGAGTTAAGAGTCTCTTTCTTGGTTTGCCCCCCTCTCTCTTTTTTTTCCCTTTGCTCATTCGTTTTTGTTTCTGAAATTCCGCGTATGAGCAAAATCATACGGTATTTGTCTTTCTCTGACTGGCTTATTTCACTTATATAAATGCCAGATTTGTCTATTAATTAGACGCTTTTTTATACTGTTCTTCTCCATCCCATCTTTTTTTTTTTAATTTTATTTATTTATTTGACAGAGAGAGAGAGAGATCACAAGTAGAGAATCAGGCAGAGAGAGAGGGGGAAGCAGGCTCCTCGCTGAGCAGAGAGCCCGATGCGGGGCTCCATCCCAGGACCCTGAGATCATGACCCGAGCCGAAGGCAGAGGCTTTAACCCACTGAGCCACCCAGGCGCCCCCCATCTTTTTTTTTTAAAGGATTTTATTTATTTTGGCAGAGAGAGAGAGAGACAGCAAGACTGGGAACACAAGCAGGGGGAGTGGGAGAGTGAGAAGGAGGCTTCCCACTAAGTGGGAAGCCTGATGCAAGGCTCGAACCCAGGACCTGAACCGAAGGCAGATGCTTAATGACTGAGCCACCCAGGCATCCCTTCTCTCTCCTATCTGATGTAGTCATAGTCTAATATCTGTTTGTTCCCTTAAATATGAACAGTCCTGTAACTCTGAATTGTGATGTCGTCACGGAGCTATTTGATAGCTAATTGCTGCTTGACTGTGCAGGTGGGTAGCTCTGAGACCTTGGTGGTGATCTTTTGTTCTATCGTTAAATTATTCCAAACACTCCAATTCCAGAATGTTCTCCATTTCCATCCTACTTGAGCTCCCATGGCTTTTAACCATTTTTTTTAAATTTAATTTTATTTTTTCAGTGTTCCAAGATTCATTGTTTATGCACTACACCGAGTGCTCCATGCAATACGTGCCCCCCCATTACCCACCACCAGGCTCACCTATCCCACCAGCCCCCTCCCTTCCAAAACTCTCAGTTTGTTTCTCAGAATCCACAGTCTCTCATGGTCCACCTCCCCCTCTAATTTTAACCATCTTGCATGATTTGATTTAATCCAGTTTGTAATTGTATTATGTGTTTTTGTAATTCTCTCAAAGCACTAAGTTTATTATTCAGAGCCTCAGTATCATAGGGGATCACTGTACCTGTGCTTATTCTTGTTCCTCCCAGGATTGTGTTCTAATAAGTCTTCTTTTGCCCTTGTCTAGCCTCAAACTGGCCCCTTAAACAGATTCCATAATGGGAGGGCTCAAGGATTACATGTCTGATTGTAAAAAGTGATATTGGCCTCAGATACATTAAGAGAAACCATCCACCTATAAGTCTGTTGGGGGGGGGTATTAAAATAGGCTTAGTGTGTTGCCATGTTCCAAATATAGAAGGGAGACCTCTATATTATATATATGCAGTATATAAAAATATGAATCTTGGAGGGTGCCTGAATGGCTCAGTCGTTAAGCGTCTGCCTTCGGCTCAGGTCATGATTCCAGGGTCTTGGGATCGAGTCCCACATCAGGCTCCCTGCTCTGTAAGAAGCCTGCTTCTCCCTCTCCCTCTGCTGCTCTCCCTGCTTGTGTTCCCTCTATCGCTGTATCTCTCTCTGTAAAATAAATAAATAAAATCTTCAAAAAAAATTAAAAAAAATATGAATCTTGAGGGGTCTATTGAAAGGATTTCCACCAGTTTGGATGTAACTTGCTATCACTCTCTTTGCAGCTATTAGTAGTTTTATTGAACCAAACCCCTACCATAGTAAAGGTGAGAGAATACTTTGCTAGTGGGGTTACTTCGACAGTTCTCTTGATTGTAGTGTAGTTAAGGGATTTCTTTGTTCCGTAAGGATCTTTTTGATCAAACCAGTTAACAGAACATTGTGTGTCAAATTAAGGCTCGAGTATCTTGGGGCCCCTGGATGGCTCAGTGGGTTAAAGCCTCTGCCTTCGGCTCAGGTCATGATCTCAGGGTCCTGGGATCGAGCCCCACATTGGGGCTGTCTGCTCGCCGGGGGGCCTGCTTCCCCCTCTCTCTGCCTGCCTCTCTGCCTACTTGTGATCTCTCTCTCTGTCAAATAAAATCTTAAAAAAAAAAAAGCTCGACTATCTTGATGCCTATTAGTTACTTTACTTTGGTATTATAAAAAAAATTACTAATGAAGATGGTTCCACCTTTAGTCTGCCAATAATTGGGTTGTTGGAATTACAAGTCTGTCATGTCTATTCTGGGAATACAATATGGAATCGATTGGGAATATATAATTGTGGAGACAATTATTGGAAGTACAGAAAAAGCAGTGTAAAAAATAACGTTTGTTTTCTAGTGAAATGTGATTCTTAAGTAATTGAAGAATTACTTAATTGCTGTCCTGTTACTAGGTCAGCAAGGCAGTATATGGGAATAGTAATAAGTTTGCTAGAATACCTTATAGGGGGGAAAATAATTTCTTTCCTATCCTCCTAAGTTCTTGGCTGAGCCCCTTACTAAAATACGGATTAACAAGAGAAAAACAAAAAGAAGCTTATTAACATGTATATCTCATGTACACATTGGAGATACCCAAGGGAGAATTAGGAACACAAAGTGGTAGCTTAGAACTCTGGCTTATAGAGCATGTGCAACAAAGAACAATACATTAATGGGGAAATGACAGGACAAAAAATAAAACAAAACAAAACAAAAAAACAACCCACAGCTTTAGGTTTCCAATAACACCGGACTGTGGGAAGCTAAATATATGGCTAGTTAGTAAACTTTGTTATGTAGATGCCGTCTCCAGGTTGATAGGATCTAAAGTTGCCTTCATTGATTAACTTTTTTTCAGGTTTCTCCACTTTGTTTTTTTGTTATTTAAATTTTAGTTAACATACAGTACAATATTGGTGATTGGAGTAGAATTCAGTGATTCTTCACTTACATACAACACCCAGTGTTCATCACAAGTGCCCTCTTTAATACCCATCACTCATCTAGCTCATCCCCCACCCACCTTCCTCCATCAGCCCTCACTTTGTTCTCTATCACTGGGAGTCTCTTATGGTTTGTTTCTCCCTCTTCCTTCTTGCTTTCTTCTTTCCCATATGTTCATCTGTTTTCTTTATTAAATTCTATATATGAGTGAGAGCTATGGTATTTGTCTTTGACTGACTTATTTTGCTTGGCATCATACACTCTGGCTCTGTCCACATAGTTGCAAATGGCAAGATTCATTTTTTTTGAATGAATATATTCATTTTTTAACATGTGTGTATATATACATTTATATACACACATACACATACCACATCTTCTTTATCCATTCATCAGCTGATGGACATTTGGACTCTCTCCATAGTTTGGCTATTGTTGATGATGATGCTATAAACTTTGGGGTGCATGTGCCCCTTTGAATCAGTATTTTTGTGTCCTTTGAGTAAATACTTACTAGTGTAATTACTGGGTCATAGGATAGATCTATTTTTAAATTTTTCAAGAACCTCTATATCGTTCGCAGAGTTGCTGCACCAGTTTGCATTCGCACCAACAGTGTAAGAGGGTTCCCCTTTCTCCATTTCCTCGCCAACACCTACTGATTCTTGTGTTATTAATTTTAGCCATTCTGACAGCCATTCTGGTATCTCATTGTAGCTTTGATTTGCATTTCCCTGATGATGAGTGATGTTGAGCATCTTTTCATGTGTCTGTTAGCCATCTGGATATCTTTGGAAAAGTATCTATTCGTGTCTTCTGCCCATTTCATAATCGGATTATTTGTTTTTTGGGTGTTGAGTGTGGTAAGTTCTTTATAGAGCTTGGATACTAACCCTTTGTTAGATACATCATTTGCAAATATATTCTCCAGTTCCATAGGCTGCCTTTTAATTTTGTTGATTATTTCCTTTGCTGTGCAAAAGCTTTTCTCTTAATGAAGTCCAAATAGTTCATTTTTGCTTTTGTTTCCCTTGCCTCCAGAGATGTGTCTAGTAAGAAGCTGCTATGTCTGATATCAAAGAAGCTCCTGCCTATGTTCTTCTCTAGGATTTTGATGGTTTCTTGTCTCACATTTAGGTCTTTCATTTGTTTCGAATTTATTTTGTGTATGGTATAAGAAAGGGGTCCAGTTTCATGCTTTTGCATGTTGCTGTCCAGTTTTCCCAACACCATTTGTTGAAGAGACTGCCTTTTTTTCCATTGGATATTCTTTCTTGCTTTGTCAAAGATTAGTTGACCATATAGTTGTGGGTCCATTTCTGGGTTTTCTGTTCTGTTCCATTGATCTATGTGTCTGTTTTTCTGCTAGTACCATACTGTTTTGATGACTACAGCTTTGTAATATAGCTTGAAATCTGGAATCATGTTTTGGACTGTTGTATTTTCATTTTCATTTGCTTCCATGTATTTTTTTTATTTCTTCTTTAATTTTCTGCTTAACCCTTCATTCTTTAGTACTATGTTCTTTAATCTCCATGTATTTGTGGTCTTTCCACATTTTTTCTCATGGTTGACTTCAGGTTTCATAGAGTTGTGATCTGAAAATGTGTATGATATGATTTCTGTGTCTTTGTACTTGTTAAGGGCTGATTTGTGACCCAGTATGTGATCTATTCTGAAGAATGTTCCATGACTACTCGAAAAGAAAATGTCTTCTACTGCTTTAGGATGAAATGTTTTGAATATATCTATGAAGTCCATCTGGTCCAGTGTGTCATTCAAAGCCATTGTTTCCTTGTTGATCTTCTGCTTAGATGATCTGTGCATTGCTGTGAGTGGGGTGTTAAAGTTCCCTGCTATTATTGTGTTATTAGCAATGAGGTTCTTTATGTTTGTTATTAATTGATTTATATATTTGGGTGCTCCCAAGTTGGGGGCATAAATATTTACAATTGTTAGATCTTCTTGATGGATAGACCCCTTAATTATGATTTAATGCCCTTCTTCATCTCTTGTTACAGGCTTCGTTTTAAAATCTAGTTTGTCTGATAGAAGTAAGGCTACTGGGCTTTCTTTTGATGTCCATTAGCGTGATAGATGGTTCTCCATCTTCTGGTTGACAGAGGTGGCAGACTTCCTTCAGGAGGTCCTTCCAGGTTCTTATGACTTTATGTTCCAGGGTTTCTAAGGAACAGAGAAACCCTTTTAAATATTGAATATGATTATGAGAGCATTCCGTTAGGTACAGGACATGGTCTCAGACTGAAATCCATAGGCCTGCCTACCATAAGTTCAAAGAGAGATTTTGTGCTTGCTGGCAGGTGTTCTAATTTTTAACAAAGCTAGTGATAAAGCTATAGGACATTTTTACCCCCATTGGTCACTGAATTGTGGCCAGTGAATTTTTTTTTTTAGAGTTTGATTCATTTGCTCTGCATGTCCACAGAACAAAGAATGATAAGCTATATGATGGCTTATAGAAGTCATTTGCGTAGTTCCTAAACAAGATTGGAAATAAATTGACTTCTGTCAGATTCAGTATGCTCTGGTATCCCCAAAGTGAGAATTCTGTTTATTAAAAGAATGTTTACCATTGCCTGAGCATGGGCTTTTAGAGAAAGAAAAACATCAGGCTCTCCTGACATTGCATATATCATACCTAGACAAAACCTTTTTTAAATAGATGCCTTCCAAAAGGAAATGGACAAACAGATTACGAAAGGGGCTAAAAAGAAATTCAGTTGTACCATCGATATTACCTACCAATATAATTTCTGGCCCACAGTCTTCACAAATTTGCTGGTTACTGTTGGGTCATCAATAAAATCAGCCAAGTCGGAGAGGGATTTTAAAGGCCTTAGCCCTTTACGATGCTCACTAAAAAGATGAACTTATTCAAAACATATTAAAGAGATGTACTATTTGTCGGAATTCTTTCTAGGCGGTTCCCAAGGTAAGCGCCAGAAGTTTCCCCCAACTGACTTTACCAGGACCAGGTTTTCATTAGATTTCACAAAACTGATACTTGCAGAGAAAGTTTTCCGTGATTGTTGGGGGGGGGCAATAGATAGTCGGAGTCTTTTGGCCATGTTACCTCCTGATGCAATGGGTCATCTTCCAGTCCTGACAGGCTTGTTCCTCCAAACAGTCAAAAGCCTGCTGGTTTCAGAATTCTCTGCAGCAGCTGGTGAACATCCCCACGTGTGGGGTTGTAAGCTACAAAAACACTGCCAAGCACTTGCTCGAACTTGGGTGGGTCTTCCCTGGGCACAGAAAAAGAAGGCCTTTAATGAGTAATTTTGGCAGGGTAAAAGGACATTCTTCCACTTCCAAGTCCCTTCTGGGAAACCCAGGGAGCTTCTTCATGACATCAACGTGATGTGGTTAGGTAGGGCTGTCTGTCTGTCTTCTTAGCGAATCAGGAAAAACATAGAATTAGATGACAATCTGGTATCACTTATGGGGGATTTGGTATCCCCATGTTGGTAATTTTCAGCCTAGCACATTTTTCGTTTGTCTTTTGCAAGCGACTGCCCTTGCTACTCTCTATCCTGTTGTCTTCATAGGAGGACATGGTCTTTTATCCAAATTCCCAATTATTCCCGGACGGTGTTATTTTACCATCTCTGTTTTCCTAGTCACAGGGTATGTGGATAAGAAGGGACTCTTGGAGGGGGAGGCTAGCTGAAGCATGAAATAGAATCGGAGTTAGGGCTTGAGGCACACAGACCTCATCACCCTGGGCGCATAATTCCTTACTGGCTCAAAAATTGTGCCCTTGTCCCCCTTTGCATGGAAATCTGCTAATTAACAGAATGGCCCATGTCAAAGATCATAGCTTCCCTCTTATGAGGAGTTAGTTTGAGACAGGAAAGGATAAAGATATCTAAGGGAAGGGGGATCAAGGAAGTGGGAACGGCAGAGAAAGGAGGAGAGTTTGGTAAAGAAAACGTGGCCTTAATTCTTTCATTTCTTCTTCGGTTTTGCTCATTCTTCCAAATAATTTTTACCTTTTTCCCTGGAATGAGATTCATCCCAGCGACACAAGTAATTCAGTGGCTGAAGATGAGATCCTTTTAAAAACCACCACTGATAAGTCAATTCACTCAAACCAAAGACCTTGTGCTCAGGCCACTGTAATACTGGATTCTCATATGAAATAGATTCCATTCCAGATGTTATATGGAGATACATTAGCTCTTTAAGAGAGAGACCTGCGGGCAGCATTCCTGGCTTACCATATTTTTCCACCGTCAAAGCTAGTGGTGATTCTGATGGATTTTAGGTCCTGTATTATATATGTTTACTCAAGGATAGAGCATGACTTGTCCAGCTAGTCTTTGAAAAATACACAGAGCTAGAAGGGAGATATTTTATAATTCACCTTCAGCTCTGCTAAGTTCAGGAATTTCTTTCTTTTTTTGAGAGAGAGGGAGGGGAGGTTGGGGTGGTGTAGGTAGAAGCAGAGGGAGAAGGGGAGGGAGGGGGAAAGATCTCAAGCAAACTCCGCGCTAAGCATGGAACCTGACACAGGGCTTGATCTCAAGACCCCTGAGATCATGACCTGAGCTGAAACTGAGAGTCAGATGCTTAACTGACTGAGCCACCCGGACGCCCCTCGGTTTAGGAACTTTGAGGCCATCCCATCCTTATCAGCAGGTTGTTGGGGAAAAGTAAAAATAAAATCTCCTGGAAATCTAGGAAATTATTTCTACAAAGGTAAAAGAAGAAGAAGAAAAGAAGAAGAAGAAGAAAAGAAGAAGAAGAAGAAGAAGAAGAAGAGGAGAAAGAATTTTATTTCCGAGTATTAAACCAAACTGTGCTTTGCATTATGGGTAATCCACTAAAGAGATTGCAAAGACAGAAAGAAATCTCACCCTCTTGTGCTGAGCAGATACAGTCCATTATCTGCATGTTTTTTTTTAAAGATTTTATTTATTTATTAGGAAAGAGAGAGTGAGAGAGAGCATGAGAAGGGAGAAGGTCAGAGTGAGAAGCGGACTCCTCATGGAGCTGGAAGCGCGATGTGGGACTCAATCTCGGGACTCCGGGATCATGACCTGAGCCGAAAGCAGTTGCTTAACCAACTGAGCCACCCAGGTGCCCCATTATCTGCATGTTTTCAAGATAAATGGTAACTAGTCATGGAGAGAGGACCTGACAGCACCATTTGCTATACATTCTTGCATAGTTCAGCCTAAAGTCAACTGGTAATTGGAGTGGCCACTCATGGTAGTTAATTGCACTCATCTAAAAGGCAAAATCAGATTTCCCCTTCTCAGTGATAAGCAGATGATAGTACAACTTAGAGGGGAGCGGTTAGGAACACTCTCTTCCTTGATGTTTCCATTTCAAAGCAATGGCTTCCAGGCCCCTAAGAAAAATATTCCTGGGTTGTAATGCTAACAAAAGTCTTATTTAACCTTTTTAAAGATTTACGTGTATATCCAAGGGGCGGAGGAAGGATTTACAAATACCAGTTTTCTTAAGGAAATGCTCTAAGGGAAAGGAGAAGGTGTCTGTTTTAGCTACAGGGAAATTCCTTGTTTTTATTTTTTATTTTTTTAATTTAAATTCAGTTAGCCAACATATACTACATCATTAGTTTCAGTTGTAGTGTTTGATGATTCATCAGTGGCATATAACGCCCAGTGCCCATCACATCACGTGCCCTCCTTAATGCCCGTCACCTGGTTACCCCATCCCCCCACCCACTTCCCTTTGCTCAACCCTCAGTTTGTTTCCCTGGAGTCAAGAGTCTTTTATTGTTTGTCTCCCTCTCTGATTTCTTCCCATTCAATTTTCTCTCCCTTCCCCTGTGGTCCTCTGCACTATTCCATATGATCCACATTTGAGTGAAACCATATGATAATTGTCTTTCTCTGCTTGACTTATTTTACTTAGCATAATCTCCTCCAGTTCCATCCATGTTGATGTGACTAGTAGGTATTCATCCTTTTCAATGGCTGAGTAACATTTCATTGTATGTATTAACCACTGAACCAAATCTTTTTTTGTTGTTGTTACTCTCTGATTTTATTATTTTTTATTTTTTTAAAAAATTTTTATGTATACTTAATTTTTTTATTAACATATAATGTATTATTTGTTTCAGGGGTACAGGTATGTGATTCATCAGTCTTACACAATTCACAGTACTCACCATATGTCCCCAATGTCCATCACCCTGCCACCCCATCCCTCCCATACCCCCTCCACTCCGGAAACCCTCAGTTTGTTTCCTGAGATTCAGAGTCTCTTATTATTTGTCTCTCTCTCTCTGGTTTCATCTTGTTTGGTTTTTCCCTCCCTTCCCCTATGATCCTCTGTCTTGTTTCTCAAATTCCTCATATCAGTGAGATCATATGATAATTGTCTTTCTCTTATTGACTTATTTCGCTTAGCATAATAGCCTCTAGTTCCATCCACATTGTTGCAAATGGCAAGATTTCATTTTTGATGGCTGTGTAATATTCCATTGTATATCTATACCACATCTTTTTTTTAATATATTTTTTAAAGATTTTATTTATTTATTTGACAGAGAGAGAGAAATCACAAGCAGGCAGAGAGGCAGGCAGAGAGAGGGGGGGAAGCAGGTTCCCCGCTGAGCAGAGAGCCCGATATGGGGCTTGATCCCAGGACCCTGAGATCATGACCTGAGCCGAAGGCAGAGGCTTTAACCCACTGAGCCACCCAGGTGCCCCTATACCACATCTTCTTTATCTGTTCATCTGTTGATGGACATTTAGGCTCTTTCCATAGTTTGGCTATTGTGGACATTGCTGCTATAAACCTTCGGGTGCACATGCCCCTTCGAATCACTACATTTGTATCTTTAGAGTAAATACCCAGTAGTGCAATTGCTGGGTAGCTCTATTTTTTACTTTTTGAGGAACCGCTATAATGTTTTCCAGAGTAGCTGAACCAGCTTGCATTCCACCAACAGTGAGGGAGGGTTCCCCTTTCTCCATATCCTCACCAATATCTGTCGTTTCCTGACTTGTTAATTTTAGCCATTTGACCAGTGTGAGGTGGTATCTCATTGAGGTTTTGATTTGTATTTCCCTGATGCTGAGTAACGTTGAGCACTTTTTCTTGTGTCTGTTGGCCATTTGTATATCTTCTTTGGAGAAATGTCTATTCATGTCTTCTGCCCTTTCTTGATTATTTGTTCTTTGGGTATTGAGTTTGATTTTGAATACTAGCCCTTTATCTGATAGGACATGTGCAAATATCTTCTCCCATTCTATCCACTGTCTTGGTTTTGTTGACTGTTTCTTTGCTGTGCAAAAGCTTTTTATCTTGATGAAGTCCTAATAGTTCATTTTTGCCCTTGCTTCACTTCCTTTTGGTGGTGTTTCTAGGAAGAAGTTGCTGTGGCTGAGGTGGAAGAGGTTGTTGCCTGTGTTCTCCTCAAGGATTTTGATGGATTCCTGTCTCACATTGAGGTCTTTCACCCATCTTGAGTCTATTTTTGTGTGTGGTGTAAGGAAATGGTCCAGTTTCATTCTTCTGCATGTAGTTGTCCAATTTTCCCAACACCATTTGTTGAAAAGACTGTCTCTTTTCCATTGGACATTCTTTCCTGCTTTGTCGGAAATTAGTTGACCACAGAGTTGAGGGTCCATTTCTGAGTTCTCTATTCTGTTCCATTGATCTCTATGTCTGTTTTTGTGCCAGTACCAAACTGTCTTGATAATTACAGCTTTGTAATAGAGCCTGAACTCTGGAATTCTGATGCCGCCAGCTTTGGTTTTCTTTTTCAACATTCCTCTGGCTATTTGGGGTCTTTTCTGGTTCCATACAAATTTTAGGATTATTTGTTCCATTTCTTTGAAAAAAGTTGATGGTATTTTGATAGGGATTGCATTAGATGTGTAGATTGCTCTAGATAACGTAGACATTTCATAATATTTGTTCTTCCAATCCATGAGCATGGAATAGTTTTTCCATTTCTTTGTGTCTTCCTTAATTTCTTTCGTGAGTATTCTATAGTTTTCTGAGTACAGATTCTTTGCCTCTTTTTTTTTTAAAGATTTTATTTATTTATTTGACAGAGAGGGAGAAATCACAAGTAGGCAGAGAGGCAGGCAGAGAGAGAGCAGGAAGCAGGCTCCCCGCTGAGCAGAGAGCCCGACGCGGGGCTCAATCCCAGGACCCCGAGATCACGACCTGAGCCGAAAGCAGAAGCCTCAACCCACTGAGCCACCCAGGCGCCCCGATTCTTTGCCTCTTAGAACTATATCTTCTTTATCCATTTATCTGTTGAAGGGCATCTTGGCCCCTTCCACAGTTTGGCTACTGTAGACATTGCTACTATGAACATTGGGATGCCGTTGCCCCTTATTCTCACTACATCTGTATCTTAGGGGTAAATACTCAGAAGTGCAATTGCTGGATCATAGGGTAGCTCTATTTTTAACTTCTTGAGGAACCTCCATACTGTTTTCCAGAGTGGCTGCCCCAACTTGCATTTCCACCAACAGTGTAAGAGGGTTCCCCTTTCTCTGCATCCTCGCCAACACTTGTTCTTTCCTATCTGGTTAATTTCAACCATTCTAACTGGTGTAAGGTGATATCTCAATGTGGTTTTGATTTGTATTTCCCTGATGGCAAGTGACGTGGAGCATTTTTCCATGTTTTTAACCTTACCCCAAGACACAGTTCTCCCAGGGGCAACTCAGGTTGTCCTTGACAGCTGCCTGTGAAGGCAGTGAGTTGCATGACAGAGCCTGGGTAAACTGCTGCTTACTAGCAGTCTGGAAGCCAGCCTCAAAGTTGCTTGCCATGCACATGAACCTGAGAAATGCCAGGGAACAAGTGAGCCTTGCTTTCTTGTCCTACCCAGCAGAGCACGAGAGACCCATGAAAGAGCATATTCCAACTCCAATGGGACAGAAAAACATAACACAATGACTTCCCTTTGTCCTCCAGGGATTCTTTGCTGTTTGTCTTGGACCATCTGGGAGAGGATAGGGAGATAGATTGGGGAGCAATTTGCATGTCCCACTACCATGTCATTACCTAGGCTGGTCCCTGAATGGGAGGACCCTGTTTGGACTTTATGAACATTCACAGAACAAGCCCATGAAACACCATACCAGTGATGTATTTAGCCACGGAAGCCACAATGACCATGACTGACAATGACTGTGACAATGACTGAATTGGCCCAAAGCCCCTGCACCCCCAACACTTTACCTTCCTTTCCTCTCTAATCCATGCCAAAACCCCATCGGTTGAATTTGGGTGTTCCCTTGTCCCCTTGAGATCAGATAGGACAGTCTCAGGTACCTGTCTTCATCAGAGCCTTAAAAATATGAGCCCTCTCATCTCCGAAGTTCTCCAAAGTACTCAGGGGGGTGTGTATGGCCTTTGGTCCCTCTTGGGAACAGGGAGCCTCTGTCCCATCCCTAATCATTTCTTCAAAGCAGCTGATTTCAGGGTCAAAAGAGAGGAAGGGGTGAGGCATGGAGTGGGAGCGGTGGGTCCATGCCAAGGAGCAAGTCTTTATGTTTACTTTTGGGTTTGAACCATGGATCGGCTACTCAGGGCTTACCCAAATGAACATCTCATGTTTTCAGGATGCACAGAGCTCTGTGTCAGGTGACTGGGTCCTCATGTTTCAACTTCAGGGATGCCTCAATCCCACAGCCATATTGCTTTCTAGCCGAACCCATTGGCTAACTCAGGCTTTCTGTGGACAGTGGCACCTTTTTCTTTTTAGGATATCCACTTTAATCGGGGGCACTCACTGCCCATTTTCATGATAGTGTAAGGGAGGAGAAAATTTTCCTTGACCTTCTTAGGGTCCCCGGCTGGGTCTGAAAATGAAACTGACAAAGATTAATAAGAGAAGAGCATACATATTTACTTAATGTAAGTTTTATGTGACAGGGGAGCCTTCATAAGATCAACATATTCATTGCTGGTTCCCATGGACTTCCCTCAAAGGTCGAAGGTCCCAGAGATTAGGATGGGAACATTTTTGCAGTGGTGGTGGTGGTAGGGTCATCATTCTGCCTACCGGGGGGCCTGTGAGGCCCTCATTCTTCCTTTTCCAGAAAGCCACATCTCTGGGTGCAACCATTCCTAATCACCCAAACTCCCAAGAACTGGGAAGGGCCTGAAATTTTATCCCATTTGTAAGCTAACAACTTAGCCTGCCACAGTTTCATGGCGGCTGGCAGAAGACATGAGCCCGCTGAGTCAGAGACAAAGGACTTGAGTACTTAGGTCAGTTGTGGGTGCCGGTGTGCCCTTCTCTAAGTGCCAGTGCCACTTCTCTAAGCCCCAGTTCCCACAGGGTGGCACAAAGAGGGCCAGATGATACTTGCACATGCTGTGGGTTCCATTATATGGGAGGAACCCCCAAGCCTGTGGACCGCAAATCTTTCGTCATGAGCAGTTAGCCTGCCTGATCTTTGCCTGGAGGGAGAAATTATCTTTTTTGAAAAAAGATTTTATTGATTTATTTGACAGAGGGAGAGAGAGAGCGCAAGCAGAGGGGCAGCAGAGGGAGAGGCTAAGCCTTCCTGTTGAGCCACTCTGGCACCCAAAATTACCTGGAGTATAATTTATACAACCTATTCCTTGCTCTGGAGTTGGGGGACTCTGTCTTTGAAGTCTGTTTGCTGTATAAACATGCTTGAAAAGACAGTTCGGGGGGGGGGGGTTGGGGCTGCCTGGGTGGCTCAGTCAGTTAAGCGTCTGCCTTCGGCTCAGGTCATGATCCCAGGGTCCTGGGATCAAGTCTCACATTGGGCTCCTCGCTCAGCAGGGAGTCTGCTTCTCCCTCTGCCCTCCCCCCAGCTCATGTGGCGCTCTCTCTCTCTCTCTCTCTCTCTCAAATAAATAAATAAAATCTTTAAAAAAAAAAGAAAAGACAGTTCAGAAAAAAAGGCAGTCAGTGAGGCTCCTTGCAAAACATGCAGAAATGTGAGACACCTGGAGAATTATCTCTCAGTAGTCTGTCAAGTCCCTTTTAATTTGTAACAGGTCTAACACTTTCTCCTCCCTTTCTCCTCCCTCCTCCCCTTGCTATTTATTTGTTGAAGAAACGGGGCCCTTTGCCCTGACCTAGGTCCCACATTTTTGGAATTTGCTAGTTGTATTCTCATAGTTGTTTATTTAACAGTTCCTGTATCTCCATTTTAATTTAAACTGATCAACCTAGAGGCCTGATCAATTCAGATTTGATTTTTTGGCAAGATTACTTCATAGGTGTTGGTGAGTGCTTGCTCATTCATACCTCCAAGAGGCACATAATACCTGGCTATCTCTCTCAGTGTGTTCAGGAATCATCAACCTGAGCCAGACAGTGAAGTTCATTCAGTCTTTCACTTAATAGTTTTCCACCCTTTGAAGATCTCTGCTTTCATTAACACCTATTAACTGGAATACTCCTACAAAGAATTAAGTTTCATAACCAACTATTCATCCTAAAGTGCCATACTTAGAGGAGGGATAATCATATTTTAGACTTTTCAAAAAGATTTTATTTATTAGAAAGAGAGCCCACAGGCAGGGGGAGGGGCAGAGGGATAGAGACAAGCAGGCTCCCCACTAAGCAGAGAGCCTCATGCGGGGCTCGATCCCAGGACTCTGAGATCATGACCTGAGCCGAAGGCAGACGCCTTACTGACTGAGCCACCCAGGTGCCCCAGAAAGTTAATCATTTTATTTTTTATTTTTATTTTTTTCAAAGATTTTATTTATTTATTTGACAGAGAGAAAGATCACAAGTAGGCAGAGAGGCAGGCAGAGAGAGAGCGGGAAGCAGGCTCCCTGCTGAGCAGAGAGCCTGATGCGGGGCTTGATTCCAGGACCCCGAGATCACGACCAGAGCCAAAGGCAGAAGCTTAACCCACTGAGCCACCCAGGCGCCCCAAAGTTAATCATTTTAATATGATGCTCAAGTCATATCTCTTTCCCGATACATAAAACATTTCAATGGTGATCTGCAGGCATACCTTGGAGATAGATATCTCGGGTTCGGATACAGACCCTTGCAATAAAAGGAATATTGCAATAAAGTGAGTCAAATGAATTTTTTGGATTCCCTGTGCATATAAAAGTCTATAGAGTGTGCAATACCATTCTGTCTAAAAAAATGTACATACCTTAATTAAAAAATACCTTATTGCTAAAAAATGCTAGCCATCAGCTAGAGCTCTCAGCAAGTCAATCTTTTTGCCGATGGAGGATCTTGCCTCAGTGTTGATGGCTGTTGACTGATCGGGGGTGGACGCTGAAAGTCAGGCTGGCTGTGGCAATTTGTTAAAATAAGACAACAGTGAATTTGCCGTGTGGATTGACTCTTCCTTTCACGAATGATTTCTCTGTAGCATGTGATGCTGTTTGATAGCATCATACCCACAGAATTTTTTCCAGAACTGGAGTCCATCCTCTCAAACCTTGCCACTGCTCCATCCACTAAATTTGTGTCCTATCCTAAACCCTTTGTTGTCATTTCAGTGAACTTCACAGCATCTTCACCAGGAGTAGATTCCATCTCAAGAAGCCACTTGCTGGGACACCTGGCTGGCTCAGTCAGTAAAGCATGTGACTTTTGATCTTGAGGTCATGAGTTCTAGCCCAATGTTGTGTATAGAGTGTACTTAAAAAAAAAAAAAGAGGAAACCGTTTTCTTTGCTTTTCCATAAGAAGCAACTCCTCGTCCATTAAAGTTTCATCATGAGGCTGCAATTCTCTGACATCTTCAGGCTCCACTTCTAATTCTACTTCTCTTGCTGTTTCCACCGTATCTGCAGTTAGTTCCTCCACTGAAGTCTTGAACCCCTCAAATGCATCCATGAGGCTAAGTAGGTTGGAATCAACGTCTTCTAAACTCCTCTTCATGTTGATATTTTGACCTCTTCCCATGAATCATGAATGTTCTTTTTTTTTTAAAGATTTTATTTATTTATTTTTTATTTTTATTTTTTTAAATTTCATTTATTTATTAGAGAGAGAGACTGAGAATGAGAGGAGAGAAGGTCAGAGGGAGAAGCAGACCTCCCGCAGAGCCGGGAGTCCGATATGGGACTCGATCCCGGGACTCCGGGATCATGACCTGAGCCGAAGGCAGTCGCCCAACCAACTGAGCCACCCAGGCGCCCAAGATTTTATTTATTTATTTGACACAGAGAGAGAGAGAGAGAGAGAGAGAGAGATTAGAAGTAGGCATGAAGAATCTTAGCTAGATCTTCGGGATAACTCACTGCAGTTTCTCCATCAGGGCTCTGCTGATTAAGCTGGCACTTTTCTGTTAAAGAGATGGCTTCTTTTCTTACACCTCATGAACCAACCTCTGCTTGCTTCAGACTTTTCTTCTGCAGCCTCCTCACCTCTGTCAGCTTTCACGGAATTGGAGAGAGTAGGGGCCTTGCTGTGGATGAGGCTTTGGCTTAAGGGAACATGTCTGCTGATTTGATCTTCTTTCCCAGAACACAACTTTCTCCAGATGAGCAAGAAGGTTGTTTCACTTGCTTATCATTCCTGCGTTCACCGAAGGAGCACTTTTAATTTCCTTCAAGAACTTTTCTTTGCATTCACAACTTGGCTAACTGGGGCAAGAGGCCTAGCTTTTTGGTTTATCTCCATTTTTAAAAAAGATTTTATTTATTTAGTTGACAGAGAGAGAGAGAGAGATCACAAGTAGGCAGAGAGGCAGGCAGAGAGAGAGGGGGAAGCAGACTCCCCGCTGAGCCGAGCAGGGAGCCCGACGCGGGGCTCCATCCCAGGACCCTGAGATCATGACCTGAGCCGAAGGCAGAGGCTTTAACCCACTGAGCCACCCAGGCGCTCCATCTGCATTTTTAATAGGCCTTCTTCACTAAGGTTAATCATTTCTAGCTTTCGGTCTAAAGTGAGGGACATGTGACTTTTCCTTTTACTTGAACACTTGGAGGCCACCGTAGGGTTATTAATGGTCTGATTTCAATATTGTTGTGTCTCCGGGAAGAGGGAGGTCCAAGCACAAGGAGAGGGAGAGATATGGGGGAAACAGCGGTCGATGGAACAGTCAGAGCACATGCAACAATTACCAATTGTCTTTTTCAGTTCATGGCACTCCAAAGCAATTACAATAGTGACATCTGAGATCACTGATCTCAGATCGCCGTAGCAAATAAAATAATAATTAAAAAGTTTGAAATTCTGCAAGAATGACCAAAATGTGACACAGAGACACAAAATGAGCAAATGCTATTGGAAAAAAGGGTGCTGATAGATTTGCTCAATGCAGGCTTGCAACAAACCTCCCATTTGTAAAAAAAAAAAAAAAAAAGGCAATATCAGCAAAATGCAGTAAAGTGAAGCCCGATAAAACAAGGTACGACTGTATCACGAAAGGAATTTACACTGTTTTCATGATCAGACTCTGGCATACTTCCTTGGATTTTATTCTTATAATCACCTGCTGGACATATTTGATCGTCTTCTCTCTTTTTTGCAGAGCTCTTCGTTCTTTCCTTAATTACCATGTATTTTCCTTTCTCCATACCTTTGTCTTTCTTTTCTAGAAAGTATTTTCCCCCGTTTATCTCCATTATACTCGCTTCCCCCCTCCCCCAAGATTCTGTTTAAACTGTACCAACTCTAAGGACCCTAACCCTACACCCCCAGTAGAACTACTTTCCCTTTGGGGCCCACGGTGTACCCTAAATATATTTCTAACATGCGCTTTTGTTTTCTGTGTTTTTCGAAACTGAGCTATATTTGGAAGACATTGAATTATGTGTAGTTTGATGAGATTTGACAAATATATCCAAGTAACCACCACTCAAACCGTAATACAGAGCAGGCCCAGCGTCCTCTTGACCAGTCCATATGCTACCCCTGAGGCAACCATTTTTTAAGAATTCTAATCCCTCCAGATTAGCTCTGCTTGTCCTTTTTTTTTTTTTTTTTAAGATTTTATTTATTTATTTGACAGACATAGAGAGCACAAGTAGGCAGAGAGGCAGGCAGAGAGAGAGAGAGAGAGGGAAGCAGGCTCCCCGCCGAGCAGGGGGCCCGATGCGGGGCTCGATCCCAGGACCCTGAGATCATGACCTGAGCCGAAGGCAGCCGCTTAACCGACTGAACCACCCGGGCGCCCCATGCTTGTTCTTGATTATCATATAAACGGAATCATTTGGTCTGTGTTTGGCTTCTATTTCTAAATGAACGAAATACTTCGGAGAGTCATTCAGGTTGTATCTGTCGCCAGATCTTTCCTTGTTATTGCTGAGTATTCCGTTGTATGAATAGAGCACAATTTCTAAACGCAGTCACCTGTGGATGAACAGTTTGAATGTTTCTTGTGTCTGGTTATCATGGATAAAGCTGTTGAACATCTTTTCATGTGCTTTATTGGCCATTTGGAGATCTTTTTTGGTGTCCGTTCAAGGAGTTTGCCCATCTAAAAAAAGTTGCGTTATGTGTCTCTTAGTTATTACTTTGTAGGAGTTCTTTTTTTTGGACTTTGTAGGAGTTCTTTCTACATTCTCACTATGGGTGTTTTGCATATGTATTGCAAATTTTTTTTCTCCCAAATTTTTTCATTTTCTTAATGGCATCTTTTGATGCGTAGAAGTTTTAATTTTGATAAGGTCCCATTTATTTATTTTCTTTTATATTTATGTTTTTTTGTACTATGTCAAGAAATCGTTGTTAGTCCCAGTGTTGCAGATATTCTCTTATGTTTTCTTGTAGGACCCTCTTAGTTTTAGTTTTTTTTTTCCTTTTTTAAAAATTGAAATGTAACTACCAGGAGGCACCTGGGTGGCTCAGTCGGTTAAAGTGTCTGCCTTTGGCTCAGGTCATGATCTTGGGGTCCTGGGATCAAGCCCCGCATCGGGCTCCCTGCTCAGCGGGAAGTCTGCTTGTCCCTCTTCCTCTGCCCTTCACCCCCACTTGTGCTCTCTCTCTCACTCTATTCTCTCTCTCTCAAATAAATAAAGAAAAGAAAATTGAAATATAACTAACATAAAATGTCATGTTGGTATCAGGTGTGCAGCATCTTGATTCAACAATTCTATACTTTAGTCCGTATCATTGACTATATTTCCTTTGCTATACTTTTCATCTCATGACTTAGTTATTTTATAACTGTAAGTTTGTACTTCTTAGTTCCCTTTATCTATTTCACCCATCTCCCCTCTAATCTCCCTTCTGGCAACCACCAGTTTGCTCTCTGTATTTAGGAGTCTGTTTTTTCATTTGTTCATTTGTTTTGTTTTATAGATTCTGCATATAAGTGACATCCTATGATATTTGTCTTCTCTGTCTGACTTATTTTACTTAGCATCATACCCTCTAGGTCCATCCATGTGGTCACAAATGGCAAGATCTCATTCTTTCTTATAGCTGAGTAATATTTCATTTTATATACCATATCTTCTTTTTTTTAAGATCTTATTTTTATTTGAGAGTGAGAGTGAGAGATCACAACAAGGAGGAAAGGTAGAGGGAGAAGCAGACTCCCCACTGAGCAGGGAGCCTGATGTGAGACTCGATCCCAGAACCTTGGGATCATGACCTGAGCTGAAGGCAAACGCTTAACCGACTGAGCCACTCAGGTGCCTATATACCGCATTTTCTTTACCCATTCATCTATCAGTGGACACTTGGGTTGCTTCCATGTCTTGGCTCTTGTAAATAATGCTGTAGTTAACATAGGGGTGCATGTATCTTTTTGAATTAGTGATTTCATTTTCTTTGGGTAAATATCCAATAGTGGAATTGCTGCATGATATGGTATTTTATTTTTAATTTTTTGAGGAACCTCCACACTGTCTTCCATGGTGGCTGCACCAATTTCTATTCCCACCAACAGTGCACAAGTGTTCCTGTTTCTCCACATCCTTACCAACACTTGTTATTTCTTTTTTATTCTAGCCATTCTGATAGGTATAAGGTGATATTTCACTGTGGTTTTTTGCTTTGCATTTCCCCGATGATCACCAATGTGGAACATCTTTTCATGTATGTCTTTTTTGGAAACATTTCTATTCCGGTCTTCTGCCTGTTGTTAAATCAGATTATTGAGGGGGGGTTGGAATTGAGTTTTATAAGTTCTTTATGTATGTTGGATATTAACCCCTTATTGTATATATCATTTGCAAATATCTTCTCCCATTCATTAGGTTGTCTTTTTGTTTTGTTGGTGATTTCCTTTGCTGTGCAAAAGCTTTTTATTTGGTGTGGTCCCAGTAGCGTATATTTGCTTTTGTTTCCTTTGCCTGAAGTGACGTATCTACAAAAAACGTTGCTAAGACTGAAGTCAGTGAGATTACTGCCTATGTTTTCTTCTAGGAGCTTTACGGTTGCAAGTCTCACATTTAAGTTTTTAATCCATTTTGAATTTATTTTTGTATATGGTGTATGAAGGTGGTCCAGTTTCATTGTTTTGCCTGTAGTTGTCCAGTTTTTCCAACACCATTTATTGAAGAGATTGTCCTTTCTCCATTGTATATTTTTGTTCCTTTTGTTGTAAATTAATTGACCATCCATGGGTGGGTTAATTTCTGGGCTCTCTCTGTTCTATTGATCTAAAGTGTCTGTTTTTATGCTAATAACATGCTGTTTTGATTGTTAGAGCTTTGTAAAATAGTTGGAAATCTGGGTTGTGATACCTCCAGCTTTGTTCTTTCTGAAGATTGCTTTGGCTATTTAGGGTCTTTTGTGGTTCCATAAGTATTTTAAGTTTGTTCTATTTCTCTGAAAAATGCCATTGGAATTTTGACAGGGATTGCAGTGAATCTGTAGATTGCTTTTGGTAATATTTTAACAATATTAATTCTTCCTATCCATGAGCACAGAATATCTTTCTATTTACTTGTCTTATTTAGTTTCTTTCATCAGTGTGTTATAATTTTCAATGCATAGTTCTTTTACCTCCTTGGATAATTTATTCATGGGTTTTTTCTTTTAATTTTTTAACATAGGTATTTTTCTTGATGCAGTTATAAATAGGATTGTTTTCTTAATTTCTTTTTCTTGTGATTCATTATTAGTGTATATAAACACAACAAACTTTTGTATATTGATTTTTTTTAAAGATTTTATTTATTTATTTATTTGAGATAGAGACAGTGAGAGAGAGCATGAGAAGGGAGAAGGTCAGAGGGAGAAGCAGACTCCCCATGGAGCTGGGAGCCTGATGTGGGACTCGGTCCCAGGACTCCGGGACCACGACCTGAGCCGAAGGCAGTCGCCCAACCAACTGAGCCATTCAGGCACCCTGTATATTGATTTTTGTGTCCTGCCACTTTATCAAATTCATTTTTTAGTTTTAACAGATTTTTTTTGGTGGAGTCTTTAGCATTTTCTTTTTTTCCCCCCCAAATACGTTTATTTTATTTTTTCAGTGTTATAAGATTAATTGTTCATGTACCACACCCAGTGCTCCATACAATATGTGCCCTCCTCAATACCCACAACCAGGCTCACCCAACCCCCCAACCCCTCCCCTCCAAAACCCTCAGTTTGTTGCTCAGAGTCCACAGTCTCTCATGGTTCATTGCCCCTATATATAATACGACGTCACCTGCAAATAGTGACAGTTTCCCATCTTCCTTTTTGATTTGGGTGCCTTTTATTTCTTTTTCTTACCTAATTGCTCTGGCTAGGACTTCCAATATTCTTGATTAAAAGTGGCAAGATTGGGCATCTTTGTCTTGTTTCTGATCTTAGAAAAGCTCTCAGCTTTCCACTGTTGATTATGATGTTAGCTGTGGGCTTGTCATATGTGGTTTTTATTGTGTTGAGATACCTTCTCTCTATACCTGCTTTGTGGAGGATTTTTAATCATAAATGGATATTGAACTTCGTTAAATGCTTTTTCTGCATCTATTGAGATGATCATATGATTTTTATCCTTTATTTTGTTAATGTGCTGTATCACACTGATCTGCAGATGTTGAACTATCCTTATCACTGGAATAAATCTCATTTGATCGTTCTACATGATTCTTTTAATGTATTGTTGAATTCATTTTGGTAACATTTTGTTGAGGATTTTTGCATCTGTATTCATCAGGGATACTGAGCTGTAATTTTCTTGTCTTGTGGTGTCCTTGTCTGGTTTTGGTATCAGGGTAAATTTGACCTCGTTAGATGAATTTCTCTTCTGTTTTTTGGAAGAATTTGAGAAAGATTCATATTCTTCTTTGAATGTTTGGTGGAATTCTTAGTGAAGCTGTTTGATTCTGGATTTTTCTTTTTGGGGAGGTTTTTGATTACTGATTTGGTCCCCTTATTAGTTTTCGGTCTGTTTAGATTTTCTATTTTTTCATGATTCAATCTTGATAGGTTGTGTGTTTCTAGGAATTTATCCATTTCTTCTAGGTTGTCCAGTTTATCCACATATAATTGTTCATAGTAGTCTAGTTGATTATTTTTATAGTTCTTCTCAGTTGAACTATCCTACTATTCTTTCACTGGGAATGTATTTTTCTTTATATTCTTGAACATACTTATAGATAGCTGTTTTAAAATCCTTTACTGCTAATTCCAGCATTTGGGGTCAGTCTCTGATTGCATTTCCTCTTAAACCTCTTTTATTTCTCTTGGGATTTTTCTGTTTCTATGTTGATTATTTTCGACTGTATCTTGGTTGTTTTGGATCATATATTGTAGACCTTTTGAATTCTGTTTAGATTGCTTCTTGGCCTTTTGGCTAAGATCAAGTGAATTCTGTTTAGTTCCTCTGAAGATTGCTGATTTTTTGTTGTTGTTGTTTCATTTGGTTTAGAAAGCACTTTATTTGGCTGGACTCAAATTGGCAACAGTCTCCTCTATAGTATGTGGTAACTCAAATTTTAGTTAATTTATTTACTTGACCAGAGATTAAGAAGAGTTAACACACAGATCTCAGGCACCCTTTTCTGTCTGAATTCTCCCTTGTCTTTCTGGTGGTCATGATGACTGCAAAACTCTCCTTTGATTCTTTTTTTTTTTTTTTTTTTAAGATTTATTTATTTATTTATTTGACAGAGAGAGAGAGAGAGAGAGAGATCACAAGTAGGCAGAGAGGCAGGCAGAGAGAGAGGGGGAAGCAGGCTCCCCACTGAGCAGAGAGCCCGATGCGGGGCTCAATCCCAGGACCCTGAGATCATGACCTGAGCTGAAGGCAGAGGCTTTAACCCACTGAGCCACCCAGGCGCCCCTCTCCTTTGATTCTTCAAGTTCAGTAAGACTGAAGTTTTTCCAATGGAATTGTAGTTACCTAGTTACCCTGCATGGCAGTGACTAGGTCTATTTACAAGCAAAAGGCTGTAAACTTGGTAAACCCATCCAGTGCCATCCCTTCTTCTGTCAGTTCTCTTCCAGTAAATACCTGATTTTTGTTACTCTTCAGTATCTCCAAATAGTTTTTCTTTTTTAATATTTTGTTCAGAGTGTAGCTGTTATCTGTGTGAAAGTTGGTCTGATAAAATTAATTCAGTCATCCTGGAACTTGATTATTGTTAATTTTTGTATGTGGTATGAGGTATGGGTCAAGGTTTGTTTTTTTCCTCTAAAACTTATATCCATTGTTCTAGCACAATTTTTTGTAAAGACTTTCCTTTTCCCCATTGAATTACTTTGGTACCTTTGTAAAAAAACAGTTGTCCATATGTGTGTGGTTCTGTTTCTGGACTCTCTATTCTGCTCCATTGATATATCTGTCTGTACTTATATCAATACCACACTGTCTGAAGTATCGTAGCTTTATAGTAAGACTTGTCATTACATATAAATCCTCAATACTGTTCCTT
The DNA here is from genome assembly GCA_028533885.1 of Nasua narica. Lineage (NCBI taxonomy): Eukaryota > Metazoa > Chordata > Mammalia > Carnivora > Procyonidae > Nasua > Nasua narica. Next base: position 36,850,999 of record CM052801.1, read on the forward strand.
CCTTTGGCTATTCTAGGTCCTTTGCATAGGCACAGGCATATAAACTTTAACATTTCCATGCCAGTTTTTACCAGAAAGTTGACAAATAATTGATTGAACAAGTAGAAGACAAATGAGTATAGTGATAGAAAATTTCTACAACACTCAGCCAACTTGATTTATATATTATAGAATACTACAGCGATTAACAGCTGGATATACATTCTTTTCCAAGGGCACATGAAACGTTCTCCTAGATAGACCGTAAGTTGAAGTCATACAGACTATATTTTCTCACCACTGCAGAATTAAATTAGAAATGAGCAATAAAAAGGCATGGAGAGAAAATGGCCATATTTGTGAAGAATTAATTAAAACAACAGTAGAGGGAGCTATGGAAAGTTAAAAAAAAAAAGTGTGCATACTTCCTTCTAGAAGTTATAGAACGTAGGCAGACAGAGCCTTAGCTGCTGCCTTGGTCCTCAGCACTACTGCCACCACTGCCTGCCACCAGGCAGCATGTCCTCTGCTCACTTCAACCAGGGGCCCACCTATGGGTTGTGTGTTGAGGTCGAGAACAAGCTGGCCCAAAGTATGACCACAAGCAGGAGCAGGAGCTTCGAGAATGGATCAAGGGGTTGACAGGGCACCACATCATCAACAATTTCATGGACGGCCTCAAAGATGGCATCATTTTTTGCAAGTCCATCAGTAAGTTCCAGCCAGGCTCCATGAAGAAGGTCGGTGAGTCAACCCAAAATTGGCACCAACTGGAAAACATTGGCAACAGCATCAAGGCCATCACTGAGTATGGGGTGAAACCCCATGACATTTTTGAGGCCAATGACCTGTTCGAGAAAACCAACCACACCCAGGTGCAGTCCACCCTCCCAGCCGTGGCCAAGACAAAAGGGACTAATGTGAATGGAGGGGTGAAGCATACAGAGAAGCAGGAACAGAAATTTGAGCCAGAGAAGCTAAGAGAACATCATTCGGCACCAACAGATTTGCTAGCTGTCAGGGTATGACAGCCTATGGCACCCGGCGCCACCTCTATGACCCCAAACTGGGCAAGGACCCACCCCTGGACCAGGTGACCAGCAAGGGAGCCAGGCAAGCCGGCATGACTGCATCTGGGACCAAGCAACAGATCCTAAAGCCTGGGCTGGGCATGGAGCACTAGGACATGTTCAATGTCAGCCTGCAGGCGGGCAGCAACAAGGGGGCCTCATGGCAAGGCATGACCATGCATGGGCTGCTGTGCCAGGTCTGTGACCCCAAAAACTTCCTGATGCCTGAACACTCAGAGCTGGGTGAGCCTGCCCACGACCACCACCCACACAACTGCTACAACTCAGCCTGGGGCTCTGGGGCCCCCACCCTGCCTTCCCTCCAGGAAGAGAGCTGCTGCTCTCAGTAGGGTTGAGCTGGCCCCACTGACCCCTTCACTCTGCATGGTGTCCTCTAGCCCTCTGGGAGCCACCTACAGGGTTAGCATTGGACGAGGGCAGACTGAGGAGTCTAGTGGGGGGAAAGGGCCCTCCTCCTTGGAGTGTTGCAGGATCCAACATTGAGCCGTTCCCAATGGCACCCAAAGGACACACTGAACAAAGCTACCCCTAGCTGTCCCCTGACTCCCTTACAGGTGGGTCCCCCCCGGGACAAGAATTGCCCCCCAAGCAAAACCCCCAGAGCCTAGGCTTGGCCTGCCCCCTCCCCATTCCTGCAGTGGAAGGAAACTGCATGCCCAGAAACCCAGCGGACACACGTGGTTTGGTTTGCAGCAACAGGCGTAGACGTGACCGTGGCGTTTGTAACACGAACACTTTCTTCTCCTCTTTCACCAGAGCACAATAAATGGCTGTAAAGTAAAACAAAATTTAAAAAAAAGTTATAGAGCACAAACTTCCCATTAGAGTGTACAACAAAATGGGATCAAGGACAAATCCTGTGCAGAATTATTATTTTTAAAAATGAAAGACTAGGGGCGCCTGGGTGGCTCAGTTGGTGAAGCCTCTGCCTTCAGTTCAGGTTGTGACCCCGGGGTCCTGGGATTGAGCCCTGCATCGTGCTCCCTGCTCAGCAGGGAGTCTGCTTCTCCCTCTGCCTCTCTCTCTCTCATGAGTAAGTAAATCAAATCTTTAAACAAAACGAAAGACTGACTAAATGTTGTATACAATGAATAGCAAAAATTTACGATTAGATATTTGTATGCTACACAACACTACATATAACTAGGTATTTAATAGTCATACCATATAGCATATTCTGGTGAAAAAAATTATTAAAAATAATTTCTTACAGATCTTCCCCCTATCCCCCATGGCTGACCCTGTCACCTTGAATGGCACTGTGTTGTTACAGGTCTCCGTGTCATTCGAGGATGTGACCGTGGACTTCAGCAAGGAAGAGTGGCAGCAACTGGACCCCGCTCAGAGACGCCTGTACCGGGATGTGACGCTGGAGAATTACAGCCACCTGCGCTCAGTGGGTAAGCACAGCCCTTCGGAGAAATTACGAGTAGCGTGTTATGCGTAAAACTTTATTCCTTCAAGGAAACTAGGTTGAAGTCCTAACCTGTTAGGCCTAAGCACCTCGGGATGTGATCTTTTTTTTGGAATTAGGGGTCTTTACAGAAGTAGCCAAGCTTAAACAGGGTCTTTCAAGTGGGTCCTCATCCAGTATGACCAGTGTGCTTAAAATAAGGGGAATCTAGACACAGAGACAGACACACACAGAGGAAAGACAGTGTGAAGGAAAAGAAGATGGCCAGGTCACTGAAGTGATGCATCTATAAGCCGAGACATGCCCGAGGCCACCAGGAGGTCGGAGAGAGAAGCATGGAAGAGTTCCTTCCTGATTTGAACATTGTCCTTTAAAAAGAACATTGGCCCTACTGACACCTTGATTTAGGATTTGTGGTTTCCAGAACTGTGACACAGTGCATGTGTGTTGTTTTGAGCTGTGTGGCTTGTGGTACTTTGTTATAGCAGCCCTAGGAAACTAAAACGGATTTTTGTACTTGGCAAGGGGGGTGCTGCCGTAACAAATAGTGAAAAAGTTACGGAAGTGGCTTTGGAATGGGACAATGGGTAGAGGCTGGAAAGGTTTTAGGTACTTGATAGAGAAAGCCTAGATTACCTTGAAGAGATTCATGGGTAGAAATATGGATGCTAAGGGGGCTTTGGTCTCAGATGGGGCAAGGAGCATGTTACTGGAAACTGGAAGAAGGGAGATCCTTGTTACAAAGTGACAGAGAACTTGACTGAATTGTGTTCTGTTGGGCAAAAAGCAGAAAGTTTTAAGTGATAAACTTGGATAGTTCACTGTGGAAATTTCTAAGCATAAGTGTTACAGGCATGGCCTGTGCTTTCCTTGCTGCTTACAGTAAAATGTAGGAGGAAAGAGAGCTATTAGAGAGGAATCATTAGTAAGAGAAGAAGCAGAGCTTGAAGATTTGGAAAATGCTCAGCCTGTCCATATTGCGAAAAATTAGATGGACTCCGGAAATAACCCTGAAGGGGTAGACAACCAATTGCTGAAGAGATCAGATGTATGACTTGTGGGTTCCATCAGCCATGTCAGTAGAAACGCTGTCAGCTTCGACTGAAGAGGACAGAGACAGAAAACAACGAGGGAAGGCTGTGGGGTATCTGGGATTCTACGGGTAGGAGATAGGCTGATAAAACTGTTCAGCTGTGCGCACGCATTAGCCTTCTGGAAGAGGGATGAATGACTCCAAGGACAGTTCTGAGAGCAAGATGGCTGCTACTGGCACCACAGACCCAGATGGCCCAGCCTGGGAAAATGGGATGTGAACGACCCTCACCTCCTCAGTTCCAGAGGGCAAGCCACCTACTTGGTTCCAGGCCTGAAGGGGCAGAGCCGCCACCCAGGGTCAAGGGTGTGGAATTGCCACATCCCACCTGAAGTCGCACCTCCTAACAGCATCATGCCTTCTCGAATTCTCTCTTCAACGTTCCCTTCCAGTACTTGTTGACAATTGAGTTTGTGCCATTATTTAGCCTTAGAAGGAACTTGCCACCTACCTCGGGCTGCAGGCCCGAGCAGCACAACGCCGGGAAGACTCAGGCTTAGTGCTCCAGGGGCTGCTACTGACCTCACAGCATCCGTAGGCTGGGGCTTGCTCAGAAGGACTTGGGCCTCCTCTGAATGGGCCTCTGTCGCTTGCCGTAGTTCCTGGGTCCCACCACTGTGTGGGAAGTCAGCACGGGGCCCTTCACGTTCGCTGACCATTACCAAAGGAGTCCTTTCTGAGTTCCCTTTCTTCCACTGATGAATAGGCTTAAATTCAGCGAGCAAGTAAACTGAGACCCGGTAGCAAGCCAAAAGCTGTTTGTCAACAGGAGAGCAGTTATCCTCGGAGGGTCATAGGGCTTTGCTCCGAAATCCCAAGATTGGCTCTGTGGTTCACCTCTAGGGGCCCACCCAAGGCTCCGTCCCCATTTGCCACGGATGCTTCAGGCACCGCTGGATCCAGCAGATCATCTGGCCCCAGTGAGAGAGAAGCTTGTATGGACCTGTCACAGAGCCTTCTCTTGTTCCAGGCTCTGCTCCAAACTAGCAGTTTTTTGGATCACATGGTAAATGGGGCTGAGTAACACACCCTGATGAGGAATATATGGCCTCTGAAGTCCATAGAGGCCCAGTAGCCATTGCCCCTCTTTTTTACTTGTAGGAAGAACTAGAAGCAGTAACTTACTTTTCACTTAGAAATATCTACAGGGGGACACCTGGATGGCTCAGTTGGTTAGGCGGCTGCCTTCAGCTCAGGTCATGATCCTGAGGTCCTGGGATCCAGCCCCGCATTGGGTTGCTCAGCGGGGGAGCCTGCTTCTCCCTCTGCCTGCTGCTTCCCCTGCTTGTGCACTCTCTCTCTCTCTCTCTTTCTGACAAAATCTTAAAAAGAAAGAAAGAAAAGAAAAGAAAAGAAAAGAAAGAAAGAAAGAAAGAAAGAAAGAAAGAAAGAAATTTCTAGGGGTCCTGTGGGTCCATACCGCTCTACTGATAGAAATTTCCCTGAGGTGGATGGCCCCTAAATTGTGGTCAGATTTATCTCCTGCCCTCTACCATACAAATTATCTTACCAGTAAGTCAAGAGTGGTTCTTACTTCTCATTCATCAGGTGCAGTCAGCATAATGTCATCAGTGTAATGGACCAACGTGGTATCTTGTGGAAGGGAAAGTCAATCAGGATGCCTACAGACTAAATTATGACGTTAGGACTGGAGGGCTGATATATCTTTGAGGTAGGACAGTGAAGATAGATAGATAGATAGATAGATAGATACCCATACGTATAGGTATCTGTCTATCTATCTACACACACACACACACACACACACACACACACACACCAGGCCTTGCCAACTAAAGGCAAACTGCTTCTAGTAGTCTTTAATAACAGATATTGCAAAAAAAAAACCCACACAACAACAATGAAACAAACAAAAAAACCCAAAAACCAAAAAACAAACCCACACACATTTGCCAGGTCAGTACCTGTTCACCAGGCACCAAGGGATGTATTAATTTGTTTCAGCAATGAACCCGCATCTGGTATAGCAGCTGCTATCGGAGTTAGCACCTGGTCGAGCCCATGATGGTCCACAGTCACTCTCCAAGATCTGTTTGTCGTCTGCACAGGCCAGAGAGGCGAGTTGAATGGGCACGTGGTGGGACTCGCTCCCCCTGCATCTTTCAGGTTCCTGATGGTAGCATTGATCTCTGTAGTTCCTACAGGAATTCAGTACTTCTTTGAGTTTACTATTGTCCTAGTAGAGGCAGTTCTAGGGGCTTCCACTTGGCCCTTCTCACCATAATAGTCCTCACTCCACATGTCAGGGAACCAGTATGGGTATTCTGCCAGTTGCTGAGTATCTGCATTCTAATTTTGCATTCCAAACCTGGGAAATAACCACAGGATGGATTGGGGTACCTGCTGGGCCTCCTGTGAGATGGAGCTGAGCTGAAAGTCAGTTGATGACTTCACTCTTATAAGCCCCTATGCCATCTGGTGGGCCATGATGACATCCTGGGTCTCCTGGAATTTGCGTCAGTTCGGAACTGGTCTCCAGTAATCTCAGAAAAGCCTCATTATGTCCTTTCCCTCCCTGCATAGTCACCCTGACAAAGGGCTGTAAATCCATTTAGGGAAGAGAAAGATTAGCGGTATACATTTCGACAGTGTAGTGGGGGCCTTCCTCAAGGGACCCGGGCTCCCCTTCATTCAAAGGCTTCTGGGTCTGTAAACTGGCTCCAGTCTGAAAATTGATTGAGGAGCTGAGACTCTCTTTTTACATTTCACGTTAGACTTCTGTTCACTTGCCCTCGAACTCTTCTCCTAATGCAGATCAAGTAAGAATGTAATAGACAGCTCATCTGTTTCTTTTCTAGAGACACCATAATCACCTGGCCACCACCACCGGTCTCTGCAGGTCAGACTATTCTGATTACTGCCTTGACCCTGCTATGCATTGTAGTAACCGTGTCCATCTTGCATTTGGCAATTCAGTGCCCCCATTTGGCCCCTGTCCCCCCAGGATCCAATTCGTCCCATTGCATTGGGGTTTCCCAATTTGTGTCCCACAGAGAAAAGGAGTCACAGAGCTCTTTGAGGATACTGGGCGCCCCCCTCACAAATTTGCATGTCCTAGTCATGGTGACAGGCATGTCCTCTAGACCTTCCCAGTGTGGGAGAACATGTCTTATATACTAAATCCAGTCTAACATGCCAATCTCCCCAAGCCTTTGAATGCCTTTCTCTGTAGTATAGAGAGTTCTTCCAAAGCACTTCTCCATTTCGATTGCATTTTGCACGAACCACGTTTTGATCCATGTTTCAGTCAACCAAACAAGATGTTTGAGCCCTTTCTAACCCCTCAAGCAGCAGCATTAAATTCAGACTCTGCTTATGTGCACATACCAACACATTTGGCCTGATCGATCCAACTTTATATCCTTCTCATTATCCCACACTCTTAAATATCCATTTGTATGCAGGTTCCCCAGCTTTTTCTCTATATAAATTGGACAAATAATGCAGTTCTTTTACACCTTCTCATGGATTACACTATACCTCCTCCTTTGGGCCCTGATGAGACTTGAGTCTAGTTCTAGGTCTAGAAGCAAATAAGGGTGGTGAGGGTAGGTCATGAGAGAAATCAGCAGTTCCTTGCAAGGCAAGTACCTCAGGGGAGGCCGTTGTGGGGTCCTCAGGCAAAGTAGGGTTAATCTTCTCAGACGAGGGTAGAAGGGCTGCTTCTACTCAGAAAGAAGACTCATCAGAACTTAGCAAAGTTCAGTGTCCTCATTGACGTCCATTCCAAATTTCTAGATTCCATTCCTTTTCAGTCAATTCCCTTACCTCAATAGCAGACACCCTGAATTCAATTTGTGTTGTAATGTGGCCACTCCCAGGATGAGACTCTGGGTTTGGTTTTCAACAATATCAGTTCTGTAGCTACAGAAGTTAGGGGTTTCTTTCAGGACAGACATAGACATCTATGCAGTGCTTGAGTTGGGAACTCAAATCCCTGAGTTCATCCTTTCCCCCCCCCCACTTTGCCCAGTACAATTAGGAGCAACCTGGCAATCTTATTAGACTTGTAAGTTTGACAGAAATTTCTAAGGCGTCAAATACAAGATCACCCCGAACCATGCCTCCCACAAGCATTTGATTAGGAGTATCCAAGTATCCAGTGGGGATATTTTGCATATCTCTTTTGCCACATCACCCCATGGATTGTCATTGTGCTCTGTAGTACTGGAAAGAGAGTCATTAGTGCCTTTAAATCTAATCAGAGTAGGAAACCAATTCTAGAAACCCCATAGCCCATTCAGAAAATTCATTCTTAGGATTCTGTTCCTCTAGCACCACTCTCAAAATCTGTATTATGGTTCTCCAGAGAAACAGAACCAATAAGATATGGGTATGTACATATACAGAGTATAACACACACACACTAAATACATACATACCTAGAGAAAGATTGACAGAGAGAATGAATACATACACAGAGTCCATGGAAGAGATTTATTTTAAGAAACTGGCTTACCTGACTATAGGCACCGACAAGTCTGAAATTTAAAGGCCAGGCCTGCAGGCTGGAAATTTGAGTGAGGTGATGGTGTAATCCTAAATTCGAAATGTGCAGGGCAGGCCAGTGGGCTGCATACTGATACAAAGTGTCTGCGTTGAAGTCTTAAGGTAGAATTCCTTCTTTCACCAACAATTCCTTGTTGTCTTTGCCCACAGCAAACACAACAGATTGTGGTTCTTTACCTGGTGGGGTGACCCAAAACTTCATCCTTTTTTTTTTTTTAAGATTTTATTTATTTATTTGAGAGAGAGGGAGCGAGCATGTGTGTGCATGCGCACACGTGCGCAAGAGGGTGGGAGGAGCAGAGGGAGAGGGAGAAGCAGGCTCCCCATTGACCAAGGAGCCTGATGCAGGACTCGATCTCAGGACACTGGGATCACGACTTGAGCCAAAGGCAGACGCTTAAGTGACTGAGCCACCAAGGCATTCCCCCCCGCCCCCCCCCGCAACTTCATTCTTAAAGGATCTGGGCCATTAGTAGTCCTGCTTGAATTAGATTGTTGTAGTTCCTATTGACTTTCATCACAGGGCACATAGTAGTACCAAGAAATGCCTTAAGGGATTACATGTTTTCCAGACACTCTGCCTTATTTCCATGTGGGGTAGCAGTCCAATTTCCTCTGACTAGTCAGGATCAGTCACCCCAGCCAGCACAGTAACTCCCTTCTTTGCCTTTTGATTCAGAGACGTGAAGAGCCCAAAGTGTCTACATGGCAGACTTCCAGTTCAGTGGAATCTCTACTGTGTCTCCTGGCAGAAGCATTCCTCCCTTTGGAACTAAGACAGAGAACAGCAGAGTGGAAGGGGCACAGGAAGAGGTAGCAAATATTTTGCTAGTGGACCAGTAGAGATAGTAGTGAAAGGTGCCACTCCTGGCCCCAGGCTAGCGGGGGGCGGGGGGGGGCACCCCTCCTGGTAGGCTTGGAGGACAGAACATAGAGCCAGTAAGAATTACTCTCAAGACTCAAAATCTCATGGGCTTTGTCCTGCTAGGTTTTGGGCTTTCTTGGGATCTGTGATCCCTTTTTTCATTCCAATCTCTCCTTTTTTTTTTTTTTTTTTTTTAAGATTTACCCACTTATTTGACAGAGAGACACAGCAAACAGCCAGAGAGAGAATACAAGCAGGGGGCGTGGGGGAGGGAGATGCAGGTCTCCTGATGAACAAGAAGCCCGATGCGGGGATCGATCCCAGGACCCTGGGATCATGACCCGAGCCTAAGGCGGCCGCTTAAGGGCTGAGCCACCCAGGCGCCCCCCAATCTCTTCCTTTTGAAATGGGAATGTCTATCCTATGCCTGTCCTACCATTGCGTTTTGGAAGCAGATGACTTGGCTGTTTTCACAGGTTTGTGTGTAGAGAAGCTACCCTGAGATGACTCATAGTCACATCATACCCGTAACCAGTTTAGGTGATTTGGATGATAAGATTTAAGACTTGGAGTTGATGTTTAGATAGATTTTGAATTTAAGACTTGATGCTGGAATGATTAAGACTTTTGGGGATATTGGGATGGGGTTGGTATATTTTGCACCTGGGAAGGACATGAATTTGGTGGTGGGGGAGTGTCAGAGGGCAAATTTTTAATGGGTTGAATAGTGTGTTCCCCCCCAAAAATGTGGAAATATGAACCCCCAGTACTCCAGAATGGGACCTTATTTCCACATAGTGTCTTTAATAGAGGGAATCAATTTAAAATGAGTTCAGGGGAGTGGGCCCTAATTTAATATGATTGGTATACTTATAAAAAAGGGGAAATCTGGGCATAGAAATAGACACATATATGGGTGCCTGGGTGGCTTAGTCGGTTAAGTGTCTGCCTTCGGCTCAGGTCCTGATCCCAGGGTCCTGGGATCGAGACCTTGCATCGGGCTCCCTGCTCAGCGGGGAGTCATCTTCTTCTCCCTCTGCCTCTCTCCCCAGCTTGTGGTCTCTTGCTCTCAAATAAATAAATAAAATCTTAAAAAAAAAAGAAAAGAGGGCGCCTGGGTGGCTCAGTTGGTTGAGCAACTGCCTTCGGCTCAGGTCATGATCCTTGAGTTCCGGGATCGAGTCCCACATCGGGCTCCCAGCTCCACGGGGAGTCTGCTTCTTCCTCTAACCTTCTCTCATGCTCTCTCTCACTTTCTCTGTCTCTCAAATAAATAAATAAAATCTTTAAAAAAAAAAAAAGAAAAGAAAAGAAATAGACACATATAGAGGGAAGTCAGCGTGAAGACACACAGGGAGAAGATGGCCATGTTTCTGTACAAGCTAAAGAAACGTCAAAGATTGCCAGCTCACAAGCTAGAAGACTCAAGGAAGGATGCTCCCTCACATCTGCCAGAGAGAGCCTGACCCTGCTAACATTTGATTTCAGACGTGAGGCCCCGGAAGTGTGAATCAATGACTTTCTGCTGCTTTGAGCCACCCAGGTTTTGGTATTTTGTTACGGCAGCCTGAGGAAACAAACATGGAGCCTCCATGAGAGTATTTCCATTCTCAGCTGCTGAGTACCCTGAGCGACCTGAAGTGTGTGCTGCTGGTGTCCCTGGTAGACTGAGATCTTTCAGTCCCTTGACCTCTGTGATTATCACTCTTTTCCCAATGAAATGTGGTTACTTTTTCAAAAAAAAAAAAAAACACACACACACACAAACAAGTGGGAAGCAATTAGCTGGACCCAATTCTATCATGTCCTATTAACAGGGTATGAAGTTCCCAAACCAGAGGTCATCTTCAAGTTGGAACAAGGAGAGGAGCCATGGATTTTGGAGAGAAAAACCCCACATCAGAGCTGTACGGGTAAGTGAGTGTGACCCAGGCAGATGGGGGACATGGAAACACTTTTCTTTTCCTCAGAAGCTTATGCCTTTAAAATGCTATTCCTTGGGGCGCCTGGGTGACTCAGTGGGTTAAAGGCTCTGCCTTTGGCTTAGGTCATGATCTCAGGGTCCTGGGATCGAGCCCCGCATCGGGCTCTCTGCTCGGCAGGGAGCCTGCTTCCCTCTTCTCTCTGCCTGCCTCTCTGCCTACCTGTGATCTCTCTGTCAAATAAATAAATAAAATCTTAAAAAAAAAAATAAAATGCTATTTCTTGCTACCTTCTTGAAGGATCTCAACTTTGGAAACTGCTTGAGAAGAGATAACATTGGGCTTTTAGGTACCAGACTGTTCTCTCTCTTTATTTTCCTTAGTGTAATCAGCTGTCTTTTTTTGGCCTGGCTTTCCTCCAAGGAGAATTGCTGCAATTCCTACACGCAGAATCATATGCCAGGATTCCTCCCTATAGATCTTGCTTCTTTGGATGTTTTCTCCTTCCATCACATTTTTATCCTTCATTCCTTAAGCCCCCCCCCCCAGGGTCTGAGATTCTTACAATACATATGATCAGGTTTTAATGCGTTTGCCCTCTTTGAAAAGCACTTGATTGCCCCACTCCTGTTCTTCTGAGGACCTTTTCTTTTTCTTCCTCCTCATTTTCTTCTTCTCAACTCTAAGATACCAATAAACTCATTAACAACCAGCCTCCCCTCCTCTTCTCTTTTCAGCTTCCTCACTCCCCTCCATCTCCCCTGTTGCGATGCCTCTCTCCCATCTTCTGAACTTGGGATCACTGTCACTTAGCATTTTTGTCTTTTACATGGATCAACTGTATTAAGGTGTAATTTACATACAATAAAATGTATCCATTTATAGTGCCCAGTTTGATGAAAGTCCACGCTCGTGTAACCACCACCCCAATCATGATATGGGGAGTATTCCGTCTCACAAAAATGAACCTCCATGCCCCTTGTAGTCAGTAGGCCCCAGGCAAACCATTGACAGGCTTTCTGTCACTGTAGATTAAATCTGTCTTTATTAGGGTTTCATCTGAGTGGAATCCCACTGTCTATGCCCTTTTGGGTCTGGCTTCATTTGTTCAGCATCATGATTCTGCGATTCATCCATGTTACTGAGTATATTGCTGGTTTATTCCTTTTAAACGCTGAAGACCATTCCATGATATGAATAGACTGTAATTTTGTTTATCCAAATACTTGTTGATGACAGGTGGTTGTTATTTGGTTATTATGAGTACAGCCATAGTGAACATTCTGGCATGTTCGTTGTGTGACCACCTGTTTGCATTTCTCTTGGGTCAATACCTAGGAGTGGAGTTGGCGGGTCATATAATTGCATAAGTAAGTGTATCCTTGCCTTTGTAAGAAATTGCCAAGCTCTCTTCCAAAGTGGCTGTGTGATTTTACACTTCCAGCAGTAGTACGCGAGAATCACTTGTCGTTCGACATCCTTGCCAACACCTGTTACCATCGATCTCTTTAATTTTTGCTGTTATAGTGGCTGCGCAATGGTGTCGCGTTGTGATTTTAAGCTGTATTCCTCTGACAAGTAGTGATAAGTATCGTTTCGTGTCCTTATTGACCATTTGTACATTTTCGTTTCAGGTGTCTATTCGGATATCTTTCCCGTTTTTTTAATTGGGTTGTTTGCTTGCTTAATGAGTTTTCAGAGCTGTTTATATTTGCTAGATGTAACAGCTACGCCAGATGTGTACATTGCCAATGTTTTGTTCCAATTTGTGGCTTTCACTTTTCTCTTCTTCCTGGTGCCTATCAGAGGAGCAAACATTATGATTTTGATGGAGTCTGATTTATCGTCTTTTAAACTTTTTCTAGTGCTTTCTGTGATCTGTTTAAGAAATCGTTGCCGGGGCGCCTGGGTGGCTCAGCCGTTACGCATCTGCCTTTGGCTCAGGTCGTGATCTTGGGGTCCTGGGGTCGAGCCCCGCATCGGGCTCCCTGCTCAGCGGGAGGCCTGATTCTCCCTCTCCCTCTCCCACTCCCCCTACTTGTGTTCCTTCTCTGGCTGTGTCTCTCTGTCAAATGAGTAAATAAAATCTTTAAAAAAAAAAAAGAAAAGAAATCGTTGCCCACCACAAAGATTTTTCTCACACTTTGTTCCCTAAGTTATAGCATTTTCGCTTTCTCAGTTTAGACCTACAGTCCATTTTGTATGTTCAGCGTAAGGACTGGTGTTCATTTTTATCAGTACGATACCCACCTGTTCCAGAACCATTTGCTGAAGAGACTTTTTTTTTCCCCATTGCATTTCCTAGTCGTGTTTATCAAAATCAATTGACTTTCGGTATGTGAGCCTATTTCTGGACTCTTTATTCTGCTCAGTTGATCTATATGTCTTTTTCTGTTTTAAAATGGTAGGTTTTAATATCATTCAGGAATGGTGAGACCAACAGACCCAGAGATGACTGACATTACAAAGATAGTTTGTAATTCACAGTTCCCAAGAGGAGGAGACTTCCTCTACCATGCAAGGCCACACCAGGAAGCACCAGGGTCAGTCAGGAGGTCAACGTTTTAGGGGAAAGCATGGATAAGAGCCTTTATTGTTATTTGCATGGGGAAGCATGGGTGAAAGAGAGTAAGCAGACTAGGGAGGCTTAGGATGGGCTAGTTTGAGTAATTTCGGCGGGGCTCCAGGGGTGTGGGGACTGTGTCTAGTTACTCGGTACCTGGCACTGAGGTGATTAGAGCAGGAGGATAGTGGCTCAACCTGGGAGAGCTTAACAAAGGAGGATTGGTGGAGGTGGGCTCTGGATTGGTTGATTTGCATATAAAACTCATTTGCTATCTCTAGGAATTAACTAGAATGGAGAGATGTCTGTCTGTCCAGGGTGAGGAAGGCCCCAGATGGCCCGAGCATCAGCAATACAGAAGATAAAGAAAATGGGATGTACATACAATGGCATATTATTCAGCCATAAAAAAGAACAAAACCTTGCCATTGGCAACAACATGGATGGAGCCAGAGAGTATTATGCCAAGGGAAATAAGTCAGTCAGAGAAAGACAGAGATACCTTACGATTTCACTCATGTTTTTTTTAAAGATTTTATTTATTTATTTGACACAGAGAGATCACAAGTAGGCAGAGGGACAGGCAGAGAGAGAGAGGGAAGTAGGCTCCCCGCTGAGCAAAGAGCCCGATGTGGGGCTCGATCCCAGGACCCTGAGATCATGACCTGAGCCAAAGGCAGAGGCTTTAACCCACTGAGCCACCCAGGTGCCCCATCATGATTTCACTCATATGTGGAATTTAAGAAACAAAACATATGAACAAAAGAAAAGAAGAGAGAGAGAGAGCAAAACAAGAAGTGGACTTTTAACTATAGAGAACAAACTGATGGTTACCAGAGAGAAAGTGGGGGGGGCGGATGGGTGAACTAGGTGATGGAGGTTAAGAGCACACTTAACCCTGATGAGCACTGAATAATGTATAGAATTGTTGAATAACAATATTGTACACCTGAAACTTATATAACACTGTATGTTAACTATACTGGAATTAAAATTAAAAACTTCAGAAAATATAGTTACTATACTGTCTTTTTGGCAAACCTACATTTTAGCTTTTATAATGAGTCTTGAATCAGGTAGGATAAGTTTTCCAATTTTGCCTTTTTTTTAAATTACTTTGGCTCCTCTAGGTCATTTGCATTTCTATATAAATTTTATGAGCAGTTTGCACTTTTTAAAAAAAAAAGCCTGCTGGGGTTTTATTTGGAGTTGAGTTCAATCTATAGATCAATGTTAGGAGGATTGATATTTTCACAATATTGGGCCTTCTAATCCACGAGCACGGCATATTTTCTGTATTTATTTAGATGTTTGAATTCTTTCAGCAATGTTTTATAGTTTTCCGTGTAGAAGTCTTCTGCATCCTTCATTGAATTTATCCCTAAATACTTGATGCTCTTTGACAGTATTGTCAATGACATTTTTTTTTCCAATTTATTTTGGATTGTTCATTGCTAGTGTAAATTGCTCGTGATTTATTTTTGTACGTTGACTTTGTATCCTGAGGCATTCCTACATCCACCTATTAGTTTTCTTGTAGGTTCTTCGAGGTTTTTCATCTAAGTAATCGTTATCACTTTAGAGACACTTTTTCCTTTCCTATTTCGTGCTTTTTATTTCTTTTCCTTTCCTTATTTCACTAACACCTTCAGTATGATGTTGACTGGAAGTGGTGAGTGTGGGCATGCTTGCTTTGCTCCTGATATTAGGGATAAAAAATGCATACCATTATGTCTGATGTTTTTTTGAAGTTGCCCTTTATCAGGTTATAGAGGCTCTTTTTTAATCCTACCTTGTTGAAGAGGTTTTGTTTTTTTTTTTTTAAACATGGCTATGTGTTGAGTTTTGTCAACTCCTTCTTCTTCATCTAATTAGAGTAATCATATGAGTTGTTGCTTTTATTTTGTTCATATGTGAGTTTATTTGTTGATTTTCAAATGTTGAATTAACCTTGTATTTCTGAGATAAAATACTAGTTGATTATGATCTATAACCTTTATTATATATTGCTGGATTATACTTACTGATATTTTGTTTTAAAGTATTTGCATTTTTTTATGAGTGATATTGGTTGTAGTTTTCTTTTTCTGCAATGTTTTTGTCAGGTTTTGGTATTAGGATTCTACAGGCCACATAAGAGTTGTGAAGTGTTCCCTTTTCTGAAATAGTTTGTGTAAGATTGTTATTTCTTCTTTTACTAGTTCATGGAATTCACCAGTGAAACCATCTGGGTCTGGAATTTTCTTTCTTTTTTTTTTTTTTAAAGATTTTATTTATTCATTTAACAGAGAGAGAACACAAGCAGGCAGAGAGGCAGGCAGAGGCAGAGAGAGGAGCAGGCTCCCCGCCAAGCAAGGAGCCCGATGCGGGACTCGATCCCGAGACGCCGGGATCATGACCTGAGCCAAAGGCAGTTGCTCAACCAACCGAGCCACCCAGGCGTCCCTGGGTCTGGAATTTTCTTGATGGGAATGTTTTTTTGTTTTGTTTTGGTTTTTTAGGCAGAGAGAATGAGAGAGAGAGAGAGAGAGCATGAGCAGGGTAAGGGGCAGAGGGAGAAGCAGACTCCCTGCTGAGTAGGGAGCCCGATGATTCGATGATGTGGGGCTCCATCCCCAGGACCCTGAGACCATGACCTGAGCTGAAGGCAGATGCTTAACTGACTGAGCCACCTAGGCACCCCAGGAAAGTTTGAATAACAAATTGGATTTCTGTCATAGACAGGGTTATTCAGATTTTTCTCTTTCATCTTTTGTCAGACATAGTAAGTTGTATTTTTCAAGAAACTTGTCTATTTACTTTATGTTGTCTAATTTAATTCTGTTATAGTCTGAGAATATAATCTGTATGATTTCTGTGTTTGGTCTATCTAGGGGAATATTCCATGTGTCTCTGAAAAGAATATATATTCAGCTGGTGATGGGTGTTGTGTTCTATAGTGTATAGGTCAAGCTGGTTGCATGTTGTTGAAATTTACTGCTTTACTTGATTTTACTCTACTTGTTCAATCAATTATTTATAATTTTAGGGGATACAAATCAACAAAGAGATTTTAAAGTTTATATGAATATGGAAAGGGCCTAGAATAGCCAGCACAGTCTTGAAAAAGAAGGAAAAGTATTAAGATTTATTGTAAAGCTACAACAATCCAGATAATGTAGTTTTGATGTAAGGACAAATAGATATATAAAAGGGATAGAGGAGAGAGTCCAAAAATAAACCCACACATATGTGGACAACTGAGTTTTGACCAAGGTACGATTACAATTCAGTGGGGGAAAGGAATTTTGTTTTTGAACAAATCTTGCTGGAACAAATGGATATCAATAGTGGAGGAAAAATCCCCTTGACCCATACCTCACACCATATATAAAAATAACTCGAGTTTAATATGATTGAATTGTTAATATTAGACCAACTCATCTAACAGATATAAACCGTTAACTATGAAAAATGCACTTTAAAAACTATCGAAAGACAAATGCTGTATGATTTCACTCATATGCGGAATTTAAGAAACAAAACAGATGAACATATGGAAAGAGGGAAAAAAGAAAGTGAAGCAAACCATAAGAGACTAGAAAATGAACTGAGGGTTAATAGGGGGCTAGAGGGGGGAGGCTGGGTAAATGGGTGATAGGTATCAAGGAGGGTACTTGTTATGATGAGCACTGGGTGTTATATGTGATTTATCACTAAATTCTGCTCCTGAAACCAATATTACACTATTGGTTAGCTAACTAGTATTTAAATAAAAATTGGGGGAACAAAACTATTGAAGGCACTGGATAGTGACCAAAGGAACATTTTTCTGGGTCATCTTATATTGAGTAATTTTGGATTTTTATCCCAAATATCGTCAGGGTTATGTTATAGTAACACCATTTTCTATTATAGTAAGCAGTTTTTGTCATAGTAGGCAGTTAACTAGGTTAGACTCAAACTGGAGATGCTGTCTCACCTATAGTGGATAGCAACTTGGATCTCTGTTCAGACTTGTTCTAACTTCTAACTCCTCTCAAAATTGGCCTGCTTTTGCTCACTCTACCAGTACATTTTTTGTTTTGTTTTTCTAGAGAATATAGTTACTGTCCGTGAAGGATTTTTTTTTAGGAGCTTACTTCTCCATACTAGAGGTGGAACTCTTGAAATTGGTTCTTGTACATTGATCCTGGATTCTGAGACCTTGCTAGTAAATTAATGAATTAATTCTAGTAAATATTTTTGTAAATTCCTTAAAATTTTTTTGGCATCAATTACCATGTCCTTTTATCATTTCGTTTTTAGTCTGCATGCCCTTTATTTTTATTTTATCTTGAGAGCAAAAGCTTTCAGTGTTTCAGCACTGAGTATATTAGCTGTGGTTTTCCTTAGATGTCCTTTATTAATTTGTGGCAATTTCTTTCTATTCCTAGTTTGACGAAGGTCTTTCACATGAATGGCTATTTGATTTCCCAGATGCTTTTTTTGCATTTATTGGGATAAACATTTTATTCTGCTGATATGGTGAATTTCACAGATTTTCAGATGTTAAACTGACTTTGCCTTACTGGGATAAACCTTACTTGATCATGATTGTTAACTTCTTTATATATTTCTTGAATCAGTTTGCAATAATTGGTAAGGATTTTTAACTTTATGTTTAAATGAGATATTAGTCTTCAGCTTTAGGGGATATTTTGCTTATAATATCTTTGATTTTAATATCATGTTAATGCTAGCCTCAAAATGATCTGAAAAATTTCATGCCCACCCTATCTTCTGAAAAAGTTTGTGTAAAGTTGCTATATATTTGCTAGGAATTTTTTTTTTTTTATTCATTAGAGAGAGAGACTAAGAATGAGAGGAGAGAAGGTCAGAGGTAGAAGCAGACTTCCCGCAGAGCCGGGAGTCCAATATGGGACTCGATCCCGGGACCCCGGGATCATGACCCGAGCCGAAGGCAGTCGCTCAACCAACTGAGCCACCCAGGCGCCCCTTTGCTAGGAATTTTTAATGTTCACTCCTCTGTTTTGTGATTTTGTGTAGGATTGCTTTAAATTTTATAATTTTTCTTTAAATATATGATAAAATATACCAGTGAACTCATATGGGTCTAAAGTTTTCTTTGTGGGATTACCTTTAATTTTCAAGTTCAGTGTCTTTAATAGATATGGAAATATTGAGATTTTCAATTTCTTCTTGTTTTGATTTTGAGTTTGTACATTTTATCTATTTTATCAAATTTTTGGCATGTAGTTGTTTCATAATATTACTCTATCATTGTTTTAATGTCTGTTGTATCTTCCACAGTGTACTCTCTTTCTCTAAAATTGATAAAAACTTCAGTTCAATAGGAATATATTTTAAAAATCTATATTTTTATGCACTTAATAACATAGCTTCAAAATATATAAACGTTGACAGTGCTAAAAGAAGAAATAGACAAAATGTGTACTCATAGTTAGAGATTTTAACATACCTATCTCTATAACTGATTTTTTTCTGTTTACAGACAAAAGAACCTTTAAAGATATTGAAGATTTGAGGGGTGCCTGGGTGACTCAGTTGGTTGAGCGTTTGACTCTTGATTTCGGCTCAGGTCATGGCCTTGGGGTCATGGGATTGAGCCCCACATTGGGCTCCACACTCAATGGGGAGCCTGCTTGAGATTCTCTCTGTCCCTCTCCCTCTGCCCCTCCCCCTCCCACGCATGCTCTCTCTCCCTCTCTGAAATAAATAAATAAAATTTGAATATGATAAACCATTGTGACCTAATTGACATACCATAGGTCACTACATCCCACAACTGTAGAATACACATTTTTTTCAAGTACATATGGCACACTGATCAAAATAGACCCAATTTTAGGGTGTAAGGCTAGTTGCAACAGATTTCAAGGGATTGAAATCATATGCTAAATGTTCTCTAATTACTGTTGAAGTAAATTAAAACTGAACAGAAAGACAACCAGAAAATATCCAAATGTTTGGAAAGTAAGCAACACACATGCAAATATCCCGTAAGTCAAAGAAGAAACCACAGTGGAATTAGAAACTGTTTTGAGCAGAAGGATAATGAAAATATGGCACATCAGAACATCAGAACTTGTGGGATAAAGCTGAAACGCTACTCAGGTAGAAGTGTATTGCTTTATACCTATCTACCAGAAAATTAGAAAGTTTAAAAATGAGTGATCTAACTTTGCAGCTCAGGGTATAAAATAATGAAAGCTAGCAAAGCCGAAAGTTGATTCTTTGAAAAGATTAATACGACTGATAAATCTATAACAAGACTAATCAAGAAAAAGAAAGAGAAAATACAGGTTATTAATTCCACAAATGAAAAAAGAAATGTCATTACAAATCCTACAGATGGGGCGCCTGAGTGGCTCAGTGGGTTGAAACCTCTGCCTTCGGCTCAGGTCATGATCTCAGGGTCCTGGGATCTAGCCCCGCATCAGGCTCTTTGCTCAGCAAGGATCCTGCTTCCCTCCCCTCCCTCTGCCTGCCTCTCTGCCTACTTGTGATCTCTCTCTGTCAAATAAATGAATAAAATCTTAAAAAAAAAACAAATCCTACAGATATTAAAAGGATATTAAAAAGATATTATTACCAACCGTTTGCCAATAAATTTGGTAATTGAAACTAAATGGACACAGTCCTAAAAAACACAAATTTCGAGAAATACCACAAAAAGAAAGAAAAAAATCTTAGTAGTCTTTTTATCTATTGAAAACATTAATTTATAACTTAAAGTCTTTCTGCAGGGGCACCTGAGCGGCTCAGTCAGTTAAATGTCTGGCTCTCAGTTTCCATTAGGGTCATGATCTCAGGGTCAAGGGATCAAACCCTATGTCAGGCTCTGCATTTAGTGCAGTCTGTTTGAGATTCTCTTTTTCTCTCCCTCTGCCTCTACTCCTCCCCCTGTGCGTGCACTTGTGCTCTCTCTCTCTCTAATTAAATAAATAAAATCTTTAAAATACAGTAAAATCTTCCTACAAACAAGCTGCCAGCCCACATGACTTCATTGGTCAATTCTTCCTGATATGTATATATATATTTTTTCCTTCCTGTTATTTAAAGAAGGAATAATGCCGATCTCATTCAAGTTCTTTTGGAGACAAAGAGAGAACACTTCCCATCTCATTTGATAGTAAGTGGAACGGTATTAGAATGAAGAATTACACTTCTTCAAAAAGATATTAAGAAAGTGAATAGGAAGCCACAAACTGGAAGAAGATAATTGTAATACATAGATTTGATAAATGACTTATATTCAGAATATATAAAGAACTCTTAGAAATCAAAAAGGAAAAGGCAGACAACCCAGTAGTAAAAGAAATGGGTAAGAGACATGCATAGGTACTTTAAAAAAGAGGTATCCAAATAAATGGTCATTAGATATATGAAAAGGTGCAGTATACCACTACTTATCTGGAAAATGAAAATTAAACCACAATGGGACAACCCTACACAGATACATACACACAAAAGAATGGATACATTTAGAAAGACTTAAAATATCAAGTGTTAATGAGTATTTGGAGCAACTGGAATTTATTTACATTGATGGTAGGAATGTAAACACTTTCAACCACTTTGGGAAACAGGCAGTACCTACTTGTGCTAAATGTACAACTATCCTGTATCCCAGCAATGCCACTCCTAGGCATTTACTTAAGACAAATGAATATACATGTCCACCAAAAGAAATGTACAGAATGTTCATATCAGCATTCGCATAATTGCCAAAAACATGAAACACCCAACAGGAGAATGGATGAATGTTGTGCTGTTTTCTTACAATATGATAATACACAGCAATGAAAAAGAAAGGGATGCTGACACACACAAGAACTTGGATGAACCTCAAAAAATTTACTGAACAGAAAAGCCAGGTATGCAGATGAATACACACTATATATATAGCTCAATTCATGTAAAGTTCAGGGACAAGCAAAACCAATCTCTGGTGATAAGTGATTAGTGGTCTATGATCAGAGTGGCGGTTATTTCTGAGTCAGTGATTGGGAAGAGCTGCAAGGGAACTTTCTGGGACAATTAAAATGTTTTTGTTTTGCTTTGTTTTTTATTAACATATAATGTATTCTTTGCCTCAGGGGTACAGGTCTATGAATCATCAGGCTTACACATTGCACAGCACTCACCATAACACATACTCTTCCCAATGTCCATAACCCAGCCACCCTACCCCTACTCCCCCACCTCCCAGCAACCCTCAGTTTGTTTTGTGAGATTAAGAGTATCTTATCATTTATCTCCCTCCCATCCCATCTTGTTTCATTTTTTCCTTCCCTACCCCCCACCCTGCCTCTCGAATTCCTCGTATCAGAGAGATCATATGATAATTGCCTTTCTCTGACTGACTTATTTCCACTCAGCATAATACCCTTTAGTCCCATCCATGTTGTTGCAAATGGCAAGATTTTGTTTCCTTTGATGGCTGCATAGTATTCCATTGTATATATATACCACATCTTCTTTATCCATTCATCTGTTGATGGACATCTAGGTTCTTTCCGTAGTTTGGCTATTGTGGACATTGCTGCTATAAACATTCAGGTGCACCTGCCCCTTTGGATCACTACATTTTTATCTTTAGGATAAATACCCAGTAGTGCAATTGCTGGATCGTAGGGTAGCTCTATTTTTGACTTTTTGAGGAACCTCCATACTGTTTTCCAGAATGGCTGCACCAGCTTGCATTCCCACCAACAGTGTAGGAGGGTTTCCCCTCTCTGCATCCTCACCAACATCTGTCAGTTCCTGACTTGTTAATTTTAGCCATTTGACCAGTGTGAGGTGGTAACTCATTGTGGTTTTGATTTGTATTTCCCTGATGCCAAGTGATGTTGAGCACTTTTTCATGTGTCTATTGGCCATCTGGATGTGGGACAATGAAAATGTTTTATATTTTCATCTAGATGGTGGTTACATGGGTATATATATATAAAATTCACTGAGCTCTATGGTTAAGATCTGAATTTTACTATGTAGAAATTATACTTCAATTTTTTAAAAACAAAGAATTTCTTAAACACATCATCTTATGAGTGTATGAGATTATTCCTTGGGGATATTTATACAGAAATGGTATTACTTGATCATTGGGATACACATGTAGTACACAAGTATGCCCATTTCATTACGTCTATGTCAACACTTGGAATTATCTGTATTTCTTATTTTGTGGCCCATCTAATGAATATAAAGTGGTGTTATTTCTTGATCTTTCTTTTTTTTAAGATATTATTTATTTGAGAGAGTGTGAGAGAGAGTGTGCGAAAGAGAGAGCATGAGAGAGAGAGCATGAGTGGGGGGCAGAGGGCAGAGGGAGAAGCAGACTCCCCACTGAGCAGGGAGCTCGATGTGGGACTCGATCCCAGAACCCTGAGATCATGACCTGTCCTGAAGGCAGACCCTTAACTGACTGAGCCACCAGACGCCCTGTTTTTTGGTCTTTCTAGCATCAGTTATCCTTTTGGATTTCCCCTTCTGTGAATTAGCTTGTTCCTATTATTTTATCTTCCCTAACTGTATGGTTTTTTTCTCCTTGCTTGACATGTAATTTGCTCATTTCCTTTTCCGCAGAGGCTTTACCACCACTGAGGTGCCCCTGGTTAAGGGTGTTATTTACTATCTTTTGCATATTTGTTCCTATACTTATTAACTCAAAAGAGTCTTCCGTTCTGAACACCTAAGCTTTTGATTTGTGTTCTGATGACTTCTATATTGACACCACTAGTTGCTATATTATAACTGGATTCTAGTACCACATTTACATGCGTATTAAACAATTACCATAGAATATTCTACTTTATTTTTCCTTACTTAGTATGTGAAGAATTGGCATCATCATTGCCCACGTCAGGAATCCTCACGTTACAAATTTTGTCAGATTCTGTTTCTCGTTTCTTCCCTCTTAGTTATCTTCTCTTACTAATTACTCTGCAATTCCTATTTTTTTGAAGAATACTATTCATATACACTCTCATCTTAATTCCTAGTAGCATCACCCAAAAACAGATCTGTATTTTCTTATGCTTGGCTTCTTCTGTTCCTAATGAGATTTGCAGATTCTTTTCTTCTGTCCAGTTCATCCTAAATGCTCCTGATAGATTTCATTACCTAACACATTGCATTTATCTTTGTTATTGGCTTTATGAAGTAAACTTACAATTATTCCCTACTATATAACACATAACCAGTGTGGCCCATGTATGTCCAGTTCAAGTCATATCCATACAGTTCCTTAATTCATGCATTCCTCAAATTTTCACCTTGTCTTTAATGCCTATCATAGATGAAGTTTGTCTCTGCATCTAGGACCTTTATTATCTTGTGTTCTGCCTATCCAGGTAATAGACACTTTCCTCTTGTTTCATTTCAGGTTATCATCTATTCCATGAAATGGTAGATGTATTGCCCTTCTCCATTTCTCTTCCCCCGTCTCTCAGATGCTTCTGCCCCTAGTAATTTTTGGAAGTTCCTGAAAATAAGAGTCTCTGTCTTATTTTCAGTATTTGAACACTAAGCATGAAGGAAATACCAATATTAACTCATTGAATTTGTGGGGGATAAGAATATAAGAGGATTTTGCTATATTTCAGAGGGACTTTTAAAAACTCTACTGAGAGGCTTCAGTAGAACATAGATTGTAATTGGGAAGTAAAGACAATGACTTGAGCATTGTATTTCTATTATGATAGAAATCTATTAAAATGATGCGCAAAATAAATAGCACAGAATGTGTCTGCTTTTGAAATTTAGGAAGAAAAAGTCTCCCTAGCAATATGATCAGATTAATCTTCAAAAAAAAAAGGCTTAAACCGCTCAATGAAACATAAGTATGTTTTGAAATGGCACAAAAGAAAATGCTAAGCAGGCTAAATGGAGGAAGAGGGCATGAACGTGTCTTTTGATTTGAAAGTAAATGGGACTTTTGGGGACGCCTGGGTGGCTCAGTCGGTTGGGCGTCTGCCTTAGGCTTGGGTATATTGTATATATTTTTAGGTTCAAGAAAACAATTTGACCTAGATGGAGAGTTGGAGTATAGATATCTGGTTATTGTTTGTATAGGACAGGGTGGCTATAACTACCATATTTTTCCTATAGGCATGAATAAATTCGTTTTTTCTTGGTTTTATTAAGATATAATCGACACACATCACCATATCAGTTTAAGGTGTACTGCGTGATGACTTAACTTAAAGCCATCACGAAATGATTACAATAAGCCTAGTTAAAATCCATCTCATAAAGATACCAAAAAAAGAAAAAGTGTTTTTGCCTTGTAATGAGAACTTCTAGAATCTACTATGTTAGCAAATTAAATTGGTTTTTGAGCACATTGATTTGGTACTGTTGCTAACAAGCAAAAAGGTGCAAGAGTCGTGAGGATTTAGAATCAAAAGCTAATGTGAACTTAGACTCTGAATCACCCCCTCCAAACCTCGTCTCTCCACAGATATTTTCCCCTAAAATCTTTGTCTTTTTAATCTTCAATCTACCCTACTTTATATCCTATATCCACCCTACTTTACATCCTACCAAAATAGAGCTAGAATGCTTATGTTGAACTCCAGTCTTCCACACTTAATAACTGTGTAGGGCAAATTATATAAATAACCATTCTGAGCTTCACTTTCCTTATCTACAATGGGGAGATAATAATTGAAAATACCTCAAATGGCTTTTGAAAGGATTAACTGAGTAGAGGTGTGTGTGTGTATGCACACATACATATATATGTGCACATATATGTATATATATTTCTTAGAGCGATGCCTGGAACATCATAAATGTTATGCAGGAATTTGGCACATAATAAATGCTGTATGTGTCTCTCTTGTCATCATTGTGGCCATTATCATGATATTTACTGGTTTCCCCCTGTGTTCAATTTGGATTAGCTTATGTGAACCTTTTCATCTGTTATCTATTCTTTGTGTCAATTTTACTCTTTTCTTTTCTTTTTAGATGGGAAGTTTGGGATTAAGACCTCACAAAAAAGAATTTCTGGAAAAGCTTCATTTCACAGTCAAATGGAGGGTGAAGATACAAGAGATGATTCACTGTATTCCATTTTAGAAGAACTGTGGCAAGATTCTGAACAGATAAAAAGATATCAGGAAAAACAGAACAAACCTCTGAGTCATGCTGCTTTCATCAATAAGAAAGTACTGAATACAGAGTGGGATTTTGAATATAAAGACAGTGGAAAATTTGTTCATCCAAGCCCAAATCATATTCCTTCACAGAAAAAACTCCATAAATGTGACTCATTTGGAAAGAGTTTTAGGCATAATTTAGACATACATATTCCTAGTAAAAACAATGCAATGAAGAACTTTGATAAAAATACTGGACATGGTCAAGGTTTCACACCGAGCTCTTCTTATGCTAACCATGAAAACACTCATACAGGAGTGCAATTCTGTGAAAGTAATCAGTGTGGAAAAGTCCTCAGTCTCAAACAAGCATTCAGTCACAATCTGAAATTTCCTGTTGGGGAGAAAGCAGACATATGTTCTGAATTTGGGAAGATCTTCACCCAGAAGTCACACCTCTTTCCACCTCAGAGAATCCACACTATGGAAAAACCTCATGAACTTAGCAAATGTGTAGACGTGTTTACACAGAAACCACTACTCAGTATATATCTGAGAGTTCACAGAGATGAAAAACTATATATATGTACTGAGTGTGGGAAGGCATTCATCCAGAATTCAGAATTAATTGTGCATAAGAAAACCCACACTAGAGAAAAACCCTATAAATGCAATGAGTGTGGAAAATCGTTTTTCCAGGTGTCCTCTCTACTTAGGCATCAGACAACTCACACTGGAGAAAAACTCTATGAATGCAGCGAATGTGGGAAAGGCTTCTCCCTGAACTCAGCCCTCAATGTACATCAGAAAATTCATACTGGAGAGAGACACCACAAATGCGGGGAGTGTGGGAAAGCCTTTACCCAAAAATCCACACTCAGGATGCATCAGAGAATTCATACAGGAGAGAGATCTTACGTATGTACTGAATGTGGTCAGGCCTTCATCCAGAAGGCGCACTTGATTGCCCATCAAAGAATCCATACTGGAGAGAAGCCTTATGAATGCAGTGACTGTGGGAAATCTTTCCCTTCTAAGTCACAACTCCAGATGCATAAACGAATTCACACAGGAGAGAAACCCTATATATGTACAGAATGTGGGAAGGCCTTTACCAACAGGTCAAATCTCAATACTCACCAGAAATCTCATACTGGAGAGAAGTCTTATATATGTGCCGAGTGTGGAAAAGCCTTCACGGACAGGTCAAACTTCAATAAACACCAGACCATTCATACCGGAGAGAAACCCTATGTTTGTGCTGATTGTGGGAGGGCCTTCATCCAGAGGTCAGAGTTAATTACACATCAGAGAATTCATACCACAGAGAAGCCTTATAAATGTCCTGACTGTGAGAAATCCTTCTCCAAGAAACCACATCTCAAAGTACATCAGCGAATTCACACGGGAGAGAAACCATACATGTGTGCAGAATGTGGGAAGGCCTTTACCGACCGGTCC
The DNA here is from genome assembly GCA_028533885.1 of Nasua narica. Classification (NCBI taxonomy): domain Eukaryota; kingdom Metazoa; phylum Chordata; class Mammalia; order Carnivora; family Procyonidae; genus Nasua; species Nasua narica. Next base: position 36,878,030 of record CM052801.1, read on the forward strand.
AATTTCAATAAACACCAGACAATTCATACCGGAGATAAGCCCTATAAATGCAGTGACTGTGGAAAGGGCTTCACTCAGAAATCGGTCCTGAGCATGCATCGCAATATTCATACATGAAAGCAAACCTTTTTCTTACAAATAAGGAAACCATATCACAGAAGTCAGGTCCAAGTGTGTGGTATAAAAATCCATCCAAGGATACAGATCCTGTATGAATATGCTGAGTGATCAAAAGCATCCCTCCAGCCTCTCTCACCTGAGATGAGAAAAATTATTCAAAAGAGACCCTCTACGAATAAATTGAATAAAAGGGACTTTTCATATTTGCATGGCCTCACACACTATAATAGAATTCACTCTGGGAAAAATGCTGTCAGTTTGATGTATTCGGAAAAGCCTCCCTATAGAAAGTATTATAAGGCAAATTGTTACCAAATTCTTTATAGATGGAGTGAGCAAAAGTGTATAAATGACAGTCGTATTTATTCTGTTTTATTAAGCAATGTGAAGTGGCAACAAAATGAGAGGAAGAACAACAAAATCACATATCTGGTGTGTGGACCTACTCTCAGTTCTGTAGGGTATTTGTGACAGAACACGTTACACAACAGGAAGAGTCATTGAATTGAAATTCTTTTTAGAATTTAATATAATTGTGTCCATCAAATATCTTTCCTATTGAATCCTCGTGTGAATCCACAGTTTTAAAGTCATTATGGTTTTATATATACACACATCGGCAGATATAATCTCACTTGAACACATAAAAAATAATACTATCATTCATATTGGTTTCCACATCGTTTATCTTCTTTCACTGTGGTACAATGCAAAATAGCCACAGACCTCTCCCATCCTTTATGCCTACCCCTTTGCAATGTTACTCTTTTCTTTTCTTTTCTTTTTTTATTTCTTTTATTAAGAGGTAGAGCTCTCTCTACTCCTTGACTCTGAGCTTGGCCATGTGATTTGCTTTGGCCAATGTACATCAACAAAGAGATTCAGGAGACTGGAGAAAAGTCTGCCTTGAGTCTTCTCTTGCTGCTCTCTGGACTTCTGAGACCTTCATGTGAAGAAACTCAAGAGTACTCTCCTGGGGGGTATGAGAGACCACGTGGAACATAGATGAGCCAGCACAGATATGAGGCCTCTTAGACCAACTGCCAGACATGGGAGTGAGATCTTCCTCAACCTCCAGCCCCAGCCAAACTGGCCCACACCAGAAGAGCCATACCAGTTACCCCAGCCGACCAAAAGAATTATGAGATACATAAAATTATTATTGTTTTAAGCTACTAAGTTTTGGGTAGTTTGTTGCACAGAAAACGCTAAGTAGTACCTAAAAGTGTATACTCATGGGGAGAATTATACAAAGCATAAGACATGTGGCATTAGCTCTGGGCCTGGGTGGCAGGTGGAGACTGGAAACAATGAGGAAAACTATTAAGAAAGACTGGAAAGACCTCAGCTCATATAATTTACTAAGGAAAAGAATAGCAAAACAGTCACCATGCTCTGTGAGAAGATAGAGAATATATCAAATGAACTTGTGGATCTAGCTAAGGAGATTTCCATCAGAATGTTGGAAATCTCAATTTGCTGCTTTTTAGCTGCATATGGTAAGGTACCAAAAGAGAGATGAGCTAAGGAAATAACTTCCATTTATAAGCAGAATTCAGAAGAAATACAAAAAAGTCCGGGACTTGCTGGGTTAGAAACTATTTCTCACATCTCCAAGTTTCTCCAGCCATCAAAATAGTCTCAAGATGAAAAATGGTCTCAGGGTAGAGATCAAATCATGGATACGGCTATTAAGACCCTTTGTTAAAATGCGTGAAATATTTAAATTGGTATTTGGGAGACTCTCAGCTAAATCAAATGGCTTCTAAAAACTTCATGACATTGTCTGTGCAATAGCCTGAGGCATTGCTAAAGTAGAGAGGGGCCTGTCTTAAAAAGAATTGTCAATGTGGCATTTGGGGCATGGAGTAAATACAAATGAGATTCGTGGAACACCTGTAAGGTTTCTAATAGAGTTTTACTACCTCCGGGTCGGACTTAAAGGAATTGAAACAGTCCAAAATGAAAAGCAGCCTTGGACTACCTTCTCTAACTTCTATGAATGTGAAACAAGCAGAGAAAGTTACTCAGCTGCCATTTCTTATGGGAAAAGAAGGATGTCTCAGAGAGAAGACCTGAGAACAATATATTAAAATGGACCAGGAAGCCATTCCCAGGTAGAACTGTGACCCAATCAAGAAATATCTGCTTCTGGAGCACGGAGACCTGACAACATTTGCTCTGTGAGACTTCAGAATTGTTAAAGGAATAGTGACTAAGACATGCCTCTGGTTCCTACCTTCTTTTAAATGAGAATATCTACTGCAGTTCACCAGTCCCTATCTCACCACTGTGTGTGTGTGTGTGTGTGTGTGTGTGTGTGTGTGTGTGTATGGGGGGGGGGTGATGGTCAAATAACTTGTCACTTAGCTCACAGGTCTCTGGATCAAGAAACTGAGAAATCATACCCAAGGAGCTTCAGCCACATCTGAACCTGATACAGAAGACTTGAGGTCCTGGATTTGAGCCTGATGCCCTACTTTGGAATGAGATATTTGGAGGTCTTGGAATGAGGGTGAACATATTTTGCATGGTTGGTAATATAAATAATTAATGACCAGAAGATAGGTTGTGTTAGATAGAAAAATGTTAACAAATTTCTACCCTCCCTATATGTCTGTCCCTTTTCAGTCTTTATTTTGATTTGTGTTTCAGTTGGGCTAATTTCTATTACTCTATCTTCAGGTTCATGGATTTTAAACTTTACCCTGTTAGGTCTGTTTAACCCCTACTTCTGTTAGGTCTACTGATGAACTCATTAAAGGCATTCTTCATCTCGGTTATGTTTTCTTTATTTCTAGTATTTCCACTTGACTTGTAGAGTTTTCCTTTTTTCTGCAGAAATTCCCCATCTGTTACCTGTCATTCACATTTCCCACCATCCTCTCTAACACATTAATCATTGTTAATTTCAATTCCTTATTTGATAGCACTAACAACTGGGTCAGCATGAGTCTGGATTTTTTTTTATTGCCCTGTCTCAGTGGTCTGTTTATCCTTGGTGTTTTGCATCTAATAATTTTTGACTGAATGTCAGATGTTGTATGTAGGAGAGTAGAAACTGAGGTAAATAATATTTATTCCTGGAAATAGTTATGACTGCTCTTCTGATAAATCGTTAAAGAGGGAGGGGGTGAGTCCATCTAGTCAGAATTTGGGCTGGGTTTAGGTTTTGTTGTTGCTGTGGTACCTTCATTGAACCATAGACTTCAAATTTCTCAAGGATTACCTTCGGCTTAGAGTATTTGGGTAGGCCCTGGTTTTCCAGATAATTTTTCTCAGTATTCTTGTACCTCCCTTGCCTTTAGGTCCTTCCTGTGTGCCTGCATCTCAGGGAAGATCTCTCTCCATGCCCATCTCTCTCCGTTAGTAGTAGACTCCTGTTATTACTTGGGTCTTGGTGACTTGATGAGTAAAACTGCCTCAGTTTTAGGCAGGACTTGTATCCCTAGGTCTTGATGGTGGGTTTTTTTGTTTTTCCCAGTGATCCTGCCCCTCCGCATTGGTAAACTGCCTTTAGTGTCTCAGCTCAGGATGATTACCCGCCCTTCCCCCATGAATGGAAGATTTTTTTTTCCTTTTCCTTTTTCTCTCGCCACAGTGAATCTGCACTGTGTCCTGGGGGTGATTGGGTTTGCATCACGTCCCCCAGTGGTTTTAGGCTTTTGTTCTGTAAGGAAGGTAAGGTCCCGTTGGGGCTTTGTGCCATTTCTGTGTCAGCAGCTGTCCTCTTTCAGGCCTACACCATGGAGAGAGGCCTTCTCCAGTCTCCTTGCCAACCCCCATCATTTCTTGTGAGCATCCAGTGGAGGTCTGTAGCAAAGATCTTTGAAGGCCGACTACCCTTAGGTCTCCAGTTCTCAGGGGTTCTATATTCTATATTCTCATGCTATCCCACACTCAGCCTTTGGAACTTCATTAAAACTTCTTGCTGAACTCTTACTGCTGGTTCGGTGGGCCCATCTTCCTTCTTGCTTTGCCACAGGTGACCCAGTGACAACTTCCTGTCTCCTCCGAGGCATTTGTCTTATACATCAAGCTAATTGGTTGCTCTGTGATATTAGTTCTTTGATGAGTTCAAGAAAAGTCATAATTTTGTAAATTACCTGTATTTTTTCTTATATTATAAGAATGGGAGCTATGCTCTTTTCAGATGTCTATATCCTAGGCAGAAGACAGAAGTCTGGATGGTCTCCTTTGGCCATTAACATCAGAATGTATGCCCCCCCCCCTTTCAATGCGACTCTTCCACTTCACCCGTCAAGAGATAGAGTCCACTTCTCCAACCCTTAAAACTGGGCTCAGCCATTTCTTCGGCCAGTGGGACGTTAGCAAATACAACACAAGCAGATGTTTGAGAAGTGCTGACACACTGAGGTTTGCCCGCTCTTGCTCCTCTTTGGAATCCTAAGGACAAGTGTGAAAATGCCTGGGTTGTGCTGTTAGATGATGAGAGACTTCTTGGAGCAGTGATGGAATAGAGGTGAACCATCCCAGTTGAGGTTCCCTACACCAACCAGCTTTTCGTCTTACCAGACATACAAATGAAGCTATACTAGTCATCCAACCCTGGTCAAGCCCACTGTGGTCAGTAGCATCTGAGATGACCCTGCAAGATCCCCATTTCCTGGTAGCCCCACCTTTGTAGAATCCCCTCCTCGAGCTTGGGCTGGATTTAGTGACTTGGTTCTAGTAAACAGAATGAAGATGAGGCAATGGGATGTCGCTTCCAAGGTTAAGTGACAGAGAAACTGTGGCTTCTGTTTCAGGTGTTGTCTCAGATGGCTCACCCTAAGGAAAGCCAGCTGCCATCTCATGAGGCAGATCTAGGAGAAACCCATGTGAGTGAGTTTGGGGGCATATCCTCCCAGTCTAGCCTTCAGGTGAGACCATAGCCCTAAATGACAGCTTGGCTGCAACCTTATAAAGACCTTCAGCCAGAGATACCCTTCTGAGCCTCACCTGAATTCCTGACCCACAGAAACTGAGATAATAAATACTTGTTTTAAGCTGCTAAATTTTAGGGTAACTGGTTACATAGTAATAGATCAGTAATACACTGGCGCAGACTAGAAAAGCTCTGCCATCCATCGCACCCAGCCCAGACAATTCAGAATCATGGATTAAGTATCGATTGTTTTAAGTGCTAAGTTTTGAGTGGCTTGTTACCCAGAAAAAAGCTAACTAATACATTTACTATTTATTGAACTTCCTCCTCCACTATTCCTCTCCAACAGATAACCAATACTAATCAACTACTATGAACACTTTCATGTTTTAATCTGTGCTCTTAATTATATAGAGAGGTACATGTGTTCCCATGCTTATAATCAGATAGAAGCTATAAAAGGATTGCTTTCTTCCTTGATTTTCAAATATGGAATCATGTCATACAACCATCTCTGCATCTTGCTTTATTACTCAACAACTATTTTGAATGGTTGTGTGATAGTTCATAGGGATGGATGTGCAGCAATTTATTCAACCTTTTTCTTATTAAGATTTATACACACACACCCTTTTTTTAACTTTTTTTGTCACTAGGAGCAATGCTGTTAAAAATATTAAGAGGTATCTCACCTCCTACCTCTTAATATTTTTATGCTAAGTGAAATAAATCAATCAGAGAAAGATAATTATCATACATTCTCTCTGATATGAGGAATTTGAGAGGCAGGGCAGGGGATCGTGGGGGGCAGGGGGGGAAAATGAAACAAGATGGGACTGGGGAGGGAGACAAACCATAAGAGACTCTCAATCTCAGGAAACAAACAGGGTTGCTGGGGGCTGGGAGGGGGAGGGATAGGGTGGCTGGGTGATGGACATAGCCAGGTGATGGCTATGGGAAGTGCTGTGAATTGTGTAAGACTGATGATTCACAGACCTGTACCCCTGAAGCAAATAATACATTGTATATTAATAAAAAAATATTAAGAGGTAGTTTGCACAGTGGTTAGGTAGATGGGCTCAGGAACCAGTCTGCTAAGGTTTTAGTCCTGGCTCTACTAGTTACTAGCTATGTTACCTGAAGTAGGTTAGTTAACTTTTTCGTCCTAATTTCTTCAGCCATAAAGGACGTTCACACTGGTATGCATCTCCTAGATTTGATCATCTAGGAAGTGTATTAGCTGTTCAGGGCCACTGTAACTAAGCAACATAGCTTGAGTGGCCCAAAACAACAGAAATTGCTTGGTCTCACAGTTACAGAGGCCGGAAGTCTGAAATCAAGGAGTCAGCATGGCCATATTCCCTCTGAAAACTCTAGGAAAGGAACTGTTCCATGCCTCTCTCCTAGTTTCTGGTAGCCTCAGGCATTCCTTGGCACTAGATGCCCATTTTCTCCCTGTGTATCTTCACATTGTGTTCCCTTTGCCTATCTGTCTCTGTGTCTGATTTTCCCCTTCTTGTAAGGATACAAGTCATATCAAATTAAGCCCACCCTAATGGCCTCATTTTAACTTGAATACTTCTGTAAAGACTATTTCCAAATAAGTTTATGTTCTGAGATACTGGGGGTTCGAATTTGGACATACTTTTTTTGGGGGGGGACCATTACCCATAACAAGGAGTTAATGTACTTGTTTGTATCGAGCACTTAGAACTATGCATGAAGAGAAGTTCTCAATGAGTATTAGATGTACCCCATTTCCTGTACTTGCTCATGTCCCCCTATAATTCTCTATGCTTGGCCAGGATATGAGAGCTTATCTGTGGCATCTTAGTCTCATCTAGTTACCTAAAGAAAATGTATTGGGTAACCGGAAAAGCAGGCCTAGGACCAAGGTTTGTGCTACCAACATTTGAGGACCAGGCCAAGAGGGATTCATCTACAGAGGATAATGGGAAGGAGAAGCCGGAGAGGTAAAAACATCCCAGGTGAGCAAGAGACTCACAGAAGATAGTGTCAGAAACACCGTGGAAGCAGTGTTTCAGTGGGGGAATTGTCCAGACTGGAGGTCACTTCACATGAAAATAGAAAATAGGTTCTTGGAATTTGTCAGAAGGAGGTCACTGTTAACCTTGATGAGTGTTATTTTATTTTTTTATTTTTATTTTTTAAAGATTTTATTTATTTATTTGACAGAGAGAGAGATCACAAGTAGGCAGGGAGGCAGGCAGAAGGAGAGTGGGAAGCAGGCTCCCCGCCGAGCAGAGAGCCTGATGTGGGGCTTGATCCCAGGACCTTGAGATCATGACCTGAGCTGAAGGCAGTGGCTTTAACCCTCTGAGCCACCCAGGCGCCCCGATGAGTGTTATTTTAGAAGTGAATTTAACTAAAGAAAAAAACTGAGCAAACCAGAGGGAATTTCTGAACTCAAGGAATGTTACTTCACCACAAAACTTTTTCTTTTTCTTTTTTAAAGACTTTATTTATTTGACAGAGAGAGAGATCACAAGTAGGCAGAGAGGCAGGCAGAGAGGGGGAAGCAGGCTCCCCGCTGAGCTGAGAGCCCAATGCGGGGCTTGATCCCAGGACTCCGAGATCACGACTCGAGCTGAAGGCAGAGGCTTAACCCACTGAGCCACCCAGGTGCCCTAGAACTTTTTCAATAGAAAAATATTAGATCACTGGACTGTATTACTCTATCGTTGTCTGGGTTATACTAAGAAATGCGTTTTCAAGAATCCTGTTTGACTCCAGGTTAGAGTTGGCCAGAAGTAGAGATTGCATGAGATCTGGGAGGTCAGAGTGAAGGAGTAACCATTACTCTACAAGTTTAAGATTAGATAGAGTGAAGGACAGATGCAGAGGTACCCGGAAAGTTTTAATTTTTCCTCACTCTCTTCCATTCTATATTCAGTCCTTTGTATCTCTCAGCACTGCTGACCACCTTTTGGTCCCACCACCAGATGCTTGGCTGAGGCCCACGAAGGCAACAGCTTTTCATAGACTTCTCTAGAAGCTCTGCCTTGCCCTTCTCAATTCAGCAGTTGGATGTGCCTGGCTTCTCAGATTTTCCTGCAAGCTGGGATTTACCCACCACCCATGCCAGCATTTCTAAAGGGTGGTTCAGTGACTCCTCTAACCTTCCAACTCCCTTTTCCATACCTTTACTTTCCCAGCTACTCCCACAATTGTGCATGGTCGAATTCATATAAAAATTCTTTATTCCGTAATAATTATAGAATCCACTTACCTGATTGAACCCTGATTGGTAAGTTACTTCCTTTTCTGGAGAATCTGGCAAATGTTGCTCTTTTAAAATTGAGTGATGCCATTGAGAAGTCTTAGACTAATCCCCTCCCTCTTTTTTTTTTTTTTTTGGTACCTCGTTGCCATATAATTCTTTTTTATGCATGAAGTTAAGGATATTTAGAAGCATATGCCTTGGTCTTGATGTTTGTGAAGTAATTTTAGTTAGAATGAGCTGTTTCAATCATGATTCAAGCCTTTCATTTCAGTGAAGTTTTATTTTATAAATTCTTTTTCTGATGGATTTTTTTTCTGATCCATTTCTTCTCTTCTTCAAGGATATCAATTATTGAATATATAATGTCTTTGTCATCTTCTCCATCCATTTCATACCAGTCTACATTCATTTCATATTATTATTCTTTTTGGTTGTGCGTGATTGTCCCCAACCTCCTCTTCAAAGATAGTTCTCCATGAATCTCTCATGGTTCTTATTGTCTGGACATTAACAGCCAGTGTGCTCAGATTTATTTATATTTCTGAGCAATAAAGATAGAGAATGTTTTTCTCCCTGGAGAAATTCCCAGAAAACATCTGCCTACATTCCAGTACAATAAAGATAATGTTTCTCTCTCCAAAGAGGAGAACAGTTGAGTGAACACACATGTCTAACTTTCATCTAGATTCAACAATGTATATGTAAATTTTTTCCTGAAAAATTGATGGTAAGTTATAGACATAACATTACACTCTTAAATACTGGAGCACCCATTTCCTAAAAATGAGGACATTCTCCCACATAACTGGATTATCATTATCAACCTAATTCTATGCTATCTCATAGCCAGTCTATTTTCAAATTTCTCCCATTGTCCTCAAAGTATATTTTACAGCTTTACTGAGGTATAATTAGTACACGGTAAATAGAATTTGATGAGTCTTGACATATGTATGCACCTTTAAAACCATCATTACAATAGAAATAATGAACATAGTCATCACTCCCAGAAGTTTCCTTATCCCCCTTGTCATCCAACCATCCCTCCCAATACCCTTCCCCCATTCACAGGCAACCACTGATCTGTTTTCAGTCATTATAGATTAGTTGCATTTTCTACAATTTTGTATAAATGGAATCATACAATGAGCACTCTTGTTTGGCTTTTTTCATTTAGGGCATAATTATTTTGTGATTTATTTGGGTTGCTATAGGCATCTATATTCATTCCTTTTTATTACTAAGTGGAATTTCATTGTATATATATATACCAAATTTGTTTATCCATTCATGTGTTGATTAAAATGTGTTGTTTCTATTACAAATAAAACTGATATGAACTTTTATATATAAGTCTTTGTGTGGACATAGCTTTCATTTATCTTGTATAAATATCTAGGAATGAATGGCTTAGTCATATGGTGAGTGTATATTTTAACTTTTTGAGAAACTGCTGATCTGTTTTCCAAAGTAATATACCAATTTTATATTCCCACCGGCGGTATATAAGAATTCCATTTGCTTCATAGCTTTGCCCTCATTGGGTATGATTATTCCTGTTAATTTTAGCCATTTTAGTGAGAGTGAAGTGGTATCTCACTGTGGTTTTATTTTTAATTTTTTTTAAAGATTTTATTTATTCATTTGAGAAAGAGCACAAGCAGGGGGAGAGGCAGGGAGGGAAGGAGAAACAGACTCCCTGATGAGCAGGGAGTCCAACACGGGGCTCAATTCCAGGACCCTGGGATCATAACCTGCGATGAAGGCAGACGCTTAAACTGACTGAGCCGCCCGGGCGCCCCTCTCACTGTGGTTTTAATGTACTCTCTCCTAATAACTAATGCTGCTGAGAATCTTGTGCTTTTTTGCCATCTATATCTTGGTTGATGTTTTCCTTAAAATATTTTGCCCATTTTAAAATTGAGCTGTTTGCCTTATTACTGAGTTGTAAGAGTCCTTTATACATCCTAGATATAAATCCTTCGTTAGATATTTATTTTGCAAACATTTTCTCCCAGGTTTGCCTTTTCATTTGAATAACAGAAGAGCAAAGTTTTTAATTTTCATCATTTCCAGGTCATTTATACTTTCTTTCGTAGTTCATGCTCTTTGAGTAATGGTTAAGAAATTTTTATAAAACTCGAGGTCACTCAGATTTTATCTTACGCTTTCAAGTAGACATGCTATAATATTGACTCTTGATTCTGTGATCCATTTGATTTAACTTTCTATATGGTCTTCCTTAGGAAAAGATTTAAGTTCATTTTGTTTTCCATATGGCTCTTCAATTGTTCTAGAGCCATTTGTTGAAAAAGATTATTCTTTCTCCACTGAATTGCCTTATGTAGCCCCTACCATAAGGCCCTACCATAATCTCTGTACAAAATCAGTTGGCGGTATTTCTTGAAATACTTTAGTTCTGTTTTTCTCTATGTCTGTCTTAATGCCAGTACCACTCCTGGTTTTGTGGTAGCTTCTGTATTACTATGCCGTTTTGCTGCTTACTATAGCTTCATAGTAAGTCTGATCTCAGATAGTGTAAATCCTCCAACTTTATTCATCTTGTCCACAGTTGTTTTGGCTATTCCAGGTCTTTTGAAATTCCATAGGAATTTTAGAATCAGTTTGTTGGTTACTGTAAAAAAAACTTGCTTGGGTTTTGATTGGGATTGAACTGAATCTGTAGATCTACTTCGAAATAATTGACATTTTAACAATATTAGGCTTCCAGATCCATGAACAGGGTATATCTTTCCATTTATTTCATTATAAAATGACTGTATCCTGGTTAAAAAAAAATTATAATAGCCACTCCATTTTTTCTTTTTTTTTTTTAAGATTGTTTAAGATTTATTTATTTGAGAGAGGGACAGAGATAGTGGGAGAGAGCACGAGCAAGGAGGAGAGGGAGAAGCAGGCTTCGCACTGAGCAGGGAGCCCAACTCAGGGCTCGATTCCAGGACCCTGGGATCATGACTTGAGCCAAAGGCAGACTCTTAACTGACTGAGCCACACAGGTGCCCCATTTTTTCTTTTGATTAATTTTAGCAAGTATATATTTTCCCATGATATATATCTATATCGCCTGTAGCCCTCCAGAGGCTGAGCTGATACCACATGGCCATCAAAGCCCCTACCATAAATTATATTGTTAGCATAAACCATCCAGCATGGCTCAAGCCTTCAGGTAAATAGATTCTCTTATCAAACAAGACACTCCAAAGGCTGAAGCTACTTCCTAGGAGCCAGGGCAAAGGGCCAAACCTTTCTTTGGGCGAGGTTAATCCTTTACTAAGCTTTTTCTATTCCAGGATCCAATCCAGGATATCACATTCCTTTTAGATGTCATGTCTCCTTAGTCTCCTCCAGTCTGTGACAGCTTCTTGGTCTGCCTTTCATGAGACACTCATGAAGAGTAGGCATGTATCTTATGTTTGTCTGATGTTTTATCATAAACAGATGATGAGGTTATGAGATCATGTGCCCTTCTCATTGCACTATTTCAGGACCCCTGATATCAACATGACTTATTACTGGTGATGTTAACCTTGGTTACTTTGCTATAGTGCTATCTCCCAAGTTTCTCTGTTATAAGGTTACTATTTTTTCTCTTTCCATACTCTTCACTAGAAGTGAGTTAAGGTCCTCAGAACTAAAAAAAGAAGGGGGATTAAGGGGAACTATTCTGGATGGAGGAGTATCAAAGGGTTCATGGCCATATATTAAAACCACAGCAAGGGAAGTACTTTGAGGTCATGCAAACATCCTGTTTCTCCTTAAAGTTTTACTCAGTAATTTTAGCATTCATCAGTGGATCCTCCCTTCAGCGATACGGCTGTCTTGTTCTAATAGTGATTTTCTGTTTCCCTCATTGCTTCTATATTTATCTTTTTTTTAAAGATTTTTTTTTATTTATTTGGCAAAGAAAGAGAGCACAAGTGGGTTGAGGGGAAAGGGCAGCGGGGGAGGGAGAAGCAGACTCCCCGCTGAGCAGGGAGCCTGATGCAGAGCTCCATCCCAGGGCTCGATCCCAGGACCCCCGAACCGTGACCTGAGCTGAAGGCAGATGCTTAACCAACTGAGCCACCCAGATGCCCTGCTTCTACATTTATTAGTTGGGATTCTTCTGTAAGAAAAATTTGCCTTTTGTATCCTCCATTTATTTATTTATTCAATTATTTGTTAATACCAATATGAATGAGCATTTATTTTATTCTTTGTGTTATAATCCAGTACTTCATTTTTTATTATGTGGCACAAATTGTTACAGGTTTGGCCACTGTTAGGTCTTTGAAGCTGGCTCCTGCATCCCTCTGACATGCCCCCATCTTTTTTTTTCCCCAAATATATTTATTTTATTTTTTCAGTGTTACAAGATTGATTGTTCATGCACCACACCAAGTGCTCCATGCAATACGTGCCTTTCTCAATACCCACCACCAGGCTC
>CM052801.1:36891228-36921797 GCA_028533885.1 Nasua narica
GAATCTTCACACTGTTTTCCAAAGTGGCGGCACCAACTTGCATTCCCACCAACAGTGGAAGAGAGTTCCCCTTTCTCCACATCCTCTCCAGCATTTGTTGTTTACTGTCTTGTTGATTTTGGCCATTCTAACTGGTGTAAGGTGGTATCTCAGCGTGGTTTTGGTTTGACTCTGACGGCTAAAGATGATGAACATTTTTTCATGTGTCTGTTAGCCATTTGTATGTCTTCTTTGGAGAAGTGTCTGTTCATGTCTTCTGCCCATTTTTTGATGTGATTATCTGTTTTGTGAGTGTTGAGTTTGAGGAGTTCTTTACAGATCTTAGATATCAGACCTTTGTCTGTAGTGTCATTTGCGAATATCTTCTCCCATTCTGTGGGTTGCCTGTTTGTTTTGTTGACTGTTTCCTTCGCTGTGCTGAAGCTTTTTATCTTGATAAACTCGAAATGGATAAAAGACCTCAACGTGAGGTGGGAATCTACCAAAACCCCAGAGAAGAACATAGGCAGTAACCTCTATGACATTAGCCACAGCAACTTCTTTCAGGACATGCCTCCAAAGGCAAAGGAAACAAAAGTGAAAATGAACTTTTGGGACTTCATCAAGATAAAAAGCCCCCATCTTTTTACTGTAGAGGAGGGCACTTCCTTATTTACTACAACTATAGGATGGCCCAAGCTCATCTTGCATTTTCCCTATTCCAGATCTAGAATCAGCTATTAATTTCTCCAATAAGATCTGGTTCCTTTGCTGGAAAGTGGCATTAGAAGCCAAACTCTTGGTATTATATGTGTTCATTGCTACAGGTGTTATCACTGCTCGTGGTGTCAAGGAGTGAGGAAACACCTATATATATTCTAGATACATACATATTTATTTTTACTTCCTTAGCTGTATCTATTTTTAAATAAGCATGAGTTTATACTGATATTTCTGACTCAAACCCAGTACCACAGGGTTTCCTTAGCCTTCTCCCTGTCCCTGTTTATTTGAACTTCTTTCTCTGACAGAAAAAAAAAAAAACAGTTAACTCCATTTGTGTGGGCCAATTTTAGAGTTCTCTATATTGTTCTCCATTCTCTATTTTGTTCCATTAGTCTGCATTTCCGGTGCTTTGTCAATACCACACTGTCTTGATAACTGAGGCTCTAAGTGAGTCTTGAAATTAAGTAATGCAAATACTCCAACTTTGTTTTATTTTTCAGAATTGTTTTGGCTATTCTTGCTCCTTTATTTTACCATATTAATTTTAGAATTAATTTGTTGGTATCTAAAAAAAAGGTTTTCTGGAATTAGACTGGAATTACGTTGTATCTATAGATCAAATTGGGGAGATTCGGCATCTTAATTTTTTGAGTCTTAACAATCCTCAAGCATGGTCTGTCTTCCCATTTATTTGTTTATATTTTAGAGAGGGAAGGGGGGTGCGGCAGAGGAAGAGAGAGAATCTTAAGCAGGCTCCACACCCAGTGCAGAGTCTGACATGGGGCTCGATCTCACAAATCTTGAGATCATGACCTGAGCCGAAGTCAAGAGTCAGAGGCTTAACCAACTGAGCCACCCAGGCACACACCCCTGCCCCTGCCATTTTTTTAAATGATGATTGATTTCTTTCATTGATGTCTTTTACTTTTCAGTATACAGATCCCATACATATCTTGTTAGATATCTACCTAAGTAGTTCATTGTTGTGGTGATATTGTATGTGTTACATTTTTAAATTTCAAATTCCTATTGTTCATAACTGGTATATAGGAGATAATTGACTTTCATATATTGACAGTGTATCCTGAAATTTTACTAAACTCACTAGTGCTAGTTGTAGATTTTTAAATTATTCCTACGTATACAACAATGTTGTCTGGAAATAGAGTTTTAATTCTTTCTTTCTAATCTGAATGCCTCTTATTTCTTGTTCTTACCTAACAGCGCTATCTAGGACTTCCATCAGAATATTGACTAGGAGTAGTCAGATAGGACATCCTTGCCTTTTATCTGATCTTAGGAAGAAAGTGTGCAATTTCTCACCATTCAGTATAATGTAACTTGTAGGTTTTGTGTGGAGGCCATTTGTTAGGTCAAGGAATTTCCATTATATTCCTAATTTGCTTTGAGCTTTTATAATAAATGGATATTTAACTTCATAAGATGCTTTCTCTGCATCTCCTGAGATGATTATATGGCTTGGCTTACTTAGTCTGTTATTATGGTAAATTAAAGTGATTGATTTTCATATGTTGAAACAGCCTTACACTCCTGGCATGAACCCTCATTGTTATGATATGTGAGATATATACATATGTGTGTGTGTGCCTGTGTGTGTAATCTCTTTTATAAATCTCCTGTATGTTTTCTATATCTTTTAATAAATGTAAATATTTAATATATAATCACATATATATAACTAATATATTTTTTTATTTTATTTATTTGTTTGAAAGAGAGAGTGTAAGAGAGAGCATGAGAGGGGAGAGGGTCAGAGGGAGAAGCAGACTCCCTGCTGAGCTGGGAGCCTGATGCCGGACTGGATCCAGGGACTCTAGGATCATCACCTGAGCCAAAAGCAGTCGCTTAACCAACTGAGCCACCCAGGTGCCCCTATAACTAATATTTTTTAAAATTTTTCTAAAGATTTCACTTATTTATTTAACAGATAGACACAGTGAGAGAGGGAACACAAGCCGGGGAAGTGGGGGAGGGAGAAGTAGACTTCCCGCGGAGCTGGGAGCCCAATGCAGAACTCGATCCCAGAACACTGGGATCATGACCTGAGCCGAAGGCAGACCGTCAACGACTGAGCCACCCAGGCATCCCTATCACTAATATTTTTAAAAGATTTATTTATTTGAGGGGTGCCTGGGTGGCTCAGTCAGTTAAGCATCTGCCTTTGGCTCAGGTCATGATCCCAGAGTCCTGGGATCAAGCCCCGAGTCAGCATCCCTGCTCAGCCCAAAGCCTGCTTCTCCCTCTCCTCCTCCCCCTGCTTCTATTCTCTCTTGCTGTGTCTCTCTCTGTCAAATAAGTAAATAAAATCTTTATAAAAAAGATTTATTCATTTGAGAGAAAGAGCAGGAGGGAGGGGCATTGGGAGAGTGAGTCTTAAGCAGACTCCGCACCGAGCACAGAGCCCAAATGCAGGGATTGATCACATGACCTGAGATCATGACCTGAGCCAAGACCAAGAGTCGGATATTTAACCTACTGCACCACCCAGGTGCCCCTATATAACTAATACTTAAACAACTTTTGTGTCATGTTTGTGAGAGATACTGGACTTCAGATTTCTTTTTCTGTCATATCTTTTTCTGATTTTAGTATTTGGTAATGCTGGACTTCCCAACTAAAATGAGTTGGGAAATGTTCCATCCTTTTCTTCTGAAAGAAATTATGTATTCTGAAACGTTGGCAAGGATATGGAGAAATTAGGACTTACAGGCCTTGCTTATGGGAATGAAAAATTGAACTATTTCTGTGGAAAATAGTTTGGCAGTTCCTCAACAAGTTAAACATAGAATTACTATATGATCCAGCAATTCTACTATATAGATGTATACCCAAAACAGTTGAAAACATGTGTTTGAATAAAAACTTGTACACGGATATTCATAGAGGCACTATCCATAATAGCTGAAAGGTGGAAATAACCCAAGTGTCTATCAGCTGATGAGCGGATAAACAAAATGTGGTATATTCACACAAAGCAATATTATTCAGCTATAAAAAAGAATGAAGCATTGATGCATGCCACAATATAAACTTTGAAAACATTATGCTACATGAAAGAAGCCAGCTATAAAAGACCATGTATTGTATGGTTCAGTTTAAAGGAAATATCCAGAATAGGCAAATCTGTAGAGACAGAAAGTAGTAGTTGTTGCCAGGGGCTGGTGGGAGAGTGGGATGAGGGGTGACTGCTTAATGGATAGGGGGTTTCCCTGTGTGGTGATGAAAATATTCTGGAACTAGATAGTGTTGATGGTTGTTCAACACTGAAAATATACTAAATGCCACCATTTTGTATATGTTTAAATGGATAAAATGATTAATTTTGTATTATGTATATTTTAACACAAAAAAAGTGGATCATAGACCTAAATGTGAAACATAAAGATATAAAACTTCTAGACGTAAACATGGAAGAAGAGCTTGTGATCTTGGGTTAGCAAAGATTTCCTAGATACGACATGAAACCCACAGTCCAGTTAAAAAAAAAAAAAAAGATAAATTAGACTTAATCAAAGAAACTGTTCTTCTTGAAAAGATAAGGACCCAAAGACTAGGAGAAAATAATTTCAAAACACATATCTAACTTGTATCCAGAATATGTTAAAAAAAACTCTCAAAAGTTTATAATAAGACTTTATAACAACCCATAAAAATGGGCAAAATACTTTAACAGACTCTTCACCAAATAAAAGGGCAAATAGGCACATGAAAATATGTTCAACATTATTTGTCATTAGGAAAATGCAAACTAAAACCACAGGAAATACCCCTACACACCTATTAAAATGACCGAAACACAAGAGGGTGACAATAACAAATGCTTTGAAAAATATGGAGCGCCTAGACCTTTCATACATTATATAGTTTCATATAAAATTAAACAGCAGTCTTACTCTTAGGTATTCACCCAAGATAAATAAACTTACATTCACACTAAAAACTATATGTATACGTTTAAGCAGCTTCATTCATAATTGCTAAAAGCTGGAAATAACTTGTGTTCTTCAACTGGTGTATCGTGACTGTGGTAGTGGATACAAGACTCTTCATTTGTCAAAACCCAGAAATGTATATTACAAAATGTGAATTGTATAATATGTAAATTTTTTAAATGGATGCAGGGGGGGCACCCAAAATGGAACACAAACTTTCAAATACGACCCTAATTACTTGACAAATTAATAACACCACACTGAAGGGGGTGGGGAAGAAAAGACATAACATACAGAACTTGGAAAACAGCATTTTCACTGGATATTGGTGAAAAGAACTGAACACAAATACTACATGGTAATTAATAAATTTGTTTCTTCCAGGGGTGTGGGTTGGCAATTTTGCAACTTTTTTATGGCAATACTGTATTTGAACAAATAAGTAAATGTACTGTAGTTAATGAGAGCCAGATTTCTCACCGTGAGTGAAAGAAGTTATAATTAAGGAAAAGCGTAAGGCTGGAATGAGCTCTGTGATGTTGGGTTGGAATCAGAGGCTGGTAGGTAGGTAAGTACAAAGGTAGGTAGGTAGGTAGGTAGGTAGGTAGGTAGGTAGGTAGATGGAAGACAGAGGAAGAGAAGGAAGGAAAGAGGGAAGGAAGGAAGGAAGGAAGAAAGGAAAGAGGGAGGGAAGGAAGGAAGAAGAAAGGGAGGGAGGGAGAGAGGAAAGGAGGAAGGGAGGAAAGAAGGAAAGGAAAGGAAAAGCAAAAGCAAAATGTGTGTGGCGTGAGTTAATAATACATTCATATATTTCCAAATCTCCAAGTTACCTAAAAGGGCCTAGAAGCAATAATAGCCCAATGAATACCAATGATCATACATAGTAAACAGATCTGGGTTTCTAAATATTTTCTAATAAAAGGAACTAGAGTTCCTCGAAATTGAACTGGGGCAGGGAAGATAGAAGATGAGCTGGAATGTGTTCTAGTCCCAGAAATTAAGGAAATCCAAAAAAAAAAAAAAAATGTGAGCCTATCAAACAGGCATCATAGCCAATCTGAAAGTGCTTGCAATGGCCAACAATTTGAAACAGAAAATAATGATACTATTAGATTATACCCCATAGAGTAAAATAAATGAGCCCAAATTGATATAAAGAAACGAGGGGAGACGGACAACTTTTACTTACAAAATAATTCTTTTTTTTTTAAAGATTTTATTTATTTATTAGAGAGAGAGAGAGACTGAGAATGAGAGGGGAGAAGGTCAGAGGGAGAAGCAGACTTCCCGCAGAGCCGGGAGTCCGATATGGGACTCGATCCCGGGACTCCGGGACCATGACCTGAGCTGAAGGCAGTCGCTCAACCAACTGAGCCACCCAGGCGCCCTACAAAATAATTCTAATTGATAAATGTGAAAGGAATGAGGACATTAGAAAGGCACTATTAGAACACCACTGAAATAACTGTTGCAGACAAGATCCATCCATGGGTGCTAAAATTAGTAGGTGAAAGATTGCTGAGAAATCATGTATTTGCATAGTCTCAACAGATCTTTCCCAAAGTATTTATTAACTGCAAAGAATAAATAGCAACTTCATGGTGGAGAAACCTGGCAGACATCCCTGGGTTAACCAGCTGATCAAAGTTAACATCACCAGGAAAATGACATAGATATTATGTATCTCTGAATATGCAGCACTGAGAAGGGTGCTTCTATAGTATTTTTGCTACACTTCTGTAGCAAAGGGTAATATTTTTTGTCAAAAATGGGTGTTATACGCAAACAATGAATCATGGAACACTACATCAAAAAATAATGATGGACTGAATGGTGACTAACATAACACAACAAAAAAATGTGTAACCTCAATGAAGGCCATATATGAAAAACTCACAGCTAACATCATCTTTAATGGAGAAAAACTGAAAGCTTTTCTCCTAAGGTCAGGAACAAGACCATTCTCACCACTTTTATTTAACGCAGTCCTGGAAATCCTAGGCACAGCAATCAGAAAACAGAAATGAAAGGACTCCAAATCAGTAAGGAAGAAGTAAAACTGTCACAATTTGACATAATTGACATTTGACATTTGACATCAACATGGCAGATGACATGATACTGCAGAAAACCCCCAAAGACTCCACCAAAAAACCTGCTAGAACTGATCAATGAATTCAGCAAAGTTGCAGGATACAAAATCATTGTGCAGATGTCTGTTGTGTTTCTATACACCAATAATGAAGCAGCAGAAAGAGAAATTAAGAAAACAATCCGATTTACAATTGTACCCAAAATAATAAGATACCTAGGAATAAACCTAACCAACAAGGTCAAAGATGTATACTCTGAAACTATGAAACACTGATGAAAGTCCTTAAGCTCAAGCTCAAGTCTTCTTGGTCTACATAGTTCCATTGTGCTTCTGGGAGCCCAGTTATCTAAAAGCAGTGTCCTAACTAGCAAAGAGAGACTCTTCCCTTTCTGGACTGTGGCAACCAGGCCTCCTACAACTGGATTTGCTACATCAAGGTGGTCTACAGACCTGCAGCATGAGTATCACGTGGAATATACTTAGAAATACAGAATCTCAGGCCCACCCCAGACCCACTGAATCATTTGTTTTGAAAGTGTTATATTTGCCCGTTGAAGCCTTTTTATGATGGCTGCTTTAAAGGTCTTGTCAGATAATTCCAACATCTGTGTCATTTCAGTGTTGGCATCTGTCAATTGTCTTTTCTCTCTCAAGTTGAAATTTTTCTCGTGCTTGCTAGGACAAGTGACTTTTGTCGTATCCTGGACATCTGATGTATTATGTTATGAGACTCTGGATCTTATTTAAATCTTCTGTTCTAGTAGGAATCCCCTGACAGTGCTCTGGTTGGTGAAGAGGAATGCGTTATTGTCAGGTAGGGATGGAAGTCCAAGTTCTCCACCTGGCCTCTGTTGACAGCAGGGGGTGGAGGTGGGGAGTGGTGTTAGAGAATTGTTCTTGGATACTTAAAACTGGTGTAAGGGTGAGTGGGCAATTTCCTTTGCGCATCTGAAGAAGCTACAGGAGACAGTGTCCAGTATGTCCCAACCCTAGTCCAGCCCCATTATATCCATGGTCCCCATTGCTTCAAGGGACAGTATCCTATGTACTCTGGAAGAGGAACGGGGCTCCAATAGCTCTGTATCTGTGGCCATGTGCTTCACCACAGCTCACAGCTGTGGCGAGAGATCAGGAAGTGTTTTCTTTTTCCAAGGAAGAAATCATCACTTCTTTTAAAATTGTAGAATAGGGGCACCTGGGTGGCTCAGTCGGTTAAGCGTCTGGCCTTGGCTTAGGTCATGATCTCAGGGTCCTGGGATCGAGCCCCGCATTGGGTTCCCTGCTCAGCAGGGAGTCCTCTGCTCCTCCCTCCGCTCATGCTCGCACACGCGCTCTCTCTCTCTCTCAAATAAATAAATACAATCTTTTTAAAAATTTCTACACATTAAGCTATGCTCACCACAACAAGTCTAGTTACCGTCAATCACTGTAAAATATTATTACAATATTATTGACTATATTCCCTATGCTATGCTTTTCATCCCCATGACTTATTTTGTAACTGGAACTTCGTGCCTCCTAATCCCCTTCACCTATTTTGCCCATTCCCCCACTTTCCTTCTGGAAACCACCAGTTTGTTCTCTTTATATATGAGTCTGTTTCTGGTTTTTGTTTGTATGTTTATTCATGTGTTTTGTTTTTTAGGTTCCACATATAAATGAAATTGTATGGTGTTTGTCCTTCCCTGTCTGACTTTTTTCACTTAGCATAAGACCCTGTAGGTTTATCCATGTTGCCCCAAATGGCAAGATTTCATTCTTTTTTATGGCTGAGTAATATATCACATATTTTTTATCCATTCATCTATTGATGAACCCTTGGGTAGCTTCCATATCTTGGCTATTGTAAAAACCACCGCAATAAACAGAAGTGTGCATACATCTTTTTCTTTGAGTTAGTGCTTTTGTTTCCTTTGGGTAAAAACCCAGTAGTGGAATTACTGGATCATATGGTATTTCTCGAGGATTCTCCATACTGTTTTCCACAGCAGTTATACCAATTTACATTCTCACCAACAGTGCACTAGTGTTTCCTTTTCTCCACATCCTTGCCAACACCTATTATTTCTTCTTTATGATATTAGCCATCCTGACAAGTGTAACGGAAGATCTCATGGTGGTTTTGGTTTTCATTTTCCTGATGATTAATGATGTTGAGCATCTTTTCATGTGTCTATTAGCCACCTGTATGTCTTTGGGAAAATGTCTATTCAGGTCCTCTGCCCATTTTCAATTGGATTATTTGTTTGTTTTGTTTTGTTTTGTTTTTTGGTGTTGAGTTATATAAGCTCTTTGTATATTTTGGCTATTTACCCCTTATTGGATATATCACTTACAAACATCTTTTCCCATTCAGCAGATTGCCCTTTGTTGATGGTGTCCTTCACTGTGCTAAAGCTTTTGTTTTGGTGTAGTCCCAATAGTTTAATTTTGCTTTTGTTTTCCTTGCTTAAGGAGACAAATCTAGAAAAATGATTTTAAGGCTGATGCCCAAGAGAATACTGCCTATGTTTTTTAAAGGAGTTTTATGGTTTGAGGTCTCACATTTAGGTCTTTAATCCATTTTGAGTTTATTTTTGTGTATGATGTAAGAAAGTAGTCTGGTTTCATTATTCTGCATGTAGCTGTCCAGTTTTCCCAACACCATTTATTGAGAAGATTATCTTTTACTCATATATTTTTGCCTCCTTTGTTGTAGATTAATTGACCATATAAGTGTGGGTGTATTTCTGGGCTCTCTATTCTGTTCTATTGATCTCTGTGGCTCTTTTTGTGCCAATACCATACTGTTTTAGTTACTACAGCTTTGTGGTACATCTTGAAGTCTTGGATTGCAATACCTCCAGTTTTGTTCTTCTCTCTCAAGGACGCTTTGGCTAATTGGAGTCTTTTTTTTTTTTTTAAAGATTTTTACTTATTTATTTGACAGAGAGATCACAAGCAGGCAGAGAGGCAGGCAGAGAGAGGAGGAAGCAGGCTCCGTGCTGAGCAGAGAACCCGATGTGGGGCTCGATCCCAGAACCCTGAGATCATTGACCTGAGCTGAAAGCAGAGGATGAGCCACCCAGGAGCCCCTATTTGGAGTCTTTTGTTGTTCCATACAAATTTTAGGATTCTTTGTTCTAATTCCGTGAAAAAATACTATTACTTTTTGACAGAGATTGGGTTGAATCTGCAGATTGCTTTGGGTAGTATGAACATTTTAGCAATATTATTTCTTCCAATACATGAGCATGGTCTATCTCTCCGTTTATTTATGTCATTTTCTTTTTTTTTTTTAAGATTTATTTATTTGTTTTAGAGAGAAAGAGAAAGTGAGCAGGGGGAGGGGCAGAGGGAGAGAGAGAGAGAGAATCCTCAAGTCGACTCCCTGCTGAGCACAGAGCCTGATGTAGGGCTCGATCCCAGGACCCTGAGATCATGGCCTGAGCCGAAATCAAGAGCTGGCCAGGTAACCGACTGAGCCATCCAGGCGGCCAACTCTCTGAGATCTTTAACATTACTAAAATATCAGAGAAATAAACAAGCAAATCAATATATTTGGTAGTTTTGCTAGTGCCCCAACATCTGATTCTGCATGCTCTTCAGATTAAAAATGGGATCTGCTTTTTTCGTTTAACTTGGGTAAACTTGGGGCGCCTGGGTGGCTCAGTGGGTTAAAGCCTCTGCCTTCGGCTCAGGTCATGATCTCAGGGTCCTAGGATCGAGCCCCGCATCGGGCTCTCTGCTTGGCAGGGAGTCTGCTTCCCCCTCTCTGTCTGCCTGCCTCTCTGCCTACTTGTGATCTCTCGCTCTCTGTCAAATAAATAAATAAAATCTTAAAAATAAAACTTGGGTAAACTTGGCTGCTGACTTATAAGTAGACTACACATTCCGATTATCATCATTCTTCCAGTATTTGTCTATATTGCAGTGTTCAAATGTGGGACCTCCAGAGTCTTGAATACTGGTATGCAGCCACTGTCTTGTCTGACGATCCAACATTAAGCTGCTGTTGAAGCAATGTGAAGAACGTACATTTATCCAACCACAAACTGTGTTCTCCCAACCATCATTAGAGGAGTGGAAGCCAGACAATGGTTAAGATCTGAATTTCACAGAATAATGTTCTACGGTTGACCCTCACCTGCCCTGGGCTAAAAGGAAGAGTAAAAGAGTGAAAACCTCTCTGGGATAGAAAGAGTGAAAATCAGCTCAGAGTGAGAAAGAAAAGGCAGCTTTTCTATTAATTGGGCTGGGGTGATGGGCGCAGATAAAGACAAGTGCGAAGTTAACAGGAAATATTGTTTCTCCCAAAGTCATAGAGCAGATGTAAAATACCAAAAAGACACCATCTTCCCGTTACTACCGCTTTCCTGTCAATGACCCCAGACCCATTTGCTATTTACATCTATTTCTATTTTCATCTATTACATCTAATTCATCTATTACTTCCAACTGCTAAGATGCCCATGCCATTACATACATTTGGGTGCACACACATCCCCATCCCGCACAAACTCCAGCTTCACTCCTGCTTTGGATTCCACCTGTGCGTCCCGCCTGTCCTCCGGCGTTTGAAATCCACTAAATCCCGCCCCGCTGCTATGCACGCTCCCCATAGGACCCACGCACAGCTCTCACAGTCCCCATTGGTCCTATCCCACTCGAACACCAATCTAGAGTCCGCCACCATCCCATCCAATTCTATAAAGCACGGCCCCTTCTCCTCTCCCCATTGGCCAGTTTGGTTCCACTCAGGTTCGCCCCATCCACGGAGCGGTGGTAAAGGCAGTGCTCCGGCGTACTGGAGCAGCGGGAGTCTCAAGTGCAAGTCTATTCTCCGGACTAGGAAGGTTACAACTTGGGCGATCTTTCTACGTGCAGGGCGGAGCAGGCCAGGCATTCTACACGGGAGGGGAGGGGTGAGCGGGGTGTTTGAAGTAAGGGGCGGGGTGGGGGGGGGAGGTCCGCGTTGTGGGCGGAGCGAGCATGACGTTATACATGAAGGGAGGGACAGTCAACGTGGTGGAGGGGCGTGTGAAGGCGTTTCACGTGTGAGCGGGGCGTGTGGACCGCACTACGTGGTGGGCGGGACATGTGGGTTTTTTACGTAGGGGGCAGGGTGGGGGCGGAGCGAGCGGGGCGTTCTACGTGGACGGCGGAGGCGTGGGGGGCGGCCTAACGTAGTGGGCGGGGCTGTGAAGTCGTTCTACGTGTGGGCGGGCCGGGTGGCGCACTCTACGTGGTGGGCGGGACACGTGGGTGGTTCTACGTATGGGGCGGGGTGGGGAACGCTCTGCGTGTGGGCGGAGCGAGCGGGGCGTTCTACGCGGGGGCGGGGCCAGAGGGACGTTCTACGTGGGGGCGGGGCGAGCGCGGCGGTCTAACGTGGTGGGCGGGACGTGTAGGCGGTTCTAAATGGAGGGCGGAGGACAGGGAGTTACAGGAGAGCGGGGCCAGCGGGGCGTTTTTATATGGAAGGCGGGCGTGTGGGCGGTCTAACGTAGTGGGCAGGGCATGTGAAGGCATTGTACGTGTGGGCGGGGCAACCGGCACGCTCTACGTGGTGGGCAGGACCTGTGGGTTCTTCTACGTGGAGGGTGGAGTGTGGAGCGTTCTACGTGAGGGCGGGGCATGGGCTCACGCTGAGTGGTGGGCGGGACATGTGGGGCGCTGACGTTTACCTTGAGGGCGGGGCGTGTAGGGGAGGTGTGTTTGGAAGAAGGTTCCTTCAGAGTCCTACGTAAAGGGCGGAAATCCAAGGGCATTCTAACGGAGATTGGGCCTTCATAGGCGCCCCACAGGCCCCGCCCACTACGGTGTCTCGCAACGCCCAAGACGCGTGGGGGGCCTTCCGGAGCAAGGGGTGGTCTTCGGCTGCGTCCACTTGCAGGGTGGGTGCGGCGTTACCTAGCCTTAAAGTTCGAGCTGCGGACAGACCGAGTCTCTGTAGTTTATGGTTTGCGTAAACTGGGTCACTTTGTTGTTTTCTTTTCCTATCTGTGCCTCAGTTTCTTCAATTACAACATTAAAATGAAGATGGTAGCTGTAGCTGGTACAGAGCTACAGAGCTCCTGACTGGTACAGAGCGTTCCAACTTAGGCTGTGATCTGTTTTCTAGGGCAAGAAAGAAGCATCCTGATTGGGGGATATAGGCAAGTGCTAATAGATTATCTACAGTTAACATTCAGCCCTTAGGTGCTAGCACTGTGCTAAGTGCTTTTACTTTCTTCAGCTTTTTTTAAAGAAGGTACCGAGTACTATCATCATCCCCATTTTATCAGTCCAAGGAGGACGATGCACGACACATTCTTCCAGGTGCTGGGCCTCTCTGCTGAGCTCTGCCCCCTCCTATGTTGCAGCGTCTTGCTTGTGAATCCTCTGCTCTCCCGGCACTCTTGGGATGGCGGAGTGCTCTCCCAAGGGATGGTCTTGCCTTGACACCGTGGCGGTTCCTCCTGCGGCTGTGAACACGGTGGCCCGGCTGTGGGGACCGCACAAGAACAAGACCCGCAGACCTGGTGGTACTCCCATGATACAGTAAGGCCACAGCACATCGGCCCCTCGCAGACCCAACTCACACCCACCACACAGCGCTGTGTGGACCCCCAACATTTACCCGTGTTAATTCATTCTTCTGACCAGTCCTGGATCCAGAAAATGGATGCACTGAGCACTCCCCCTAAAACTGTATCAATTTTTCCACTAACTTTGTTTTGCTTGATTTTGGACTTGCCCCAACTCTTGTCAACACTTGGGGTGGGATCTGGGGTCAAGTCAGAAGTCAGTCCCCCTCTAAAAAACAAAGTCAGTTCCCTGCTGTCAGGCCACCCACTACCCCTGCCTTCCTATGTACCTGGTGTCTGCCATATCTTGTGCCCCTCCAGGATTCCACTAGGCATCTGGGCTAGATTTTCACTGGTCTCCTCAGCTGGGTCTGCACCCACCCTGCTGCTTTCCAGAAATCTGTTGTGCTTTCAAGACATCTATTCCTTTTGCCCGCATGGTGAGTTTATACATTAAAAAGCGCATTCATTTGTAGTTGTTAGTTTTGTGTCTTAGGAAAAAACGGATTTAAATGCTTGTGGTCAGCCCGCCATATTTAATTGGAAAAGTCACACTGTGTTCTCATACTTTAGAAATCTCTAGATATCTTAATTATGTTTCCATTCGTTCTCGTCCCTGCTTGTTTGTTTTCATCTTAATTTTATCTTAATCAAATTTGAGGGGTCTGTAGACTTTTTTTTTTTTTCATTTTCATGGTGTTTTGGTTTTGAGACAGGGAAACTAAAGACCTATTACATCCTCCATTCCAGAGTCTTCATTCCCAGGTGTTCGCAGTTACCTACCACGTTCATCCAACACCTGTACCCTGTCCCTCCTGAGGTGACCACCTGGAAATGCCTTTTCCCAATCAGCCCGAGGGACACGATGCACCTTTCAAAACCGCTTTTCTACGGCTGCGCAGCATGTAAGTGTCCTGGTTCCTGGTGTTGCAAGGCTGCGGGGTTCCTGTCTCACGGAGTCCAAGAATGAATCTCACGGACAAAAGGGTAAAGTGAAGTGAAAGCTTATTAAGTGAAGGTGAGAACAGGGAGGAAAGAAAAAAAAAGCTCTCTAGAGTGAGAGGGGTCCGGAATGGGTTGCCACTGAGGGCTTTTATGGACTGTAGTTTATAGAAAACTGACCAGGGAACTTGGTAACCTATCTTGTCTATAACATTTAAGACAAACAAGGTAGATTTGTGATGCTCCTTTCTCTCTGGTTAATATCTTGTCTGTAACATTTCTCCACATCTGGGATTTCTGTGAGCCCCCTCCCTGCCTCTCCCTTACTCTGGCTATAAACCCCTCCAGGACAGGAAATCTCTGGGGGGTAATTTGGGGGGAGGAGGCCAGATGTGGATCTAGATTGGGTGCTGGCAGGAAGCAGGGGTATTGGAAACCTCTATGGTGGAGGGAATGAAGAGAGACTGCAATTAATTGGTAGAGAAGCACGAGTCACTCATATGGGCTGACCAAGGGGGGGGGTGTTTGATCATTTTTGGGGTTTGGATAAGATTCATGTCTTTGTTTGTGGTCAGCCATGATGAGAGATACTGTCTTGATCCATCACAGTCATAGAGGGACTTGGTCTGTTTTCCTTCTGTGCAATTGTTTCAGTTCGACAGGTAAACACCAAGGCCCAGCTGTGTCCAGCCAGCTTCCTGGCCTCGGGGGCTGCCCTGTTCTCACCAGCATCCCAGAATTTCCCTCCTGTCTACCGCCAGTAAAAGCACCACCCCCGAAGGTAACCATTATCCTGAGTTCTCTTAGACCAGCTTCGTTGTGTCTGTGTTTGAACTTCAAATGGTATCACGTGGTATGTGCTCTTTGCAGTCAGCCTTCCAGCCAGAATTATCTTTCTGAGATTCACCTGCGCTGTCCCATCTATCTGTAGTTCATTCCCGTTACTTTCGAGGATTCCATTTTATAGACCTACCACAGGACCTTCATCCATTCTGCTGCGGTTCGACCTTTTTCCTTACTTGAGGTATAACCGACATCGCATTATGTCGGTCTCAGGTGTACGGCATAATGATTTGACCTTGGCCTACATTGCGAAACGATCACAATAAGTCTAGTTACCATCCGTAGTTGCAAAAAATTCTCGTGATGAAAACTTTCAAAATCTACTCTTCTGGCAACTTTCGAATAGGAAATCTTGATGTCTTTCGGCTATCAGCCCCATAATGAACCTATGCTTTGCAAATATTTTCTCCCCTTGAGTAGGTTGCCTTTTCATTTTGTTGATGGTTTCTTTTGCCGTGCGGAAGCATTTTAGTGTGATGTCCCACTTGTTTGGTTTTGCTTTTGTGGTCTGGTCTTTTGGTATCAGGCACGGGGGTGGCCACACTGAGTTGTGTTTGCTTGTGCATATCTGTGGGACATACTGATCTCCAGTCCATTTGGTGATACAGAAATGGGGGCAGGTTCAAAGTTAACCAGATTCTTCTGTCCTCATTTATTCCAAAAAAAATTTTTTTTTGGTTGGGCCAGAGATTATCAAAGCGGGAGAACCCCAGTGGGGGAAGGTACAGTTCAGGAGAGAGTCAGGACTGCGGGGTTCATCAGCCCATCCGCACCAAGGAATTCTTCTCAAGTGAAACCCTGAAGGTCCTAGGATGTGAGGAGACAGTCACAGATGGCCTGCAAAAAAGAAACCAACCACTTTTTACAAATGACTAGCTCAGATTTTATTCTGTTTGTTCTAGAGGGCATGGTTACTTGGGTTGACCATATGGAGAAGTTTGGTTTTTTTTTTTTAAAGATTTTATTTATTTATTTGACAGAGAGAAAGAGATCACAAGTAGGCAGAGAGGCAGGCAGAGGGAGAAGGGGAAGCAGGCTCCCCGCTGAGCAGAGAGCCTGACGCGGGGCTCCATCCCAGGACCCCGAGATCATGACCTGAGCCGAAGGCAGAGGCTTTAACCCACTGAGCCACCCAGGCGCCCCATGGAGAAGTTATTTTATTTAAAATGTTTATACCCCACTTAATGCTTCTCGTGTAATATAGGCTTGACAGAGACGGAAAACAAGGGCATACCATCAGTACCAAGTATACCTTTTGCGGTCGACATTAGTGAGCTCCGCATTCCCTTGCACCCGTTCGGTCGGGGTCTTTCATCGCCTCCTCTCCCTCACCCGTCCCTGGCATCTTGACGTGGGCCAGGCCGAGCGACAGCATTTCCTGCTCCGTTCTCTCCGTCACGTAGGCCCATCTGCTTCTCAGATGGGAAACGGACATTTCTGCCTGAGGCTATTACATCAAGCCCGAGTCATGGAAGCTTTCGCTGAAAAGAGACGGGCCGTTCTCTGTGCCACTAGTGGGGGTTCACCCAGCCGGAGATCAGCAGGGCCCAGAAGGGCCTCTGCCCACAATTTGAGTCTTTTCCGTGCTGGGCAGAGTGACTGCAGCGACGGTTGCATAAGGAAAGACGCGGTGGCGGGGCACACAGGAAGGGCTGAAGGGGGGGCAGCTCTAGAACTGGCTGGGGGGGTCACTCTTCCAAGAGGGTGTGGGCAGAGGTTTCCCAAACTGGTGATGGGGTGGGAAGGGGAGGGCTGGATGACTCAAGGAATGGGCCCCAAGAGGCCCTCTGGGTGAAGGGAGCTGACGAGGGTGCTCCTCCACCCTCAGCAGCGGAGAGAGCCTTGACCGTGACCTGGAGGCCAGGTGGAAGCCAGCTGGGCTCTTCCAGAAGGGTTCTGAGCATGTCCCATCTCCCCGGCCAGCACTGCCAGGGTGTGGAAGACTTTGGGCTCTGCCTTCCTGTAGACAGGAGACAAAGTGGGATCGCCGGGGTCTAAGGTCAAGGTGATAGCCTTTTGGTTTGGGTGAGATGGAGGGAGGAGGTGGTAAGAGGAAGTGTCCCGAGTCCTTGTCATGTTCTGGGCAGGCATAGTCAGGGACCCGTGCGCTGTCTCTCGCACAGAGATGTCTCGATGTGCCTGTAGGGAACAGGGAAATGCTTTGTAGTGCCCTGGATGAATTTCAGGGCGGTAGCCCTCCTAGCAGGCTAGGGTCATTAATGACAATGACGCCGGCTACCCACTCAGCTACAATGGCTTCATCTTTAGAATGATGCTAAGCTGCTTGTCTTATAGACACAGGACTGCAGAGAGCGTGAAGTTAGATAGGGTCACTCAAAGTGTAGAAACAAGGGACCGGTATCATGGGCAAGTAAGGGGATCGTCTTCAATAGAGCCTAGCGGGATTGGAAAGATTCCATAAATATTGCTTGAAAATACCTCTCTGATTCCTAATGATCCCGTACCCCCAAAGGAACTAACCAGTTAATTTTCCTTTTATTTATAAGTAATTTCAAACTTAGAGATGATTTCCATAAACAATACAGAGAATTCCTTTGTGCCCCACGGTTGTTAGTGTTTTGACACATTTGCTTTAAGATTCTTCCCTCTCTCCCTCCCTCCCTCTCTATACACGTTTATGGGTATTATGTACGTATTTTTTTCAAACCATTTGAGAGTAAGTTGCAAACACGATGCCTTAACCAAATACCACAGGCTTAAGCAACATAAATTTATTTTCTCACAGTTTTGGAGGCTGGGCGTGCAAGGTCAAGGTTCTAGCTGATTCGATTTCTGATGAGGGCTCTCTTCCCTGAGGCGTAGATAACCACCTTCTCATTGTGGCCTCACATGCCCTTCCCTCAGGGCTCGGGCTTCAGGGGAGAGGGGAAGAGAGCCCATGTGTGAGCAAAGTCTCTAATGTCTTCTAAGGACACCAATCTTACCCATCAGGGCCCTTCCCTCACGACCTCATTTAACCTCGGTTAACTTCTTCAGAGACTTCATCTCCAAGTACAGCCACACGGAGTGTGAGGGCTTCAGCACGTGAACTTGAGGAGGGTCACGCACATTTGGTCCATAACAACCAGCAGTACAAGGCCGTAGTTAGAAAAAATCAGGAAATTTAACCTCGAGACAACTGTGTTATGTCACCCCTAGATCACATTCGTTTTCACACGTTTGGGTCCAGGATCCCGTGTAGGACCGCATATTGGATTCGTTATCACGTCTCTTCGGTTTCCCTTAATTTGGAACAGTTTCTCTGATCTGTCCTTGGCTATTATTAGTATTATTATTTCTATTACCACATGCCTAGGCCCATCCCCCCCCAATCAGAATGCCCCATTCTCGCCCTGGAAACCCCCACAGGTTCCTTAGAATGCTTACAGCCTCGTTCTGAATGCTCTGCTTACTACCATATTTCAGTAATAATTATAATCCTTGGCATTTATTTCTTTCTAAGTAAAGCGTGGAGCCTCCCCCCCCCCCATGGGACTTGAACTCATGGCCATGAGATCAAGAACTGAGCTGAGATCAAGAGTCAGACATTCAACTGACTAATATTATTGGCACCCCAGTGATATTGTCGGTGCCCCGATAATCCTTGGTATTTATAATCCTCACAGCCATCCCACATCATGTGTGTGTGTGTAATCACCCTTGCCTGCTCTAAATTAGAAAATGGAGTCACAAAAAGGCCTAGGAATAAGGTGTTCGGGTGTCCACCAGTCACAAGCATGTGAGGTAGGATTCAGAGATTCCCGTGGGTGGCCGGAGCCCTAAAGCCGGCCCTAATAGCTAGGCCACTGTGCAGCACACTCGCTCTCTCGATGACGCAATCCCCCATTGTCCTTTCAGCCCCAGTAAATTTTGGGTGGAGGGCGATAACGGAAGTGGACAGATCCCTGGATACTTAGCCCTGACTCCGCTCTGCCCCAAGCAGCATCCCCCACGGCAAAAATTGGAAGTAGGTCCATCAAGATGGTGTGAGCTGCAGCTTCCGCCCTTCCCAGCCCTGGGAATGGGCTTGCCACCGAGACGCTCCCGGCCTGGGCCTGGGCCATGATGGAGAAGCGGGAGAGCTAGCCAGGCAGGTACGCAGGGGAGAGGTGAGTGGGCCCGAACTGACATAGCCTGACCAGTTGGGACCTGAAAGGTGATGCTGTGTGGAATTAGGTGAGATCACGGAGAACAGCAGAGTGGCAAGGATGGGATGGAGGGGCTGGACATAGAGGTGGAATCAAGGGTAGGAGGAAAGTATTTAGTTTATTCAGGCTGAGGCCATGATATCCAGCCTTAAACATGTCATCGTCCCTGTTCTCTGGACCAGGGTCTTCAACCTTAGTACTACTGACATTTGGGTCTGGATCGTTCTTTGTTGTGGGGGCTGACGGCAGCCCTGGCCTCCGGGGTGAAGTAGCATCCCTCCCAGTTGTGACAACCAAAAAAAAGTCTTTAGGCATTGCCAAGTGGCCCCTGGGGGGGACAAAGCCGACCCCAGCCAAGAACCACTGATCTGACAAAACGACGTTTCACGTCCTCTACCATAGGAGTCGGCAAACTTTTTCTACGAAAGTTGCGGTAGTAATGACTTGAGGCTTTCTGGGCCATGTGTGGGGTCTGTCACAGCTTCTGAACTCTGCCGTGGTAATGGCAGAGCAGTCCTGGACAGTTTGGAAACAAATGAGCATGGCTGTGTCGTATTTAAACTTTAGTTACGGGAGCTAAAATTTGAATTTCACAACATTTTCACGTGTCCCAAAATCTTGTGACTTTTTTTTTCCAGCCACTTTTTTTTTTCTTTAAGATTTTATTTCTTTATTTGATAGAGAGAGAGAGAGAATAAGCAGGGAGAGAGAGAAGCAGGCTCTCTGCTGAGCCGTGAGCCCGATGCAGGGCTCGATCCCAGGACCCTGAGATCACGACCAGAGCTGAAGGCAGACGTTTAACCGACTGAGCCACCCAGGCGCCCTCCAATGAGAAAGCTTTCTTAGCTCCTAGGCCATGCAAAAACAGGTGGCAGGCTGGGCTTAGATCAAAGACCACAGGTTCCCGACCCTGGTCTAGCAGGTAGGAGTCCCGTTTTTCACCTAAGCTGCCCAGGTTTGATACCCCATCTGGGAATGTGCAAGGGCTTTCCTCGAAGGTTTTTATCAAAGCAGCTTTCTAAAAATCTACCCTTGGCTATTCTATCTCTTCAGGTCCTACAAAAACCTTCCATGCAAAATACGTTTTTCAATTAATTTCTTTAACTTTATAAGTATTTCAGACCTATAGAAAAATTGCAAGCATAGCACAGAAAAATCCAATATCACCTCTATCCACATTCACCAATTTTTTACTTTTTGCCCCGTATCCTTCATTTTTCTCAATCTCCAGATTATTGTTTTTTTTAACCATTTGATAGTTGCAGACATTCTGACTCTTTTTTAGATTTTTATTTGTTTGTTAGAGACAGCACAGCAGGGGGAGCAGCAGGCAGGCAGAGGGAGAAGGGAGCCTGATGCGGGACTTGATCCCAGGACGCTGGGATCATGACCCGAGCCGAAGGCAGACACTTAACCAGCTAAGCCACCAAGACGCCCCGACATTCTGACTCTTTACCCTTAAAAACTTATGTGTGAATCGCTTTGGAATGAGGACATTCACTTGCGTGACTACAGGGCAGTTTTGAAATTTTTTTTTTCAAAATGTTTAAAGCTTTATGGAAATTATCATTTACATCCCGTGCAATTCCCATTGTAAGTGGA
This sequence comes from Nasua narica, assembly GCA_028533885.1. Classification (NCBI taxonomy): domain Eukaryota; kingdom Metazoa; phylum Chordata; class Mammalia; order Carnivora; family Procyonidae; genus Nasua; species Nasua narica. The sequence continues at coordinate 36,912,065 of CM052801.1, forward strand.
CAGTTTCGTGATGTTGAGGGAATTTGTGCAGTCATCGCATAAACCAATTAGAACGCTTCCATTCACACCAAGAATTTCCCTCACTCCAGGTTGCAGTCCGTCCCTACCCCTAAACCAAACCCCCCAACCCCCACTGATCTATCTGCTTTCTGTTCCCACAGGTTTACCATTTCTAGGAATTTTACGTGAATGGAATCATACTATGCGCACGCTCGCACACTCAATTTTGAGTCTGGTTTCTTTTACGTAGCAAAGTGTTTTTGAGATGCGTTCCTGTTGTTACATGTATAAGTAGTTCTTTTTAAAAAAATATTTTATTTATTTGACACACAGAGAGCGATCACAAGCAGGGGTAGCGGCAGAAGGGGAGGGAGAAGCAGGCTCCCCACTGAGCAGGGAGCCCGACATGGGGCTCGATCCCAGGATCCCGGGATCATGACCCAAGCAGAAGGCAAGCGCTTAACTGACTGAGCCACCCAGATGCCCCTGTATAAGTAGTTCTTTCCTTTTTATTTCTGAATAGTGTTTCGTTATATGAATATACCCTATCATACATTGAGCAGGAGGTGAACATCTGGAATGCTTCCAATTTTGAATTCTGTTCTCCTATGAATAATGCTACTGTGAACTTCCACATACAGATGCTTAGGTGAACACATGTTCTATTTCTCCGGGGCAAATATCTAGTAGTAAACCGGTTGGTGGGATGGGAAGTGTATGATTATTGTTTTGAGAAACTGGCAAATTGTTTCCCAAAGTGGCTGCACTCTTTTACCTTCCCCAACGTCAATTATGAGAGTTCTAGTCGCTCTATATCCTTGCCGACATTCGGTCTGGTCAATCATTTTAACTGTAGGGTATAAAATGGAATCTCAGTTGCGACTTTAATTTGCATTTGCTGGATGAGGAACATCTTTTCATTTGCTTCTTAATTATTTACATGTCTTCCTTGGTAAAATATCTCTTCAAGTCTTTTCCCCATTTCTTCTTCCTTTTTTTTTTTCCTCAAATTTTTATTGAAATTCTAGTTAGTTAACACATGGTGTAATATTAGCTTCAGAAGTAGAACTTAGGGGGTGCCTGGGTGGCTCAGTTGGTTGAGTGGCTGGCTTCGGCTCAGGTCATGATCCTTGAGTTCCGGGATCGAGTCCCACATCCGGCTCCCAGCTCCACGGGGAGTCTGCTTCTTCTTCTACCCTTCTCTCCTCTCATGCTCCCTCTCACTTTCTCTGTCTCTCAAATAAATAAATAAAATCTTTATTAAAAAAAAAAAGTAGAACTTAATGATTCATCACTTACATATAACAGCCAGGGCTCATCCCAACAAGTGCCCTCCTTAATGCCCATCACCCATTTAGCCCACTCCCCACCGACCTCCCCCCATAGCCCCTCTGTTCTTTATATTTAAAGAGTCTTAGGGTTTGCTTCCCACTCTCTTTTCCCGCCCTTCCCATATATTCATCTGTTTTGTTTCTTAAATTCCGCATATGAGTGAAATCATATGGTATTTGTCTTTCTCTGATTTTACTCGGCATAATACCCTCTAGTTCCATTCACATTGTTGCAAAGGGCAAGATTGAGTTCTCTTTGATGGCTGCGTAATACTCCATTGTGTGTACATATGCATACATATATGTGTGTATGTATATATACATACCACATCTTCTTTATCCGCTTACCAGCTGGTGGACATTTGGGCTCCTTCCATAGTTTGGCTATTGTGGACGTTGCTGCTATAAACATCAGGGTGCATGTGTCCCTTTGAATCAATATTTTTGTATCTTTGGGGGTAAATACGCAGTAGTGCAATTGCTGGGTTATAGGGTAGCTCCATTTTTTTGACTCTTTGAGGAACCTCCATACTGTTTGCCAGAGTGGCTGCACCAGCTTGCATTCCCACCAACAGTGAAGGAGGGCTCCCCTTTCTCCGCATCCTCGCCAACATCTGTCGTTGCCTGTGTTGTTGATTGTAGCCATTCTGCCTGGTGGGAGGTGATATCTCACTGTGGTTTTGATTTGTATTTCCCTGATGCCGAGTGATGTTGAGCATCTTTTCATGTGTCTGTTGGCCGTCTGGATGTCATCTTTGGAAACATTTCAATTCATGCGTTCTCCCCATTTCTTAACTGGATTATTTGGGGTTTTTTGGGTGTCGAGTTTCATAAGTTCTTTATAGATTTTGAATGCTAACCCTTTATCAGATTTGTCATTTGCAAATATCTTCTCCCATTCTGTGAGTTGCCTTTTAATTTTGTGGACTTTTTCCTTTGCTGTGCAGAAGCTTTTTTTCTTGATGAACTCCCAATAGTTTATTTTTGCTTTTGTTTCCCCTGCCTCCAGAGACACGTCTAGTAAGAAGTTGCTGCTGCCAAGGTCAAAGAGGTTGCTGCCTGTGTTCTCCTTTAGGATTTTTATGGTTTCCTATCTCACATTTAGGTCTTTCATCCACTTTAAATTTGTTTTTGTGGATGATGTAAGAAAAGGGCCCAGTTTCATTCTTTTGCATCTTCCCGTCCAGTTTTCCCAACACTGTTTGCTGAAGAGACTATCTTTTTTCCATTGGATGTGCTTTCCTGCTTTGTCGAAGATCAGTTGACCATATAGTTGTGGGTCCATTTCTGGGCTCTCTATTCTGTTCCATTGATCTGTGTCTCTATATTCGTGCCACTACCACACTGTCTTGATGATTACAGCTTTGTAATAGAGCTTGAAGTCTGGAATCGTGATGCCTCTGGCTTTGCTTTTCTTTTTCAGGATTGCTTTGGCTATTTGGGGTCTTTTGTGGTTCCATGCACATTTTAGGATTGTTTCATCTAGTTCTGTGGAAGGTGCTGGTTGTGTTTTGATAGAGATTGCATTAAATGTATAGATTGCTTTGGGTAGTATGGACATTTTAATAATGTTTGTTCTTCCAATCCACGAGCGTGGAATGTTTTTCCATTTCTTTGTGTTGTCTTCAATTGCTTTTATAAGTATCGTACAGTTTTCAGAGTACAGATCCTTTACCTGTTTGGTTAAGTTTATTCTTAGGTATCGTATTCTTTGGGGTGCAGTTGTAAATGGGATCAATTCCTTTATTTCTATTTCTGCTTCTTCATTATTGGTGTATGGAAATGGAACAGATCTCTGTACATTGATTTTATATCCTGCGACTTTGCTGAATTTGTGTATCAGTTCTAGCAGTTTTTTGGTGGACTCTTCTGAGTTTTCTACATACAGTATCACGTTGTCTGCAAAAAGTGAAAGTTTGACTTCTTCCTTGCCGATTTGGATGCTTTTTATTTCTTTTGGTTGTCTGATTGCTGAGGCTAGGACTTCCTAGTTCTATGTTAAATAACAGTAGTGAGAGTGGACATCCCTTTCTTGTTCCTGACTGTAAAGGAAAAACCAGTTTTCCCCATTGAGGATGATGTTAGCTATGGGTTTTTCATATACGGCCTTCATGATGTTGAGGTAGGTTCCCTCTAAGCCTACTTTGTTAAGGGTTTTTATCAAGAACGGATGCTGTATTTTGTCAAATACTTTTTCTGCATCTATCGAGATGATCGTGTGGTTCTTTATTTTATTAATGTGTGTATCATGTTGACTGATTTATGAATATAAATCTATTCCTGCAGCCCAGGAATAAATCCCACTTGATTGTGGTGAATGATTCTTTTTTTTTTTTAAGATTTTATTTATTTGACAGAGAGAGAGATCACAAGTAGGCAGAGAGGCAGGCAGAGAGAGAGGAGGAATCAGGCTCCCTGCTGAGCAGAGAGCCCGATGCAGGGCTCGATCCCAGGAGCCTGAGATCATGACCCGAGCTGAAGGCAAAGGCTTTTCATGACCTGAGCTGAAGGCAAAGGCTTTAACCCACTGAGCCACCCAGGCACCCCGGTGAATGATTCTTTTAATGCACTGTTGGATTCAATTTACTAGTATGTTGATGAGAATTTTTGTATCCATGTTCATCAGGGATATTGGACTACAATTCTCCTTTTTCATGGGGTCTTTTTTTTTTTTTTAAAGATTTTATTTATTTGAGATAGAGACAGAGAGAGCATGAGAGGGGAGAAGGTCAGAGGGAGAAGCAGACTCCCCGTGGAGCCGGGAGCCCGATATGGGACTCGATCCCAGGACTCTGGGATCATGACCTGAGCCGAAGGCAGTCGCCTAACCAACTGAGCCACCCAGGCGCCCTTTCATGGGGTCTTTTATTTGATTTTATTTGAGTCCTTTCTCTCTTCTTTTTGATAAGTCTGGCTCAGGTTTATCAATTTTATTAATTCTTTCAAAGAATCCACTCCTGGTTTTGTTGATCTTTTCTACTGGTTTGTTTGTTTGTTTCTGTATCATTTATTTCTGCTCCAATGTTTCTTTCCCTTCTGGTTTTAGGCTTTATTTACTGTTCATTTTCTAGCTTGTTTAGGTATAAGGTTAGGTTGTGTATTTGAGATTTTCTTCATGCTTTGTGTGGTAGGCCTGTATTGTAATATAATTCCCTCTTAGGATCACCTTTGCGGCATCCCAAAGATTTGGACTGTCGTGTTTTCATTTTCATTTGCTTCCATGTGTTTTTAAATTTCTTTTTTTTTTTAAGACTTTATTTATTCATTTGAAAGAAAGAGGGATCACAAGTACGCAGAGAGGGAGGCAGAGAGAGAGGGGGAAGCAGGCTCCCCACCGAGCAGAGAGCCCGATGCGGGGCTCAATCCCAGGACCCTGGGATCATGACCTGAGCTGAAGGCAGAGGCTTTAACCCACTGAGCCACCCAGGCGCCCCTTAAATTTCTTAATTTCCTGGCTAACCCATTCATTCTTAGTAGGATGTTCTTTAACCTCCATGTATTTGGAGTCTTTCCAAATTTTTTCTTGTGGTCGACTTCAAGTTTCATAGTGTTGTGGTCTGAAAATACGCATGGTGAAATTTCCACCTTTTCGTACTTGTCAGGGGCTGATTTGTGACCCAGTGTGTGACCTGTTCTGGAGAATGTTCCAGGTGCACTCAAAAAGAATGTGTATTCTGCTTTAGGATGGAATGTTCTGAATATATCTGTGAAGTCCATTTGGTCCAGTGTGTCATTCAAAGCCTTTGTTTCCTTGTCGATCTTCTGCTTAGATGATCTGTCCATTGTTGTGAGTGGGGTGTTAAAGCCCCCTACTATCATTATATTATTATCAATGAGCTTCTTTATATTCGTTATTAATTGATTTATGTATTTGGGTGCTCCCAAGTTGGCATAAATATTTACAATTATGGATCTGCTTGATGGGTAGACCCCTTAATTATGATATAACGCCCTTCTTCATCTCTTGTTACATCTCTTTTTTTTTTTAAGATTTTGTTTATTTATTTTATTAGGAGAGAGAATGAGAGAGCCTGAGAAGGGAGAAGGTCAGAGTGAGAAGCGGACTCCCCATGGAGCTGGGAGCCCGATGTGGGACTCGATCCCGGGACTCCAGGATCATGACCTGAGCCGGAGGCAGTTGCTTAACCAACTGAGCCACCCAGGCGCCCTCTTGTTACATCTTTGTTTTAGTTTGTCTGATGTACGTTTGGATGCTCGGTTTTCTTGACGTCTGTTAGCATGATGGATGGTTCTCCATCCCTTCACTTTCCATCTGTAGATGTCTTGAGGTCTAAGACGTAGCCAACATATAGATGGGTCTTGGTTTTTTTTTTTTAATTGTTATTCGTTCTGATACTCTGCTTCTTTTTTGTTTTTCTTTTTGTTTTCTTTTTTTTTTTTTTTAGGGAGGGAGAAGCAGGTTTCTCGCTGAGCAGGGAGCCTGATGTGGGGCTCGATCCCAGGACCCTGGGATCAGGACCTGAGCCAAAGGCAGCCGCTCAACAACTAAGCCACCCAGGTGCCCCACTCTGTCTTTTGATTCAAGCATTTAGTCTGTTTACATTCAGAGTAATTATTGGCAGATACGGATTTAGTGCCATTGTGTTACCTGTAAAGTTGGTGTTTCTGGTGACAGTCTCTGGTCCTTTCTAGTCTTTGTTGCTTTTGGTCTTTTTTTCCCCGTACTCAGACAGTCCCCTTTAATTATTTCTTGGAAGACTGGTTTAGTGGTCACAAACTCCTTTAGTCTTTATCTGGGAAAGTATCTCTCCTTTTACTCTGAATGACAGCCTTGCTGGATTAAGTGTTCTTTTTTTTTTTTTAAAGATTTTCTTTATTTTTTCATGACAGACAGAGAGAGAAGAGCAGAGGCAGAGGGAGAAACAGGCTCTCCAAGCAGCAGGGAACCTGATGCGGGACTCGATCCCCGGACCCCGAGATCATGACCTGAGCTGAAGGCAGACACTTAACCGACTGAGCCACCCAGGCGCCCCTGTAATTTATTTCTTAACACGTGAGTTCGGGGGCAATGTAAAGCATCCTCAAGACCCAGAATTGCAAGAAGGCACAAACTAAAAATGCAAAGCCCCTTGACAGCCAGTGGATTTAGTCGGGGGAAATCAGGAGAATTGGAGAAGATTTTTATTTGTTTGGTCTGCTTAGTCAACAGAGTGATAATACGGCCTCTGTGGTGCATATCCCTGAGTGTTAATGAACCTGGGTGAGTATACCTACCTGCGTGCAGAAAGACGCATTGGCAAGTACGCAGAACCCCTCACCCCACTGCACCAAGCGACCTATAAGCAATTGAGGGCTACGTGGTTATCTAACGCCGTGGCCCTTAAACTATAATAATAAGATTCGGCCAAGAGTTTCAGCCCTTGGGCCGTTTGTTTAATTTGTGTGGACCTAGCTACCTGTGTTACTTTTCGTTTAGTGTCTCAAACCCCAAATGCATACGGTTTGCCCCCCAAATTAGTGATTGCGGGGTGGTTAGAACAGAGGGGCTATTCGAAAAACTCATTTGCAGTGATGGAGCGTGAAGGCTAGCATGATTTGTGGGAGCAAGTCCTTGGGAGGGGGTTAAAGCTGCTCGAATTTTTAGCCAAGCCCAGGTGCGTGAAATATTGTCCTGTGCTGGATGAGGGGAAGCTTATGATGGAGGAAACCATCTGATTCCCGTCTAAACCCACCAGATTCCTCCTGCCGCCTGTATTCTCTGTGTTCCTGTGAAGGTTAAGTTTGTATGGCTTTACTGAAGTTCCAGAGAGTGTTAATAGAAAGATACAGTGTTGGGGCACCTGGGTGGCTCTGTCGGTTAAGCGTCTGCCTTCAGCTCAGGTCATGATCCCGGAGTCTCAGGATCGAGTCCTGCATCGGGCTCCCTGCTCAGCGGGGAGTCTGCTTCTCCCTCTGACCTTTCCCCCTCATGCGTGCGCACACTCTCTCTCTCTCTCTCTCTCTCTCTCTCTCTCGCTCTCGCTCTCTCTCTCTCTCATTCTCATTCTTTCTCTCTCAAACAAATAATAAAAATAAAATCTAAAAAAATAGATACAGTGTTGCAGTCAAACAGCTTTGCAATTGGTCACGGGCACCACTGGCCACATAGTTCTGCGAGCTTAGCCTCTGGATACTGTTGCTGGGTGTTGACCGCTACAGGAATAGGCTAATCTTGCTAAAAAAGAAGTTGGTGGAGGAGCTCAGCGGCCAGGTCGTTCTTAAGCTCTGCCTCCGAAAATCGGGTTGAGAGAAGCAAGCGCCATCTTGTGGATGGCGGTGGCTAAGGCAAGATGCAGCTTTGGTTCCATGGGTAAATCCTATCCTTCCCCTTTTTCTGTTAAGTGTGCCCTGGTGCTTGGGTTTCCCGCTGGTTGCCAGTAGTAAGTAGCATCGGTGTGATTCTAGTGTGGGGGATAAGCCGTGCAGGCGCTCGCAGCAGTTTGGGGGGGGGGGGAGTTGTTAATTTAGCCACACACCACATTTGGTGTGTCATGACCTGTGGGGTACTCACACACGGGATCCTTACAGGAAGGGACCACATGATTTCCAAAAGAGACATTAATTGTATTACACATTTGGCCAATTTCTATCCCTTTTTTTTGAAGATTTTATTTGTTTATTTGAGAGAGAGAGAGAGAGAGAGAGCATGAGGAGGGGTGAGAGGGAGAAGCAGAAGCCCCTCTGAGCAGGGATCCCGATGCAGGACTCGATCCCGGGACCCTGAGATCACGACCCGAGCTGACGGCAGACGCCCAACCGACTGAGCCACCCAGGCGCCCCTTTCTGTCCCTTTTTGTCATGACTTGGCTGTTTTGCCCTAGAAGACCACCTACGCCACCACTTCTGTCCCAGGGGCCGTTTTCCTAGGGCAGACTCAGTTTCCTCCAAGGTTAGTCTCGCCCCTGACCTTCGGATTATTGTTTCCCTCTCCTCTCTTGTGGGATTCTGGACTTTTTTTTTTTTTTTTTCAAGGATTCCCCCCAGAAGGGTGACAGTCTCACTCAAATATTCCTGAAGGTGTTTGATGATCTCAGTGGGCTCAGCAGACGCTACAGTAGCTGTAAGCAAGTAGATGTGGGTTTGGGTGGGAAGACTCCCACACAGGCGGGTGGTTAGATTTCTCCATGGGATCCAATCTGGTTTTTGTGGGGCTCGTCCTTGCCGTGACACCTCAGAGCTCTGCTGGTTCGCCATGGCGGCTAAGGAATGCGGCAATGGTTGCAGAGCACGTAGAGCGTCAGCTTGCCCTTGGCCTTGTGAGAGAATAGTAGAGAGGAATTCCCAAGCTGATTGTAGACACTGATATCTTGGGCTTGCTTTGCCCCGGGTGCGATGTAGTAAACATTGCTGTCCTCGTATCTACCGATCAGCAGCCGGGAAGGAGGTTTCGGGGTAAGATTCCCTGAGTCACTTGGTGAGAACAGTTTCCCTCTGCCTCAATAAGTGTGGTTTGTACTTGAAGGACGAAAGAGAGCATTACAATGAAAAGGAAAGGAGGCCAGTAGTTTTAAGGGCATACATTGTTGGCCAGCTTTGATTTATCATCATTAGGGGGACTAGCGAGAGCTCCCATTTTCTCGGCTTATTCCGTAGGGTTTATTGGTGTTGGGTGTGGACTCTGGCATTTTTAATTTGAATCCCCCAATCATGACCCGGTGGTCATATCGGTGCACACCGTCTCTGGGCCTGCCTTGAATTACATTCGTGGCAGGTGGCCCTTTGCTCCGTTCATTTGCTAGCACTCGTGGGGAATAGTCAATTTCATCCCATTTGAAGGAAAATCGGCCCCCAGAGTCGAAGGCCTGTGTGAGCCACGGGCCACGTGGTAGAGTCTGGAGGATGAGGAGCGCCAGCCTCCGCGTTGGTGTCTTTGATCGTGTTAGCCGAATGGACCGATCCGAACAGGCAACGGCACGGTTCTCGGGGTGTTCATGCTGACCCATGTCCCATGTCACCCTGTGGCGTGCGCGTGGCCTGTTGGTCCATCGGGGGCTGTGGAGCTGATGCTGGCACAGGGAGGAAGTTCTCAGGTAAGGCGAGGACACAGCCAAAGGGTAGAGGTGAAGTCGGAGGTCATCTGTGGGCAGCGGGCGGGGTGGGAGGGAGGGGTGGGAGAAGGGAATCAGTCAAATGGTCTTACTGGGTTTGTTCCATGGCGTTTTCAGTGGAGCACGTGGGCGGCAGACGAGGAGGCTGCTCCCTCTGTCTCTGATGGCAGGAGCGGTTTGCTCAGCTCCCCCTGGATGGAGGTGCAGAGGCAGGCTGAGGGGATGGGCCCAGAACCAGCAGGCCGGGGCTGATCCCTGGCAGGTTGGCGGGGAAGGGGGCTAGGCTGCGGATTTTCCTTAAGGGAGAAAAGAAAGCGGTCGTGGCTTTGTTGTGGGAGGCGATGCCAGGGCTCC
>CM052801.1:36922297-36990751 GCA_028533885.1 Nasua narica
GTAATGATTCAATACTTTTATATATTGTGGCATGACCACCACAAAAGTCTAGCTAACATCCATCACCATATATTGTTACAAAAACATTTTTTTCCCTTGTGTTAAAGGACTTCCAGGATGTACGTCCTAGAAACTTTCAAAGATGCAAGATACTATTAGTAACTGTAGATACCGTGGTGGACACTGCATCCCTAGAACTTATTCAGTTTATAACTGCAAGTTTGTGCCTTTTGACTCCTTTTGCCTATTTGCCTACCTCGCAACCCATGCCGCTGGCAGCCATCAGTCTGTTCTCTGAGTCTATGAGCTTGGTTTTAGGTCTTGGGGTTTTTTTTAGACTGTACGTATAAGTGAGATCATATGGCATTTGTCTTTCCCGTCTGAGTTATTTCATTTAGAATGATGCTCTGGAGGAACGCCTGGGTGGCTCAGCGGGTTAAGCGTCTGCCTTCAGCTCAGGTCATGATCCCAGGGTCCTGGGATCGAGTCCTGCATCAGGCTCCCTGCTCAGCCAGGGAGCCCGCTTCTCCCTCAGCCTGCCACTCCCCCTGCTTGTGCTCTTGCTCTCTCTCTCTCTCTCTCTGACAAATTAATAAAATAAAATCTTAAAAAAATAGAAAAATGCTCTGGGGGCACCTGGCTGGCTCAGTCAGTCGAGCATATGACTTTTGATCTCAGTGTCATGAGTTCAAGCCCCACATTAGGCGTAGAGCTTGGTTGCATACACACACACACACACACATACATACGTATATACATACATACCTCAGGATAATGCTCTGAAGATCCATCCATGTCATTGCAAATGGCAAAATTTCATTCTTTTTGATGTCAGAATAGGATTTTTTTTATATATACCATATTTTCTTTATCCATTCATTTATCGGTGGACACTTAGGTTGTTTCCATATGTTATCTATTAAAAATAGTGCTACAGGGACACCTGGGTGGCTCAGTGGTTACGCGTTAGCCTTCAGCTCAGGTCATGGTCTCGGGGTCCTGGGATCGAGTCCTGCATCAGGTTCCCTGCTCAATGGGGAGTCTGCTTCTCCCTCTCCCTCTGCTGCTCCCCTTGCTTGTGTTCTCTCTCCCTCTCTTGTTCTCTTTCTCTCTCTCTCTCTCTCAAACAAATAAATAAAATCTTTTTAAAAAAATAGCGCTGCTGTGAACATGGGGATGCACATGTCTTTTTAAAATTTCCAATGATTAAATTACTTTTATATTTTTGTTTTAATCTTTTTTAATTTTTTTACTTCAGCATAGTTGACACACAAAGTTACATTACTTTCGGGGGTACATCATAGTGATTGAACAAGCGTATACTTTACGCCGTGCTCCCCACAAGGGTATCCCATCTGTCACCATACAGCGCTATCACAATACCATTGCCTATATTCCCTATGTTGTACCCTTTATTCTTGGGACTTATCCCGTAACTGGAAGCCTGGAACCCCCCCCTCCCCTTCACCCATTTTGCTCCTTCCCCCCATCCCTCTAGTAACCATCAGTTTGTTCTCTGTATTTATAGATCTGATCCTGCCTCTTGTTTGTGCGTTTCATTCATTTGCATATATCTTTGTGCATTTGTGTTTTTCTTTGGATAAATACTCAGAAGTGGAATTCCTGGATTTCATGGTAGCTGAATTTTTACTTCTTTGGAGAAACCTCCATAATGCTTTCCACAATAGCTGCACCAATTTATGTTCCTACCAAGAGTGCACAAGGGTTATCTTTTCTCCACATCCTACCAACACTCGGCATTTCTTATCTTTTTTACAACTGCCATTCCAACAGGTGTGAGGTGGTATCTCTTTGTGTTTTTGATTTGTATTTCCCTGATGATTAATGATGTTGAGCATCTATTCATGTGTCTGTTGGCCATATTGTATGTCTTCTTTGGGAAAATGTCAGTTCCTGTCCTCTGCTCATTTTTAATAGGATTGGGTTTTTTTGGTGTTGAGTTGTATGAGTTCTTTATATGTTTTGGATACCAGCCCTTTATCAAAGCTGTCATTTGCAAACATCTCTCATTCAGCGAGTTGCCTTTTTGTTTTCTTGATGGTTTGTTTTGTTTCTGTTTTTTTTTTTGCTGTATTAAATCTTTTCATTTTAGTGCAGTTTTAATAGTTTACTTTTGCTTTTGTTTTCCTTGCCTTCGGAGACATAGCTAGAAAAAATGTCGCTACAGCCAGTGTCAGAGAAATTATTGTCTGTGTTCTCTTCTAGGGTTTTTCTGGTTTCAAGTCTCACATTTACATCTTTAATCCAATAAATCCATGAATTTATTTTTGCATGGGGCGAAAGAAAGGGGGCCAGTTTTATTCTTTTACATGTTGTCCAATTCTCCGAGCACAGCTAACATCTTACTCAAGGGTAAAAAACTGAGATCTTTTCTTCTAAGATCAGAAACAAGACAAGGATGTCCACTCGAATCACTTTTATTCAGCAAGGTACTGGAAGTCCTAGCTATAGCAGTCAGTCAGTCAAGAAAAAGAAATAAGGCATTCATATTGGTAAGGAAGAAATGAAATTGTCACTGTTTTCAGATGACATACACATAGAAAAACCTAAAGACTCTACCAAAACACTACTAGACGTAATAAATTTGGGAAAGTTTCAGGTTACAAAATTGATACCCAGAAATTAATATTGTTCACGTATAGTGGCAACGAAGCAGCAGAAAGAGATATTAAGAAAACAATTAAAACAATTGCATTAAAAAAAAGAAAGAAAACAATTGCATTTGTCTCTGCACCAAAAAGAATGAAATACCTAAGAGTAAACTTAAAGAGGCAAAAGATGTGTACTTTGAAAACTATAACACATTGCTGAAAGAAATTGAAAAAGATACAAATGGAAAGATTTACCTTGCTCATGGGTTGGAAGCATTGATATTGTTAAAATGTCCAATACTACCCAAAGCAATCTATAGATTTGATGCAATCCCTGTCAAAATACCAACAGCATTTTTCACAGAACTAGAACAAATAATCCTAAAATTTGTGTGGAACCACAAAAGACCCTGAAAGCCAGCCAAAGCAATCTTGAAACAAGGAACAAGGCTGGAGGTATCACAATTCCAGATTTTAAGGTATACTACAAACCTATATTAATCAAAACAGTATGGTCGAGGCAAAAAAAAAAAAATAGACAACACAGATCAATAGAGAGCACAGAAATAAACCCACACTTACATGACAAAGGAGGCAAGAATATACAATGTGGAAAAGTTGCCTTTCATTTTGTTGACTATTTCCTCTTTTTTTTTTTTTTTTTTTTCAGAAGCTTTCAGCTTTACATAGTCCCACTTATTTATTTTTGCTTTTGTTGCCTTTGCTTTTGGAGTCAGATCCCAAAAAATCATCACCAAGACAGATATCACAGAGTTTCCCCGCCTGTGTTTTCTTCTTAGAAGGGTTATGGTTTCAGGTCTTACATTAAGATCTTTTAATCTGTTAGGAGTTAATTTTTTAAAAATATTTTATTTATTTATTTGACAGAGAAATAGAAAGCACAAGTAGGCAGGGCAGCGGACAGAGGGAGAAGGAGAAGCAGGCTCCCCACTGAGCAGGGAGCCCAACGTGGGGCCCGATCCCAGGACCCTGGGGTCATGACCTGAGCCGAAGGCAGACACTTAACCGACTGAGCCACCTGGGTGGCCCCATTTTGAGTGAATTTTTACGCATGGTGTCAGATAGTCCAATCTCCTTATTTTGCCTGTCCCTGGACAATTCCCTCCAGACCATTTATTGAAGAGACTACTGGCATTTGGAACAATCCCTAGTGGCTTTGTTCTCTGCCGTGACCGATCCTCTGTTAATAGTCCATTTCCATAAGCCCGTGATGCCCAAATGCCCTGACTTCTCATGAGACCACCGATAGAAGGGCTAGGTTGGCTCCTTCCAAAAGTATGAAGATCCTGCCCCCCCCGCCAGCCCCCCAAGGCTTACCTCCTTCGGTAGTTTCGTTAATTCACCAGGTTTGGCCTTGTAGCGTGCCTCCCCTGTGTCTTGTTTGTTATGCACTGAGTCCTGGTGCACCCGCGTGAGCAGAGTGGGAGCCCACGTAGCCACTGTCTCCGCATCTCTGTATCCCCCACGCCTCAGCTTCTCTTTTCTAGCCCTGCTTCTGTGCAAGTCCTGACCAAGTAGTTAGCCCATCAGTCACAGACCCGGAGGCAGCGCACCGTGAACCTCGTGGAAGGGCTCGTCAAGGGTATACACTCGGAGAATTACACTCAGTTCAGCCCACGGGGCCCTTTGGTCTCCGCCCCATATGGACTTTGGACTCTTTGGATAGGGGTGACAGTCTATAGCTGTCCATTATCTGACCCCTCATACTCCATGCTCACTCCATTGGTAAAGGAAGACCATTGCTTTTCTTGCTTTGAGAGCGTGACCATCCTCCCCGTGTGTCCATTGAGCGGGGGGCAGAGGCATTTCTGGGTTTGGGGCAAGTCACCTCAATGGCGGTATATGAGGCGATTTCTTCATGAAGTTTATAAATATCCAGGAGGGCCGGGTGTAACCTGTCCCTGTAGATACTATTTCCCTTTTAATAACGAGGGTCTCTGTTGCTGATCTGACTTCACGGGAAGCCTTTTCCATTGTGCAGGACATACTAGAAATTCTGGTCTGTGGGGTAACTCGCTCTGCCCCAGACAGGGCCTCAGTTTCCAGAAGTGCCCTGTAGGCTGCCAGGAGTTGCCTCTCCAGTGGCAAACACATTTGGGTTGAGACCTGGAGCTGATTACAGTAAAAGTCCATGGGTAGGAGTTTGCCTCTTCCTTTGGTCCAGAGGCCTCAGGAAGCAAATTTTAGTGACAGAAACTTCTAATTGTATCTCCTGCCCTCAGAGCACTGGTGGGAAAGCCGAGCTGAATAACCTGCCTTAGTTTATCTGGAGCCTCTTGTCACTCGGGTCCCCATTGAATGTGGAAGACTTATGGACTGACTACGTGGTAGATAGGGCCTAGCAAATAGTAGGACTGAAGAATGTGTTGGCGTCAAAATCGGAACTTCTAGCGAATGTCGAGCCTCCTTACAGATGTGGGAGGTTGGAACACTAGGAGATTTTCTTTTACCAGATTGGGAATAGTTTACCCTTTAAAAAAAAAAAAGATTTACGTATTTGATAGAGAGCATAAGCAGGGGGAACAGCAGAGGGAGAGGGAGAAGCAGGCTCCCCACTGAGCATGGAGCCCGATGCGGGACTCGATCCCAGACCCTTGGGATCATGACCTGAGCCGCCCAGACGCCCCATAGTTTATACTTTTCAGTTCCAAATGTAGCCCCCAAATTTAACAGAGTAGAAAGAAGGACCTTCTAGGGTACCTTATACCTTATTCATTATGAAGCGAGGCAATGGCCTGGGCCCTCTCAGGAAGGTTCTCACTCATTGCAGGTCTATGAGATGGAGAGTTGGCTAGGTCCGGTGAAGAGGATGTCCTCAGTATAACGCCAAAGGCATTTTTGGTAAGAGTGAGGCACAGGCATCTAGGTCCTGTCAGCAAAACCCACGCCCAATGGTGAGACTATTGAAGTCCTTCCCCCCACCCCACCCCACCCCTGCTGCCTCCAGGCAACCAGGAAAAGGTCTGCTGTTGACCCTCAGAGGTGAAGGCAGATTGTGCTCAACTCTCCTGTGAGATTTTTCACTGAACAGAGGATGTTCAGCCAAGTCCGGTTAGTTAGTCAAGTTAGCCAAGTCTAACTCCAAACCATTTGCCCGTGTTATTTTGAGTGTCGTTCACGAAAGCGGTGATATCTGGCTGACGTAGGGGAAGCCTCGTGTAACCGTCTCTAATCTGTAATTAGCCGTCACTCACTGGTAGAGGCTGTAAGCACAGGCCATCAGGGGATGGAATCATGGGACGGTACTTCATGTTAGCGCGACCAGATGTCGTCCTTCAGTGCCTTGCCATAATCATTACTGTGGCATACATACCACCCACACCAATAGGGGAACGTTCTCCAAGGGAACAACCAGGACAAGCAGATCTTTTAGCATTTTGCCTCCCAGAGTACACCCCCCCCCGCCCCATCTCCATCTTGTCTTCCCCCAGAGTTTGGGCTTTTACTCCCCTCCAGGTTGTAACCTGGTGAGACGCTGCCTGGAAGCAAGGCACAGCACGCCTCTCGGCGATTTGGGGGGGCCCCTTCTCCAGGAAGACAGCAACCCCCTTTGGAGTCCTGTTGAGGGTCAGGAATAAAAACTTCCTTGCCTTGGTCACTTTAAGTAATGCTTCACCCAGCCGAGCCCAAGGGTTGGGATCTTGATATCCCGCCAGCGACAGGCTAGAATGACGCCATCTGCAATAGGATTGGTGAATGTCGCAACAGCTGAGGCATGTGTCCCCTCACAACCACAGCTGTGCTTTGGCAGCTGGCCTCCGCCTGTCACAGCGGTCTCCAGGGAAGAGGGCATCTCTTGTCTCCGAGTTCCCCCAACCCCTGACGCAGCCACGGGGAGCTCCTCTTCCTATGGCCGTTCTGCGGCCTTCTATGGGGTCAGGAGCAGCCGTCCCTCAGTCCAGGGGCCTGCCCTCCTCTTCTTTTTCTGTCAGGCCTACGGGCCTTAGGGTATCCGGCCCCTGCCTAGTCTCAGACACTCAAGCAGGCGCGATGATCTCCTTCCCTGGGCAGCTCGGCACCCCTGATGCAAAAGGTCCATTCTAACGATGTGGGTTCATCCATATACTGGGGTCACCGTTTGACCAGGCTAATGAGGCCCGAGAGAAGCCCGCAGAAGATGAAGCAGCTGAGAAGAACAGCGCCGTGCCAAATTGACCCAGAGGCGGTCTGGATTTAAGCCCCGAGCACCTGAAGCCATCCAGAATCACGTCACCCTTTGAGTGTCCTAGCGACTAGATAGACGTGCCAATTCATTGATCGTCACCCAAGCCCCATCCTTCCCACCCCATGTAGTGAATTTGAGGATTTGGGGCTAATCAAAGAAGAGACGTGATCACAAGATGACGTCAGTATTTCTCAGCAGGCTTTTTTTTGGGGGGGGTGGTGCTAGGACAGGTGGCACGTGACTGAAGTCCCTCATAACAGGAAAACTCCAGAAGCGATGGCACAGGGCCCCCACCCAGAAAGGCGAGAAGGCAGTGGGACTCCCAGGGGGGAAGGGAACTGGAGAATGGGGAACTGCAGCAGGGTGACGTCACTCAGCAGCAAGGCGGGCAGCGGCTGCTTAGTGTCCCTTACAACCCCGCGGTCTGTCTTATCTATGGCTGGCGGATTCGGGGGTGCCGCTTTGCAGGGTACGTGGAGCGGGCAGGCTCTAACTGGCTGAAAATATGATTTGGGCTGTATTGAAAGCAAGCGGATTTGTAAGATTTGAGTTTGGTACCGGCAAGCTTCGAAGTAATGGTCCCGGTTCGCTCTGAAAAAGTAACAAAGAGAAGGCCGGTAGACACGGGCCATGCTTGCCCCATTTATGTAACGATCTTGAACTTCTCTGTGTGGTAATGATGAGATCGGTTCTTTTTCACATTGAGATGGGGTGGTTCCAGCACAGCTTACTTCGAAAAGACGATGATTTCTCTACTAGGTTGAGTTGTTTGTTGTTCGTTGAATTTGTTGCAGTTCAACTGATTTGTACATATGTTTCTAGTTCGTTTCATCCGTTCTGTTTCTTTACGGGTCTGTCCCTGTACTTCGAGTCTTGATCATTGTATTGTAGTCTTGATCATTTATAGTAAGTCCTGAAATTCAGGCAGTGTGGGTCCTCCAGCCTGGTTTTTCACGATGATCTGGGGGATATTCTAGGTCCTTTGTACCTCCATGTATATTTTAGAATCTATCAGTTTCCCCAGAAAGCGTGATGCGAGTACATTGAACCTAAACATCAGTTGGGGGGAAATCGATACCTTTACCATGTTTGGTGTTCCAATAAATGCTATATATTTATTTAGGTCTTGACATTCTTCCAAGAGTGTAATTTTCTCTACAGAGATCTCATACATATTTTGTTATATTTATTCCTCAGGGTGTTTTTTTTTTACATTTCTTGATATAATTGTAAATTGCACAATTTTAAACTTATTTTCTAATTGTTGCTGATATGTAGAAATAGAATTCTGTATATACAATGTTATATATTGACATTCGATTCAGTAACTTTGCTAACTTATAAAATCTAATAGATCTGCAGATGCTTTTAAACCTTTTTACATTAAGAAAGTGTAATCTGCAAACTATGACGGTTTTAGCTCTTTCATATCCTTATTTTTTCTCTTTTTCTTGGTTTATTTCACTGAATAGGACTTTCAGTTCAATACTGAATAAAAATGGTATAAGTGATAGAAAGTATTCTTTTTTTTTTTTAAAGATTTTATTTATTTATGGGGCGCCCGGGTGGCTCAGTGGGTTAAAGCCTCTGCCTTCGGCTCAGGTCATGATCTCAGGGTCCTGGGATCGAGCCCCGCATCGGGCTCTCTGCTCATTGGGGAGCCTGCTTCCCCCTCTCTCTCTCTGCCTGCCTCTCTGCCTACTTGTGATCTCTCTCCCTCTGTCAAATAAATAAATAAAAAATCTTTAAAAAAAAAAGATTTTATTTATTTATTTGACAGAGAGGTTACAAGTAGGCAGAGAAGCAAGCAGAGAGAGAGGGGGAAGCAGGCTCCCCGCTGAGCAGGAAGCCCGATGTGGGACTCGATCCCAGGACCCTGGGATCATGACGTGAGCTGAAGACAGCCGCTTAACTGAGCCACCCAGGCACCCCTCTAGTTGACTCTTTTTATTAAGATTTTAGTTTTAATTCCAGTATAGCTGACATACAGTGTTATATTAGTTTCAGGTGTATAATGTAGTGATTCAACAATTCTGTACGGTCCTCAGTGCTCATTATAAGTGTACTCTTTAATCTCCATCACCTATTTCACCCACCCCCCCCCCCAACCTCACCTCTAGTACCCACCAGTCCTCTATACTTAAGTGTCTGTTTCTTCGGTTTGTCACATTCTTTTTTTTTTTTTTTCCTTTGCTCGTTTTTGTTGTTTCTTAAATTCCACATATGAGTGAAGTCATGGCATTTGTGTTTCTCTAATTTCACTCAGCATTATGTTCTCTAGCTCCATCCATGTCGTTGCAAATGGCAAGATTTGATTCCTTTATATGGCTGAATAGTAGTCGTGTGTGTGTGTGTGTGTACACAATAGACACACGTGCGCACACACACCACATCTTCATCCATTCATCAGTTGATGGACACTTGGGCTGTTTCCATATCCTGGCTATTGTAAATAATGCTGCTATAAACATAGGGGTGCACGTATCCCTTTGAATTAGTGTTTTTCTCTTTGGGGGAAAATACCCAGTAGCGTGATTACTGGGTTGTAGGGTAGCTCTATTTTTAATTTTTTGAGGAACTGCCATACTGTTCTCCACAGTGGCTGCACCAGTTTGCATTCCCACCAACGGTGCATGAGGCTTCCTTTTTCTCCACATCCTCGCCAACACTTGTTGTTTCTTGTGTTTTTGATTTTAACCATTCTGACAGGTGAGAGCTAATATTTCATGGTAGTTTTGATTTGCACTTCCCTGATGCCGAGTGATGTTGAGCATCTTTTCATGCGTCTTTTGGCCATCTGGATGTCTTCTTTGGAGAAATGTGTGTTCATGCCTTCTGCCCATTTTTTAATTGAATTATTTGTTTTTCAGGTGTTCAGTTGTATCAGTATTTTATATGTACTGGATACTAACCCTTCATCAGATATATCATTCGCAAATATATTCTCCCATTCTATAGGTTGCCTTTTAGTTATGTTGTTTCTTTCACTGCAGAAGCTCTCTACTTTGATGTGGTCCCAATAGTTTAGTTTTTGCTTTTATTTCCCTTGCCTCAGGAGACATATCTAGAAAAATGTTGCTACGGCCGATGTCAGAGAAATGACTGCCTGTGCTCCCTTCTAGGATTTTTATTGTTTCAGGTCTCACATTTAGGTCCCTAATCCATTTCGAGTTTATTTCTATGTATACTGTAAGAAAGTGGTTCAGATTCATTCTTTTGAATGTAGCTGTCCAGTTTTCCCAATACCATTTGTTGAAGAGACTGTCTCTTTCCCACTATGTATTCCTTCCTCCTTTACGAAAGAGTAACCATATAATTGTGGGTTCATTTCTGGGGTTTCTGGTCTGTTCCACTTATCTCTGTGTCTGTTTGGTGCCAGTACCACACCGTTTTGATTACCACAGTTTTGTAATGTATCTTAAAGTCTGAAATTGTGATGCCTCCCCATTTATTTTCATTTTTTTTCTTATTAACGTCTTTTTTTTTTTTAAGATTTTACTTAATTCTTTGACAGAGAGCACAAGCAGAGGGAGTGGCAGGCAGTGGGAGAGGGAGAAGCAGACTCCCCGCTGAGCGGGGAGCCCGATGTGGGGCTCGATCCCAGGACCCCTGAGATCATGACCTGAGCCAAAGGCAGAAGCTTAACCAACTGAGCCACCCAGGCGCCCCTGCTTTCATTTTTCAAGATTGTTTTGGCTATTCGTGGTCTTTTTTGATTCCATATGAATTTTAGGATTGTTCGTTCTAGCTCTGTGGAAATATGATGTTGGTAATTTGATAGGGATTGTATTAAATATGTAGATTGCTTTGGGTAGTGTACACATTTTAACAGTATTCTTTCAACCCGTGAGCATGAATGTCTCTCCATTTCTTTGTGTCTTCACACTCTTTCATCAGTGTTTCATAGTTTTCAGAGTACAGATCTTTTCCCTCTTTGGTTAGGTTTACTCCTAGGTATCTTATGGCTTTTGGTGTAGTTTTAAATGGATTGATTTCTTAATTTCCCTTTCTGCTGCTTCGTTACTTGTATATAGAAATGTAACAGATTTCTGTATATGGATTTTATATCCTACGACTACTGAATTCGTGTATCAGGCCTAGCAATGTTTTGGTGATGTCTTTCGGCTTTTCTTTATATAGTCATCTGCAAAGAGTAAATGTTTTCCTCCTCCCTTGCCAATCTGTATGTCTTTTGTATCTTTTTGTTGTCTGACCGCTGTGGCAAGAACTTCTAATACTGCGTTAAATAACAGGGTTGAGAATGGATATCCTTTGCCTTATCCCTGATAGTGGAGGAGAAGCTCTCAGGTTTTCCCCACCGAGGATGATATTAGCTATGGGTTTTTCATATATGGCCTTTATGATGTTGAGGTATGCTCCCTCTAAACCTACTTTGTTGAGGGTTTGGGGTTTTTTTTTTTTAAGATTTTATTTATTTATTTGACAGAGAGAGATCACAAGTAGGCAGAGAGGCAGGCAGAGAGAGAGGGGAAGCAGGCTTCCCGCTGAGCAGAGAGCCCGATGGGGGGCTCGATCCCAGGACCCTGAGATCATGACCTGAGGTGAAGGCTGAGGCTTTAACCCACTGAGCCACCCAGGCGCCCCTGTTGAGGGTTTTTATCATGAATGGATGCTGTACTTTGTCAAATGCTTTTTCTGCGTGTATTGAAATGATTATATGGTTCTTATCCTTTCTTTTATTAATGTGATGTATCACATTGATTTGTGAATATCGAACCACACTTACAGAGCAAGAAGAAATCCCATTTGATTGTGGTGAGTGATTCTTTTAATGTACTGTTGGATTTGATGTGCTAATACTTTACTGAAAATTTTTGCATCTGTGTTCATCAGGGATATTGGCTTGTAGTTCTCATTTTTAGTGGAATCTTTATCTGGTTTGGGTATCAGGGTCATGCTAGGCTCGTAGAATGAATTTGGAAGTTTTCCTTCCTTTTCCATTTTTCTGGAAGAGTGTGAGAAAATAAGTATTAACTCTTCTTTAAATGTTTGGTAGAATTTCGGGGCGCCTGGGTGGCTCAGTCAGTTAAGCGTCTGCCTTTGGCTCAGGTCGTGATCCCGGAGTCCTGGGATCGAGCCCGGCATCAGGCTCCCTGCTCTGTGGGGAACCTGTTTCTCCTTCTCCCCTCTGCTCGTTCTCTCTCTCTCTCTCTCTCTCTCTCTCATAAATAAAATTTAAAAAATTAAAAAATAAATGTTTGATAGAATTTGACTGTGAAACCATCTGGGCCTGGACTTGTGTTTGTCGCAAGATCTTTATTACTGATGGAATTTCTTTGCTGGTTATCAGTCTGTTCAAGTTTTCTATTCCTTCTTGTTTAAGTTTGGTAGTTTATGTATCTATAAGAATTTATCCATTTCTTCCAGGTTGTCCAATTTGTTGGTATATAGTTTTCCATAATCTCTTATAATTTTTGTATTTCTATGGTGTTGGTTGTGATCTCTCTTCTCTCATTTGTGCTTTTGTTTATTTGGGTCCTTTCTGTTTTTATTAAGTCTGGCTAGAGGTTTATCAATTTTATTGATTTTTTTCAATTTCGTTGATTTTTTTCTGCTCTCGTTGATATTTTCTATTATTTTTTTTTCTTGGTTTCTATATCATTGATTTCTGCCCTAATCTTTAGTATTTCTTTCCTTCTACTGGCTAGGTTTTGTTTGTGCTTTCTCTAGTTCCTTCGGGTGTAACGTTAGGTTGTTTATTTGGGATTTTTCTTGCTTCATGAATTAGGCCTGCATTCCTTCCCTCCTAGAATCACTTTTGCTGCATCCCAGTGGTTTGGGATGGTTGCGTTTTAGTTTTCTCATGTTTCCATGTATTTTTCAGTTTCTTCTTTAATTCCCTGGCTGACCCATTCATTCTATTCTAGCACGTTGTTTACCCTCCGTGTATTTTTGGTCTTTCTGGATTTTTTCTTGTGATTTACTTTAAGTCTTGTAACACTATGGTCAGAAAAGGTCCATGGTATGACTTCAGTCTTTTTTAATTTGTTGAGGCCTCTTCTGTGTCCTAATATGTGATCTGTTCTGGAGACTATCACATGTGTGCTTGAAAAGAAAATGTGTATTCTATCGTTTGGGGATGGAATGTTCTGAATATATCTATTAAGTCCATCCAGCCCAATGTGTCATTCAAAGCCATTGTTTCCTTGTTTATTTTCTGTTTGGATGATCTGTCCCTTGATGTAAGTGAGGTGTGAATACATTAATTACTGTATTATTTATCAATTCGTTCCTTTATGTTTATTAATTGTTTTATATATTTGGGCGCACTACGTTAATGGTGCATAAATACCTACAATTGTTAGATCTTCTCGTTGGTTAGTCCCCTTTATTATGATATAGTGCCCTTCTTCATCTCTTGTTACAGTCTCTGTTTTAAAATCTAGTTTGTCGGGGCGCCTGGGTGGCTCAGGGGGTTAAGCCTCTGCCTCGGGCTCAGGTCATGATCTCAGGGTCCTGGGATCGTGCCCTGCATCGGGCTCTCTGCTCAGCGGGGAGCCTGCTTCCCCCTCTATCTCTGCCTACCTCTCTGCCTACTTGTGATCTCTCTCTCTGTCAAATAAATAAATAAAATATTTTAAATAAATAAACAAACAAATAAATAAAGTCCAGTTTATCTGACATTAAGTATTGCTTCTCCAGCTTTCTTTTGACATCATTTCCATGGTAAATATTCTTCCATCCCCCTCACTTTCAGTCTGCAGGTGTCTCGAGGTCTAAACTGAGTCTCTTGTAGGCAGCATGTGGATGGATCTTGTTTTTTTATCCATTCCGCCAGCTGTGTCTTTTGATTGGAGCATTCAGTCCATTTACATTCAGAGTAACTATTGATATATATTTAGTGCCTTTTTTTTTTTTTAACTTGTTTTGTCCTTGTGTCTGGAGATTTTCTCTGAATCCTTATTGTCTTTTGTCACTTTTGATCTTTCCTTTCCACTCAAAGAGCCCCCTTTAATATTTCCTGCAGGGCTGTCTTAGTGGGCACGGATTCCTTTAGTCTTTGTTTGTCTGGGAAAGTCTTTATCTCTCCTTCTATTCTGAATGCTAGCCTTACTGGATGGAATGTTCTTGGCTGCAGATTTTTCCCATTCAGCATTTTGAACATATCATGCCACTGCCTTCTTGATGGCCACGTTCCTGTCGATAAATTTGAAGCAAGCTGTATGAGTCTTCCCTTGTAAGTCAAGGACTTTGCTTGTCTTGCTGTTTTTTTATCAGCACATTCTGCAAATTTAGTTATTATAGGTCTTGGTGTTGGCCTGCTTTTGTTGATTTTGATGGGAGTTCTCTGTGCTTCCTGGATTTGGATGTCTCTTTCCATGCCTAGATTTCACCATTATTTTCTCAAATAAATTTTCTGTCCCATTTTCCCTCTCTTGTCCTTCCGGAACTCCGATAATACAATATTACATTTGATGCAGTTACTGAGTTCTCGAAGTCTTTTGCCATGTTCCATCATTCTTCTTTCTGTCTTTTGTTCAGTGTCTTTATTTTCCATTATCTGGTCTTCGGTATCACTAATTCACTCCCCTGCTTCTTCCAGCCTGCTATTCATTGCATCAGGCCTGTTTCCGATCTCAGTTCTTAGACTCTTCATTTCTGTTTTTTTTTAACTCTTTTCTCTCTGTGGTAAGGGCCCCCATGAGGTCTTACGGTCAGTCTTGTCTTAAGCCCAGCGAGTATCCTTATCGTTGTTGCTCTCAATTCTCCATCAGTCCTGCTACTTATATGTGTTTCGGCTGGATCTCTGGCCGTGGCCTTGTCTTGTTCTTTTCTTTTGGGATGAATTCCTGTGTCTTGGCATTTTGTCTAAGTCTCTGCCTTCTTCTCTGTGTTAGGAAAGCCAGTTGTGTCTCCTGCTCCCGAGAGTAATGGCTTTATGAAGAAGAGGTCACGGAGTGCCCAGGGCCTGATGCTTCAGGGCGGGTCTCTGGTGCGTGTTGTGTGCTCTGCTGTGTTCTCGCCGCTCTGTCCTTCAGGCCCGTCGTCTGTAAAGGCTCCCCTTGCCTGCCGTGCGAAGTGTTGTTTGGTCCTCGACCAGAATGCAGGGAGTTGTAACTAGGTGTGCTCCGGTCTGCTTGTGAAGTGAGACCTGGTACTACTTCCACCAGAACTGAGGCCCCGCCGAGCTCTCTGGTCGGGAGAGGTGGTGTGGGCAGGGGGTTATGCTGGT
Organism: Nasua narica; assembly: GCA_028533885.1. Classification (NCBI taxonomy): domain Eukaryota; kingdom Metazoa; phylum Chordata; class Mammalia; order Carnivora; family Procyonidae; genus Nasua; species Nasua narica. The sequence continues at coordinate 36,937,290 of CM052801.1, forward strand.
CTTCTGGGGAAGGGGCCCGCTGTGCTGGGACTCAGGCAAGCTTGACTGAGAAGCGCAGTCCGGCCAGAGTGCGGGGGGAGGGGGGATGCTTGGTGTAAGCAAGTTAGGCAGCCGGTGTCAGCACTGCCCTGCTTCCCTCGAGTGGTTGTGTTTATGCTGAGTGGGAGAGGGAAATGGAGCAGGAGAGGCATCTCCAAATGCTGCCTGTCAGGGAAGAACTCCCAAGAAGAGCGAATAATCTCCCCCCATATGTCCCAGGTGTTTTTCGTTTTTCAGATCGCTGTCTCCATGCCCTCTGCCCCCGAGCTGTTTGCCTCCTTCCTCTCCAGGAGCACGGTAGTGCCCTCCAGGCTCCATCCCAGCCAGGTCTGCTGACCTTTACAACCCCATGCCTTAAGCCCCACTCGTTGCAAGCACTCAAGAAAATCAGCCCCTCTCCTTTTCCAGCCAATAACTTTGGGGAAATGTTCTCCTTGTGCAGTGCATTCCCTTATGTGCTTCTCTCCCTCCCTCTCCTCTCTCTCTCCCCCCTTTCTCTCCCCTCTCTCCCCCTCTCTCCCCCTCTCTCCCCCTCTCTCCCCCTCTCCCCCCTCTCTCCCCTCTCTCTCCATTTTCTCGCCCTCTCTCTGCCCTCTCTCTGCCCTCTCTCTCTCTCCTCCCCCCTTCTCACTGTGAGCACAGCTCCCTCGCTTCCATAGCACCTGCAATCCGTTTGTCCCCTAAATCACATCTCCACAGGTTTTTTTTTCCTACCTTGTTCAATGTTGTTTCTTCTCTCCCCTCCCCTTTTTTTGGTGGAGTTCGTTCTGTCTATCTTCAGGTCTTTCTGGGATATGTAGAATGACTTGATGGTTACCTAGTTGTGTTCATGGAATGAGAGGAGCCTAGGGTCCTCCCACTGTGCTGCCGTCTTCCTAATCCCTCTCTTTATTCACTTTAAATGTTGTTTGGTTCATAAACATTCATTACCATTATATCTTTTGATGAAGTTTACCTTTATTAATATAAAATAATCCTTCTTCGTCCTGCCTAATGTCTTCTCCTTCAAGTTGATGTCCATTTCTCCTTTTGTTAGCATTTGTCTAATTTTGTGGTTTATTATTAAATCATTTTTTTGAAATTATTAAATATCCCAAACCAAAAGGTATAGAGAAGAAAACACTTGAATACTCTGCCTGGCTTTCATGTTTTGCCATATTTGCTTCAGATAGTTCTTCTAAACCATTACAGATGGACTTGATACTTCCTGCGTATACCTCCCTTCTCTTTTTCACCTCACTCTCCATAGTGTTCATGAATATCCTGAATTTGGGGGTTCATGTCCCCATGCCTCATATTGGTATAGATGCATCTAGTTTCTTGGGTTAGCCTTGACATCATATATCTTTCTCTATCCTTTTGCTCTCTACGTTTTTAAAAGATTTTATGTACTTATTCGAGAGAGAGCGAGATCACGAGCGGGGAGGTGGGGAGAGGGAGAAGCAGGCTCCCTGCTGAGCAGGGAGCCCAATGCAGGACTCGATCCCAGGACCCTGGGAGCATGACCGGAGCCAAAGGCAGACAGACGCTCAACCGACTGAGCCACCCCGGCACCCTCTACATTTTGTTATAATGAAGACACCTCACTGTCCTTGAATGCCGAAGCCAGAGGTGGCACTATAGTCAGAACACTAACACTGAACTGATACACGGGCCCACATGTGTAGCTCAAGCCCAAGGGGGGGTGGTGGAGCCTCGCTCTGAGGACCCTTATCGCTCCGAGCCCGGAACGCCTCCCATGTTCACCGTGAGCATCATCCAAAATTAGAAGGTACCATTAGTACCATTCTTTCTGGCGGCTGCATCTCACGAGAGCCCAGGAGAGAAACGTGGTTCCATGCAGTAAGTGCCATCTGTTTGCAGTGCTAGATAGAACCAGACCTGGGAACCTACCCAGAGGCCACCGCCCCAGCTAGTCTCAGGCGCGGGAGGGAGACCTAGACATTTCGGAGGTGGCCACCCGCACAGGGCCTAGAGTCCCCACATGCAGTGTGTAAGGCCAAGACCAGAGAACGTGGTCCCTCCTCCGTGGCACACGCTGTGGTTGGGCTTGGTACTTGTCTGGCAACGTGGAGCTTGGAATTTTCTGTGCTCTTGGCCTCTCACTTCTCCGTCTCCCCAGCAGCTTTATGACGCCTCCAAGTAAATAATGTCTTTTATCCAGTTGGTTAGTTGATCTCGGCAGGAAAACTGGTCAGCTAAAAGCTTCTCCGTCATCACTGAAAGCAGAATTTTCTCCAGTTAGATTTTTGTTTCTCTTCCAACGCGTACCACAAACTAGATTAAGCACAGGCATTCTTTTTTGGTTTTGTTTTGTTTTTTTTTAATTTTATTTATTTGAGAAAGAGAGAAAGCACAAGCAGGGGGAGGGGCAGAAGGAGAGGGAGAAGCAGACTCCCCGCTGAGCAGGGAGCCCGATGCGGGGCTCGATCTCAGGACCTTGGGATCAGGACCTGAGCCAAAGACAGTCCCCCAGTGACTGAGCCACCCAGGCACCCCACAGGCATTCCTTCTTGGACAGAGAAGATGTTCCCCCACATCTTTTCCTCATCGCCCAGGGATGGCCATTTAGACATAGTCATCATGTGTCATTACAAACTCAGGGACGTTTGAGGATGAGGAAAAAAGATAGCTTTCAAAACCTAAACATAAGGGGCGCCTGGGTGGCTCAGTCATTAAGCGTCTGCCTTCAGCTCAGGTCATGATCTCAGGGAATTCCCGGGAAAGTGAGAAGAGTGAAGAGGATGGCGTTGTGGTAGTTGATGGTGGAGTATAGAAAGTGCCTCCACGCCGTGTGAGCCCTTGACAGCATGGAAAATTTTAAGTTGTAATTATCCTAGACTTCTGATAATAGAGAAATATGCCCCAAAACTCCTAGGAGAAAACTTGCATTCTCTCTCTGTCCCTTGAAATCGTAAACCTAATCGTGTCTTTGAAAAGGAAACACCCCGGGAGGTAACGAAAACACTGCCCCGTGATTGCCTGAAATTGGAGAGAAAGAAAGGGAGAGGGGCTTTTTTAAAATACTATCTAGAAGCTCCTTTGCCCAAAATGTTAGCCCACAGCTTCCATAAGATTACTTTTCAAGGGCAAATACAAATCTTAAAATCTTCTCCACAAATGTTGGTGAAAAGTTTTAGCCATGTAAGCTGGTAACCTTGACTTGTCTCATCCGCCAGAGACACAATTTGGATTCAGCTGCTAGCTATCAACTAGTGAGTTTTGCATTGTCGTATCTGATTGGTGGCCAAAGTTCTAGAATGAAAGCTATAGAGGCTCAGTGGCTCTGTTTATGTTTGTCTCTGGATATTAGGCTGTTTATTTATTTATTTATTTATTTATATGATGTTTTCCTGTATCTGGAGGATATTGCTAAAATTAATTTGTAAAAGAGCTTGATTTAATTGGCTTAAACAAGTTTTAATATTAATAGTGTACTTAGGTAAAATGAAAATTTTCTTTCATCTGCCGGAAGGACAAAATTTTCTTGTCCTGTTGGTCTCTTCTTAAGGAAGTTGTAAAAAGGTTTTCTTTACCTTTTTAAGTAACCTGCCTAGAAAACAAAGATTCTATGTTTGATCACAGTACTTTCCTGTGTGCAGTGTTGTCCCTAGCATGTCTTTGATTACTTAAGAAAAGCAGTCTTCTCGATTGAAAGAGCTAAGGTTTTTTTTGTAACTGTGTAATTTTCTGTATTTGCCTTTGAAGTCTTTGCTGCTGATGAAATGGATAACTAAGTGTTGTTTCACAGTAATCTATGATTCTGTTTAATGAAGTGTTTTAAATTCCTTTGATATTTTTGACAAATGTCATAAAAACAAATTCTGAAGTCCTGTTTTTTTTTTTTTTTTTTTTTTAGAGATTTAATTTTAGAGAGTTGGGTGAGGGGGAGAGAGAGAGAATCTCGAGCGGACTATGTGCTGAGCACAGAGTCTGGTGTGGGGCTCAATCCCATGACCCCAAGATCACGCCCTGAGCTAAAACCCAGAGTTGGACACTTAACCGACTGAGCCACCCAGGTGGTGCCCCAAATTCCGAAGTCTTTTTGACCTCAGACTAACTTTGGGATTTTTGAGATGTTCCTTGGAACATGTCAAAAGACGTGTTCTCTCTCCTTATAAAAGAAAGATACTAAACTAGTTAGGCTTATTTGATATGTTAAATTACATGGGAAGCAATGTCAGATAAAAAGTGATGCTAAACTTTCATTAGGTGATATTCATATAAGTATGTTTTATTTATTTTAAGCTTGTTATTTATTTATTTATTTGTCAGCGAGAGAGAGCACAAGCAGGCAGAGGGAGAGGGAGAAGCAGGCTCCCCGCTGAGCAAGGAGCCTGATGCGGGACTCGATCCCAGGACCACTGGGATCATGACCTGAGCCGAAGGCAGATGCCCAACCCACTGAGCCACCCGGGCGTCCCAAATATATGTTATATAAATATCAGTGTTCCAGAAAGTATATGAAATTTCTAAAACTCTGACATTTCCTGGTAGAACATTATCGATCACAATTTTAGTTGTTATTTTTTTTTTTAAGAATGTCACCGAAATAACCAAAATCCCTCCAGATCTTCTCCCCACTTTTCCCAGACTCCTCTTCTCCCAGCAGGGCCTCAATAGGCCCGCCACTCCCTCCCTCGTCTCCTGGGCTGTAGCAACCCTTTTCTTGCTGTGTCTTCTGCTTAATAGGCCCTTTCTGTATAAATAAAAGGTAAGTTAGAGCTGTTCTCTCTGAAAAAAAAGAAAGAAAAAAAATTTCCTTGTCCGTTGTATTATCATGCACTCCTATCGGATCTCCCATCAGGAACATTTTTAAGTCTTTTGTCATTGAGAGATGGTTATCCTCTTACCGAAGTGCTTTGGCAAAAATGTTCCTCCAAAAGTGCGTTGTCTTCAAGGGGATTCAAGGAAGAGACTCTGACAGGTACAGTTTCCCGATAAGGATGATGAATTTGCCTTTGTGGGGGAGGGGCACCGGTGGGTCTTCCAGGGGCTTCCCTAAGGCGGCCTGCCCGGCCCCACGGTGCGTCGTGGGACTGGAGGCTGAGACCTGTCCCCGTTCTCTTTCCCCGCAGTGGTAAGATGGGCCCGTGGCATCGATGACGTCATGTGAGCACGTGAACCTTCTGCTGACGTTGCGGGAGCGTCTGTGAGGAAGAGGATGGGCCGCGAACCCACAGGAAATTCAAGGCCCGGACAGCACTGTGGTTTGGGGGAGTGGTTTGGGTAAGATGTGCGTGGTCTCAGGCCCTGAGAACGCGACAGAAATGCAGGCCTTTGTAGGAATTTGGCGGCTTGGGGGGACTTTTGGTCTCCACCCGGCGTGGTGCCTTCATCCTTTATACCGCCAGGTTGGGGTACGCGTGGGCCTGGGCATCAGAACAGCAGGCCCCCGGGGGGAAGGCAAATGTCCTAATGAAGCGGATGAAAACTCTGGGCATCTCCCAAGCCTCTAGGGCTGCCGTTTGAGCGGGACGTGACTCCAGAAGGCATGGGTGGGGTGTTTCTGTTGCTGGCAGAAACAACAGGAGGAGAGGGTCCCGCTAGGATTGGGGCCCCAGCTCTGGACGGGGGCAGAAGCCCAATATACCCCCATAGAGAGACTGCTTCCAAGAGGGTACATAGTGCTCTTTCGGGTCGAGCCCCTTGTGAAGGAACAACACATCAGGGAAAGAACTTCCTTCCCTACCAAAGGGTGGGTTGAGAGGACGTCTGTCCACCTCTGCCACGGTTCAGACCCCCACTCTGACGAAGTCCCGTGCCTATTTGCAACAGAAGAGCACCCTGCCAGCCCGCTGTCTCTAGAAATATGGGGACTGTTGGGCCCTTTAGAGTATGTAGATCCTCCAGATGCCCCATCCCGATTCCTGTGGCCACCCTGCAGCCCTCAGAGTGGGCGTGGGGACAGTTCCTGTTGATGCCCCGAAACAAGAACGAGCCACCGGAGCCCTAAGGCTGAACTCTGAGTGGCTTGGCTGGCGATCCTTCCTGAGCCCCCGCTGTTAACCCTGGGCACTGACAGTTGGGCCGTTCTAAAGGGACTGACCCCGTGGCTGGGACAATGGGAAGCCGAGCGGCGGATGATCAGGAATAAGACCTCTCGGGGTCAGGATAGGCGAGAAGGCACTCGGGTTCACCTTCGAGAACCTGCGGCAGTCTTCTCTGTCTTCTGCATCCTAGGCCTTAGGGCAGTGACAGCCCCCGGCACTGAGGCAGCCGATGCCCCAGTGTGGGTACAAGGCCTAGCGACAGATCAGGTGCATAGGAAGAGTGGGCCCCGTAGCCGTTGTGTGGGATTGTATATTACCCTTGAAATGCAGTGACCTGGTTAATGCAGTAACCGCGCGTCCTGTGTGTTCTAACCAGTGGCCGAGACAGCTGCTCACGGAGTCCGAACATCCACTGGAGTGCCCAGCTGGTGAGAGATTGGCCAACGGATATGCTATTGCCACCCCCCCCCCCCCGAGTCAGGGTTCTATATATGCCTTGGTTGGTATGGACACTGCGTCCGGGCTAACCCAACCTTTCCCCCATCGCTGTGCAAACCAGGCCGCCACCATTAGGGGATCAGAGAAGCTGTGTACCACGTACAGATACCCTCACTGACTAGCCAGCGTCACAGTTCAAAGGTCATAATGTGCAAGACTGGGCAAAAGAACATGGCATTGAACAGAGGTTCTGTCTCCCCCGTAAGCCACAAGCAGCAGGGCTGGTAGAAGACTGGAATGTCAAAGCAGCAGCTTAAATTACTAACAGGGAAACCCACCTTGGCCAGGTGTCGTAGCCTTTAATATGTTTGATATGTTTGATCCCAGGACCCTGGGATCATGACCTGAGCCAAAGGCAGACGCTTAACAACTGAACCACCCAGGCGCCCCAAGCTTTTCTAATGCACCCTTTATCAGACCAAGGAAGTTCTCTCGTGTTCCTAGTTTGCTAGGAATTTATATCATGAATGGATGTTGAATCGTAGGCGATCCCCTTCTCTGCATCTAATGTCTATAGACATTAGGGTGTGGTTTTCTCCATTAATTACATTGCCTGAATTGTCAATTCTATCGGCATAAAGTTTATTCTTTTCATAATTCCACAATGTGTTTAACGCTTGTAAGATCTGTAGTGAAGCCCACTATATCACTCCTAATTTGAAAATTTGTTTTCCCTCTTTCTCGATCAGTCTGGGGTTTCTCTCATTCCTTTAACCTTTTCAGAAACTCCCTTTGATTTCTCCTATTGCTTGTCTTCTAGAGGACAGGAAAACAAATGTTCCAGAGGAAACTCCTACGTGTAAAGCACAGAGAAGAGCTTGAGATCTACCAAAACTCATTAGGCGTCGGGTATAAATAATGAGTAATAAGCAAGCTGCTTCGGAGGCACAGGCAGGATTCATAAGATGTGTTAAATGTAGTTGGCAAGTAAGTTAGGAGGTGATAGGATGCGCTAAAGAGGAAGAATAAATGGAACGTGTGAGGGAGCAAACAGGAGTGTTAAAGACAGAAGGGAGTGCAAAGACTAGGTCATAAGGTGTCCTGCCCCCCAAACCGACAGCTGCATTTTACCTGAATTCACCACCAGTTGATGGCACTCGAAATTGTTCCATTGGTCACAGATAAAACCTGGGACTGTGCCGGAAGCTAACTGGTGAGCTACAGCTGAGGCAAGCAGGAGATGTCCTTGACCCTGGGCAACCTCAGTCCGATCGGTCCCCATTTGAACTTCGACCCTGGTCCTCATCAACCGTGAGGCTGACACAAGAGACGGGGAGACCTCTCAAGAACAGAGGTAAGAGTGTTTCAATACTACATAACACAGGAGCCCGGAAACGTGGTCTTTCGCCCCGTTTGCCCCCTATTCTAAATGTTAACTTACCCGTCCCTTTCCGTTTGCTTCTTGGTGGCTTTTTAAATATATGGATCTTGTGTTTTTTAAGTGACAATAAGCCACGTGACTGGAGCATTTTTATTTTGGTCTGTGAGCCTTCCTATTCTGAGACCTCTGGGACAGCTCGCCTGGTAGTGTATTGGAGTCCTTCATTCCATGGAGGGAATTTCTCAAAGTAACCATTCCCAGAGGAGGAGGTGAGAAGGGATCCTAATTTGGTTTGGAGAGCTTTCCTAAAGAAGTAAGACACTAGGAAGTAACTGGTTAAATTCCTCGGGGCCCAGTGCTGATCAGGGTGGTCACAGGGCCGATCCTAGGGATCTGAGGGTCCTGGGAAACAGGCTAAGAGCCATCATTATGCATATCACTGGTTTTAGCTAAAACAAGATGACACATAACCGGCATAAATAGTGGGGGACAGGACTCAGGGCTGGCCTGTGGCCACAGCAGAGCTGATTTGGGGGTTACTCTTGTGGTGGGGCCTCTCCCTCTCCCAGGGTATACAGATCGGGCTGTGGGAGGCACCTCTGTTGAGCACTGTGTCCCGAGCTGGGCTCTTCCCATCGCGTGTACCTGCAGCCACCACGCAGTCCTCCGGGCAGCTCCTCTTCGTACGGAAACCCGTGACCACGTCCCGCCGCCTCCACTCAGTCCTCCGCAAACCCTCATCGCCCAAACCATGAGATCCTGCATCCCTGAAACCCCGAGGCCCCGCAGCCCAACTCCACAGAGCACCCTTCAGTCCCCAGGTCCAGCGGTCTGTCCCACGTCAACCCATCCTCTTCCTCCGCCGCACTTTGCCCCTCGTCTGACCGTCCTCTGCTCGGCCCCAGCCGCCACTAGCGTCCCCACTAAGCTTCGCACCCCACCGTATGCCGCTCCGCCCACATTTCCAACACCCGCTCCGACTACTCACTCTCGCTTTCCCCAGCATTACTCACGTTCACTTCTACTCTACTTTCTTCTGCAGCACCTCCCCCACGGGCTATTTACCCCATTTTTCCCTACTCTTCCCTCTTCGCCCCCATTCTGCCCCCTCATTCCCCCACCCCACCCCCCACTCGGTCTTTCATTACCTTCATCTATTTTCCCCCCGATTGCAGTCCATTCATCCACATCCTGTTCCCTCCCTCATCCTTTCCCCGCCACCGTCCATGCCTCACTCACTTCCTTTCACACTGGGCCCATCAGATGGCCATCTGTGTCCCAGGAAGCTGATGTCCACCGTCAACCGGAAATGGCCAGACCTGACCCCTGCCCACACCGCCCTTCAGGCTGACCTTTGACAGGCCTGAAACCCCAGGAACCCGAGCAGCAGGAAGAGGAAATGCTTCCTTTCTGGTGCTTCTGGGCACCCTCTCAGCAGACGGCCCCAGAAGCAAGTCTGTCAGCCCCACGTTTCTTCCCCAAGCTTCCTTCTCCCTGGAAAGGCACTCAGTGGGACATGTCTGCCTTGGGTAGCTCCTAAAAAGTGAACCCATGCCTCATCTTCTTGCAGGAGAATTTAGGGGAAAAACAAGGCCCAGCAGGAGACAGGCAGAGCCTCAGAGGTCTGACTCACTTCTGTTTGCTTAAATCTAAACCCTTACCCCTGCGCTGGTTTTATGCAGCTTGGGTTCCCCAGTTCCGCCAGAGATCTAGCCCCCGTGAAAACCCACAGAATCCTGAGGGCCACAAATATGGTCAGAGTGGGACCTCTTCCTCTGGCGCAGACATCCCGCTACCTGGTCTCTGGCTGTGTCTGTCCAGGCCACGGCTCTCAGTAGGTTACCAGCGGTCGTGTGACCCAGGGCGCGAGCCGCCCAACTTGCCGGGGTACTCACGCTTTTCTCTTGCGGTAAAAATACACGTACACGCACGAACACAAAATGAAGTAATGTGAATCACTTTGTTAAAATACGGAAAGACAGTGGGGGGCTTTCGTACAGGGTATTTTCAGAGGTCACGGTGTACACTAAATTAAGAAATGCAATCCAGTCTCCATGATCTCACGTTTACGTGACGTGGCCCCAGCCGACCTGAGAACGGCCGTACTTGGCGCGCTCAGGAAAGCAAGGCCCGAGTGCCTTTGGAGCCGGCTGGCCCTCCGCTGTTCTGACAGATTATTATATTTACAGACTATTTATTTAATTTTATTCACTTAAAACGTTAAACTCCACATTGAACATCTGTGTCTTAAAACGTTAGGAAATTCCGTATCTAGAATCTAACTGCATTGTCGCAGCAGTGGAGCAGAAGATTCGTTTTAGAAAGTTTTATTTACTGAAAAGGTAGTACAGCCACAGAGCACAGTTTTCAAAAGTTACGAAAGGACATACAGGTGTCTCCCTCCCAATTCCACTCCCCCAGCCTCCCACCTCCCCTGCCCTTTCCCAGAGGTAATCAGGGTTCTCACCTTCTCATGTTATCTTCCCAGAGATAGTTTATGTATATATGCTCAATTACGTACTTGCAATTCGCTTTTATATGCGAACGGTAGCGTATCACTCGTCACAGTCCTGCGCCTTGCTTTTTGCACCTAATCATGTTGGAGGTCGCCTCACATCACTACACAGATAATGTCCAAGTTCTCTGTGTGTGTGTGTGTGTGTGTGTGTGTATATATTCATTTTGTCTACCTAGGAGGTTTGCTGTATGAACATACCAGGATCTCGGGATTCAGACTCCTGTCATCTGGACAGCTTCCAACCTTTTGTTTTCACAAACAGTGCGCCCGTGAAGATCTCTGTGTGGTCACTTTGTACATGCGTGAGTATATACATTCCTGGAAGTGGAACTGTGGGCTCAAGAGCCATTGCCTTTGTGGTTTTCATCACTTTGGAATCATTACTTGAATAAGAGTTTTTCCTGGACTTGCTCTTCCCCGGAGGTTCATGTGGGGTAAGAAACGGGGGCCACATTCTAGGCAGGTAAGGGTTTTTCTTACGATTGTTTTTTCCGCCCCCCCCCCATTTGGTATTTCTTTTAGATTTGACTTCTCCGGAGTCCATAAACTGGGGCAGCGGTAGGGCTCTTCGCAAGGGACACTTGCTTCTCCTGCCCCAGCCCATCGAGTGCTCCTCTCATGAGTGCAGACTTCTTTCTACAAATATGGCTTGTCTGAGCGATTCCTTGTCAAGGCCTCTGCCAGTCTCTCCTCAGACCCCCAAGTGGGTCTAGGAGACGCTAACTCCCACTTGCCAATGCCCTCTGTTACTGTGGTGGATGTAGTTGGCCTTGCACTTGGGGGATATCCTGAACCTCAACTAAGAGTCCTCACCAGTGTGGCCCCACGTGTGCAGCCTTGGGTGTTTGCTTCGATCTCCCTCTGCCCCCGGCAGCGCTCTCGGCAGGGTTCCCGCTATCTCTTCCTTGTGGCAGATAGAGATTACACGTCCGCTTTTGCTCCTTGTAGTGTCTGGGTGAAGACAGAGATGAAAAGAAAAGAGGCTGACTTTTACTTCCCATATTTAAACCAGAAATCAGAACGTACTTTTAAAACGTTAAACAGACAGAACTTTACCTCAGTGAACGTTAGCAGGCACCTTGGATCTACTCGCTAATGTGCGATGAGCTTTGACTTCCGGCTGTGGCCCTTCCCGTGCGCTTTCTTTCCCGTGTGTGTTCTCTGATGCACGATCAGGTTTGATTTTTGGGTAAAGGCCTTCCCACATTCTGCACACTTATAGGGTTTCTCCCCCGTGTGAGTTCTCTGGTGTACAGTGAATGTGGATTTTTCTCTGAAGGCTTTGCCACACTCCGAGCACGCGTAGGGTTTCTCTCCTGTGTGTGTTCGCTGATGTATTATGAGCTGGGACTTTTGGCTGAAAGCTTTCCAACATACGGGACATTCATAGGGTTTCTCTCCTGTGTGAATTCTCTGATGTATAATGAGCTTGGACTTTTCTCTGAAGGCTTTGCCACATTCGTTACATTTATAGGGTTTTTCTTCCGTATGGGTTCTTTGATGTATAATGAGGTATGATTTCTGGGAAAATGCTTTTTCACATTCACTGCATTCATAGGGCTTCTCTCCTGTGTGACCCCTCTGGTGGAGCATGAGATAGGATTTCTGAGAGAATGCTTTCTCACATTCATTACATTCAAAAGGCTTCTCTCCTGAATGAGTTCGCTGATGTACGCCAAGGTTGGATTTTTGGGTGAAGGTTTTCCCGCACACATCACATTCATAGGGTTTCTCTCCTGTATGAGTTCGCTGATGGACGATGAGGGTTGACTTCTCATTGAAAGACTTCCCGCATTCAGTACATTTATGAGGTTTCTCTCCCGTGTGAGTTCTTTGATGTATAACGAGAGTTGACTTATCACTGAAAGTTTTCTTACACTCGTTACATTCATGGGGTTTCTTTCCTGTATGAGTGCTATGATGTATAATTAGATCAAGCTTCTGTATGAAGGATTCCCCACATTTAGTGCATTCGTAAGTTTTCTCACCCGTGTGTGTTTTCTGATGGACAATGAGGTTTGACTTCTGAGTGAAGGCTTTTCCACATTCATTACATTCATAAGGTTTCTCTCCTGTGTGAGTCCGGTAATGTATGATGACAGTCGACTTTTCTCTGAAGGCTTTGCCACATTCTGGGCACTCAAAAGGTCGCTCTCCTGTATGACTTCTCAAGTGTATAATGAGCTGAGATTTTTGGCTAAAGGCTTTTCCACATTCAGTACATCCAAAGGGTTTCTCTCCTGTATGCGTTCTCCAATGTACAATGAGGTGTGACTTCTTGCTGAAGGTTTTCCTACAAGCGGTGCATTCGAAGGGTTTCTCCCCATTTTTAATTCTCTCTTGTAGACTGAGCCCTTTCTTCCGCCTAAGGGCCTTCCCACACTCTTTATATCCGTGGGGCTTTACTCCAGGAGTTGTTTTCTCATACTCCGTATGGAAGAATAATTTTGCACATCCATTATCGTGTTTCTTCCCTACAGAGCTCCTGGTAAATAAGTCTAAACTATCTACCATATTTCCAAATGGCTCATGTTTATGGGACCTCTGTATTGAAGCAACAAGGTTTGTGTTCAGATGAAGTGCATTTCCAAAATCATCATAGTCATGGCCAGTCTTGGTGATCATTGTTTTCTTGTCAGGGAATTCAACTTGCATCAACAGATACTGATCTTGGTCATTCTGGTGCTGTCTCTCAATCTGTTCGCCAATTTGATAGACTGCTTCTAGAAGGAAGTTCAATAAACCATTTTTGTAACTTTACATTATGTAATGAACCTTCTTTAAAAATGCCCTGCCATCTGAAAGCTGATACTATTGTCTCATTTTATCTGGGTTCCTAGAGAGGCTCTTCACCGTCAAATCTTGTTCCTTTACCAAACTCCCACCTGCTGGGCTTTTTGTTACCAAGAACAATCTTGCCGTGACATCTCAGTCTGTCTTACCTCGACTTTTACATCATCTCTGGTCTCCGTCAACTCTGGGGACCTCGTCAAGCTTTATCTGCATTTACCATATGAACTCTTAAGTGTCCATGACTATACTATTTCGAAGTAGAAATGCGACAGTGTGGTTAGCGGACTCAAATCTGACAACAATCCTGAATCCACATTCTAAGTCAATCAGAGAGAGACGGAGAATAATTCGCCTTACAAAAACCAAGAAAAACCAAAGATCTTTCCCCAGTCTGGATTCACCCAAGCTTGCATTCACAGTTCTTCAACCTCACCTTCTGCTCCTGCCCACGCTATTTTCACTGAAAACTATGACTCTATTAATGCCAAACCCTTCCTCATGTTCTGTCACCCACAGAGCCTCGTCTCCCATATTTTGCTATATTCAAAATCTAGATAACTTTCAAGGAGCAATTCCGTCTTTAAGTTTTGTTAATTTCCAAAGTAGTTAACTGTCCCACTCATTTAGACAAAGTTGCAAAGCTTCGCCGTAAATATACCATATTTCATCAACCCCAAGGTGCATATTATTTCACATTTTAACACATTTCTGAGTCCAGATGTAGCTTATTATCAATAGCACGTCATCAAATTAATTGGTGGAAATTTTTCTTAGTGGTATGTATCAAAATCAATGGGCTCTTAGGGCCCCTGGGTGGCGCAGTTGGTTGAGCGACTGCCTTCGGCTCAGGTCATGATCCCGGAGTCCCGGGATCGAGTCCCACATCGGGCTCCCAGCTCCATGGGGAGTCCGCTTCTCACTCTGACCTGCTCTCTCTCACTCTCTCTCTTTCCTAATAAATAAATAAATAAAATCTTTAAAAAAAAAAAAATCAACGGGCTCTTGAAGTCAATAAAAGACGGCAAATACTTTTTTTGCATTTGTACCGAATGTTAATCATTTTTGTAGTTTACTTCTCACCTTTTCCTGAAATTTGGTATGAAAAATGTACAGAAAATATGAAAGAGTGCAAAAAACTACTCCCAGTATCACTCACATTTAACAGTGAATTTTAAAATGGACCATGTTCCTATGACATCCTTAGTATCATTAGCAACAAACCCGTTCTTAGGCATGAATATCAGAATCACAGAAAAGTGTTTGCAAAATCCATCTGATGGGGCCACCCAAGCTCCACCAAGCATCACCACCGAGGCGACTACTACTACTACTCTTCTGATTCAGAGCCACTGCACTACTGTAAAAAGAAATAACTCAACATATTTAACGTGCTCTTGACCATTAAGTGAAAAAAGGTGAAGAAAACTGTACATAGTAGGCTACCATTTTTCTAAGGAAAGAAATAACACATAAATACATACTTATATAGGCTCATCGTGTGAACAAGGGAAGACTATACCTTTACATTTTAATAAATGGTTACCTAGAGAAGGAAGGAAGAGAATGAAATGCAGGGAAAGCAGCTGACCTTCTTTAAATATACGTTCCTTTCTAGATTTGACTTTGGAACCAAGTAAGTAAGTATTTGATACATTCCTAAAGCAAAACTGAATGCAAAAGGATTCCGTCATAATAATATGCCCTCATCTGTATTTCTAAACAACCCTCGCTGAAAAGTCTTGGTTCTCAATGGCACCAGCACGATTACCTCAGTTGATTCACACCACTATCGATGGCAGTCTCGGAATAACACTAACAATATTACCATCAGATGTAAGATTAACAAAAACGTTTAAGCCCAGAATTTGATTTGGAAATACCAATTTTTTTTAAGATTTTATTTATTTATTTATTTGACATAGATCACACGTAGGGCAGAGAGGCAAGCAGGGGGGCGGGGGGGGGGGGGAAGCAGGCTCCCCGCTGAGCAGAGAGAGCCCAACGCGGGGCTCGATCCCAGGACCCTGAGATCATGACCTGAGCTGAAGGCAGAGTGCTTTAACCCACTGAGCCACCCAGGTGCCCCGGAAATACCAATCTTTTTAAATGAAGGCAAAGTATCAATTTGAATACATGATATATTTTCTCTTAAGAATCTTTTTTAAAGGGTGCCTGGATGGCTCAGTCAGTTGAGCGTCTGCCTTCGGCTCAGGTCATGGATCAAGCCCTGCACTGGGCTTCCCCGCTCAGCAGGCAGTCACTTGTCCCTCTCCCCCTCCCCCAGCTCCTGCTCTCTCTCTCTCTCTCATTCTCTCAAATAAAAAAATTTTTTTTTAAAGATTTTTTTATTTATTTATTAGAGCGCGAGAGACTGAGAATGAGAGGGGAGAAGGTCAGAGGGAGAAGCAGACTTCCCGCAGAGCCGGGAGTCCGATGTGGGACTCGATCCCGGGACTCCGGGATCATGACCTGAGCCGAAGGCAGTTGCTCAACCAACTGAGCCACCCAGGCGCCCTCAAATAAAATTTTTTAAGAAACGTTTTTACATGGTTCCTAGCTCTGTCAATTTTTATTTATTTTTCAAAAGATTTTATTTAATTGCGATAGAGCGAGTATGAGAGAGCACAAGCAGGGGGAGCAGCAGGTAGAAGGAAAAGCAGGCTCTTCTCCGCTGAGCAGGGAGCCCAACGTGGGGCTCGGAACATGACCGAGCCGAAGGCAGGCGCTTAACTGACTGAGCCACCCAGGCGCCCCTGTCAATTTTTAAAAGGCCTAGAAGCAATTCACTAGCATCCGAGTTGCGGTCTCAAAACACTCTTTTACCACAAAAACAAACAACAACAAAAAAACAGTGTTCCTTGGAGAAATGGCTCATTCCAGGCCAGAGACAGGAACTATGTAAAATGAGCCTGGAACATCTTATAACACCAGAAAGCAAGGAAGCTACCAAAGACTCAGGAGCCAATTTGAAGGGGTTTCTGCTGGCCAGAGAGAGGGCAGTCTGACTCATAATGAGGATAAGGCAATGGATTAAAATGCAAAGTATTGATATTCCAAAAAAAAGACCTATTAGTCACTTTTTGAATGATGCTACAAAACCATCTCATAATTTTTAAAACTGGTAAACAAATGGGAAAACATACATAACTGCAATAGGACTCCTGGAACTAACAATATAAGCAAATAACAGATGAAAGGCAGTCAGCCCTCTTTATAGAAGTATTCCAGCTAATCAACAAAGAAGGCACGATAGAATATCACCATTTTGCAAACATTAATGAACAGTTGGAAGCAATAATCACCGAGAACTCATAACTACAACAGAAAACCATGCACTGCGTGCCTCCTGATGAAAGGACTGTCACGCCAGCTAGGAAGCGAACTTGCTGAAAGAAAAAAATAAAACCCTGATTCTGGTCAAACATCAAAATCTAGGGGCGCCTGGGTGGCTCAGTTGTTAAGCAACTGCCTTTGGCTCAGGTCATGATCCTGGAGTCCCGGGATCGAGTCCCGCATCGGGCTCCCCCCTCAGCGGGGAGTCTGCTTCTCCATCTGACCTTTTCCTCTCTCCCATTCTCTCTCTCTCTCTCTCTCAAATAAATAACTAATATCTTTAAAAAAAAAACATCAAAATTAACCATCAATTTACAAGGAAAAAAAAAATAAGGAACAGAGGAATATGTTAAATACCATGGGGTACTTAGCAAAGTCTAGAACGTGGGAAACTAAAAGGTAAATTAACCAGTTACTTAAAAAATAAAATAAAAAGGGAAAAAAAATAGCTGGGAATCATTTGTATTATGAGAAACAAGAACGCAGGTAGCTATGAGAACACTCCGCACCCAGATCCTGATTTCTCAATACCATCCCCCACTAAACGGAATCAGAACTCCCTGGAGGAGCTGCAGGTTCTAGGTCTGAAACAGGGCCAGTACAGTGCGAACGTGGAGCATGCTTCTGTGCTAGAAGGTGCTCAAAGGATGATGGGGTCAGGTCAAGAGACGGAGGAACCAGCCTGAAGGCTCTCCGACTGGACAAACCGAAGACAATTTGAACATCGAAATGAATAATGACAAAAGACGTTAATGCATTATAACATCCTGAGAAATAAAAATCCGAGCCCATACTGATACTAACATTCATTCATTAAAGGGACAGAGTAAGAGAAAAGGGCCAACTTATAAATGGAGAAGGAATGATAGAAAATTCCCCCTTCTTCCAACCATCGTATAAATTGATTCAGGCAAGAATCCTCTGTGAGTGATAAAACCACTCGGTAAAAAATTTTGAAAACGGGCTATTCATCATTTGGCAGCTCCACAAAATGTTAAAACACGTGGTCCAACAAACCCCACTCCTATGTCCATACTCAAAAGGAATTAAAACATTCATCTCCATAAAAAAATGCTCCATGAATGTTCACAGCAGCTTTCTAATGGCCAACAAGTGGGAACAACCTAACTGTCCATCAACAGATAAATGGATGAACAAAAATGGTGCATCCAGACAACAGAATGTCATCCCACCATAGAAAGGAACCTGGAAACCACGCCGAGTGAAAGAAACCAGACACGAAAGGCCACGTTTTGTATGGTTCCACTTACATGAAATCTCCAGAACAGGAAAAAGCATCGAGGCCGGGAAGCGGTTGCCAGGGGATGGGGCATGGGGAAGGAGGAAATAGAGACTGACTGATGAGGGGTTAAGGGTTTCTTTCTGGGGTGGTGGTAATGTTCTAGAATTAGATGTTGGTGATGGTTTCCTACCTTGGCGAAAATACTTAAAAATCGCTGCATTTGTATACTTGAAAGAGAGTGAAGTTTATGGTCTGCGAATTCTCTCTCAATAAAGCTATTTTTAAACAAAGATAATCGAGATGTTTTAGGAGAGCAAATGTGATAGGAATATCTAAACTGGATGGAAACAGGTAGCCCAGGAAGGCATCGGAGCAGTAGTGCCGAGGCCTGGGACTTGGGGGCCTGGCTTCAGATCAGACGGGGAGAAGTGAGACTGGGGGAGGGCAGGGGGCGGGACTTCCACGACACTTATCCGCCCGGGAGAAGGAGCTGTGCAGAAGCTTTGGGGTGTGGTCTTAAGGGGAGTGGTCTGGCGGGTGTGGGACCGGAGAGAGGGGGGTCAGTCGTACGGCTAAGGCATTCATGTCCCTGTCCAACAAGGTCAAAGGGTCACCACGCTTCTCCAGAGACTCCTGAAAGCCCTTTCAGAGGTCCTGGCCCCTGGCTGACAATCGCCCCTGGCTCATAAGCTGGCGCCCCCTGTGCCCGTCGTCTGAGTCCATCCCACTCACCTGGAAAGCTCCAGAAGATTTTTGTTTCTGCCGGGCACGGCTCTTCGACCTCCGATTTGAGGAGGAGGTCTGGTTTGGTCCCCTGCGGCCCTGCTAATGAGAAATGGCAGTGCTACCTCCCGGGATCTTCAGAGCCTCTGAGAATGAGGGGGGTGGGGTCTGGGGTCTGGGGCAGCGGGGGAGGCCGCTCGCTTGACACAGTGGTCCGGTGGCCCAAGTCGAACCATTCCAGCTGGGTTTTGAGTTCACCAACACCCTGTCAGGAAACTTCCATCCCCGCAACTCAACGTCCGACTTTTCCAGCAGTTCAGAGACCTTACGAGTTTTCCGAGCCGAGCAAGGAAAGGCCCTCTGTCAGACACCATAGTTGTTTGAGTAGCAGAATTACCTGAGGAAGCCGTTCTTACCCACAGAGACCAGGTTGCTGTAGGTCTCCAGCATCACTTCTCGGTACAGAGTCTTCTGTGGAAGGTTCAGGCACTGCCACTCCTCCGGGGTGAAATCCACAGCCACATCCTCGAACGTCAGGGGTCCCTGGAATGGCACATTCCTTTCACTCCAAGATGCCGACCACAGGGTGACGAGGATGAGACGCAGGGAAATGGCTGACTGGGTTCCCAGTGCGTGATGACGACTGAATACGGGATGCCTGCTTTGTTGGAAAATCACGACCCCCGGCAGAAAAGCAAATCCGTCAAACATACGGGCTGTTCCGTAAGTATAGATAACATATGTAAAACGATGTGGTATTCGCCCAAGGGCAGACAGTCCAGTAGGACCAAAAAGAGAATCCGAAGGCCCTATGGACGCCTGACTTAGGACAAAGTTGACACTGCAAGGCAGTGGGGAGAGAGATGAACTTTTCAAATAAATGTGTATGGATTACTAGGTATCTATGGGGAGGGGAATCACAGGTAGCCGCTGACGCACCATACGCAAAAATCAGCTACAGAGGAATTACAGGAATTATAAATCTGATGTGAAAGATAACACACGATGGTACCTAGAAAACAGCAAGGGAAAATGCTTTCATAGTCTTGGTGGAAGGAAAGAATTCTAAAACAAGATGTGAGAAGTGCTACTCGTGAAGGAAAAGACTTGTAAATGCTATAAGATTAAAAGTACAACAGTCAGGGAAATACAAATCAAAACCACAATGAGATAAGATACCACCTCACTCCTGTCAGAATAGCTAAAATTAACAACACACGAAACAACAGGTGTTGGCAAGGATGTGGAGAAAGTGCAGTGGGAATGCGAAATGGTGCAGCCACTCTGGGAAACAGTATGGAGGTTCCTCAAGAAGTTTAAAATAGAGCTACCCTATGAGCCAGCAACTGCGCTACTAGCTATTTACCCAAAGGATTCAAAGATACTGACTTAAGGGGCGCCTGGGTGGCTCAATCATTAAGCGTCTGCCTTTGGCTCAGGTCATGATCCCAGGGTCCTTGGATCAAGCCCCGCATCAGGCTCCCTGCTCAGTGGGAAGCCTGCTTCTCCCTCTCCCACTCCCCCTGCTTGTGTTCCCTTTCTTGCTGTCTCTCTCTGTCAAATAAATACAAAAAATCTTTAAAAAAAAAAAAAAGATACTGACTTGAAGGGATACATGTACCCCAATGTTTATAGCAGATTAACAAGAGCCAAATTATGAAAGAAAAAAAAAAAGCCCAGTGTCCATCGACTGATGAATGGATAACGAAGATGTGGTATATATCTACAGTGGACTAGTACTCAGCCATAAAAAAGAATGAAATCTTGCCATATGCAATGTAGATGGAGTGAGAGAGTACTATGCTAAGTGGATAAAGTCCGTCAAAGAAAATTAAATACCATATGATTTCACTCATACGTGGAATTTAAGAAACAAAATGAATGAGGAAAGGGGAAAACAGAGAGAGTCAAGTCAAGAAACAGACTCTTGACTGTAGAGAACAAACTGATGGGTACCAGAGGGGAGGTGGGGGGTGAAACAGGTGATGGGGATTCAGAAGGGCACTCATGATGAGCACCGGGTGATGTAGGGAAGTGCTAAATCACCATATTGTACGCCTGAAACTAATAATACACTGTATCTTAACTAACTGGAGTTTAAATAAAAACAACAAAAAAGGTAGAACAGTAAAAAGGCAAGCTTTAAATGGGGAGATTATCTGCAACATTCAACAGTGATAAAGGGATCTTCTCTGGAACATATAAAACCCCTGCAAATCAATAAGAAACACACAAACAACACCAAAAAAAAGATGTGAACGTGTCCTTCACTAAAAACAACACCCAAATGGCCTATGAATGTAAGAAAATGTACTCAACCCAATTAGCACTCAGGTAAATGAAAATTCAAGGCGTGCTGACACGCCCCTATGCCCCCAGTAGAAAGGTTATAATTAAGCAGCCTAGGGCCCCTGGGTGGCGCAGTTGGTTGAGCGACTGCCTTCGGCTCAGGTCATGATCCCGGAGTCCCGAGATCGAGTCCCACATCGGGCTCCCAGCTCCATGGGGAGTCCGCTTCTCACTCTGACCTTCTCCCTTCTCAGGCTCTCTCTCACTCTCTCACTTCCCTAATAAATAAATAAATAAAAATCTTAAAAAAAAAAAAAAAGCAGCCTAAAATATCGTAAGGTTGTGGTGAAATGAGAATGCTCACCATCAGCAGGAATCTACACTGACAGAGTTGCCTGGGCAAGTTGTTTAATGGTGTTTACTAAAGCTAGTGATTTGCATTCAGTCGGATGCAGCAATTCTCTTCTAGGTACACAGCTTCAAGAAAATCATGCACATATGCTCTAGAAAACGAGTACAGGGATGTTCACAGAAGCCCTACTTCTAAAGCTAAATCGTGGAAAAAATCCAGATGTCCCTCAACAGGACAAAGGGGAACTGGCACAGTCATTCAACAGGGCCCTGTGCGGTGATGAAAATCAATGAACTACAAACTGCGTAACCAAGATGAACCTCACAGGTGTAACCGGAGAGCAGAAGAATCCAGACACGAGAGTACATGCTGCACGATTCTATCTATGTCAAGGAAGAGCGCAGGCAAGGCCAGTCCGTGATGTTAAAAGTCAGGAGAGTGATTACCTCTGTGGGTGGTACCGGCTGGGAGAGGGCATGAGTGGGGATTCGGAGGTCCTTGTCCTGGTCTAATCTTGACCTAGGGGGTGACTAGAGAGTATGTTCACTTTGTGATAACGCACCAAGCTGAACACTTACAAACCGCATTTTGCGTATAATTAAATGTACTTTGTATCTTTATACTTAAAAATTATTTTCAACAGAAGGGCAAAGGCAATTCAATGGAAAATGGGAGTTCCCATTTCAACAAATGGTGCCGGAACAACTGGATACACACATACAAAAACAAAGAATTCCAGTAAGTACCTCCAACATATATAAAACTCAAAACCCAAAACAGATCACAGACCTAAATCTAAAATCTAAACCTATAAAATTTCTAGAAGAAGATATAGGAGAGACGCCCGGGTGGCTCAGTCAGTTAAGCGGCCAATTCTTGATCTCAGCTCAGGTCTTGATCTCGGGGTCATGAGTTCAAGCCCTGTGTTGGGGCTTTTTAAAAAAAAAAAAAAATACACAGGAGAAAATCTGTTTAACCTTAGGTTAGTCAAATATTTCTTAGATGGGACAGCAAAATTCAAAAGACACTGTTAAAAGAAGAAAAAGCCACAGAATGAAAGAAAATATTTACAAATCACATTCTGGCAAAAAAAAAAAAAATTGTATTGAGAGTATATAAAGAACTCTTAAAACTAAAAAAAAAAAAAAAAAAGGCAAAAGAAAGATTTTTTTTTTAAGATTTATTTATTTGACAGAGAGACACAGCAAGAGAGGGAACATAAGCAGGGGGAGTGGGAGAGGGAGAAGCAGGCTTCCTACAGAGCAGGGAGCCTGATGCAGGGCTCGATCCCAGGACCCTGAGACCATGACCTGAGCTGAAGGTAGACACTTAATGACTGAGCCACCCAGGCGCCCCGAAAGAAAGATATTAAACCAAAGAAGATATACAAATGACAAGCACACAGAAAGATATTTAACATCATTAGTCCTGAAGAAAGCGCAAATTAAAACCACAGTGGGAGTTCGAGACGGCCCTGTGGGAAGACCTTGAAATCTCCTCCTTCCAGGGACACAACAAACTTACAACTCTATACAGAGTAATTTTCCTCTAAAAAGGACCTGAGAACTAGATGAACAGCAGCACCTCCACAACAAAAGACAAAGAGACACAATGAGAAGGCCAGGAGATGCAGTGACAGAACCTCACGTGGGACCCTACACCAGGAGTGGCAACCCCACAATTGGAAGAGATCACAAAAATAGGGTACTCCACTCAAAGAGTAAAGGGACTGTGTCCCACATCAGCAACCCCCGACCCTGGGGGCCCCCATCAGAAAGCCCCCAAAATGTTTGGTTTTGAAAATCAGTGGGGATTAAGACCAGGAGAATCACAGAATGCAGGGAACACAGAGATCCCATTCTTCAAGGGCTCTCACGCAAAACCCACTCACCCCGATGTCCAGCGCAGAAGCGACAGACTGAAAAGTGCCTTAGACCGTAAGGGAGAGAGACACACTGACCAATTTTAAGGCAGCTGCCACAGAGACAGGAACTTACAAGGACTTTACCTGGGGACGGATGTGCTGGCCAACGGCATTTTTGCAATCAAATCCTAATTTGCTGGTGAGTTAATGAAGCCCACAGGCACCACTTTGGGCGCCTACCAGCACCAGCATGCTCTGCGTGTCCCACACCATAACGGGGCTGGGCTAGCGCCCCCCCACACCCCGCATGGCGTCTTAGCCACAACAGAGCTGGGTGAGCACCCCAAGCACCATGCGACCCTCGCAGAGACCAAGCCACAAGGAGGACAGGTGAGCATCCCAAGCCCCATCGTCCTTGCTCAGTGGCCAAGATGCCAGCAGGCCCGGTCAGTGCCCTGATCTGCACCTTCCCACACAGCAGCTGTGGCCCTGTCACACCAGCAGGCACATGCAGCGCACACAAGGCACAGCCACAGAGGGCCTGGCTCTGGTGGCCAAGGGAGACTTTGGGGCCGTACGGAACATTTCCTACACAAGACTGCTCCTTCAAGACCGAGGGAGTAGCTGTTTTACCTCATACATATAGACAAACACAGACTAACGAAATGAGGAGACAGTGGAATATTTTCCAAGCCAAAGAAGGCGGCAAACCCTCAGAAAAAGACCTTACTGAATTAGAGACCGGGAGACTCCCGATACAGAATTCAAAGTAATGGTCATAAAGATGCTCACATCTCAGGAGAAGAAAGGACAAACACAGTAAGAACTCTGACAAAAAGAGGGGTGCCTGGGTGGCTGAGTTAGTTAAGCATCTACCTTCAGCGCAGGTCGCGATCTCAGGGTCCCAGGATTGAGCGTCAGGCTCCCTGCTAAGTGGGGAGTCTGCTTCTTTTTTTTTTTTTTTAAAGATTTTATTTATTTATTTGAGAGACAGAGAAAGTGAGAGAGAGCATGAGAGGAGAGAAGGTTAGAGGAAGAAGCAGACTCCCCACGGAGCTGGGAGCCCGATGTGGGACTCGATCCGGAACTCAAGGATCATGACCTGAGCCGAAGGCAGTCGCTCAACCAACTGAGTCACCCAGGCGCCCCTGCTTCTCCCTCTCCCTCTGCCCTTCTCCCCCTGCTCGTGTTCTCTATCACAAATAAATAAATAAATACTTAAAAAAAAAAAAAAACTTCAACAGAAAGAAAAAAATGTGTGGGTACCTGGGTGGAACAGTAGGTTAAGCCTCTGCCTTCAGCTCAGGTCATGATCTCAGGGTCCTGGGATCGAGCCCTGTGTCAGGGTCCCTGCTCAGTGGGGAGTCTGTTTCTCTCTCTCCCTTGCCACCCCCCACACTCATGCACACACTCTCTCAAATAAATGTCTTTGGAAAAAAAAAAATATTTAAGTGCCAAACAGAAGTTATAACTAAACTGAAAAACACACCGGAGGGGCTCAAAAGCAGAAGAGATGAAATAGAAGCACAAATTAGAGAAGCAATGGAAAACATACAGAAAGAGCAGCAAAGAAATAAAAAGAACTAAAAAAGTAAGGCTACCTTATGAGACCACTAGCACAACATTAAACAGAATAATATTTGCATTATAGGAGTTCCAGAAGATAGGAGAGAGAAAGGATCAGAAAAATTATTTGATGAAATAATGGCTGAAAAACTTCCCTAACCTGGGGAAATAAAGACATCTGTTTCAAAGAGTTCAAAATAAGATGAACCCAAGGGAAAACAGACCAAGACACATTAAAATTACAATGGTTAAAGTTAAGGATACAGAGAAAATCTTAAAATCAGAAAAAGAAAAGCAAAGTATTATGTACTAAGGAAACCCCAGAAGTCTATCAGACTTTTCAGCAGAAACACTGCAGACAGGAAGGGAGTGGGATGACATATTCAAAGTGTGGAAAGGGAAAAACTGCTAGCCAGGAATTCTCTACCCCACAAGGTTATCATTCAAAAGAAGGAGAGATTTTTTTTTAAAGATTTTATTTATTTATTTGTCAGAGAGAGAGAGAGAGAGCACAAGCAGGCAGAGTGGCAGGCAGAGGCAGAGGGAGAAGTAGGCTCCCCGCTGAGTAAAGAGCCCAATGTGGGACTCGATCCCAGGACCCCGGGATCATGACCCGAGCCGAAGGCAGCCAGTTAACCAACTGAGCCACCCAGTCGTCCCCAAAAGAAGGAGAGATTAAGAGTTTTTCAGATAAGCAAAATCTAACAGAGCTCATCACCACTAAACCAGCCTTACAAGAAATGTTAAAGGGACTTCTCTAAGCCAAGAAGAAAAGGCACTAATTAATATTTTTTAAAAGGGGGGGGGAGCGCCTGGGTAGCTCAGTTGGTTAGGCATCTAACTCTTGATTTCAGCTCAGATCATGATCTTGGGGTCCTGGGATCAAGCCCCCCCCGTATGGCTCCACTCTCAGCAGGGAGTCTGTGTGATGACTCTCTCTCTCTGCCCCTCCTCTCTCCCTCTTCCCCCCCCATAAACAAATGTTTAAAAATAATAATAAAATAAACATACAAAAGTAAAAATCCCAATTGAAAAGGTAAATAAAAATTAAAGATAGTGGATCAACCACTTATAAAGCAAGTATGAAGGGTAAAAAACAGAAATAGTGAAATTAATTGACAATAAAATAATTAGGGGCACCTGGCTGGCTCAGTCAGTAGAGTATGTGACTTTTCATCTTGGGGTTGTGAATTCAAGCCCCACGATGTGTGTAGAGATTACTTAAAAATAAAATTTTAAAAAAAAAATTAGTTAAGGGATACATAAAATAAAAAGATATAAAATGTATCACCAAAAATCTAAAATTTTGGGGGGGAGTAAAAATATAAAGCTTTGCTTTTGAATGTGTTCAAAATTAATTTACTGTCTACTCAAAAATGACTGTTACGTACACGTTATGTGTGAACCTAACAGTAACCCACGAAGAAAAAAATTTCAGTAAATACAAAGAGAAAGGAATCTAAACATAACAGTAAAGAAAATAAACCACAAAAGAAGAAAAAGAACAAAGAGGAACTACAAAAACAGCCAGAAAACAATTAACAAAATGGCAGTAAGTATAGACCTATCAATAATTAAATGTAAATGGACTAAATGCTCCAATCAAAAGACATATAGGGTAGGTGAATGGGGGAAAAACCCTTTTATATGCTGCCTACAAAAGACTCACTTCAAACCTAAGGACATGCACAGACTGAAAGGAAAGGAAAGAAAAAAGATACCTCATGTAAATGAAAATGAAAAGAGACCTGGCGTGGCAATACTTCTATCAGACAAATTAGACTTTGAAACAAAGACCATAACAAAAGACAAAGAAGAGTACTACAAAAGGATAAAGGGGTCGATCCAACAAGAGGATATGGAATTTCTAAACATCTATGCACCGAACATAGGAGTGCCTAAATACACATACCAAATATTAACAAAAGTAAAGAGAAATAGACAGCAATACAGCAATAGTAGGGGACTACAACACCTCACTTAAATCAATAGATAGATCATCCAGACAGAAAATCAGTAAGAAAACATTGGTCTTACACAATACATTAGACTAGATGAATCTAATAGATATATACAGAACACCCCATCCAAAAACAGGAGAATACACAGTCTTGAGTGCACAGGGAACATTCTCCAGGATGGACCACATGTTAGAACACAAAACAAGTCTGAATAAATTTAGCAAGACTGAAATCATATTAAGCATCTTTTCCACCACAATGGTATGAAACTAAAAACCAATTACAAGACCCAACTGGAAAGCACGAACATGTGGAGACTAAACAATACACTATTAAACAACCAATCAAGAAATCAAAAAGAAAGATAACATGGGGGCACCTGGGTGGCTCATTCAGTTAAGCATCCAAAACTCTTGGTTTCAGCTCAGGTCAGGATTTCAGGGTCTTGAGACTAGACCTCAAGTCAGGCTCTGAGCTCAGCGGGGAATCCCTGCCCCTCCCCCCACTCACATGTGTGTGGGCACGTGTACATGCTTGCGCATACTCTCTCTCTCAAAATAAATAAATAAAAACCTTTAAAAAAAAGATAACATGACACAAATGAAAATGGAAACACAATGTTCCGAAATCTTTGGACACAGCAAAAGCAGTTCTGAGAGAGAAGTTCATAGCAATAAAGGCCTACGTCAGGAAACAAGGAAAACATCAAATAAACGATCTGTCTTACCATTCAAGGAAATAAAGAAGAACAAAGCCCAAAGTTAGTAGAAAAAGGGAAAGAATGAAGATCAGAATGGAAATAAATGAAACAGAGACTAAAAGCACAATAGAAAATATCAATGAAATTAAGAGCTGGTTCTTGGAAAAGATAAACAAAATCAACAAACTTTTAGCCAGACTCAAGAAAAAAAAAAAGTGAACCCAAATAAATAAAATTGCAAACAAATGAAATTACAACCAAAACCACAGAAATACAAAGGATGGTAAGAGAATACTATCAACGATTATACATCAACAAATTAGACAACCTAGAAAAAAATGGATAAACTCCTAGAAACATACAATCTTCCAAGACTGAATCATGAAGAATTAGAAAATCTGAAGACCAATTACTAAGGCTGAAACTAAATCAGTAATCAAAAAATTCCCAAAGAACAAAAGTCCAGGTCAAGTTGGCTTCCTCAAATTATTCCAACTCTTAATGAGGAAGGAACGCCCAAACTCATTATCCAGAGCCAGCCTTACCCTGACTCCAAAACCAAAGACAGTACAAAGAAAATTACAGGCCAATATCCCTGATGAACTTAAGATGCAAAAGTCCTCAATGAAATATCAGCAAACCGAATTCAATAAAACACTGAAAGGATCATACCCCACGACCAAGTGGGATTAAGTCCACTTGGAATTAATGGCTTAACATCCAATGGTTTAACATCCACAAATCAAGCAATGTGATACACCAAAAAGAGCACTGACAAAATTCAACATGCATTCATGATAAAAACTCTCAACAAAGTGGGTATACAGAGAAGGTTTCTCAACACAATAAAGGCCATAAATGACAAAGCCACACCTAATATCATACTCAACAGTGAAAAGGTGAAAGAAAACCTTTCCTCTAAGATCAGAAACAACATTAAGGATGTCCACTCACCACTTTTATTCAACAGAGTACTGGAAGTCCTAGCCGCAGTAATTATGCAGAAAAAAAAAGAAAGAAAGAAAAGGCATCTAAATGGGAAGAAGTAAAACTGTCACTATTTGCAGATGACACAATATTATATTAAAAAAACCTTAAAGACTCCGCCATAAAACTATTAGAATGAATTCAGTAAAGTTGCAGGACAGAAAATTAATACACAGAAATCTGTTGTGTTGCTATACACTAATAGCAAACTATCAGATATAAGAAAACAATCAGATTTACAAGTGCATCAAAAAAACCTAAAATACCTAGGAATAAATTTAACCAAGGACGTGAAAGACACTTATTCTGAAAACCATAAACTGATGAAAGAAACTGCAGAGGACACAAATGGAAAGACATCAGGCTCACAGATTGAAAGAAATAATATTGTTAAAATGCTGTGGCTAAAGCAATCTACAGATTTAACACCATCCCTATCAAAATGCCACAGGCATTTTTCACAGAACTGTAACAAATGATCCTAAAATTTATATGGAACCACAAAACATCTCCAATGGACAAAGCAATCCGGAGAAAGAACCAAGCTAGATATCATGCTCCTTGATTTGAAACTATACTACAAAGGTATAGTAATCAAAACATAGGGGGCGCCTGGGTGGCTCAGTGGGTTAAAGCCTCTGCCTTCGGCTCGGGTCACGATCTCAGGGTCCTGGGATCGAGACCCGCATCAGGCTCTCTGCTCAGCAGGGAGCCTGCTTCCTCCTCTCTCTCTGCCTACTTGTGATCTCTCTCCCTCTGTCAAATAAATAAATAAAAATCTAAAAAAATATATATATATATATGGTACTAGGACCAAAACAAACACATAGATCAATGGAACAAAATAGAGAACGCAGAGATAAACCCATGCTTCTATGGTCAATTGATCTAGAACAAAGGAGGCAAGAAGATAACAATGGAGAAAAGACAGTGTCTTAAATAAACGGGTGCTAGGAAAAGTGAGCAGCTGCATGCAAAAGAATGAAACTGGACCTCTTTCATACATCATGTATAAAAAGAAGCTCAGGGCCTGGGGAACACAATCGGGAGATTATTCGCTCTTCTTGGAACACATGCCTGAGAGACAGCACTCATGGAGACACCTCCCCGGGAACAAAGAAGCTGGCCCGAGCCATTTCAATTCCCCACCCCTCAGCATACACAGCCATCTGCGGCAAGCAGCATACACTGAGGCCGGCTACCTAACTTGCGTACATCAAGCCCCACGCCCCTGCACACAAGTGGAACTGCCCCGCTCAGTCGTGCCTGCCTCAGTCCCAGCACGGCAGGCCCGTCCCCCAGAGACCAGCGGAAACCAATGTCCACGCCACCTCGCCTGATCAGAACCAGAAAGAGAGTTCTTTCTGCAGGGCCTCAGTTCCAGTGACGTTGGTGACGGGCCTCACTTAACAAGCAGGCCACAGCACAGCGAGTGCAAACTCGCCACCCTCAGGCCAGGGACCAAACACTGCCCACGGCAGGCAAGGGGAGCCTCTGCAGATGACGGGCGTACAGGACAGCAGCCAGAATATGACAGCCGAACACAGGCAGGACACACAGCAGACGCTCCTGTGAAGCGCCAGGCCCTGGGCACGACCTGGCTTCTTCATACGGCCGTTACTTTCAGAAGCCGGAGACATAAATGGCTTCTGTACCACACAGAAGGCGGCAGAGACTTAGATAAAGCTTGAAGACAAAGGAATTAATCCCAAATGAAAGAACAAGGCCACTGGCCAGAGATCTAACCGAAACAGATAAAAAGTAACATGCCTGATGGAGAATTTAAAGCAACAATCGTAAGGATACTCGCTGGGCTTGATAAAAGAATAGAAGATGTCAGTGAGATGCTTGCCAAAGAAAGAAAAAAATTAAAATAGAATCAATCAGGGGCGCGTGGGTGGCTCAGAAGGTTAAGCATCTGCCTTTGGTTTGACTCTCAGCTCATGTCTTGATCAGAGTCATGAATTCAAGCCCCACATTGGGGGGTCAACTTTAAAAAAAAAAAAAAAAAAGAACTGACCAGAGATGAACAGGACAATAAACAAGATTAGAAACACGCCAGATGTAACTAACAGCAAGCAGACTAGAAGAAGCAAAGGAATGAATTAGTGACCCAGAAGACAAAGTAATGGAAAGTAAGTAATGAAGATGAAGAAAAGAGAGAGAAGTATGCAACATGAGAATAAACTCAAGAAACTCAGTGACTCCATCAAACATAATAACATTCTTATTGTAGGAGTCCTCCCAGAAGAAGGAGAGAAAAGGAGGGGCAGAAAATTTATTTGAAGAAATAATAGCTAAAAACTTTCCTAATCTGGGGAAGAAAACAGACATCTAGATCCACAAAGCACAGAGAACTCCCATCAAAATCAACAAAAGCAGGCCAAAACAAAGGCATATTGTAATTAGATTTGCGAAATACACCGATAAAGAAAAAAATCTAAGAAGCAGTAAAGCAAAAGAAGTCCTTAACGGCACCCAGCTGGCTCAGTCAGTAGAGCATGTGACTCTTTATCTCGGGATTATGGGTTTGAGCCCCATGTTGGGTAGAGAGATAACTTAAAAAATAAAATCTTAAAAAAAATTAGTCCTTGGAGCACCTGGGCAGCTTAGTCGTTAAGCGGCTGCCTTCGACTCAGGTCCTGATCCCAAAGTCCTGGGATGGAGCCCCGTGTCAGGCTCCCTGCTCTGTGGGAAGCCTGCTTCTCCCTCTCCCACTCCCCCTGCTTGTGTTCCCTTTCCCGTTGTCTCTCTGGCAAATAAATAAAATATTTTTTTAAAAAATTAGTCCTTAACATACAAGATAAGATCCATAAGGCTAGCTGCAGATTTATCAAAAGAAACTTGGCAAGTCAGCAGGGAGTGGCATGATATATTCCAAGTGCTGACCAAAAGAATCTGCAGCCAGGAATACTCTACCCAGCAAGGCCAGCATTCAGAAGAGAAGGAGGGATAACAAGTTTCTGAGACAAACAAAAACTCAAGGAGTCCATGACCACTAAACCAGCCCTGCAAGAAATATTAAAGGGGACTCTGAGTGGAAAGGAGAGACCAAAAGTGACAAAGACAAGAAAGGAACAGAGAAAATCTCCAGAAATAATGACAAAACAAGTTATAAATGGCAATAAATGCATATCTGTCAACAATTGCTCTGAACGTAAATGGACGAAATGCACCAATCAAAAGACACAGGGTGTCAGAATGGATAAAAAAACCACAAACAAACAAGACCCTTCTATATGCTGCCTACAGGAGAATCATTTTATTTTACTTTTTATTTTTTTAAGTAATCTCTGCACCCAGTGTAGGGCTCAAACTCACAACCCCAACATCAAGAGTCACATGGCCACTGTCTGAGCTAACTAGGCACCCCATACAAGAGAATCATGTTAGACTTAAAGACATCCACAGATTGAAAGTGAAGGGATAGAGAAAAATTTATCATGCAAATGGATGTCAAAAGAAAGCCAGAGTAACTACTCATGTTGGACAAACTAGACTTTCAAACAGACTGTAACAAGAGATGAAAAAGTGTGCTATATCATCAAAGGAACAATCCAACAAGAAGATATAACAATTGAAAGTATTTATGCACCCAACCTGGGAGCACCCAAATACATAAAACAATAACAAACATAAAAAAACTGATAACAATACAATAATAGTAGAGGATATTAACACCCCACTTATATCAATGGACAGAAAATAAATAAGGAAACGATGGCTTTGAATGACACAGTGGCCCAGATGGACTTACAGATACATTCAGAACATTCTATCCTGAAACAGCAGAATACATTCTTTTCAAGTGCACACGGGACATTCTACAGAATAAATCACAGATTAGGTCACAAAAACAGGTCTCAACAAATACAAAAAGACTAAAGGCATACCATGGACCTTCTCTGACCACAACGTTATGAAATTTGAAGTCAACCACAAGAAAAAAAACTGGAAAGACTGCAAACACATGGAGGTTAAACAATATGCTACCAAACAATGAATGGGTCAACCAGGAAATCAGAGAAGTAATAAAAAAATACATGGAAGCAAATGAAAATGAAAACATGATGGTCCAAAACCTTTTTTTTTTCTCCCCAAATATGTTTATTTTAATTTTTCAGTGTTACAAGATTGATTGTTCATGCACCACACCCAGTGCTCCATGCAATACGTGCCCTTCTCAATACCCACCACCAGGCTCGCCCACTCCCCCACCCCCTCCCCTCCAAAACCCTCAGTTTCTTGCTCAGAGTCCACAGTCTCTCCTGGTTCATCACCCCCTCCGATTTCCCCCCATTCACCCTTTCCTTCCTTCTCATGATGCCCTCCATGATTTTCTTTATACTCTACACATAAGTGAGACCATAAGATAATTGACTCTCTCCGCTTGACTTATTTCACTCCGCATAATCTCTTTTAGTCCTGTCCATGTTGATACAAAAGTTGGATATTCATCCTTTCTGATGGAGGCATAATATTCCATTGTATAGATGTAGATGGTCCAAAACCTTTGAGACGCAGCAAAAGCATACCTAAGAGGGAAGTAAATACCAATACAAACCTACCTCAAGAAGCAAGAAAAAAAATCTCAAATAAACAACTTAAACTTACATCTAAAGGAACTAGGTAAAAAACAACAAACAAAGCCCAAAGCCACCAGAAAGAAGGAAACAATAAAGATTAGAGGAGAAATAAATGACACTGAAATTTAAAAAAAACAAAAACCAATAGGGGTGCCTGGGTGGCTCAGTGGGTTAAAGCCTCTACCTTTGGCTCAGGTCATGATCTCAGGGTCCTGGGACCGAGCCACGCATGGGGCTCTCTGCTCAGTGGGGAGCCTGCTTCCCCCTCTCTCTCTGCCTGCCTCTCTGCCTACTTGTGATCTCTCTGTCAAATAAATAAATAAATAAATCTTAAAAAAAAAAAAAAACCAATAGAACCGATCAATGAAACCAGAGCTGGTTCTTCAAAAATTAATAAAATTGAGGGGCGCCTGGGTGGAGGGGAGGGCTCAGTCAGTTAAGCATCTGCCTTTGGCTCGGGTCATGATCCCGGAGTCCCAGGATTGAGTCCCATATCGGGCTCCCGGCTCTGCGGGAAGTCTGCTTCTCCCTCTGACCTTCTCCCCTTTCATTCTCAATCTCTCTCTCTAATAAGTAAATAAAAAATCTTTAAAAAAATTAATAAAATTGATAAACCTCTAGTCAGACTTATCAAAAATAAAAGGACCCAAATAGATAAAATCACAAATCGAAGAGGAGTGATCACAACTAACACCACAGAAATACAAACAATTATGAGAAAATATTACAAAAAAACTATATGCCAACAAACTGGGACAACCTAGAAGAAATGGTTAAATTACTACAAACATATAAAAGCTACCAAAACTGAAACAGGAAGAAATAGAAAACTTGAACAGACCCATAACCAGCAAGGAAATTGAATCCGTAATCAAAAAACTCCCAACAAACAAAAGTGCAGAGTGCTCACTTCAGCAGCCCATATACTAAGAAGTCCAGGGCAAGATGGCTTCACAGGCAAATTTTACCAAACATTTAAAGAAGAGTTAATACCTATTGTTCTCAAGCTATTGCAAAAAATAGAAAAGGAAGGAAAACTTCCACATTCATTCTATGAAGGCAGAATCACCCTGATACCAAACCAGATTAAAAAAAAAAAAAAAACACCACTAAAAAAGAGAACCATAGGCCAATATCCCTGATGAACATGGATGCGAAAATTCTCAATAAAATATTAGCAAACCAAATCCAACACTACATTAAAAAAATCATTCAACCACGATCAAGTGGGATTTATTCCTGGAATGCAAGGGTAGTTTAAAATTCACGAATCAATCCATGTGATACATCACATTAATAAAAGAAAGGATAAGAACCATAGGGTCATTGCAAAAGATGCGGAAAAAGCATCTGACAAAGTACAACATCCATTCATGAGAAAAACCCTCAACAGAGTAGGTTTAGAGAAAACATACTTCGACATAATAAAGGCCATATATGAAAAACCCACAAGTAGCATCATACTCAATGAGGAAAAACTGAGAGCTTCTCTTCTACAGTCAGATATAAGACAGGGATATCCACTCTTTCCACTTTTATTTACCTGAGTACTGGAAGTCCTAGCCACTGTAATCAGAGAACAAAACGAAATAAAAAGTACCCAAATAGGCAAGGAAAAACTAAAATTTGCACTATTTGCAGATGACATGATACTGTACATAGAAAACCCAAAAGACTCCACCAAAAAACGGCTAGAACTGATACACAAAAATTCAGTAAAGTCACAGGATACAAAACCAGTGTACAGAAATCTGTTGCATTTCTATCACCAATAATGAAGCAACGGAAAGAAAAATTAAGGCATCAATCCCAGGGGCACCCGGGTGGCTCAGTGGGTTAAGCATCTGCCTTGGGCTCAGGTCATGATCCCAGGGTCCTGGGACTGAGTCCCGCATCAGGCTCCCTGCTCAGTGGGCAGCCTGCTTCTCCCGCTCCACGGCTTGTGCTCTCCTGCGTTCTCTCTCAAATAAAATTTTTTTTAAAAAGGAAATCAATCCTATTTACAATTGCACCCAAACCAGTAAGATACCTAGGAATAAACCTAGCCAAGGAAATGAAAGACCTGTACTCTGAAAACTAAAACCCTGATAAAAGAAATTGAGGATGACACAAAGAAATGGAAAGACAGGAGCCTGGGTGGTTCAGTCAGCTAAGCATTAGACTCTTGATTTCAGTTCACATCATGATATCAAGGTGGTAAGATCAAGCCCCACATCAGCCTTCAGGCTCAGGATGGAGTCAGTCTGAGACTCCCTCTGCCCCTCCCCCGCATTCCCTCCCCCTCCCTCTCCCTCACCCCAAAATAATTTAAATAAAATCTTAAAAAAAAAGAAATGGAAAGACATTCTGAGCTCATGGATTGGAAAAGCAAATACTGTTAAAATGTTAAAATGTCTATACTACTCAAAGCTCAATCTGTACATTTAATGCAATCCCTATCAAAATATCACCAGCATGTTTCACAGAGCTAGAACTAACAATCCGAAAATTTCTCTGGAACCACAAAAAAACCCAAATAGCCAAAGCAACCCTGAAAAGGAAAAGCAAAGCTGGAGGCATCACAATTCCAGACTTCAGGTTATATTATAAAGCTGTACTAATCAAAACAGTATGGTACTGGCACAAAAACAGATACATAGATCAATAGAACAGACGAGAAACCCCAGAAACAAATCCACAACTATCTAGTCAACTAATCCTGGACAAAGCAGGAAAGAATACTCAGTGGGAAAAAGAATGTCTCTTCAACAAATGGTGTTGGGAAAACTGGACAGCAACATGCAAAAAAAAAAAAAATGAAACTAGACCACTTACTCACACCATACAGATAAATGTATTCAAAATGGATGAAAGACCTAAATGTGAGATATGAAACCATAAAAACTGTAGAAGAGAACACCAGCAATAACTTCTTGCCATGGGCAGAAGCGTCTTCTTTCTAGATCTGTCTCCTGAGGCAAAGGAAACAAAAGCAAAAATAAACTATTGGGACTAAATCAAAATAAAAGGTTTCCGCACAGTGAAGGAAACAATCAACAAAAACTAAAAAAGCAACCTACAGAACAGAAGATATTTGCAAATGACATACCTGAAAAAGGGTTAGTATCCAAAACATCTAAGGAACTTATAAAACTCAACACCCCCAAAACAAATAATTCAATTAAAAAATGGACAGAAGGGGTGCCTGGATGGCACAGTTTGTTAATAGTCTGACTCTTGGTTTTGGCTCAGGTTGTGATCCCAGGGTCGTGAGATCAAGCCCCACGTCATACTCTATGCTCAGCACAGAGCCTGAGTGGGATTCTCTCCCTCTCCCCCTTCCCACTGTGCGTGCTCTCTCTCATATAAATAAATCTTTTTTAAAAAACGGGCAGAAGACATGAACAGACATTTTTCCAAAGAAGACATCCAGATGGCTAACAGACACATGAAAAGATGCTCAATATCACTCATCATCAAGGAAATACAAATCAAAATTACAATGAGATATGACCTCACACCTGCCAGAATGGCTAAAATCAACAACTCAGTAAAACAACAGATGTTGGCGAGGATGTAGAGAAAGGGGAACCCTCTTCCACTGTTGGTGGGAATGCAAACTGGGGCAGCCACTTTGGGAAACAGTATGGAGATTCCTCAAGAAGTTAAAAATAAAGCTACCCTATAACCCAGCAACTGCACTACTAGGTATTTATCCAAAGTATACAAACATAGTGATTCAAAGAGGCACATGCACCCCAATGTTTATAGCAGGAATGTCCACAAATAGCCAAACTATGGAAAAAGCCCAGATGTCCATCAACAGATGAATGGATAAAAATGATGTGGTATGTATGTATGTATGTATGTGTGTGTATAGATAGATACATAGATAATGGAATATTACTCAGCCATCAAAAAGAATGAAATCTTGCCATTTGTGACAACATGAATGGAATTGGAGAGTATCATGCTAAATGAAATAAGTCAGAGAAAGACAAACACCATATGACTTCACTCGTATGTGGAATTTAAGAAAAAAAACAGATGAACATAGGAGAAGGGAAGGAAAAATAAAACGAGATGAAAATTGAAAGGGAGGCAAACCATAAGAGGTGCTAAACTCTAGGAAACAAATAGGGTTGCTGGAGGGGAGGGGGGGTGGGACGATGGGGTAACTGGGGGATGGGCATTAAGGAGGGCACTTGATGGAATGAGCACTGGGTGTTATATGCAACTGAGGCATCACTCAACTCAACCTCTGAAAGTAATAAAAAATAATTTGATTTATTATAAACTACAATGAAATACAAACAAAAACTTTCCAGATTTTTTTCCCAGAATACCAGTGACTAACTGAAGTAAGTAATTTAAGAAAGGATTCCTGAAATGGACCTGAGTGTTCCAGTGCAGTACAATCCTAATTTTTAAACAACATGCAGGGGTCACTATGAACCCCGTGTCACCAGCAAAACCTATCAATAATTTGAATGTTTTACTTAAAATGGAAAAGCAGTGATATCAGCTTTAGGAAATAAAACATCTGTAAAGCATGAAAATAAATAAATCTTTTTTTTTAAGATTTTATTTATTTGGCAGAGAGAGAGAGAGACCACAAGGAGGCAAAGAGGCAGAAAGAGGGAGGTGGGGGGAAAGCAGGCTCTCCGCTGAGCAGAGAGCCTGACGCGGGGCTCGATCCCAGGACCCCGAGATCATGACCTGAGCCGAAGGCAGAGGCTTTAACCCACTGAGCCACCCAGGCATCCCGAAAATAAATAAATCTTTAACAAAAATTTTAAATGGGCAGAAGACCGGAATAGACACTTCTCCAAAGAAGGCATCCAGATGGCCAACAGCACATGAAAAGATGCTCAACATCACTGATCATCAGTGAAATGCAAATCCAAACTACAGCGAGTTATCACATCACACCTGTCTGAATGGGTAAAATCAACAACATAAGAAAGAAAGATGTTGATGAAGATGTGGAGAAAGGGGAAGACTCTTGTACTGTTGGTGGGGATGCAAACTGGTGCAGGCACACTGGAAAACAGTATGGAGGTTCCTCAAAAAGTTAAAAATAGAGCTACCCTATGACCCAGAAAGAGCAAGTTAAAAATAGAGCTACCCTACAATGCAGCAATCACACTACTAGGTACTTACCCAAAGAATACAAAAATACTAATTCAAAGGGATTCATACCCCAATGTTTATAGCAGCATTATCTATGATAGCCAAGTTATGGAAATAGTTGTAGGCTAACTAACTGGAATTTAAATAAAAGTGTAAAAAAAAAAAGACAGCGTGGTACTGGCAGAGGGTTAGATATACAGATCAATAGAACAGAGCAGAGTTCAGAAATAGATGCACAAAATATGGCCTACCGATTTATGACAAACCTACAAAAGCAATTCAAAAGAGAAAAATGATCCTTTCAACAAATGGGGTTGGAACAAATGGAATTCCACATTGCAAAATAATCCTCAACCTACTTCTCACCCCTTATATAAAAATTAACATAAAAGAGATCATAGGTCTAAATGTAAAAGCTAAAACTATGAAACTTACAGAATCGAAAAAAATCTTCATGACATAAGGATCCAGCAAAGAGTTCTTAAACATGACACCGAAATCACCATCCATAAAGGAAGTAATTCATAAACTGGACATTTTCAAAATTAAAAATTCTTGCTCTGTGAACAATACTGTTTAGAGAATAAGACAAACCACACAAACTATGTTATCCAACAAAGGACTTGCGCACAGAATATATAAATAACTCAAAGCTCAACAGTGAGAAAACAATCTAATTTTAAATGGGCAGAAGAGTTGATTGAACACTTCATCAAAGAGGATATACAAAAAGTAAATAAGCATATATGAAGACCTTAAACATAATTAGCTATTAGTGAAACCCAAATTAAAGCCATGATGAAATACCAACTACACCGCTAGAACGAGTAAAATTAAAAATACTGACAATACCAAGTGCTGGCAAAACCACGAAGCCACTGGAATTCTTATACATTGCTGGTGGAAATGAAAAATGATTCAACCATTCCAGAAAACAATCTGGCAGAGTCTTAAAAAGGTAAACATACACTTATCATGTGACCCAGCAATCCAATATTTATTCTAGAGAAATGAAAACAGATGTTCACAGAAAAACTGGGTATGAAGGTTTAAAGTATGGTTACTCGTAATTGCCAAAAACTGGAAATAATTCCAATGTCTTTCAAGAGGAGAAGGGACAGATAAGCTGTGGTACATCAATATCGTGGAATACCACCCAGCAATAAAAAGAACTGACACACACAGCTTGTCTGAATCTCCAGGGAATTATACCGAGTAAAAATATCCTCAGTGTCAAAAGGTCACAGACCACAGGATCTGATTTTTTTTTTTCTCCCCACCCCACAGGATCTGATTTTTATCACATTCTTGAAATGACAAAATTTGAAAAATAGAGAGTGGTAATTCCTCAGAGTCTAAGAATGGGAGGATTGGAGAAAAGCAATGGATCTGGTTATAAAAGGGCAACATAAAGGGTCCCTGCGGTGCTGGGGCTGTGTCCCAACCATAGCAAAGTCAACATCCCGGTCATGACATTCTACTATAGCTCTGTAAGATGTACTATTGGGGGAAACAGGTAAAGGATACACCGGATCTCTCTGTATTATTTTTATAATTGCACGTCAATCGGTTATCTCCGAAGAACATTTCATTTTTTTAACCAAGGTTACAGACATAGGATTCCTTTTATATGACATTCTTAAAAAGATAAAACTGTAGTGACACAGAACAGATCTGTGGTTTCCTGAGGTTACAGGTGGGGAAGGATAGAACCATAAAGGGCATTTTTTTTTTTTTTGGCCTGATAAACCTATTCTCTGTCCCATAGATTAGTTACACCCATCTGTATTCGTGAAATACCGTCACCTCAGCACTGACTTTAACAACGCCAAATGGGTTCATATTTATTGTACTGGACAGTGACAACAAAATCAATATTCCTGCACACTAACTAAAAAAAAAATTTTTTTAACTGAAAGAAAAAAGATGGTATGGCAGGACTCTCTCTCTTGGCCAAATGAGAATCCAAAGTCAGACTGACAGAATTACTTTGGGAAAATGATTTCAAGAAAAGCCAGTTCCCTAAGACATTTCATTCCCAAATTACACCTTGACATTATGTCTCCAGCTCACTGAGGAACGCTGTAAGAAATATCAGCAGGAAACCAGGGCCTGCATTTATCACCAGGCTGTGGTTAAAGATAATTCCACCATCCACATGAAGACTCCACGAAGAAATGCCACGGAAGGCAATTACGGGAAATCTTCACTTCCCTGAGGACTTCGTGTGCTCTCTCCTGTTGAGCAAGGTAGGCCAGCTTCCTAATTAAGTTTCCCTCCGGCAGACAGAGGTTCCAAGAGAAATCTGTAAGTCAGTGTTAGTATCTGTCACACCCTAAGTCCTCCACATGTCTACACTCTAACTTGGCCTTGCTGCTGTCTCTCATTTTCCCTGATCCTAATGCTTATTTACAAACAATTTCCTATTTTATGTCAGAAATTCCTCCATAGCTCATCACGTTCATGGTAAAAAAAAAAAAAAAAAAAAAAAGGAGGAACAGACCACATACTTACCTGGGGTTTGGCCATTTCCTGTTCTTCTTGGGAAAAGGCAGAGATGTGTGAAGGCTGAGCTGGAAGAATGGAGACGTATACAGCGTATGAGAGAACCCACCGGGCTTATCTGCCTAGAATTATCTGCCTAAGATTCCCCTGGGCATGAGGCCACTCTGTGGAAGTTTGGGCAACTGTGTGGTTTTTAACAACCACCTGTGTATTCTTGACTCTTTTCCAAATGTGAGCATCTAACACAAAAGGTTTTTTTTCCGTATATACTTGTGTACTGACCCAGAAATCGTATTTCCAGGCATTTTACTTAATGAAATAATGTACTCTAATGCATCACAATTCCTCTGTTAAGTACCTTCATCTCAGAGTTGACTTTATGAATGCCAAAGTTAATCCTATATGACTCAAAATAAGAAATTAATAAGGAGATACAGGGGGTGAAATGCTACATAGCTATTAAAAACACTGTTGTGCGGAACTGTATGCTTTAGTATCTGTGTACTTTTCTGCACGCATATCTAAATTAAAAGTTTTTAACGTATCACAGAATAAATTAAGCTGAATCAGTCAACTTCTAAATGAAAAACAAGGTAGGTTATAAAACTGCAGGAACCCACCTCAAACTATACGTGTAATGTTTAAAAAGGCAAGGCCCGACTACACACTAAAAACTGTCTAAGAATGGATGTATAAATGTAGGGGGATAAAGTGAATTCCTTTTGATTTTCTTTTCCCCTATTTTTAATTAATCTGTAACTCAAATGTGCTAGTATTTGTTAAACGCCAAGAAAACTGAACTTTGAAAAAGCTATCATCCTCCTGACGTTTTAAGCCTGATGATCCCCCACCCCCAGACCCCGCAGCACCGGGCCTCGCCCACCCGCTTCCCAAGCCCCAAGCTCTGAGCTCTGAGATGAGTCCTCTCAGGTGCCTCTTCCTTCTCCTCACCTCACTGGGGCCGGCTTGCCCAGGAGCCAGAAGGAAGCCTTCGGGTGCAGATTCACTTCGGCTGGAGCATTCACACCAGGCCCCTACCCTGGGGCGCGGGCAAAGGGCGAGGGGCACAGGGAGAGGTGGGGCGCGCCTAAGGAGGGGCCTGAGGAGTGCGTATGAACCCTTAGCGCAGGTCACTGTGCTGGAAAATGTGTAAAAGTCAACGTTTAACAAGCCCCACTCAACCCTGACTAGTCCCATAACTTTGTCCACCATCGTGCCCAGACACCTTCATTCGGTCTCCCATCACTCGCCCCACAACTCCCCACATCAAGGACCCCCCATCCCCCTTCTTTCGTTCCCCCCAGAACTCCCCATCACTCAGCCCATCACCTCTAGCACTCGCCCTCTCAACCCCTCTCTTTCTCTCTCTTTCTCTCTCTCACCCTCTCGACAATAGATTTTTCTGCTCACTGCAGACGAGACCAGTGCAAGAACTGGCCCCAAGAAGCACTTCCGCTTCGGGGACCAACTCGGGCTCCGCAGGCTACAGGGCTGCAGCAGCCGGGTGTGCGCACGCTCAGTGGGGGCTTTGAGCCCGCGTCCGCCAATAGTCAACACCGGGCCCCCTCCCGCCCCCCTCCCGCCGGCCCCACGCGAACGCGGCGGGGCCGCGGCGCCTGCGCGGAAGGAAGATGGCCGCGCCCGCGCGGTCCCTGCTTTGAGATGGCCGCGCCCACCGGGGCTCTCTACACCTCGAGGGCTGCGGTGGGGAGCAGGTGTTCACTTCATTCGGCCGAGACCGTCAT
This sequence comes from Nasua narica, assembly GCA_028533885.1. NCBI lineage: Eukaryota > Metazoa > Chordata > Mammalia > Carnivora > Procyonidae > Nasua > Nasua narica. The sequence continues at coordinate 36,979,418 of CM052801.1, forward strand.
TCCCGAGACTTCGGGAAAACCATTTTCCTTATGGCGGGGAGGGGAACTGCCCAACTGAGGAAAGTTCTGGCAGGCGGGGATTTGGTGTCCTGAACCCGAAGGGCAGCGTCGGGTTTACAGGTGTAATTGAATAAGAAAACGGGATGCGTGGCAGAATCGCCCAGCGTGCACAAAGGCTGGGAGGTAGGGAAAGGTCACACTGGCTCCATCCAGTGGCTAGAGCCGGGAGTTTTGGAGGACGGCACACAAAAAGCTGGAGGAGAAATAAACAGCAACCTAAGACGCACACACCCCGGGGTGAAGGCAAGGTGTTAAGCAGTGGCTGACGGGTTGCTTTCTCTGGATGGGCAGGAACGAAATCCTTTCGTCGGAGGTGACAATTTTGCTGACCAAAAGGAGCGGGCCACACAAATAGCCGAAGCAAAGAGCCTCCTAGTGGAGGGCACGGCTGTTGCAAAGCCCGGGAAGTAGGACCCAATTTGGCGTGTTGGAGGAATGGAAACTGGCGGAGTCTTGGGAGCGTAGGAGGTGTGAGGGAGGGAGAGGAGAGGGTGGGGGGGCAGATGCTGTAGGATCCTCCTCTGCCAGGAACAGAGCTCATGCTTCATTCTAGACAGAATGGGAAGCCATGAGAGGGATAAGATTTTTTAAAGACCCATCAGAAGCAATCTCGCATTCTTGTTTATTGTGAGTCTTGCACCACTAGAACACGAGCTTCACAGGGATTTGCTTAAGCATCTCCTGTATGACAGACAGTATTCTAGACGTTGGGAACATAGCAAGGAAGAAGACAGAACCAAAAAAACACGATGGAGACAGCCCGGTTTCAAACCCCCATCCACCAGCTTTGTCACTAGGGCAGAGCTCTTCTCTGTGCTGTTTCTTCATCTAGAAAACGGGGATGATGACAAATGAACTGATAATTGTACAGATTTAGAACAATGCTTGGCACATAACAAGTGCTACATGTTTTAGTATTATTATTTAAGTAAGATTAGGTATCTGTATGTATTACGCTTTTGTTAATAAAAAGGGAAAACTTCAAAGATAACCTGCAGGCTGCTTTGGAGAACAGACAACAGAGGGCAAGGGCAAGAGCAGGAAAAACAGTGTGGCTTCTGCCAACAGGCCCAGCAAGTGATAATGGGGGCTCAGACCTAGCTCAGTATCTCCTGTGTGCCGCACACCGTGTCAGCAGCATGGTATGACCTGCCTCACTCAGTCCCCACTAACTGTGAACAGTCCCATGGCCTCCTCTTGTCAGAGGAGGAAACTGAGTCCCAGAGAGACTAAGTAACTTGCCCGCGGTCACACAGTTTTCCAAGGTTGGACCCTTAACTTCTACCCAATAATAGTCTTCTTTTGTTTATTCATGATCCCACAGAACTTCCAGAAAGTATCTGCGGGTCCTCATCCCAGGACCATTAAAACTAGGCAAGGAATGTTTTTACCAGAAATCTAGATGGAGCTTTTTGGCAGACAAAACAAAGAGAGAAAACAGAGGACTGGCTCCTATCTCTTGCTCCCTGAAGAATCAGCACTTCTTGGGTACAAAACATGCCAGTTCTCTCTGAGTGCATTAGAAGGTGGGAAATAGGAAAGGCCGGACCTGTAGGGCCCATCCCCAGCCTGGCCTCTTCCACCTTACAAACATCATTCCCCCACCACCTTGTACACACACACACACACACACACACCCGTGTACAGAAAGAATCCTTTAGGGTTGGTGGGTAGTGAGGTACAGTGCTTGCCAGCTCCAGAAATGTCCCTGAGCCAGTGACACACCCCTCAAGAGCTGTCCCAGGGTTCATAGGGCACATCCACAAGCAATGTGAGGCCAGCTTTTCCGCGCTGAGGAGCTAGGACTCTCACTCTGTCCTGGGCATCCTCTGCCATCAGTCCCTGCAGGCGCGACCTCCTCATACAATGGTCTGAGTAGCAAGTAGCTAGGAGAGGGGATGTGGGAAGCTGACAGCAGCTGGTCCCGCCACAGAGTTTGTATGACGTGACACTCCACCCACTGGTCCCCACCCCCCCTCACCAGTGAGTCGTCATCACAATTGCTCTTAAGGGACATTTATTTCATCGAGGGGTATGTGGCTGGCCCAGCCGGTAGAGCATGTGACTCTTGATCTTAGGGTCGTGAGTTCAAGCCCCACATTGGGTGTAGAGCTTACTTTACAAAAAAAAAAAAAAAAAGACATTTCGTCAAAACTATAGAAGTGTGGCCCATTTGGGACCATAAGGTAGAAGGTGACTTTGTCCGGGCAACAGTGCACGAAGCAGTCCTCCGGTGACCCTGAAGCTGGCATGCTGGCCCCGAACTACCTGCTTCCAAGGGAGGAATCCCCTTCCCCTCTCTTGGAAGCACTGGTATTTGTAGTACATGCCATCGCCGGGACATGAATCCTCAACAATACGTCAGACTGCTCTGCCTTGGCCAATGCGAGTGTCATTCAATGGGAGACACATGGGACCGGCTGGGGGCGGGCAGTGAATGGCAAATGAAGGGGGCCGGAGGGAACGGGGGCAAGGAAAGACAGAGGGTGACAGGAGGGAGGTGGACGAGCAGAGTGGAGTGAAAGTGGGTAGTGTGGAGCCACACGAGGGAATGCCTATGCATTCGATTTTCAATTAATCGGAGATTATGGATGAGACTGAGTAAGTGATGGGAAATTGAGGCATGGGCTAAAGTGACCAAAGGGGAAAGTGGGAGCAGACTGAGTGAATGGAGCAATTCACGGCAGTGAACGTGAATGGAGTCGATAAAGCAGGAGAGTGCAAGTTGTTTTGAGCACTAAGGACCAGAGTGCGAATAAACGATGGTTTATGGGGCATGTGAAGGGTGAGAGAGGTGAATTTAGGCGGAGCGTGGGAGGCGTCCCCTGTGTGTCCATCTCTAACAGAGGGAAAGACGGTGAGGGTTGTCCAGCTCTCTGGCTTCTGTGTTCCAGAATCTACTATGTGGTGTTTGCTCACAGGGCCCAGAGTTCCAGAAGGCCCCTAGTTCTGAACAGGGCGGCGTCTGAGTCTGGAGCAAAGAGCTGGCTAGGAGGGCCTACGGGTGTGATCATGCGGGCCTGGGCCACTGTGGCGGTGACTCTGGCCACGCTGACGGTCGCCGCCGTGGATGCGAAGATCTATGAACGCTGTGAACTGGCAAAGAAGCTGGAGAAGGCGGGCCTCAATGGCTTCAGGGGCTATAGCATTGGAGACTGTGAGACTCCAGCTGCCCCAAGTCCCACCCACACCCCCCGCTACTCACCACACTCAGACCCAGGCCGCTCCTTCTCATTTATCACCTCCCTAGGCCAGGGAGTGATCCTCTCGGCCGCCCCCTCACTGACTTGCTCTCATGTCCTTACCATCATTGCCTTCACAACCGGTCACCCTCATCTCTACTGTCCACACCGTCACTACCATCAGAGTCATCAAAAATACCATCACCCCTTGCCATCCCTCGTATCTCACCAGAATCACCAACCTCAACACCACCAGCAAACCAAGATCGTCACCCCCATCCCCTCCCCTTCTCCTACCACCTGCCAGTCCCAGGACTCATGCCTACCTCCTATCTACCCCCTCCCTGCCCCAGGGCTGTGCATGGCACATTATGAGAGTGGCTTTGACACCTCCTTCGTGGACCACAATCCTGACGGCAGCAGCGAATACGGCATTTTCCAGCTGAACTCCGCCTGGTGGTGTAACAATGGCTTTACACGCACCCAGAACCTCTGTCACATGGATTGTCGAGGTGAGGCAGCACTGGGGACACCCCAAAGCCCTGCCCGGCCCCACTTCCCAACACACAGAGTGTAAGGTTGCCTAAGCCATACTCTCCAGTAACAAGCAGAAAAATGATAGGGAAAGGAGCACAGTTACCTGGGATGTCAGAGACACCACATCCCGTAACCTTACCAACTACGCAGAGATATTGTCCGGGTCAGGAGGGCTCAGAAGTCCTATACCTCCCCAAGAATGGAGGCTGCAGGTTTCAGGGACTCGGAAAATAGGAAACTTAGCTCCATGTGGAATGGACAGGGAGGTTGTCCTGATTTGGGGTTGAGGTTGTTCAGGCCCTGAGGGAAGAAACACACATCTGGCTGTAGGAACAGATATAAGGAATATCTGTGCAGAAAGGAGAGAGCGTTCCAGACAAGAGCGTGGTGGTATTGAGGGCAAAATGTAATAGTGGTAGTCGTTTGGGGCTGGCCAAAATGGTGCTTGGGTTGTCCAAGATAAACCAAAATGGGGACTGAGGTCATTAGGGGCCAGGCCAAATGGAGGTTGAAGCTGTCCAAGTCTGGATCGGCCAGCTTGAAGGTTGACATTGTCCAGGACTAGCCACCATGGAGGCTGAAGCTGTCTAGGACAGGGTAACATGAATAGTAAGGTCTCTCAAGACTAACTAAAATAAAGGCTAAGGTTGTTCACTTTGAGCCAACATGGAAGCCGAGGTAGTCCAGGACCAGCTATAATGGAAGTTGCAGTCCTGGAATGGTCAACATGGAGGTTGCAATTATTTATAACAAGTCAAAATGGCAACTGAGGTTGTCTGGGACTGGTCAGCCTGGTGGTGGAGATCATTAACCAGTCAGCAGGGCAGTGAAGGTCGCCCTGGTTGAGCAGTTGGGATCACCTAGCATCAAGCACCATGATGACTGAGGTTGAATGGAACTAGCCAGCACGGAGACTGAGGCCACTTGTAACCAAAGTGGCAGCTGAGGTTCTCCAAGACCTGACAACATAGTGTTTGAAGTCACCGAGACTGACCAACCTTACAGCTGAGTAGCTTCCCAACCAGCTGGCATGGGGGTTAAGATGATGTCGGACCGGCTGCCGTTGCAGCTGAGTTCATCCATAACCACACGAGATTACAGTTGAAGTCATCCAGAACTGGCCAACGTAGAGTCTGAGGTTGTCAGGACCAGGCAGTAAGATGGTTAAGGGCGGTAACCAGTTCATAACCAGGCAGGATGACAAGTCAAGATCATCTAGGATCTGTGAATGTGAGTTAAGGTTCTACAGAACCAGCCAACATGGCAGTTGAGGTCATTCATAACCAGCTGACAAGTGAAGTCAAGGTCATCTAAAATCAGTCGGCATCGTGGTTGAAGTTATTCAGGCTCCAAGGAATCCAGAACCCCGGGGCCCGCCATACACTGTCGCCCTGCCCCCAGTATACCAGATCACTATGTCCCTCTCTCCCCTCCCCACCTAGACCTGCTCAACCGCCATATTCTAGATGATATCTTGTGTGCCAGGCAGGTGGTGTCCTCACAGAATGGTATGACTGCTTGGTAAGTTCATAGGGGTGGCTTGGATCCTGGGCAGCTGGGATAATGGCACTGCCACCTTATCAGCCTGTCTGCTTCACCCTCCTCCTCTCCCTTCATTTCCCAGGGATTCATGGATCCGGCACTGTTCTGGCCATGATTTATCTGAATGGCTCAAGGGATGCAAAATGCATGCGAAATCTGACACAAAGAAAATTAGTAATTCATGACTCAGTTTCCCAGAAGTAGAAATTTCCTTTTCCTTTCTTTTCTTTCTTCTGTGGTTTTAATAAAGAATGGTATCTATAAATGACGCAAGAGTCCTCTGATGCCTAACTCTCTTTATTTTTCCAATAGCTGGAGGCACCCCCGTTTAATCACTACCTGCATACATTCAAAGCTCTAGTCAGGGACACCATATTGCTCGGGGCGAAGGTAAGAACATAGCCTCTCCTGAGTTCAATTACCATCTTTACCACTTAGAAGCTGGGTTGCATCGGGCAAGGCATTTAACTTCTCTGTGCCTCCGTTTCCTCATTGGCAAGACGAGGGTGATACTGGTAGCGATGATTTCATGGGCTTGGTGGGAGAGTTCAATGAATGAATGTTTGGAAAGCACCTAGGGTGCTTGATGCGCAAGGCAGCCATCGGTCTGAACATGGAAGGGTGGGATGAGGGGCTATGAAAATTCGCTTTACTCAAAAAGCAGTCACTCCAAAGTCTTTAATTAAGGTAGATACAGCCTCTCCAGGGAAACTAAGATTGGTTTCAGCTTACACAGGAAACTCAGTGGGAATTAAAGTGTTCACATTCTCCTACATCCTCCCGTATCTCCCTATTGTAATACTGGGCCCCGCACTCCCTCTTTCATAAGTAATCCTAAATTTCGAATGACAGGGTGTGGGAATCTAGGCCAGGAATTCAATGGATGCACAGGGTAGCAATTTCTTTTTTACGGAATGACTGGATTTGGGTCTGTGTCTTGGGCAGAGAATTTAGGAATTTAAACTTGCCACTCTTTTTCACTGTACGGGCCCCATCAGAAGCAACCACCCCTGTGAGAAAGCAGTCCCTCATGACTTTTGTACTTTTTGATTGATATTCACCTACCCAGAGCTTTGTTTTCTGTGTTTACTTCATCCAAGGTAAGCACAGATGATCATTAAAGCAGATATCCACCAGTGGAAGAACGACCGAGCCCCCTTCCTTAATGCCAATTTCATTTCTCCTGCCTTCAGCCCCAACCAGCCTGGATGGCCCAATTTCACCTTTCCCTGGGGATCCATAAAGGATACCATCACTCTGGGTACTGATTTCTGTATTCATCAAAAGCAGCAAAAATGAACTGTGTTGAATTTAAGTAAAAAGCAGATCTCCTAAAAGCCTATCAGGTAGCTTAAAATCCTTTTAAAATCCTTTTTAAAAAGATTATTTATTTATTGAGAGAGAGAGAGAGCACACAAGCAGGGGGAACAGCAGGCAGAGGGAGAAGCAGGCTCCCTGCTGAGCAAGGAGCCTGATGCAGGACTCGATCCCAGAACCCTGGGATCATGACCTGAACCCTAGACAGACACTTAACTGACTGAGCCACCCAGGCGTCCCTAAATAAAAAATCTTTAAAAAAATTTATCCCATAGGAGTCCTGTATATAGGGGACGTGTAATGCAGAAACCACTCATGTGCTCTGAGGAAGTGGGTTTACAAATCTATTACTTTCATGACCTCACTCCTCAGGCACGTTTTTCTCTTTAATGGATGTAGTTTGCCTCACGTGTCTATTTTGGTTTTTCTGGTGCCTCTCCAGCTGGTCAACTTGCCAGACTTCTAGAAAGAAGAAGAAACCATTCCCTGTGAATATACCTTTTGTTAGAAGCAGACCTCTGGGGGCGCCTGGGTGGCTCAGTGGGTTAAAGCCTCTGCCTTCAGCTCAGGTCATGATCTCAGGGTCCTGGGATTGAGCCCCGCATCGGGCTCTCTGCTCAGCGGGGAGCCTGCTTCCCTCTCTCTCTGCCTGCCTCTCTGCCTACTTGTGATCTCTCTGTCAAATAAACAAACAAAAAAATTAAAAAAAAAAAAAGAAGCAGACCTCTGAAAGGTTGACTTATTTTCTTTTAGGTCTAGATATCAGTCAGAAAGGAATTCAAATTACATGTCTCCTATACTCTGAGCTTGAGGGAAAGAAAGCACAAATTGCTCTAACAGAAATTGGAACAAGAAAGTAATGATAAATATAAGTGACTTTGATTAAGAAAAATACCTTAAAACGGAAGAGAGAAGGTGAAAATAGGTTTAGAGAGCCATGAGTGGGGAAGAGGGATTTTGAAAGGTAGTAGATCCAGGATTTGGAGGAAGGGGACTCAAACAGAAGAGCCTCTCGGGAAGGCTGAAAATGGGGCGCCTGGGCCGCTCAGTCGGTTAGACAATCGATCCTGGTTTCAACTCGGGTCATGATCGCAGGGTGATGAGATCGAGCCCCAGGTCAGGCTCCACACTGAGCATGGAGCCTACTTGGGATTCTCTCCCCCTCTCTCTGCTCTGCCCTGACCTGCTCATGTGCGCATGTGCACTCGCTCTCTCTTGCTCTTAAAAAAAAAAAAAAAAAAAAAAAAAAGGAAGGCTAAAAACAACTGAGGTGACCAAGAGAATAAGCAGGACGAGGCAGATCGCAGTCTAGTTCCTCACCACTTCATTCCAAGATTACCATGAGATAAGGAATTCCAAAAACAATTTGGAGTTAGCAAAAAAAGAAAAAAATAAGGTCATATCCTTGAGGAAGATATTTCTCAGCTTCTAAGGACATCGAGCCCTCGCTCACCCATTGCGGTCTTACTCATCATCTCCACCTGTCCGTTTCTTATTTACCTGTTAGACTCGAACTTGAAATTTCTCTATGATCCGAAGTCCTCTCTTCTCCGAACAAGTGATCACATCTGGTTCGGTAACAGGATACCCTGCAATGGAAATGATACATGACTTAGGCACACATCCATGTGGGTTTCATGGCCTCAAGGTAATTAGGAAGGTACATCTTTATAAGTATAAATTTCACACGAGAGATGAACATACAAATACCTTATTCAGTCTAAAAGGGATTAGGAATCTTGACTCCCTGGAACTTGAGGTCAAAGTATTGAAACACTTCAGAGGTGGAAAGTTATCCTATTTGTACACTGTGAATCACGCAGGGAAGCCTTGCTCACCCAGAGACCAAATGGCTATAGCTCTTTACCATCACGGCTCTGTAAAGTGTCCTCTGAGAAGATTCCAGAAGATTGCACTCCTCCTGGGTGAGGTCCACAGCCACACCCTCAAATGACATCTATCCCTGTAATCGCATCCTTCTATTCGATCTGTTTGATAGAAATTTACATGATGATATATTTTAAGATACAGGGAATATTCTTCAGAGAGAGGCTACTGTTTAATAATTTCCAGAAAGTTTTCTCGGAGATATTTGCAATAGCTATCTCTAGCGAAGGACTTTTATACAATAGAAACCATAGGGGTGCCCGGGTGGCTTAGTTGTTAGGCATTTGCCTTCGCCTCAGGTCATGATCCCAGGCTCCTGGGATCGAGCCCTGCATTGGGCTCTCTGCTCAGCAGAAAGCCTGCTTCTCCCTCTCCCACTCCACCTGCTTGTGTGCCCTCTCTCCCTGTGTCTCTCTGCTAAATAAATAAATAAATAAATAATCGAAAGGGAAAAAAAAGAAGAAAAGGTACTCAACATCTTCAGTTACTCGGGGAAATACAAATTTAAACCACAATGAGATATAACTATATACCAACCGAGTGGCTAAAATTAAGACCAAAACCCAAATGTTGGCAAGGGTATGCAGCAACTGGAACTCTCATATACTGCTAGTGAGAGTAAACTATAAAATAGTACAGCCATCTTGGAGGACATTTTAGCTAAATCTATTAATGCTGAGCGTACACCTAACCTAGGACCCAGCAATCCCACTCCTACCTATATATCCAATGGAAATTCACACACATCAAGACATGTACAAGAATATCCATGGAAGTACTATCTGAAATAGCCCAAATGGAGACACCCACCAGCTGCAGAATGGATAAACAACTGTGATGCATTTATACAATAGAATAGGACACAGTAATGGAAAAAACTAATGATACACAAAACAAGGATGAATCTCAAAAACATAATAACTGAAAGAAACGAGACGCAAAAGAATAATGTGTGATTCCATCCATGTGACATCCAAGAACAGGCAAAAATAATCTATGCTTAGAGAAATCAGCAAGCCGTTACCCAGGAGTCAGGATGGTGACTGGAAGTGGCGTGGAGGCTTCTGGGTGACTTCTCACTTCCTGTTTCTTGATTCATGTACTGATTGCCCAGGTGTTTCCAATTTGTAGTTCATGAAAGTGTACAGATTATACACTTTTCTCTGTATGCTACACTTCAACAAAATGTCACCCTCCAATTCTTATCTAAGTAATATTCCCATAATATTTCCGTAAAAAGTCGTGCCTGGGTGGCTCAGTCGTTAAGCATCTGTCTTCGGCTCAGGTCATGATCCCAGGCTCCCTCCTCAGCAGAAAGCCTGCTTCTGCTTCTCCCTCTCCCTCTCCCCCTGCTTGTATCCCTCTCTCGCTGCCTTTCTCTCTCTATGTCAAATAAATAAATAAATAAATAAAATATTTTCGTAAAAAGTAAGACAAAGATATAAGAACAACAACAAAAAAAGATTTAGGAACCTACAGGAAAGGGGCACCTGGCTGACTCAGTCAGTAGAGCATGACGGTTGATCTCAGGGTTGTGAGTTAAGCCCCACCTTCGGTGTAGAGATTATTTAAAAAAAAACTTTTAAAAAAAAGAACCCGCAAAAAAAAAAAAAAAAAAAGAACCCGCTTGGAAAACAGCATTGTACGTAAAAGAACAATTCACCAAAAGAGGAAAGAATATGAAAAGATACTCAACCTCAATGCTAACTAAATAAACACCAACAAAAGAAATGAGATATTTTAACTATCGAATGGCAAGGATCAAAAACATGACAAAAGGATTAGAAAGGGAGAAAGGGTATTTTCATTCATAGCTAGAACTAGAGTATTATGCTAAATGAAATAAGGCAGTCAGAGAAAAACAAATACGTGACCTCATTCATAAGTGGAATTTAAGAAACAAAACAAACGAACAAAGGGGAAAAAAGAGAGCCAAACCAAGAAACAGACTCTTAAGAATAGACAACAAACTGATGGCCACCAGAGAGGAGAGAAGTGGGAGAATGGGGGAAGTACGGGATGAGGATTATAGAGTCCACGTCTCATGATGAAAAAAATTAAAAATTGATGCCTGGGTGGCTCACTCAATTCAGCATCTGCCTTCGGCTCATGTCAGATCTCAGGGTCCTGGGATGGAGCCCGCATCGGGCTCCCTGCTCAGCGGAAGTCTGTTTCCCCCTCTCCCTCTGCCTCTCCCCAACCCCCCCACCTCCAATTTCGCACGCGCTCTCTCCCTCAGATAAATAAATATAATCTTTTAAAAAAAGGAAACAGAAAAAGTTTTAAAAATAAAAGTACTGAAAACAAACTAGAGAATAATGAGGAAAAAAATTTTTTTAAAGATTTTAATTTTATTTATCTATTTGTCAGAGAGAGAGAGGGAGAGAGAGCACAAGCAGGCAGAATGGCAGGCAGAGGCAGAGGAGAAGCAGGATCCCTGCTGAGCAAGGAGCCTGATGTGGGACTCGATCCCAGCACCCTGGGATCATGACCTGAGCCAAAGGCAGCAGCTTAACCAACTGAGCCACCCAGGCGTCCCAGGAAAATTTTTAAAAAAACAAAAAATGAAACATCTCTTTCCACCAAAAATAAACGAAATAAATTCAAAATGTGGTATCCAAGATCTATAAAGAACTCCTCCAACTCAACACTCACAAAACAGATAATCACATCAAAAAATGGGCAGAAGACATGAACAGACACTTCTCCAAAGACATACAAATGGCTAACAGACCATGAAAAAATGTTCATCATCTTTAGCCGTCAGAGAGAATCAAATCAAAACCACACTGAGATACCACCTTCCACC
>CM052801.1:36990851-37017198 GCA_028533885.1 Nasua narica
AAGAAGCAGATGCAGTACAAAGAAGGGCCACATGTACCCCAATGTTCATAGCAGCAATGGCCACAATTGCCAAACTGTGGAAAGAACCAAAATGCCCTTCAACAGATGAGTGGATAAGGAAGATGTGGTACATCTATACAATGGAATATTATGCCTCCATCAGAAAGGATGAATATCCAACTTTTGTATCAACATGGACGGGACTGGAAGAGATTATGCGGAGTGAAATAAGTCAAGCAGAGAGAGTCAATTATCTTATTGTCTCACTTACGTGTGGAGTATAAAGAAAATCATGGAGGGCATTGTGAGAAGGAAGGGAAGAGTGAATGGGGAGAAATCGGAGGGGCGATGAACCAGGAGAGACTCTGGACTCTGAGCAACAAACTGAGGGGTTTGGAGGTGAGGGGTGGGGGGGGGTGAACCTGGTGGTGGGTATTGAGAAGGGCACGTATTACATGGAGCACTGGGTGTGGTGCATGAACAATCAATCTTGTAACACTGAAAAAAATAAACATATTTGGGGGAAAAAATAAAAGAAAAAAATGTGACAGAAGGATTAGGAAGCGTATTTTCATTCATTAGTGGGAGTATGAACTCGCACAAACTTTTCAAAAGGCAATTTGGCAAGGTCTGTGAAGGCTTCAAAACGTGCCCAGCTTTTGAACCAGAAATTCTAGAAACGCTCAGCAGAGTACAAGATAGAGGACAAGAAAGATTACCATCATGCTCTGCATCATGGCACATTCATACAAGACAAAACTATGCAACTGTTAAAAATATCGGACTCGGGGCGCCTGGGTGGCTCAGTCGTTAAGCGTCTGCCTTCGGCTCAGGTCATGATCTCGGGGTCCTGGGATCGAGCCCCGCATCGGGCTCTCTGCTCAGCGGGGAGCCTGCTTCTCCCTCTCTCTCTGCCTGCCTCTCTGCCTACTTGTGAGCTCTCTCTCTGTCAAATAAATAAATAAAATCTTTTAATCAAAAAAAGAAAATAAAGTACTTAGTAGAGTGCCCAGTGCAGTGCAGACTCTTTCCCTTTTAGCTCCTGTTCCTGCCAGTCATACCACCCTCCTCTTCATCCGTATTATCGTTATCATTACTCCTACTACCTTCATCAATATTACCATGTAAAGAGAAAACAGGGAGTTGTGAAACAGTTTGTATAGTATGTGTAGTATAGTATAGTATGTGTAGTATAGTATAGCAAATTTATAGTATGTATAGTATAGCAAATTTTAGCAAAGGAAGGTCTACAGCAACGATTTGCTTTTGTGCATATGTAAATATAAAGAAGGGACCGAGAGAGGTGTCGATGGAAATCAAATTTACCATTGAACTGGTTATCTGGAATGAGTGATGATATGAGACCTTGAGATATTTTCTCGTTTTAGATTGTACATTCCTAAAAGAGTCTGAGTTTTTGGGTGCCACTTCTTTTGGAGTGAGAGGGAAAAATGACAAAGCAATATAGACATTTTTAAAAAGGGCAAAAGGGAGGGGTGCCCGGGTGGCTCAGTCGGCTCTCGCGTCAGATCTCTGGGTCCTGGGATTGAGCCTTATGACCAGTTCCCTGCTAGAGGGAGTCTGCTTCTGCCTCTCCCTCTGCCCCTCCCCTCGCTTGTGCGTGCTCTCTCTCTCAAATGAATTTAAAAAATACATACATACATACATACAAAGGGCAAAAGGGAAAGAACTAAATATAGTCAGTGACATCATGAATTCTCAGCCTGAAAAGGAAAAAAGGCAGACCTTTGGATTGCTCCGGCTTTGCCGAAATCCCCGATGAGGAAAAAAAACATATTGGAGGGGAGATGGGTGGGAGGATGAGTGAAACAGAGAAAGGAGATTAAGTAGTATAAAGGGCCTGTTATAAGTAAGTCCAGGAGAGAAAAGTACAGCATAGGGAATATCGTCCATAATACCGTAATAACGTCGTCAGGGGACAGATAGTGACTACATTTAACTCTGGTAAGCACTGCGCAATTGTCAAATCAATATGTTGTACCTCTGAAACTAATATAACATTGTATGTTAAATTATACTTCAATTTAAAAAAAATACTGGAAAATAATTTGGAGGGTATGGGGTGTACTGGTTCTTTTTTCTTTAAAGATTTTATTTATTTATTTGAGAGAGAGAGACAGTGAGAGAGGGAATACAAGCAGGGGGAGTGGGAGAGGGAGAAACAGGCTTCCTATTGAACAGGGAGCCCCACTCGAGGCTTGATCTCAGGACCCTGGGATCACGATCCGAGCTGAAGGCAGATGCTTAACCGACTGAGCCACCCGGGCGCCCCCGTTTACTGGTTATTTCTTGATCGTTAAGGTTTTATCCCTGTATTGACTCGAAACATGAGAGCTGCTTGTGCTGAAATGGCTCTGGTTTCCTGAAGCATCACATCCCTTTAGTTCTGTCTTAGCAGGACACCTTTGGCTGGTATGAAGACATATTTTAAGTCACACTCAGAGCAATCGTTTCCCTGTGATTATCACAAGATTGCTGATGAGGACATGGCTGACCCACTAGAGAATTATCTTGAGACCTCAACATCAGGAAATCTTTGCTTCTGAGGGAGTGGCTTACTTTCTCTCTATGGGTAAGATAAATAAAACAAGTGAGTGTTTCTCCCCTATATGTCACAGCTTCCAGGAGGCTCAGAAAAAGAACTGTAGCTCAAAAAAAAAAATTAAAATTGAAAAAAAGAACTGTAGCTCAATGTAATTATGTAGGATCCTAGGACCTACATATATACATATCAACCTTGCTTTGGTATTGCTCTATTTCCCTTATCCTAACTTTTTATGTGTTTATACATGTACATTTTATGGTATAAATAATAATGCCAGACCCATATATAAAGCTTATTATGTGTGTGCCAGGCATTGTTCTAAACACCTAATATTTTTAAAAATATTTTATTTATTTGAGAGAGAGAGAGCGAGCATAGAGGGAGAGAAGGAGGCAGAAGAAGACTCCCCTGCTGAGCAGGAATCTCAAGGCAGGGCTCGATCCCAGGACCTTGAAATCATGACCTGAGCTGAAGGCAGACGCTCAACCAACTGAGGCACCCAGGTGCCCCCTAAACACTTAATATTAACTCAGTTGATCTTCACCAACAACCATAAAGATCTTCACCAACAACCATCATCATTTTACGAATGGGGAAACTAAGCTACAGAGAAGTCAGAGACCTGCCTAAGCTCACAAAGCTATTCTGAGCATTCTGGCCCCAGAGCCTGGGCTCTTAATCACTACACGTTACTGCTTCTTTGCTTCTAAGTGTTTTAACATGGGTTAAAGGGAGAGGGGAGCAAATAAGAACTTACCTGGACACTAGTCATGTCTGCCTTATGGAGAGAGGGCAGTGGCCTAGAAAAGCAAAGCTGTCGAGAGCGGAGAGAAGAAAAGAGAAGATTTTGTAATAGCATGGGAAACTGGAAAGTTCACCAAATCATCAGGCTGGCAATCCATAAACGCCAGCTGGTCAAATGACCCTGCTGTAGCCAACACAAAACAGGAAAGAACATTCTTTTGCCCCACAGAGCCCCATCACTCCACAACACCGCTCTGTCATGGAACTCACAGACCTCCCAGCACTCACCCTCACCCATCACTGACTCTAGACACCCCCCATCACTCCCAATACCCTCATTATCACCCCACGCCCCCCATGACGCACCCCACTGATCCCCATCCCCGACGCCAGAGACCTCCCATCACACACCCCACCCCCTTAACACCCCATCCTTCATTCCTCACCCCCACTCCGCAGACCCCATCACTCACCTTAGAGGGCCCCCCATCACTCACCCCAGAGACTCTCACGACCCATCTCTGAGGCCCCCTCCAAGTACTCACCTGGCGACGTCGCGCCTTTACACCGCCCGCACTCGCACGTGCCGCTCCGCCCGCAGACCCGCACAGTCTCCCCGCCGCTCCGAGTGAACCGTCCGCCCTCCATCCCCTCCTCTTCCCTATTTCCTCCTGGATTCTGGCGAGATCCACCTGCAGTTTCCCCCAAATCGGGCACCAGTTCCTACAACAACCACTCTCACGGTCCTTTGGCCCGCAGTCAGGAGGGTCCGGCTTTGTTCCGCGCATGCGCAGTTGCCCCCGCTGAGGCCTTCGGGGCCGGCAGCCAGTGGCAGCGCCGTACGTGTGTGGTTCTGTGGCGGCCTTGACTGCTGCGCTGGTGGGGGGGGGGGGCAGAGAAATGGCCGCTCCAATAAACCGGTTTGTCAGGGAGCAGACATCTTTCAAAAGTGCCAATTCCGTACAGCGGAGATCGGTTCCTCTGAAAGTTCAGAAGAGATGGGCTTTCGGGGGGACTTGGAAAACTTGCCATGAGCGAGGCCCTTGGCGCAAAGGCTAGTGATGGGCGAGTTACGCGCGTGGTTGCGGGTGTGATGGGAACTGATCTAGACCAACGTGGGGCTGAGGACAAGACCACCCCCTCCGTGGGAAGATGCCAAGGCGGAGGTAGGGGTGAGGAGACCGGGAGTAGTACAGATATCCCCGTGAACTCTTAGTGGGAAGAAGGGAGGCAAACGAGGAATGATCCCTTCCTCTACCCCTGGGGAAATGGGGAGAAAGTGTAGGGGTGCAAGAAGGTAACACTGGGGAGATGGGGGTGTGGAGAACCGGGGAAGTACAGTCCTTCTGATACTATTCAGCTAGCGGTCCTCTTTTGGAGATACCACTAGCCCAGATGGGGGAAATTTCGTCCTCTCCAGAAAGAGACAAGTGAAGAAAGTGACGAGGGTAAACAGAAGTGCAAGGAGAGCCAGAGACAGAAAGCTGGGAGGATTGGGACGACCGGGAGGTCCTAGTCAGAGATTAAATAAGAATCCAAACCTGACAGTGATCCACATTCCATCCCCCTTCCAGGCATCTACCCTCAGAAAGTTGTGGGAGGGTCGAGATGCCAGGGTCTGAGTCCCGTGGGCCCAGGTCCCGGGCCTCGGGGTCTCAGTTACCTGTGGAGGAACAACCAGGACAGTGTGCTCAGTTTCTGGATCTTAAACACTCTACCCTATTAATCACATTCTACCACTTAGTCTTGTGAAAGGCAAAATGCACAGAATAATTAAGGAGATTTTTTTTTCCAGGCTATTGCAATGGGGAAAACTCGTTAATGAGGAACATCTCAAAGGCAAGGAAAGGGACCTGGGGTTTTATAGAGTGTTAAATAACAAAACTTAACCAAGTGAATTTGAAAATCTAATTGGTTTTATTAAATGGTTCATGAATCAGACCGAAGCCGCCCCCCCCCATGCAAGTATAGAGGTGCTCTAAGGAGTTGTAAAAAAAAAAAATGGTGCGTTTTTACAGAAAGATGAGGACAAGAAAGTTATTAACAAAAGAAAAGGATTGTTCCAGGCCAGGCCTCGCTCTAGGGGGAAAAGCAAGGTGCCTTTTTTTCTTTTTAACATACAATGTATTATTTATTTCAGGGGTACAGCTCTGTGATTCATCAGTCTTACACAATTCATAGCGCTCACCATAGCATATACCCTCCCCAATGTCCATCACACAGGCACCCCATCCCTCCCACCCCCCTCCCCTCCAGCAACCTTCAGTTTGTTTCCTGAGATTAAGAGTCTCTTATGGTTTGCCTCCCTCTCTGGTTTCGTCTTTCATTTTTCCCTCCCTCCTCCTATGAGCCTCTGTCCTGTTTCTCAAATTCCTCCTATCAGTGAGATCATAAGATAATTGTCTTTCTCTGATTGATCGATTTCGCTTAGTCTAATACCCTGTAGTTCCATCCACGTTGTTGCAAATGGCAAGATTTTGGTTTTTGATGGCTGTGTAATATTCCATATATATATTCCAATATTCCATATATATATGGAATATTACACAGCCATCAAAACCATATATATATATATATATATATATATATATATATATATATATATGCCACATCTTTATCCATTCATCTGCTGATGGACATCTGGGCTCTTTCCATAGTTTGGCTATTGTGGACATTGCTGCTATAAACATTTGGGGTACACGTGCCCCTTTGGATCACTACATTTGTATCTTCAGGGTAGATACCTAGTAGTACAATAAAAGCAAGGTGTCTTGTCCTGCAGATTACCTCACCTTTTTTAGGAGGGGTATGGAAAGGGCTCAAGTGGCAGATTTATTGATGTGGATTGAAAAATTCCTGGCTGTCCGGTTAAGACTATACTTCTGCAGGAGGTTGAAACTGCAATTAGATTATGCCTTTGGGGGATACAAAAATGCAGATTCAATGGGGTACATGCGCCCCAATGTTTATAGCAGCATTATCAACAAGCCAAACTATGGAAAGAGCCCAAATGTCCATCAACTGATGAATGGAGAAAGATTATATATATATATAATTATATGTGTATATATGTGTATATGTTATATTAATGTGTATATGTTTATATGTGTATATGTTATATATAATATATTTTATATATATAATCCATTATAATGGATTATATATATATAATGGAATGTATATGTTATATAAATGTATATGTATACATGTATATACATATTATATACGTGTGTATGTTATATTATATATATATTCATTATATCCATTATAATGGTTTATATATAATGGAATATTAGCCCTCAAAAAGAATGAAATCTCGCCATTTGCAATAACATGGATGGAGCTAGAGTGTATCATGCTAAGTGAAATAAGTCAGTCAGAGAAAGACAAATACCATATGATTTCATGCATATGTGGTATTTAAGAAGCAAAACAGATGGACATAGAAGGGGGAAAAGAAAATAAGGAGAGAAGGAAACCAGCCATAAGTGACTCCTAATGATAGAGAACAAACCGAGGGTTGATGGAGGGAAGTGGGTGGGGGATGGGCTAGATGGGTGATGGGGATTAAAGAGGGCACTTGTGAAGGAGCCCTGGGTGTTGTATGTAAGTGATGAATCACTGAATTCTACTCCAGAAGCCAATATCGCACTTTATGTTAAGAAAATGTAAATAATTTTTAAAAGATTATGTCTTTGGTCTAAGTGACACCATTTTGAGCCTATGGAGTTTTTTCGAACAAGAGGCAGATAAAAAAAGAGTCATTCTTGAGTCAGAAAGGACAGAGGTCTTACCTTGGAATATGCAAAGGCATTGGGAATTGCTGTGGACTAAATTGTGTACCCCTCCAAATTCATATGTTGAAGCCCTGACCCCAAGAATGATGATATTTGGAGATGGGACCTTTGGGAGGTTAATTAAGGCTAGATGAGATCTTAAAGTGGGGCCTAGATTGGATGGGATTAGCATTTTTAGGAGAAAGACCTATGCCACACAACAAAGAGGTCATGTAGGGACACATTGAGAAGGTGGCTCTTGGCAAGACTGGAAGAGAGTTCTCCCCAGGAATCAAATCAGCGAGTGCCTAGGTCTTGGATTTCCCAGCTACCAGAACTGTGAGAAACTAATTTCTGTTGTTTAAGCCCCCCAGTCTATGGATTTTGTTATGGCAGCCCGAGCCAATACTGGGAACTTTGCGGTTCTCCATTTTCTGGAACACGAATGAGTGGGGGGTATTTCTTCTCCATCAGTGCTTTCCAGAACAGGACTCATTCGGATATAAAGTCTGACTCTGCCAGACCCCTCCATTCCAGCTCATCTTTGCCCCTCCTGGCTCCCATTCCTTCCTACTCTACCAATCATTCAAATTTTTTCCCTCCCACTATGCCCCAGATTTCCCCATCCGGTCCCACTATTTATTCACTTCCATTCACTCTGCTTCTTGGCCACCATTCATGCATACTGTATCCCATATTAACACCTTTTTTAAAAAATCCCACAAACAACCTTCTAGTGCAGAAGCACAGAAACAAACAGAAAAATCATTTTCCCAGTTAAACATATCCAGGTAGTGGTGATGTGTTTTCAGCTTGATATGGTAAGACGCTGGTGACCTTGATACAGCGTGAATATATGTGCAATCTCATATGCAATTCCTTACACGCCCAGCTTGGTTCTTCCCCAATGTCTCCTCTTGGAGTTGTACCTGATTTTATCACCAGTTTTCATTCAAACCCGTTGAGGAATAAGATAATTCTGATTATGTTTCTTGGCAAGGAATCGCTTGATCCTGAAGGTCTTGTGAGAAGACATGACAAGGAACAAAATCAATTGCACATGCCACAATAGCAGAGAAAGGGAGAGAGAATGAACACCTTTTTTTTTAATCGCAGTAAAATACATATAGCATGGAATTTATTATTTTTACTGTTTTAAAGTGTAAAATTCGGTGTCATTTAGTACATTCCCAATGGTGTGCAACCGTGACTGCTATCTAGCTGCAGACTATCTTCATCACCCTGAAACAAAACTCTGTAACCATAAAGCAGTCAGTCCCCATTCCCCCCTGTGCCCTCAGCTCCTACTTCCCACTAATCTGTTTTCTGTCTCTATGGATTTGCCAATTCGGGATATTTCATATGAATAGAATCATACACTACATGGCTTTTTGTGTCCGGCTTCCTTCACTGAGCATAATGGCCTCAAGATATATCCATGTGGTGTCATGTATCAGTAATCATTCTCTTTTATGGCTAAATACTCTATTATAGGGATAGACCACATTTGGTTTGTCCATTCATCAGTTGGTAGACATTTGGGTTGTGTCTACCTTCTGGCTATTGTGAATACTGCTACTATGAACATTTGTGTATAAATTTTTGTTTGGACACCTGTTTTCAATTTTATTGTGTATATACCTCGGAGTGGGCTTGCTGGACCATATGGTATTTCTATGTTTAACTACTTAAGGAACTATCGAACTGTTTTTCACTATGGCTACACTTTTACATTCCCACCAGCACCGTAGGAGGGTTCCAATTTCTCCACATCCTGCCCAACACTTGTCATTTTCTATTTGTTTTTATTATAGCCATTCCAGGAGGTATGAAGTGGTATCTCATTGTGGTTTTGATTTGCAGTTCCCTGATGACTAATGATGGTGAGGATCTTTTCATGTGTTTATGGGCCATGTGTATATCATCTTTGGGGAAATGTCCTTTCAAATCCTTTGCCCAGTTTTTAAATCTTTTTTTTTTTTTAACTAGGCTTCATGCCCAACATGGGGCTTGAACTCATGACCCTAAGATCAAGAGTCGAATGCTCCACTGATTAAACCAGCGAGGCCCTTTTGCCCATTTTTTAAAATGGATTTTTGTCTTTTATTATTAACTTGTATGAGTTCTTCATATATTTTGGATACTAAACCCTTATCAGATATCTGATTAGTAATACTTTCTCCCATTCTCTAATTTGTCTTTTTACTTTCCTCTTTTTTTTTTAAGATTTTATTTATTTATTTAGTAAGCAGAGCAGCAGGCAGAGGGGGAGAGAGAAGCAGGCTCTCTGCTGAGCAGGAAACCCAATGCAAGGCTCGATTCCAGGACCCTGGAATCATGACCTGAGCCAAAGGCAGCCACTTAACCAACTGAACCACCCAGGTGCCCCATCTTTTTACGCTCCTGATAATGTCCTTTGATGTACAGAAGTTTTCAGTTTTGATGAAGTCCAACTTACCTATCATTTCTTTGTTGCTGATACTTTTGGTGTCATATCTCAGAAGCTACTGCCAAATCCAAGGTCATGAAGATTTACTACTATATTTTTGTCAAGGAATTTTATACTTTTAGTTCTTATAATTAGGCCTTTGATACACTTTGAGTTAATTTTTATATGTGATGTGAGGTCAGGATCCAACTGCCTTCTTTTGTATATGGATATCCAGTTGTCCTCGCACATTGTTGAAGAGACTGTTCTTTCCCTCATCTAATTGTCTTGACACACTTGTTGAAATCAATTGACCATACATGGGTGCATTTGTTTCTAGACTTTCAGTTTTATTATATATATATATATGACATAAATATATCATATATTCATATATATAGCATATATATACTGGCATAAGGATATATATATATATACCCATACATGGGTGGGTTTGTTTCTGGACTGTCAGTTTTATTCCACTGATATATATCATATATTCATATATATATATATATATACTGGCATAAGGATAAATGTATACATGTATTATTATATTTTGTTATCCAAGTACCTTTGAAAAGATAATTGTACAAGTCAGCTCATGAAAAATGGGCTGGGGCAGCCCCCCATTGGCCCTGGCCTAAGAAATATACATATATGTCTATCCTTATGCCAGTTCCACACTGATTCAATTACTGTAGCTTTGTAATAAGATTTGAAATCAGGAAGTGAGAGTTCTCCAATTTTGTTCTTTTTCAAGAATGTCTTGGCTAGTTGGGGCTCTTTGCAATTCCATATAAATTTTAGGCTCTGCTTCTCCATTTCTGCAAAAAAGGCCATTGGAATTTTGATAGGGATTACATTAAATGTGTACATTGCTTTGGGGCATATTGCCATCTTCACAATGTTAAGTCTTCCAATCTGTGAACACTGGATGCCTTTCCATTATGTAAGTCTCTTTCATTTCTTTTACTGATGTTTTATACTTTTCAGTGCACAAGTCTTGCACCTGCTTAAATTTATTTCTAAGTAGTTTATTCTTTTTGGTCCTATTATGAATAGAATTGATTTCTTGTTTTTCCTTTTCGGACTGTTCATTGTCAGTGTATAGAAATACAAGTGCTTTTGTGTGTTGATCTTCTATTCTGCCACTTTGCTGAATTCAGTTATGAACTGTAATAGTTTTTTGTGGATTCTCTAGGATTTTATATATATAAGATGATAATATCTGGGAATAGAAATTGTTTTACTTCCATTCCAATTTGAGTGCCTTTAATTTCTTTTTCTTGACTGAAAATTGCTCTGGCTAGAACTCTGAGTACAATGTTTAAAAGAAGTGGCAAAAGTGGACCTCCTTGTCTTGTTCCTGATCTTAAGGAAATGCTTTTGTTCTTTCACTACTGAGTATGATGTTAGCTATGGGTTTCCCATAAATGTCTTTTATCAGGTTGAGGAAGTTCCCTTCTATTCCTAGTTTGTCAAAGGTTTTTTCACAAAAGGATGTTGGACTTTTGTCAAGTTTTTTTCCTGCATCAATGAGATGACATATTCTTATTAACATGTGGTCCAAGACATTTTCTAAGTTCAACTGTGATTTCTTCATGATTCATGAGTTATTTACAAGTATGTGACTTATCTTCAAACATTTGAGGATTTTCTAGTTATCTGCTATAGACATATAATTTAATTCCATTGTAATCAGAGAACATATACTGTTAAACTTCATCTTTTGAAATTTGTTGAGACTCTCTTTATATACCAGCATGGGATCTATTTGGGTAAATGTTCTTTGTGCACCTGAAAAGAATGTGAATTCTTCAGTTGCAAGGCATGGTGTTGTCTATGTACCAATTTTATGAAATTTGTTAATTGTGTTATTTAAATCCTTTATATCGGGGCACCTGGGTGGTTCAGTGGGTTAAAGCCTCTGCCTTCGGCTCAGGTCATGATCTCAGGTCCTGGGATCGAGCCCCGCATTGGGCTCTCTGCTCAGCGGGGAGCCTGCTTCTCCCTCTCTCTGCCTGCCTCTCTGCCTACTTGTGATCTCTCTGTCAAATAAATAAATTAAATATTTAAATAAATAAATAAATCCTTTATATCATTTCTGATTTTTTTCTGCTTCTTCCGTCACTGAGAGAGGTAGGTTAAAGTCCTTAACTGTGCTGGGGATTTGTCTATTTCTCCTTTTAATTCTATCAACTTTCACTTTATATATTTTGAACCTATGTGATTAGGTAATATAATAGGCAGAATAATGGACACCCAAAGATACCCTGCCCTAATTCCCAGCAACTGAGTGATGAGTTGCCATATACATGAATATGTTTTGTCACATGACAAAAGGGATTTTACAGATATAATTAAGATTATTAATCAGTTAATCTTAATGTAGAGAGATTATCCTGGATTACCCGTATGGGCCTGGTAAAATTACGTGAGCCCTTAAAAGCAGATGTTGGGGGGTGGAGGCAAGAAGATGACAGCAGAGTAGGAGGACCATAGGCTTGCCTCACCCCACAAACAAAACTAGATGACTATCAAATCATCCTAAATACCTCAAAAAACAACCTGAGGACTGACAGAACAAACTCCACAACTAAAGGGAGAAGAGACCACCTTGAAGAAAGTAGGAAGTTAAGAGACTTACTCTAGGGGACACAGGGATCATGGGTGCTGCAGAGGGAAAGGAAGGATGGTCACAGAGAAAGCCAAGAGAGAAGAACACAAAAGGAGGTTTCCCCAAAGTCATTGGCTTGGAAAACAAGAAGGGCTGAATTTCATGAGTTCTTGCAACCAGTTTCCAAAACTGAAACAGGAGAAAACAGAAAATTTGAACAGAAAAATAACCAGCAAAGAAATTGAATGAGTAATCAAAAAACTCCCAAAAACTAAAATCCAGGACCAGATGGCTTCACAGGCAAATTCTACCAAATATTTTAAAAAGGATTAATACCTATTCTTCTCAAACTAGTCCAGGAAATAAAGAAGGAAGGAAACTTCCACATTTCATTCTATATTACCCTGATACCAGAACCAGATAAAGACCCCTCTAAAAAAGAGAATAGGCCAATATCCCTGATGAACATGGATGCAAAAATTGTCAATAAAGTACTAGCAAACCAAATCCAGCAATATAGTTTAAAAAATCATTCACCTTGATAAGTGGGATTTATTCCTGGGTTGCAAGGGTGGTTCAAAATTCATAAATCCATCAACATGATACATCAGATTGATAAAAGAAAAGATAAGAATCATGTGATCATTGCAATAGATGGCAGAAAAAGCTTTCAACAATGTACAATATCCATTCATGATAAAACCCCTTAACAAAGTAGGTTTAGAGGGAACATATCTCAACATAATAAAGCCCATATATGAAAACCCCACAGCTAGTATCATACTCAATGGGGAAAAACTGAGAGCTTCTCCTCTGCAGTCAGGAACAAGACAGAGATGTCCACTCTCACCACTTTTATTTACCTGAGTACTGGAAGTCCTAGCCATTGCAGTCAGACAACAAAAAGAAAAGTCATCCAAACCGTCAAGGAAGAAGGAAAATTTTTACCATTTGCAGGTGACATGATACTATATATAGAAAATCCAAAAGACTCCACCAAAAAAACCTGCTAGAACTGATACACAAATTCAGTAAAATCACAGGATACAAAATCAATGTACAGAAATCTGTTACATTTCTATACACCAATAATGAAGCAACAGAAAGAGAAAATTAAGGAATCAATCCCACTTATAACTGATCCAAAAACAATAAGATACCTAGGAATAAACCTAGCCAAAGAGGTGAAAGACCTGTACTCTGAAAACTATAAAACACTGATAAAAGAAATTGAAGATGGGGCACCTGGGTGGCTCAGTCAGTTGAGCATCTGACTCTTAGTTTCAGCTCAGGTCATGATCTCAGGGTCCTGAAATCAAGCCCTGTGTCAGGCTCTGCCCTCAGCCGGGAGTCTGCTTGAGATTCTCTCCCTCTGCCTCTCCCTCTGTCCCTCCCCCCACTTGCTTGCTCTTTCTCTCTCTCTCTCTCTCAAATAAATAACTAAATCTTTTTTTAAAAAAGGAAATCAGAGATGACACAAAGAAATGGAAAGACATTCTATGCTCATGGATTGGAAAAGCAAATATTGTTAAAATGTCTGTACTACTCAAAGCTCAATCTACATGTTTAATGCAATCCCTATCAAAATACCAAGAGCACTTTTCACAGAGCTAGAATAAACCATCCTAAAATTTGTATGGAACCACAAAAGACCCCAAGTAACCAAAGCAACCCTGAAAAAGAAAAGCTGGAGGCATCACAATTCTAGACTTCAAGTTATATTACAAAGCTGTGGTGATCAAAACAGTATGGTACTGGCACAAATAAAGACACATAGATCCATGGAACAGAATGGAAAACCCAGAAATGAATCCACAACTATATGGTCAATTAATCTTTGACAAAGCAGGAAAGAATGTCCAGTGGGGAAAAAATGTCTCTTCAACAAATGGTGCTGGGAAAACTGGACAGCAGCAAGCAAAAGAGTGAAACTGGACCATTTAGTTACACCATACACAAAAATAAATTCAACATGGATTAAAGACTTATGTGACATCTGAAACCATAAAAATCCTAGAAGAGAGCACCGGCAGTAACTTCTTTGACATCAGCCATAGCAACTTCTTTCTAGCTTGTCTCCTGAGGCAAGGGAAACAAAAACAAACTACTGGGACTATATCAATATAAAAAGCTTCTGCACGGCAAAGGAAACCATTGACAAAACTAAAAGACAACCTACAGAATGGGAGAAGATATTTGCAAATAACGTATCTGATAAAGGGTTAGAATCCAAAATATATAAAGAACATATATGACTCAACACCCTAAAAATTAATAATCCAATTAAAAAATGGGCAGAAGATAGAAATAAACATTTTTCAAAAGAAGACGTCCAGATGGCCAACAGACACATGAAAAAGTGCTCACCACTTATCATCAGGGAAACGCAAGTCAAAACTACAATGAAGTATCACCTCACACGTGTCAGAATGACTAAAATCAACAACACAAGAAACAACAGATGTTAGCAAGGATATGGAGAAGAGGGAACCCACTTACAGTGTTGGAATGCAAACTGGTATAGCCACCATGGAAAACAGTATGGAGGTTCCTCAAAAAGTTAAAAATAGAACTACCCTATGATCCAGCAATCACACTGCTAGGTATTTACCCAAAGATTACAAGAACACCAATTCAAAGGGATACATGCACCCCAATGTTTATAGCAGCATTATCGACAATGGCCAAATTATGGAAGCAGCCCAAATGTCCATCAACTGATGAATGGATAAAGAAGAAGTGGTATACGTACACACACACACACACACACACTGGAATAATACTCAGCCAAAAAAAGGAAGAAATCTTGCCATTGGCAACAACATGGATGGGGCTAAAGAGTATAATGCTAAGTGAAAGAACTCAGTCAGAGAGAGACAATACAACATGATTTTACTCTTATGTGGAATTTAAGAAACAAAACAAATGAGCAAATGGAAAAAAGAGAGAGGCAGACCAAGAAACAAACTCTTAACTATAGAGAACACACTGATGTTTGCTAGAGGGCAGGTGGGGGGATGTGTGAAATAGGTGATGGGGATTGAGGAGTGCACGTGTTGTGATGAGCACTGGGTGTTGGATGAAAGTGTCGAATCACTGTATTGAACACTTGAAACTAATATAACGCTCTATGTTAACTAACTGGAATTTAAATGAAAACTTTATTTAAAAGCAGATGCCAGGTGGTGGAAAAGGAAGGCAGAAGGGAAAGTCAGAGATTTAGAACACCTAACGAAGTTGACGTGCTGTTGTCAGCTTAAGGATGGAGGGGGCCGTGGGAAAAAGAACTGAATTCAGCCAACAAACTGACTTTGAAAGTGGATTCTTCCCTAGGCCCTCCAGAAAGGAACACAGGCTTGCCAGCACCATAATTTCAACCTTAAGAGACCCTAAGAAGAGAAGCCAGCTGAGCTGCATGTTGCTTGGAATTCTGCCCTGTGGAAACTGGGAAATAATAAGTGGGTGTTGTTTCAAAAAATGAATAACACAGGCAGATTAAAAATTTAGAATTGTTGGGGCGCCTGGGTGGCTCAGTGGGTTAAGCCTCTGCCTTCAGCTCAGGTCATGATCTCAGGGTCCTGGGATCAAGCCCTGCATAGGGCTTTCTGCTCAGCAGGGAGCCTGCTTCCCTGTGGTCATCTGAATGACTAAATATATATTTCTTATCAATTATGATATCATAGATGCTAAGAAAATTAGAGTGATGCACAAAAGAATAGGGAATACAAAAGGGAGAGTCAAGGGACTTGTCTAAGCAGGATGGAAATCTTTGAACAGTTATCGAGAAATAGGATTAATAAAGCAGATATTGATAGAGCCAAAACCAAGGCATTAATGCAGCTCTATTGGAGGTTTGGTGAACTCATGGGCCCTCTGCTGGTCCACCAACACTGGCATGCCCTAAACAAATCCACTCTATTCTCCCTAGTCTGGAGGAATTTTAAAAGCCAAAAGGCAGGACACCTGGGTGGCTCAGTTGGTTAAGCATTTGCCTTCGGCTCAGGTCATGATTCCAGGGTCCTGAGATCGAGTCCTACTCTTCCTCTGCCTGCCTCTCTCTCTCTCTCTCAAATAAATAAAGTCTTAAAAAAAAAAAAAAGGCCAGAAGGCAAAGGCAAAGATAGTGATGATGGGAAAACTGACCTTGAGTTACTAGGGGTCATGGTTTGGCAAATTAATCAGGATAAGGGTTGATGAAGGAGCCACAAGTCCATTGGACGTATCCCTGAACTGGGGACCCAAGGCTATATGAACATGAGTGAGTAAAAAGGCCAGGGTAGGGAAAAACTTTCTGGGACTCCTTGACATGAGATCCCAGGGCAGTTTTTATTGGTGAAGTCCTAACAGAGACTACAGTTAGATTGGGAGAATATTGGCATGCAATAGTTGATGAGATTAAGATGAAAGGTTGTATGAAAATCGAAATGTGTGAACGGACTTTATGTGAAGTAGTTGCCTCTCCCTTACCTGAATGTATTATTGGGATGAGTCTGACGGCAGATCACTTCTCCTGCCTAGTATTGAAGAACAGAAGGCATGGAAGTTTACCCTCCCGCCAGTATTAATTGAACATGCTAAATGGGTGAACCTACAGAATTGCCAGATCCCACACAGGTTCTTAATTTGAAATAGTATAGAAGGGGTGCCTGGGTGGCTCAGTCGCTTAAGCGTCTGCCTTCAGCTCAGGTCTCCCTCTTTTTTTTTTTAATATTATTTATTTATTTATTTATTTGACAGATTGAGAGAGAGAGAGAGATCCCAAGTAGGCAGAGAGGCAGGCAGAGAGAGAGGGAGAAGCAGGTTCCCCGCTGAGCAGAGAGCCTGATGTAGGGCTCAATCCCAGGACCCTGAGATCATGACCTGACCCAAAGGCAGAGGCTTTGACTCACTGAGTTAGCCAGGTGCCCCTCTCCCTCTCCCTCTTGCCTCTGTTTGTGCTCCCTCTCTATCTCATTCTGTCAAATAAATAAATAAAATCTTTAAAAATAAGAAAGAAACCGTATAGAAGACCTGGTGGGCAAAAAGGAATAGACTGGAACTTACGGCAAAAGTCCATGAGCGCCACCCAGTGGCGATCACTAAGAGTCTGGACCAGAAAATTTCCAGACACAGCAAGTATAATAGACACTGATTGAGAAACAATTATTAGCTTGCTATTAGGCGTTCCTTGAAACCGTCCCCCTGACTGAAGGTCATACCATAACCTTGAAATATGAGATACTCCTCATGTCTTGGGTAATGTCAGAGAAACGCTCCAAGGAGAAAGGCAGTGCCCAGAAGTGTTCCATAATTATGGGCGCCTGGGTGGCTCAGTCCTTGAGCATCTGCCTTCCGCTCAGGTCATGATCCCGGGGTCCTGGGATTGAGCTCCGCATCGAGCTCCACATCGAGCCCCGCATCGAGCTCTCTGCTCGCCAGGAGGCCTGCTTCTTCCTCTCCCACTCCTTCTGCTTGTGTTTCCTCTCTCGCTGTGTTTCCCTCTGTCAAATAGATGAAAAAATTTTTTTAAGATTTTATTTATTTATTTGACAGAGAGAGATCACAAGTAGGCAGAGAGGCAGGCAGAGAGGGGGGGAAGCAGGCTCCCTGCTGAGCAGAGAACCCGATAACGGGGCTCAATCCCAGGACCCTGAGACCGTGACCCGAGCCGAAGGCAGAGGCTTTAACCCACTGAGCCACCCAGGCGCCCCAATAAATGAAAAATCTTTAAAAAAAAAAAAGAGTTCCATAATTAAGTGGAAATGGTTTACATAGGGACATGCCGCCATAAGAATGCTAGAAATCATATTCCCAAGAGGGTAGACCCTTCTCCTGAGGGCTGGCTTTGGAATCACGCAAGGAGCTGCCAAATCCTACGAACAGCCCTACACGGAACAACAAAAAGCGGCTGAGTCTACAGATGGTAGCTCCAACCTGGACAGACGACATCCTGTTTGGAAGGCCACCACACGGTAGCTGACTGCTGTAAAAACTCTGGTTAAAGAAGGTGAGAACAAATCAGCTCAGTGGGCTGAATCGCATGCTGTTTTCCTTGCAGCGATGGAAAAATAAAGCAAGGATAAGAACCACTATGTTTGAGTTTTTACTGACTAATGGGTAGTAGTCGCTGGGCTGACCATATGGTCAGGCAGATGGGGAATAGAAAACTGGACTGTTAAAGGGGTCCCCATGTGGGTCACCTGTCCTGTGAAAATCACTGGGGAATTTAAATGGCGCAGTAATTAGAGCATGTCAATGCCCATCAGAAGAGCCCGTTTCCAGGATGCAAAGGAACTGGCGAGTGGATATCCCGGTGTGCTGGCTTGAGGCAGCCCTCCCTCTATGAAATGAGTGGACATGGGAGAGATGTAGTAATGTAGACATTTTCCTCCAGCACCCCCTGAGACACAAAATGTCAGCAAGAACTGTCCTGTCGAGGGGCGCCTGGGTGGCTCCGTCCGTTAAGTGTCTGCCTTCGGCTCCTGTCATGATCCCGGGGGGCCTCGGATGGAGTCCCACATCGGGCTCCTTGCTCAGAGGGTAGCCTGCTTCTCCTGCTTATGATCTCGATCTCTCTCTCTAACAAATAAATAAATAAAATCTTTATCTCTGTCCTGTCGAATGACAAGAAAGACAGAGACCTCAGATGACTGTGGGCAGATTCCTTTGGAGAAGGGATCCCACACATAAACTGGCAAGTGAATTCTGTCAGACTGCTGCTGGTAATTTTAGGAAGCTGTAAACGAGTCTTTGTTTTGGGGGGTGTTTTATTTATTTATTTATTTATTTATTTGAGAGAGAGAGAGACCACTAGATGGGTGAGGGGTTGAGGGAGGAGCAGACTCCCCGCTGAGCAGGGAGCCCCCCACAACCCCAAACAGGGCTCCCTCCTAGGACTCTGAGATCATGACCTGAACCAAAGGTAGATGCTTAATCGACTGAGCCATCCACGCGCCCCCTTTGTTTGTTTTTTCATTGAGCTATAACTGACATATAGCATTATGTAAGTTTCGGGTGTGCCATGGTGTGATTTGGTATATTTCCGTATTGTAATATGGTTCCCACCATAGCATTCATTAGCTAACACCTCTATCATATCACGTAATTATTATTTCTTTTCCGAATGGGTCTTGACAGGAATAGACATCCTACTGGGCTTTGCATACTTGGTGGTAGCTGCAAATATTCAGAACACTGGGGTTGTTTTTTTTTAAGATCTCATTTATGCATTTAAGACAAAGATACAGAGAGAGAACATGAACAGGGGGCGGGGCAGAGGGAGAGGAAGAAGCGGACATCCCGCTGAGCCAGGAGCCTGGATTCCAGCACCCGAAGGCAGGGGCTTAACCATCTGAGCCGCCCAGGCACCCCAGTATAGACTCTCCTCGCCACGCACTCACCCTGAGGGCAAACCCTAAGTGTCGCCCCATAAAGCCTGTGTGTGCTACTGCCGCCTTGTGGTCATATATTTTTCCTCGCTCAGCTCCCCACATACCTCAAACTCCCCTACGCAGTGGCAATGAGCAAGAGAAGATTTCTGGAGATAATTAGGAAATAGATGGGGGAGGGGGCACCCCGCCGGGAGGACGACCAATTGGCAAAAATCCCGGACCGCCTCAAATGGCTGGGATTCAGGATTTGGAATGCCACCGCCTCACTTGGGCATGGCATTGCTCTGGGCTATCTTACGCATTTATCGTGGTCTCCCCCGGCCTCGTGACCTCAGCCAGGCAGTTATACCAGTCTTTGAATGAA
Source organism: Nasua narica (assembly GCA_028533885.1). Lineage (NCBI taxonomy): Eukaryota > Metazoa > Chordata > Mammalia > Carnivora > Procyonidae > Nasua > Nasua narica. Next base: position 37,010,720 of record CM052801.1, read on the forward strand.
TCCAAGCCACTGGAACTGACTCTTGAAGTCAGAGGCACTGAGCTGCCTGTGGAAGGAGGTCAGCTCGCCTGCCCAGGCGCCCCATTAAATGGCGATGACGAATGTCAGACCCCTGGTCCTGAACAGAGAAAGGGGAGGAGGACGTGCCTCCCCCACCCCCTGCACTGAGGATGAGCTACCCCTACCCCATCCCAGGCTGTGGTGGGAGGAACTGGTGGGAGGCTATGGTCATCCTCGTCTCTTGGGACCACCATGGCAGCTGAACAAGCTTATAAGGCAGAGGCATCAGGCCAAGGTTGGTCTTCTGAGTGCGCCTGGGGGAGGCACCTTTGCACACAGCTGGCCTGACTCTGACGCTGTGGCACGCAGACGCAGATGGGGCTGTTGCAGATGCCATTCTAGTCCCTCCCCAGAAGGGGCTCCAGACCCTCCTTGGGCTGAGGTGGTTCAAGCATTAAAGTGGCTAAGGACAAAGACGTTTATATTCCAGTTCCTTCCAGGACTCCTAAACTGGGGGCTGTCCTAATGAACAGGGGACCAGGAGAGGCACACTAGGCTTTCCCCTTGGCGGCTCCTCACCAGGATGGGGAGACAAGATGGAGGGGAGGCTGGTGGGGGGGGCCGCAGAGAAGAGGACTGGTGCCTTCTAGAGGGACAGGCAGCACCATGGTAGTGGAGAAGAGAACCTACCCTCTCCCCAAGACCACCTGCCAGGTAATATAGAAGGAGGGGCTGGTTTTCATTTGAAGGAGAGGACTCCTCTTCCTCCTCTTCCTCTTCCTCCTCCTCCTCCTCCTCCTCCTCCTCCTTCTCTCTCTCTCTCCCTACACGCACCCCAACCCCTACCCCGAACCCTGCTTGCTCATTCAGAGTTCCACCTAATCGGGGCTGAAATAAAACCAACTGGCCGCCATAGTACAGGATGGGAGGATGGAGTCCCTACTTAAGGACCCTGCGCAATTGGTCGGGAAGGTGGGAAGGACCCCCAGAGGAGGCTTCAGACCCCAGTCCACACCTACCTTGTTGATGTGGATTTTTACGGCTTCAAGGACCACCCACCCTACATTAGGCTTTATATCCACCTGAGCAGACTGTCAACAGAAAATGCTAGCTGAGCCCAAAGATCTCCTCCATCAGCTGGGAATGCTGGAGTGGGCTTATCAGGTAACAGATGGTGTGCTGCATGACTTGGCAAGTTAGAGGAGGCGGAATTGAATCCTGAATCCACACAGTTGTTTCTCTCGGGGGGCGGGGGGGGATGGTGGAGCTCCTGACATATTTATCATCTTTCCTGACAATGATGGCTAATGTTAAAACAATATAAGAAACCATAGCTGCCCTGGATTAAATAGAGATTCATGAAAAACAAACTCAGGGCCAAGTGTTCAAGCCATCTAACCCAAATTAAAATCACGATCAACAGGGAAGCTGCCCCTCTCCCCGCTCCTCCTCCCCCTCGCCCCCCCCCCAACCAAACAAACCACCTACAGCCAGGCCTCTGCTTAAGCGTGAACCTTAAGAAAACAAGACAGGTTATACATTAGTCAGGATTCTCCAGAGAAACAGAACTAATAGGATGTACACCTATAGAAAGAGGTTTATTAGGAGGAATTGAACTCCTGTGGTTAGAGACACTGACAAGCCTTAAAATCTACAGTCCTCAGGCTGGAGCCCTGGGAGAGCCAATGGCATAGTTCAAGTCCAAAGACTTGCTGGCTCAAGGCCTACGAAAAGCCAATGGTTCAGTTTGAGTCCAAAAGCAGAAAACAAAACAAAACAAAACAAACCCGAAGTCCCTACTCAAGGCAGTGGGGCAGGAAGGTATGCCCTCCTACTCACGGGAGGGTCAGCCTTTTTATTCTATTCGAGCCTTTAACTGATGGCTTGCTGGTCACCCACGCCAGGGATGGCAATCCACTTTATTCAGTCCACTGATTGAAATGGAATCTCCTCCAGAAATAGCCTCACAGACAACACCCAGAATAACGATTGACCAAATACCATGGCACTCCATGGCCCGGTCAAGGTCACACATAAACTTAACCGTCACAGATGATATTGAACCCTGAGAGACATGAGGGTCCCAGATCGCATGTTCTCTAATAAGTAAGTGGAATAACTAGGGGCACCTGGGTGGCTCAGTGGGTTAAGGGTTAAGGCCTCTGCTTTCAGCTCAGGTCATGATCTCAGGGTCCTGGGATCGAGCCCCGCGTCGGGCTCTCTGCTCAGCAGGAAGCCTGCTTCCCCCCCCCCCCGCCTGCCTCTCTGCCTACTTGTGATCTCTCTCTGTCAAATAAATAAATAAAATCTTTAAAAAAATAAGTAGACTAATTACAGTGCTAGGGTTAGATTACAAGCTACAGCAGGCTTCCCCTTCAAAGACAGTATCACTTTCCATCCCTACCTGTGATCTCCATCACCGCCCAGGATAGCCCCCATGTAGGGATTCAGCAGCCACAGAAGTGAGGAGCCTTCTAGAAGAAAATCGCCCTTGTATCGTATGATTTGGGGCTCCAAAAAATAAATACACTGGCTAGCTCTGTTGGACATGGGTGCTCAAACCTCCCTAATCCCAGGGAGCACTCATGCTTCAAAGGGACCCTCCACAGAAGGGGACCAGATTGGGAGGAGAATTAATTAAAGGGAAAATGACCAACTTAACTATTAAGATTGCCCCCCCCGCCGGAGGGTGAAAAGAGATAAAAAATAAAGTCGACCCAGATTTGCTAAAAGATGTTTCTTTCCTGGTTTGGTCCCTTGGAGACTCTCCCTATTCCCATTATTGGAATGGACTATCTCAGTCTGCAGGTAAACTCGCGGAACCAACCTAAGGCTTTTATGCTATTGATGGACGCCAACCAGTGGGAATGATTTTCCCTATTGGTGTGGGTAGTAAATACGCCACAGTAATGGCTACAGGAAGGCACTAAAGGATCAGATCATCCTGTCATGGCTGACGTAGTTAAAGAAGGGTTATCCACCATCTCACCTCTCAGTTCCCAATGATGGCCTTTGCTTACGGACTTTACTGGGGAGTGGAGACTAATTATAGATTAGAAAGGATTAAACAAGACTTTTCCCTTCACTAGCGATCCTCTACCAGATATCACCACCTCAATGAACAACATTCAAAATAACATGGGTATGGCTAATTGGGATCATTGGGTGGCGGGCATTAAGAAGAGCATGTGATGGGATGAGCACTGGGTGTTAGACGCAACTGATGAATTATCGAACACTACGTCTGAAACTCATGTGCTGTACGTTGGCTCATTGAATTTAAATTTAAAAAAATAACATGGGTAACCGGTTTGAGTTACAGGCTTGGCTAAGATGTTCCATTCAGTGAAAATCTCACAGGAGAGTTGACTACCGTCTGCCTTCATCTTTGAGAATCAACAATAAATCTTTTCCTGGTGGCCTGTGAGGGACTTCCGATAGTCTTGACATTGTACGTGGGTTTTGCGGACAAGACCTAGATGCCTGCCCCCTATCCCACCAAAAACTCGGGGCTCTTCACTGGACCTAGCCAACACTTCACTGAGAGAAGATGGGCAACTGCTTTCCCATAAGATACAAGGGTCCTCCTAGTCTATTAAATCCAGAGGTTACATTTGGAACTGAGAAGGGCAACTATTCCTGGTCTGGCAAAAGAAAAGCTCTAGTATTCCCAATGCCCACGCCAGTAGGGGGCCTCAACATTTGCTAGAAAAATTTGGATTTGGGTATCAACACGTTCCTCACCTTAACTATTTACTAGGCCCTATCTCCTGGGTAGTAATCCATAACTCTTGTGTATTCAGTGGGGCCCTGAGTAACAACAAGCACTACATAAATTAAAAGGGAGCTTTTACTTTAGTTCTCCCAACAGTGCCCCAGGGACAGGACATACAATTAGAAGTTTCTGCCACTGGGGTGCCTGGGGGGCTCAGTCAACCTTTTGGGCATCCAACACTTGGTTTCAACTTAGGTCTTGATCTCAGGGTCATGAGTTCAAGCCCTGTATTGGGCTCTGCACAGGGCATGGAGCCTACCCAAAAAAAGAAGTTTCTGCCACCACAAAATGTGCTGAAGGCTCTGGACTAAATGAACGGGCAAACTCCTGTTCATGGGCTTTTGCTGTAAGTGGCTCCCAGTCTCAGCCCAAATGTATTTGCTACTGGAGAGGCAACTCGTGGCCACATACAAGGCATTTACGGAAACTGAGGCCCTTTCTGGGGCAAAGCCAGTTACCCTCAGACCGAGATTTCTAGTATGCACCGCATAAAGGACAAAGCTCCCCGTAAAAATCAGATCAGCAGCAGAGGCCTTTTATTAAAATAGAAATGGTATCTAACGGTGCAGCTAAACCCAGCCCTATGGGAGTATTAGAAACTCCGTGAGGAGATAGCTACATACGTACCCTGCCACTGAGGCTAATTTGCCCAATGCCCAGAAATGTCTCTACTCAATGGGGACAACAGGGAGGATGGTTGGCACTCTGAAAACAAGAAAAGCAGTGGTCTTCCTTCACCAATGGCATAAAGCATGGGATATAGGACACCAGCAATGGATAGCTACAGCCTCTCACTCCCATTGAAACGCTCCGAAGTCCATATGGGGGGCATACCATATGGCAGGGGGCCGAACTAGGTGTAATATCCTAGCAAAAGAATATGACTTTGACAAACATGCTCCAAAGGTTTACATTTTTACAGACTTCCGGTCAGTGGCTAATGACCTAACTACTCAGTCAGGACTTAGGCAAGATCAGGGCTAAAAAAATACAAGCTGAGACATTCAAGATACAGAGATGGGAGGAAATCACCACATTGGCTTCCACTGTCCCACTGGGTACACCGTATTTCATGTTCATGCCAAACAAGGGACAGAGAAGGCATACTATGATGCCAAACCTGACGAATTAACTAGACCACCAAAGGAGGTAGGGCTCTAGAAAGAGAGGGAGTGTCCAGACCTTTGGAGGAAACACCCTACCCCTTTTATCAGTGGGCACATGAGAGGTGAGAACATTTGGGCAGCATGTGGTTGTAAAACTGAATGGCTTTTTTTTTTTTTTTCAAAATGGATTGTTAATAGAGGAGTCTGTGCAACAGAGAGAGATTTAAACAAAGCCATCAGGGACTGCACCAGATGCCAGAAATCTAGACACTAGGCCTACTTCACAGGAGAAAGATTTACAAAGAAAGAGGGCTACCTCTGAAATAGCAAATCTGGGAGACGAACCACGACAGACTGTGGACTCCAGGAAACAAACTAAGGGTCTTAAAGGGGAGGGGGCGATGGGTGAGCCCAGTGATGGGTATTAAGGAGAGCACGGATTGAATGTAGTGCTGGGTATTATACGCAAACAATGAGTCATGGAACACTACATCAAAAACTAATGATGGACTATATGGTAACTAACATAACACAATAAAAAAAGAGAGAGAGAGAAAGGAAATGAAATAGCAAATCAATTTCATTAGGCCTCTCCCTGCAGTGACAGAAACTGTTATATATGACTAAACAATGGTGGATATTGACATGGGCCTTCTATCTGCTTACCTACACAGGGCACCAACCAGTGCTGATGTTATTGAGGGGTTACAGCCTTTGAGAGTGCCACGACTTACATAATCAGATCAAGGCTCCCGCTTCACTGTGGAGAAAATGCAGTAACAAGCATTATAAAGTAACACTGCTCGGGTTTTTCACCTACCCTGTGGTCCCACAGCAGCAGGTATCATAGGAAGACATATTTTTTATTGTTTTTTAATTTTTATTTATTTATTTGACAGAGAGCGAGAGAGGAAGAGAGGGAACACAAGCAGGGGGAGTGGGAGAGGGAAAAGCAGGCTTCCCGCTGAGCAGGGAGCCTGATGTAGGACTTGATCTCCCAGGCAGATGCTTAACAACTGAGCCACATAATGGTATTTTAAAACAAGGGCTCCTAAGAGAATGTGGAGGACAGTGGTCCCTCCAGTTCAAAAGTACTGCTTACGGTCCTGATGACAGCAAATTCACATCCCTGTGGCATAACTGCCCCATATTAAAATTCACAACAAATGAGCCACCCAGGCGATCCTCCAGAGCATCATTCTAAATGAAATAACTCAGACGGGAAAGACAAATGCCATATGATCTCACTTATACGTACAGTCTAAAAAAAACCCCAAGACCTAAAACCAAGCTCATAGACTCAGAGAACAGACTGATGGCTGCCAGCGGCACGGGTTGCGAGGTAGGCAAATAGGCAAAAGGAGTCAAAAGGCACAAACTTGCAGTTATAAACTGAATAAGTTCTAGGGATGCAGTGTCCACCACGGTATCTACAGTTACTAATAGTATCTTGCATCTTTGAAAGTTTCTAGGACATACATCCTAGAAGTCCTTTAACACAAGGGAAAAAAATGTTTTTGTAACAATATATGGTGATGGATGTTAGCTAGACTTTTGTGGTGGTCATGCCACAATATATAAAAGTATTGAATCATTAC
>CM052801.1:37017698-37066562 GCA_028533885.1 Nasua narica
GAGACCGCCAGTAGAGACGCTCTGACTTTGGGTAGTGTACACAACCACACCGGCCACAACCCAGTGACCAGTTCTCACGGACACGGGAGCCCTGGCATCGCCTCCCACAACAAAGCCACGACCGCTTTCTTTTCTCCCTTAAGGAAAATCCGCAGCCTAGCCCCCTTCCCCGCCAACCTGCCAGGGATCAGCCCCGGCCCGCTGGTTCTGGGCCCATCCCCTCAGCCTGCCTCTGCACCTCCATCCAGGGGGAGCTGAGCAAACCGCTCCTGCCATCGGAGACAGAGGGAGCGGCCTCCTCGTCTGCCGCCCACGTGCTCCACTGAAAACGCCATGGAACAAACCCAGTAAGACCATTTGACTGATTCCCTTCTCCCACCCCTCCCTCCCACCCCGCCCGCTGCCCACAGATGACCTCCGACTTCACCTCTACCCTTTGGCTGTGTCCTCGCCTTACCTGAGAACTTCCTCCCTGCGCCAGCATCAGCTCCACAGCCCCCGATGGACCCCCCCCCAACACCCTATGGCTGACGAGGTCTGTCTGAAAACAACATACAGCTTGAGACCCACAGGTGTCTTCTAACCCTATGCGCCAACTTCTACTTCAAATTTGTGGCCAGTCAGAGTCTGAGCCCATAACCAACGGATCTGGCCCAGGTGCTGAATACAAGGTGACTAACACATAGGTTTACTTGGCTACACTAACCCATTATAATCTTATTATCCCATTATAAGCATCCAGGTGACATCACCTGGAATTGCATTAAGCCACACGACTTGCCTCATAGGAACACAGAATACAAGCAATGGAGGGAGCCTGGTGGGCCTGTAAGGGAATCCCTTGTAAAGGGCCTCCCCTATTACAGTCTTCCCCTTGTCCAACACTGGACACTGGATTTGAGTCAAAATTCCAGTAGAGATTTCCTCAGCAGCACCCCCCTCCTCCCTGCCAATGACGTGCCCTCAACAACCACACTAGCCACAACTCTCCAACACTACAAACAAACTTTCCAAATATTCCCCAGATAGAGGTACCCGGGTAGCTCAGTCGGTTAAGCAGCTGACTCCTGCTTTCAGCTCAGGTCATGATCTCAGGGTCCTGAGGTCAAGCCCTATGACAGGCTCTACACTCAGTACGGAGTCCGCTTGAGATTCTCACTCCCTCTGCCCCTCCTGCTCATTCTCTCTTTCTCTCTCTCTCTCTCAAATAAATAAATCTTTTTAAAAATATTCCCCTGACACTAACCACTTGAGGATCACTAATTGGAGTAGGGGGAAGCAATAAAAACAGCATATGTACAAAACATTTGTACCAGACACAGCAATGAAAAGAAACTCAGAGAGCTGTGTCCTAGGACTTACCCACACAAATCAAGTAAATCGCCAAGAACTGAAACTCTTGGCCAATGTCACCATACTTTAGCAAACATGATGTTAGACAAGAGCATAGCCCTAGATTACCTATTGGCTGATGAAAGAGAAGTCTGGGGATGCCTGGGTGGCTCAGTCGGTTAAGCGTCTGCCTTTGGCTCAGGTCATGATCCCAGGGTCCTGGAATCGAGTCCCATATCAGGCTCCTTGCTCGGCAGGGAGTCTGCTTCTCCCTCTGCCTCTGCCTGCTGCTCCCCCTGCTTGTGCTCTCTCTCTCTGTCTCTATCTATCTATATCTCCTCTTTGTGTCAAATAAATAAATAAAATCTTAAAAAAAACTATTGGGGTGCCTGGCTGGCTCAGTCGGTAGGCATATGACTTGATCTCTGGGTTGTGAGTTTGAGCCCCACATTGGGTATAGAGGTTACTCAAAAATAAAATCTTTTTAAAAATCGGTCTAAATTTTCTCATTTGTTGCTTATTGTCCTAAACTCAACATTTGCAGATGTTAAGATTCTCTTCTCACTTCCTTTTGTTTGCAATTGTCAGCTATGATTTTATATTTGTCCTTCTACTTCTAATCTTTCCAAATTGTCTCTTATATTTTGGGTTTTGCTTTGTATTTCAAACTGAATATATTTGGTCTTTAGGAGACAAAGATTACCCTGATTTTGTCTGTACACATGACAGAGCTATTTGGTCTTAGGTCTGCCAGTTTATTTCCTATTGTTCATGCTGTTTCCATTGTTTTTGTCTTTTAATCTTTTGTCATGTGGTCCCGGTTGCCTTCGTATTAGTTTGGGCATGTCTCTTCTATAACAAAGGGAGGGACATATCTAAAGGGTTTGTGAGGAGCCAACATAATTGTAACACACAAATCTGAAAAATATGGACCAAAAAAGCAAGCTACAGATCAGTTTTATTTGCAAATATCAATGCAAAACTACTAACGAAAATACCACCGAAAGTTTGTCTGCGGCACGCTGGCCCACAGCATGAGCAAATGAAGTTTATTCCACTCATGCAAGAAGGGTTCAATATAAGGAAATTTGTTAATATCATTTATTATATAATGGATCAAAATGAATAGTCAGATGATCATCTCCATAAACGCTGAGAAGGTAATTTGATAAAATTCAACAGCTAGGGGAGCCTGGGTGACACAGTGGGTTAAACCCTCTGCCTTCAGCTCAGGTCACGGTCTCAGGGTCCTGGGATCGAGCCCCACATCGGGCTCTCTGCTCAGTGGGGAGCCTGCTTCCCCCTCTCTCTCTGCCTGCCTCTCTCTCTACTTGTGATCTCTCTCTGTCAAATAAATAATAAAAAATCTTTTAAAAAAACAGCTATTCTTGATTCAAAAAAATAACTCCAATAAAATAGAGACAGATGGACACTTATCATCATATACTATCTCTCTCTCAACTCAAAGCCTACATGTTCTGTGGGAAAACAATATATATGCTGACTCGACAACATGAGAAGCCCAGGAACAGTAAGTGTTATTGTGTAATGCAGTTCTGAAAATACCTGACAATGTTTTCAGACTTTAAGTATGTCTCTTAAAACGGCATCCAGATAGATTTTATGTCATACAATCTGACAATTTTCTCTTTTAACTGGTGGGTATATTTCATCTGTATTTATTATGACAGGCTAGATATTTATTTATTTATTTATTTCTACTATCTAATTCTGTGCTTTTTATTTATAACATTATTTTTCAATATTTTTGTCTCCCTTCCTGCCTTCTTTTAGGTTGATCTTTTTTTTTAATCCACCTGTGAGAAGCAGGATGATGACCACCAAAAATGCTCAGAATCTATGAATATGTAACCTTACATGGAATAGGGATCTTTGCAGATATGATTAAGGTGAGGGACCCTGAGATACGGAAATTATCCTGGATCAGCAAGGTGGGCCTAATTACAGAAGTGCTTAAAAGTGGAAAACCTTCCCCAGTTATAGTCAGAGAGAGATGTGACAGTGTGGGAAGAGTCACAGAGTTGTAACCTGCTGGCTTTGAAGATGGAGGAAGGAAGTCACGAGCCAAAGAATTCAGACAGCCTCCAGAAGCCAGAAAAGGGAAGTAAATGAATTCTCTCTGAAAGCTTAGAAATAAATGGAGCCTTGTCAACATTTGGATTTAGCCCGGTGAGATCTGTGTTGGAATTATGCCCTACTCTAAGATGAATCTAAGTTGTTTTAAGCTGCAAAGGTTGTGGTACTTTGTTACAACAGCAACAGGAAAATAATACACCTTCCATTTCTTGACTGTCTTAATTTGGAAGTTGTACACTCTCTCTATTATTTTAGTGGTTACCTTAGAAATTTTAGCATGCATTTGAACTTACTCAAGTCTAAATTTAGTCAATATATTTCCTAAGTGTTACATGCACATTTTATTTCTGTCTTGTTCTTATACCCATGATTTATCATTATCAGGTTTTTGTAGTTAGTGTTCATTTAAATTTACCCCCATGTTTATCACTTTTTTTGCTTATCATTCTTATATCTCAGATCATTATTTGGGACCAGTTTCTGTTGGAGATACATCTTTTAATACACTCTTAAATATTATCTATGTTACATTAAATTTTTTATTTTATTTTTACTATATTAAAAATACACTTATACGCAATACATATTATATAAGTGTATTTTAATAAATATAATTTTCTATTGCCCATCTCTCCATGAAGACAAGGACATTTCTGTCTGCTTTGTTCCCCACAGAATCCTTAGAATACTGCCTGTCATGCTCAATAAAGATTTGTTGAACATGAACTAATAATGTCCATCCACACTCTGGGACATTTTTTAGGAAATTTCCCATTTTTGCTATGGTTTACCGCAAGTCACTGACCCCACAAGACACCAGACCCCAGAAGCTTGGCCACACCACAGCAAACAGATATTTCACTAAGCTTATCCTTCACTTCAAGAGCAATCACCAAATCAAAGTCACTCACACTACAGTATTCAAGAACATGTCCTGCTCAAGGTGGGCAAAGACTGCTGACATAAACGTGGAAACAAAAAGGGTTTACTCTCTGTGAAAGAATGAGCTAAAAATAAAACCATCTCTACCCAAAAGGACTATAGGAGAAACTATATACCTTAAATCATGGCATTAAGCAGAAAGGGGGAAAAAAAGGTCTTCTGAACATTTATGATTGAAAGTTTGCCATCATGCTTTCTTGCAGCCTCAAATTTGATCTCTCAGCTATTATGGGTTATCAAGATTTTAGAAACCATAATTCCGCTAGCTTCCTGAAAACCTTTTGGAAGTGTACCTCCCTTTGCTATGCTCTGGAACACAAGTAACACATCCAGAACAGTACAAAAGAAATTAGAATACATGATGAAAGATGAAAAGACATAAAAGCAATGAAAACAGGATGCACAACAGGAAATATGCTGGGAGACCTAAGACTAAATAGATCCGTTATACCCACAAACAATATTGGGTTATACAGTGGGACTTACCTACCCAAACCCAGAATACTCTCAGATTGAACCGCAAATCACTAAAGTAGTTCTCAGATTAATACACAGCCCAAAATACATCTAGAAACAGACCAGAAAGAATGAGATTAATTGACTTACACATTCCACTAAAGAAGTTAGAAGAAATAGAAAAGAAAATGGAAGGACTTTAATGAAATAAAAAGTACCAATAAATGAATTGGAAAATAGAGAAATTATATAAGTGCAAAAATTAGTCTTTGGGGGGCATAAAATAAACAAAACATTAGTATTAGTTTACCCGAGGGGGGGGAAATCACAAATACACTCTATGAGAAATGATAGTGGAGAAATAACTCCATATTTAGAGAAAATTAAATGAATCATATGAGATCACTTTGCTCAAAATTTTATAAATATATTAAGAACTTTGGGAAATGGATGATTTTTATGAAAATTACAGGGATTCATATATCTATATCTATATATTGATAGGTATATCAACATAAATACATATGTAATCTAAAGAGAGAAAATATGGTGAAAGAAATACAGAAAGATCGCCTTAAAAAAATGTACCATACCCAAATAAATTCAAGGAGAGTTCTACAATACCTTCAGGAACCAAATAACACCAAAACAGTGCTAATTGTTCCAGACATATTTATTCTGTGAGGGAGGATGGGATACTTTGAGGGTGAGCAAATGCATACCATATTTACAGTATTGAAAATATTTTAAAAAAAGAAAGAAAATATTCTGTGAGCCAGATCATTCTGCGGAGAGGTAATCAGAAATACTTTGGAATTGGGGTGACTGGGTGGCTCGGTCTATTTCAGCTCAGGTAACGATCTCAGGGTCCTGAGATCGAGCCCCACAATGGGCTCCAAGCTCAGCACGGAGTCTGCTTGTCCTTCTCCAGCTCCTCCTCCCCACCCCCTCAAATAAATAAATAAATAAATAAAATCTTTAAAGAAAAAAGATACTTAGGAATATATGAGGCTATTCTACAGTTAAGGAGCAACTTAACACATTTTTTTAACGTGTTTAAATCTTAACACATTTTTTTCCTGTCCAACACATCCATAGGATTTCTGTTCAGTGTGAGTTTTTTCATGCAGAGTGAGATCTGACTTCTGGGAAGACCTTCCCACAGTCACTGCATTTTGAGGGTTTCTCCCCTGTGTGTGTTCTCTGATATGTGATCATCTGTGATTTCTGGGAAAAAGCCATCCTGTATTCAGCAGATTCCGAGGATTTCTCCCTAGTATGAGTTTTCTGATGTACAGCTAGAGGAGACTTCTCACAGAAGGCCTTTCCACATTCACTACATTCATATGGTTTTGCTCCAGCATGAGCTCTTTGATGTATAATGAGATGTGACTTCAGGGAAAAGGCCCTTCCACACTCAGTACACTGATAGGGTTTCTCCCCTGTATGAATTCTCTGATGAATAACGAGGGGTGATTTCTGGGAGAAGGTTTTGCCACAGTCACTACACTCATAAGGTTTCTCCCCCGTATGAATTCTATGGTGTATAATAAGAGGTGACTTCTGAGAGAAAGCTTTTCCACACTCTGTACATATATAAGGTTTCTCACCAGTATGAAGCCTTTGATGTCCAGTAAGGTGTGACTTTTGGGAAAAGGCTTTTCCACAGTCAGTACATATATAAGGTTTCTCTCCTGTATGAATTCTTTGATGCCCTATGAGGTGGGACTGCTGGCAAAAGGTTTTCCCACATTCACTGCACTTATAGGGTTTCTCTCCAGTATGTATTCTCCGGTGGATGATGAGTTGTGTTTTTCGAGGGAAAGTTTTCCCACATTCAGTACATTCATAGGGTCTCTCCCCAGTATGAGTTATCTGGTGTATAAAAAGGCGAGACTTCTCACGGAAGGCTTTCCCACATTCACTGCATTCAAAGGGCTTCTCTCTAGCATGAACTCGCTGATGTATAATGAGATGTGACTTCTGAGAGAAGGCTTTTTGACACTCAAAACATTCATAGGGTTTCTCTCCAGTGTGGACTCTCTGATGAACGATGAAGGGTGACTTCTGGGAGAAGGCCCTCCCACACTCGGTACATTCATAAGGTTTCTCCCCAGTATGAATCCTCTGATGCACAATGAGGTGTGATTTCTCACTGAAGGCTTTTCCACAGTCTCCGCATACATACGGTTTCTCTCCAGTGTGAATTCTTTGATGTATAATAAGCTGTGACTTCTTAATAAAGCCTTTCCCACACTCACTACAAACATTCAGTTTCCTACCAGTTTGATCCTTCTTATACTGAATATGGACTTGTTCATGACTGAGACCTTTTTCACATTGACTATGTCCATGGGATTTTATGCCCACGTAAATTTTCTCAGGCACAGAACAGGAACCACTATAGCTAGGTGGTGTCCCACATCCAAATCTCTCAATGGGGTTCTTTCTTGCATAGCTCCTATTGCATGTCAGTGAGTCTAAATTAGATATCAAGCTCTTTTCACATGAATCAAAATCATGGAGTTTTTTACTTGAAGGGTCAAGGTCTATGCACCCACCAAATATTTTTCCAAATGTATTATATTTGGGGCCTTTCTGCTTGGCCAATGTTTCATGGCTAAGAACTGTGACCTGCTTCAAAATTCTGTCTTGGTTTCCTTGATATCTATCTATCTGACCATCAGTATGCCAGACTTTTAAGAGAGAGTACAATGAATTATCCTTTGGGGCTTTCTCCAGTATCTCCTTTTGAAATGAAAGTTCTTCAGAAATGATCTGCTGGGAAGAGTCAAGGCTTTTCTCCCTGTCTGAAAGAAGAAGAAAAAGATAAAATCAAATAGAAACCAAAAAGAAAACAGCAACCAACAAACAGAAGTGTTAGGAAGGTGCTGATGTAAGATGGATGTTATAAAGAAGGCCTAATGAATTTTAAGGAAGAAAGGAGGCCACTGATGTCAGAGAAGAAGAAAATGCCCTCTCAGCCATCTACCCAATTATCACTTACTTGAGTGGATCCTCGTTGACAACTCACTCTTTATGATCCATGGGTCCTCTTCATGTTCCAACTTGAAGATTATACCTGGTTTTATATCTGAACACCCTGTTAAGGGAAAAGTATGATGGTCTTGGCCTTGGCAGCTTAGAAATTCATGAAGAGAAGAAGCAGTCTCAGGGGCCTCCCAAGGAAAGATGAATCCTTAACTCACAAATATAAATTTCAGATATAACAAAAATATGAATGGAAAACACAAGCTATAAAAGACCCTATTCGTGGAAAATCATAAAGGTCATGGTCTTGACAGCTCTGAAGGATGAGGAGGATTTGATTCATTGTTACACGGAGAATGTGCCCTTACCCACAGAGACCAGGTGGCCGTAGATCTCCAGCATCACATCTCTGTGTAGAGTCTTCTGAGCAGTGTCCAGGTGCCGCCACTCTTCCTGGGTGAAGTCCACAGCCACATCTTCATATGTCACTGGTTCCTATGACAGCACATTCCTGTCCAATCTGCTCATTCTGATCATTTTTACCACAGCAATACCTGTAGGATACTTATTTAGCTTTTTTGTGTAGCCTACTTAATGAGAAAAAACTTTGTAAAATTCTGCCATTGCCAAGAATAGTTAGTGGAACAGAATAAAGAGCCTAAAAGTAGATATAAATAAAATGGGACATTTAATTTATAAGAAAGGAGTATCTTAAATAAGTACAGGGGCACCTGGCTGGCTCAGTCGGTGGAGCATGTGACTCTTGATCTTGGATTTGTGAATTTGAGCCCCATGTGAGGTGTAGAGATTACTTAAAAATAAAATAAAATAAAATAAAATAAAACAAAATAAAATAAAATTTATAAATAAACAACTGCAGAAAAGACAGATTATTCAAAACTGGGCAGCTATCAGAAAAAATCTAAAGAGCAACTCCCTATTTCACACTACACACAAAAACAAATCAGAGATATAACAAAAATTTAAACAAAGAAAAAGAGAAGCCATAAAATAAAGAAAGGAGAGATTTTAGAGTTTTAAAATGGAGAAAAATCTTCTAACTAGGCATGCTACAAAACCCAGATGCCACAAAGGAAAACACCAATAAATCTGACTACTTTCTGTATTGCATAGCAAAATATATCATGAATAAACTCAAAGGACAAGCAACTAACTAGGGAGTAGATATGTGCACAACACATAAGATGGACAAAAAGATAATTTCCTTAATTTATAGAGCTCCTACAAAGCACAAAGAAAAAGACCAACAACTTAACTTTAAAAAAAAAAATAATCAGAGGACATGACCATCAATTTATAGAGAAAGAAATGCAAATGGCTTCTAAACGTGTAAAATGATGTTCAACTTCATTTACATGAAGAGAAATGCAAATTAAAACAAAACAAAACATCATGTTTTTCTTACATATTATCAAAGATTAGAGTTTGATAAGTCACTAAGTTGGTAAAGATATCAAAAAAGAGCACACTCAAATTGTGGGTATACACTGGTACACAATATTTTGAGGGCAATTATTTGACGATATCCATCAAAAATTTAAATGTGCATATTATCTAACCAGCAATTCCATTTCTAGAAATTACTTAATATATATACTCATATATGTGAACAAAACAGCATGTGTTTATTTCACTACAGTACTATTGGGTGCTTGGGTGGCTCAGTCGTTAAGCATCTGCCTTCGGCTCAGGTCATGATCCTAGGGTCCTGGGATCAAGTCCTCTATCCGGCTCCCTGCTCAACAGGGAGTCTGCTTCTCCCTCTCCCACTCCCCCTGCTTGTGTTCTCTCTCTTGCTGTCTCTCTCCCTCTCTGTCAAATAAATAAATAAAATCTTAAAAAAAAAAACTAGGGGCACCTGGGTGGCTCAGTGGGTTAAAGCCTCTGCTTTCGACCCGGGGTATGATCTCCAGGTCCTGGGATCGAGCCCCGTGTTGGGCTCTCTGCTCAGCGGGGAGCCTGCTTCCCCCTCTCTCTCTGCCTGCCTCTCTGCCTACTTGTGATCTCTATCTGTCAAATAAATAAATAAAATCTTAAAAAACTATAGTACTGTTTATAACAGCAAAATGATGAAGACAACCACATGGGGGATTGGGTGAATTACGCTTCAATAATTCATAAGGGAATACCACATACAACTATAAAAAGCAACAAGGATTGATATGCAACAATCTCTAAGATATACTGTTAAGTGAAAAAAATTTCATCTATGCAGAAAGCTGCTACTGAGACCCCACTGAATACCAGGAATTGTTCTAGGAGCTGGGGATACAGCAAAAAAAGAAACCTGGAAAAAACATCTTCCCTCAAGCATCTCATAATCTACTGAGAGGAGACAGCCAATAAGGCTGAGTAACAAATCAACACATAGCCAAAAAAAAAGAGTTTGTAATGTGTACTTCAAAATTCAAATACTCATATACAAAAAGCTTCTAGAAAGCAATAAGCAGGGCACCGGGATGGCTCAGTCAGTTCAGCATCTGCCTTCAGCTCAGGTCATGATCCCAGGGTCCTGGGATTGAATCCCACATTAGGCTCCCTGCTCAGCTGGGAGTCTGCTTCTCCCTCCCTCTCATCCTCTGTGCACTCACTTCTCACTCTCCCTCAAATAAATAAATAAAATCTTTTAAGAAATAAACAACAAATAAATAAATAAGCCCATCAACAAGGGGCTGGTATCCTACAAACATTAAACGAGTAATAAAAGGATGCTATGAATAATTTTATGACAAGAAATTTACAATGCAGATCATAGGATAGCAGAGTATGACACACAGGCTAAACCCAGCCCATGAGCTAAGATTGGTTTTTACACTTTTAAAAGGTTGAAGAAAAAAGTCAAAGGAGAATATTTCGTGGCATGCAAAAATGGTATGAAATCCAACTTTCAGTGTCCATAAATAAAATTTTACTGGATTGCAGCCATGCTTATTGGTTTGCATATTGTCTACAGCTGCTTTCAACCTACAAAAAGAGAGCTGAGTCATTGCAATGGAGACCATATGGCCAACAGGCCTAAAATATTTCTATCTGGCCCTCTACAGAAAAAGGTTGCTGACCCCTGACTTAGACTTAGACAAACTGGACAAATTATTTGAAAATCGCAGCTTAACAAACCCAGCATACAAAGAAATAGAAAATCTGAACGGTAGTATATTTTTCCAATAAGTCAAATTCACAATCAAAAACCTACCCACAAAGAAAACTCCACACCCTGATGAGTTCACTGGAGAACTCTTCCAAATATTTAAGAAGGAAATAATACTAATCTTACCCAAACTCTTTCATAGAATACTTCTCAACTTGTTAAATAAAGCCAATCTAACTGTGATGGCAAAACGTAAACAGGAATACGAGAAAAATTACAGGCCAATATGTCTCATGAACAAAGTAGTAAAAATCCTCAACCAAAATATTAATAAAGGACTGGCTTGATGATAATGATGAGGAAGAGGATGACAGGAATGGGTGAAGACTGACCACAGATAAAACAAGACTGGGCACCAGTTGATAATATTTGCAGCTGGGCAATCAGGACAAGGGGTTCACAAAAACCTACTTTTGTGTAGGTTTGAAATTGAAATTTTCCATAATAAAATGTATAAAAGCTATATTTATTGGTAATGTTTTATTAATACATTTTTTAAGTTACAGAAGATATAGTGTGTGTGGTAAAGAAAAATACATGAAAATAATAAAATCACTCACACACATTCATACATATATATCTATACCCACAGGGGTTATATGTATCTGGAAAGATCATCCCCAAACTACATAATACTAGTTATGCCAGGGAAGAGGGCAGAAGTTTCATTACAGAGATATTTCCCTCGTTTTCTAATTTTTACCTTGCATATTATTATTTATATTCTTTGCACCATATATACATTACCCTTGCAAAGAGGGGATAAAAAGATATAAAATGGGGGCACCTAGGTGGCTCAGTCGGTTAGGTGTCTGGCTTCGGCTCTGGTGGTGATTCCAGGGTCCTGGGATCGAGCCCTGCATCCGGCTCCCTGCTCCATGGGGAGTCTGCTTCTCCCTCTCCTACTGTCCCTCCCCTCGACTCATATTCTCTCTCTCTCTCAAATGGATGGATAAAAATCTTTTTTTTTTAGATTTTATTTATTCATTGGACAGAGAGAGAGAGAGAGAGAGATCACAAGCAGGCAGAGAGGCAGGCAGAAGAGGCAGACAGAGAGAGAGGGGGAAGCAGGCTGCCTGCTGAGCAGAGAGCCCGATGTGGGGCTCGATCCCAGGACCCTGAGATCATGACCTGAGCCGAAGGCAGAGGCTTTAACCCACTGAGCCACCCAGGCACCCCAGATGGACAAAAATCTTAAAAAAAAAAAAAAACTGTTTAAAAAAAAGACATAAAATGGAAGAGCAGAGAAGGAACTGGCCTTGAGTTGGGGCATGATCCCACAAACTATGAGATGACAGCAAAGGAGCCGTGGAAAACCAGGAAACCACCCACCCTCCAAGCCTCTGCCAGAAAATTTTAACTAAAAATAGCCTCTTTGAAACAACTATCGATGATACCACACTGAGCTGAAAAACACTGACCTTTAGGAAAACTCAACAATAAAATTTCTTAAGCTAAAGTCCCAGAAATCTTGACTTGCTGAAGAGCTGGACCGATGAACTGATTTCTCTTGATGGAGAATGCAAACCATCTAACGTATCCTATTTGCCATTTTCACTGTGGCTGCCAGGAAGCTTGAAGGTAAAATGTTTAGCTCAGTTTATATGAAGGCCAGATAATCTACATATCTTAACAGCAACTTTACCTGCATCTTGATCTTTTATTCTGTCTAAATTTCTCTAGTTCTTATTTACATAGTATTGTCCTTTCTCATTTTACTATGGGAAAACCAAGCGGGAAACAAACAACTTACCTGGGACTCAGTCATTTTCTGTTTCTCTTTGGAAAGCAACTGGGGGTGCAGTGGGGTACAGAAGAGTCTTCAGAGACCAAGCTGGGTTTAACCACTCTTCAATGGCTGAATGTAACATGTGTTGCTTGTTAATTCATTGATAACTTGTGTTTATCATCTGACCAGCAATTCCATTTCTAGAACTTTGTTCTAAGGTAATAATGATAGTTGGGTGCAGAGATTTAACTGAAAGAACTTTCAACACAACTTTGTCTTGAATACCACAATTTTGAAAATAACCAAATGCCCAATCACTGAGGACTGAGAAAATAACTTATAGAACCTCCAAGAGACAGAAAGGCAGGCGACCATTTAAAGTAACACTAGAGACAATTAAGAGGCTCAAAAGACACAGCAACCCAATGTAAAGTGTGGACCTTGTCTGGATCTTAATTTGAACAAACAAAACACATCTTTGAGATAATCATTTAAGTTTGAGCCCTGACTAGATATTTAATGATATTACAAAATTTAACCAATGATGATCTGAAGTTATTATTGTTAATTATTTTACCTTGAAGAACAGTATTGACCTTTAAGACCTTATCTTTTACAGGTATATGATGAACTCTTTATTATGAAATGATATATCTGGGATTTGTTTCAAAATAATAACCACATATGTAAAGATTCATTCAGCTGTACACTTAATATTTGTGCATTTTAGGGGCACCTGGGTGGCTCAGTCGGTTAAGCATCTGCCTTCAGCTCAGGTCATGATCCCAGAGTCCTGGGATGGAGCCCCAAATCGGGTTCCCTGCTCAGCAGGGAGTCTGCTTCTCCCTCTGCTCATACTCTCTCTCTGTCGAATAAATAAATAAAATCTTTAAAAAAAATAGTTGTGCATTTTATGTATCAGTAACAAAGAAAAAACCATCTGGGAGGGAGAAATAAATGGTTGGTCTAGATTATGGGTTGGCAAACTTTCTCTGTAAAGAGACAGATAGTAAATATCTCAGATTTGTGAAGTCTATGATCTCTGCCGCAACTACTCAGCGGTTGAAAGCAGCCACGGACAATACGTAAGCCAATTCTGTTTACTGGCTGTGTTCCAATAAAACATCATTTATGGAGTACCTAGGGGGCTCAGTCAGTTAAGCCTCCGACTCCTGATTTCAGCTCAGGTTATGATCCAAGGGGATGAGATCAAACCCTGCATCGGGCTTCACACTGAACGTGAAGCCTGCTTGAGAGTCTCTCTCTCCCTCTATCCCTCTGCCCCTCCCCCCATGGCACTGTCTCACTCTAAAAATAAAATTTTTTTAAATACTACTGTTTAAAATCTCATTTATGAGCACTATAATTTGAATTTTGTATCATTTTCATATGTCGCAAAATAGTCTTTTTCTGATTTTTTTCCAAACATTAAAAAATGTGAAAACCATTCTTAGCTTACGGCTGCATAAAAAGAGCAGCAAGCCAGATTTGGCCCGCTGCCTATAGTTTTCCATCCCTGGGTCTAGGTGAAACAACGGTGGCCATCAGGAGACGATTGATGAGACTGGGTGATGGTCATGATGGGGGGTTATTATAGAATTCCCTCTATTTTGCTGAATGTTTGAAAATTTCCATAGAAATGAGCTTAGGAATATTATGGAAATAAAGTTAATAGCATGGAAATACAGCCGCAAAATGAAGACAAGACCACATTCCCAATTGTTTAATAACAACGAACATCTGACCCCTAAGATAATCGCAACGGTTTGTGGCCCTCCAAAGCTCAACTCTGCCTGAGAAAATCTTATTCCTTGGCATTTCATTTCGTTTATTGTATTTTCTTGGGTATCACACTAATAGAACTGACCTTGAGTTCATGGGCGATCCATACAAGATCAATGCTACAAAACCATGGTAAATAGATAACAATCCACTATTAACTCACTTAATTATCATCCCCAGCCTGCTATTATAATAGACCCTGCTATTATCCTTATTTCACACTGAGGAAACTGAGGCCTAAAGAGGTTCAGTGACTTATCCTTGATCACACTGCCAGTGACTAGAGGGTGAGTTGGTGGGAAAACAAAAAGCAGAGAACTCCTCCCTAGCTGTCACTGCACCAAAGTTTTCAGAGACGCAACTCTCTATTTTTTAAAAAATATTTTATTTATCCACTTGACAGACAGAGTTCACAAATAGGCAGAGAGGGAGGCGGGGTGGGGGGGTTGCGGGAAGCACGCTTCCCCGCCAAGCGGAGAACCCCACTAGGGGCTCGATCCCAGGACGTGGAGACCATGATCCGAGCTGAAGGCAGAGGCCCAACCCACTGAGCCACCCAGGCACCCCGCAACTCTCTATTTCTGAATGCCCTAAAAAACTCATTCTCATCCTAAATTACAGAAGACACTGTCTGATTTTTAACCGGAGAATAACACAACTCTAAATTTACACTGTGCTTTACGGTTCAAAGTTAACTTAAAACCTTAATATTCAAAACCACAACGAGGAAAAGAGAAGCCAAAAAAATCAAAGAAATATTTGCAAAACACATACCACTGATAAAGGAGTAGTTACCAGAATATATAAAAACAAGGCCTCCAAATCAATAAGGAAAAGGCAGACATCCAATAAGAAATTGAGCAAAAGATCTGAACAGGTGCCTCACAAAAGAGGATCTAAGAGATCAATACATATATGAAAAAGCAGTCATCAGGGAAATACAAAGTAAAGCCTCAATGTCTGACTCCTCCATTGGAATGTTGACACCACAAGGGCAAGGATTTTTGTTTATTCATGGATGTATTATCGATCTCAAAGAGCCACCCATCATGGACCCCATAGAATCCCAACATCGACCCTACATATGCCCACTCCTGTCCCCGTGGACCCTCATCACTCACCCTAAATAAAAACCACCCCATTGCTCACCCCAGATCCCCCATCATTCACCCAACAAACCCCTTTCACTCACTTCCTAGAAACCCCATCGTTCACCTACAGACACCCCCATCACTCAATTCCATAAACTCCTCATCGCATATCCCGCACACAGTCCTACAGACTCCCTTCCCTATCATTGCTCTCCACATCATTGAGCCCAAACAACCCCCTCCTTGGTCCTTCCACATGTCCCCCCATCACTGACCACACAGACCCGCATCACTCAACCGGGCCCCTCATCCTGGCTCTGCTCTCAGGACCCCAAAGCTCCTTCTCAAGACGAGCTTGGCTCCCTGCTTGCACAAGCGGGCTCAACATCGCCCGAAAATTCCCTTTCCCCTCCAGCCCTCCTTGGTGGCTCTGGATGACGCATCAGCTTATCTTTCGCAGGCTCAGCAACAGCCTCCCAGCCGAGCTCTGCCAGTAACAAAAATGGCGTCATTCGGGCTGCGCCAGGCCCTCCGTCGCCGGCCAGGAAAACAGCCAGGGCCTCACACTGCTTCTGGAGGCTCCCATTCCAGCCCGAAGAGATGGGCGTTTTAGGGTCCGGGGAGTCCCCGTGGTATTTCCGAGGCCGGGTATTCGGAATTGGTGCTTCGAAAGCAGTGTGAGGCTCGGTTGTCGGGCGACTGTTCCGGGAGGGTGAAGGGGCGTTCCCGGTCCCGGGAGCACAGGCGTGGCGACGTGCGGGTCGGGGTGTTGGGTGGGAACCGGGACCCCGGGGAGGGGGGCGGGGAAGGACTGGTAAGGCCGGAAGGTGGACGCATCGCCTGGGAGATTGCTCTGCAGAAGCCTCATTTCTAAAACCTCTGGTGAAAGTGAAGAGTCTGTGGACATAGTGTAGCCTCTCCTTCACACTCCCGGCCCGCCTCTCGCAGCCCGGCGTCCGAGCCCTCCAGCCTTTAATGGGGCTGAGCCCCCTACCCGTCTGTCACTCAAGGCCCCCGCCTCGGGGCGCTCCTGCTCTTCTATTGGCTCCTTGGAACACAGAAGGCCCGCCCCTCTTGTCACTCACTGCCCAGACTCTCCGCCCGGGTATCTTAAAGTGGCCAGATGTGGCCTTTTGGGGCCCATGTCAAAGCCGAAAGAAGTAAGAGAGGCGGGGGTTTAAGGTAGAGCCTAGGGGCCACTGATTTTAGAAAACTTAACAGAAGATTATAGAGTTGAGGTCAGCCCGGAATGGGATTGAATAGTTAACAAAGGCTCGTATTCTAGATCTCCAAAACAGAGGCGTGCCGATGATGGAATAGTCAAGACCTCTACCAAGGTTCATGGATGGAGGACACTAACAAGTAAAGAGTTAAGCGTCTGCCTTTGGCTCAGGTCATGATCCCAGGGTCCTGGGATCGAGTCCCACATCAGCCTGCTTCTCCCTCTGCCTGCTTCTCCCTCTCTCAAATAAATAAATAAAATCTTTAAAACAAACCAAAAAAAGATTTTTAATTTAATCACATCTGGTCCTTTTTCCCATGTAAGACTACAAATTAGATGGTTAATGGTGGTGGAAGACTTGATTAAGACACAAAGTATTTATTTTATTTTATTTTATTTATTTGAGAGAAGGAGATCGAGAGAGAACATGAGCGGGGATAAGGAGAAAGAGGAAGAAGCAGACTCCCTGTGGAGCTGGGAGCCTGATGTGGGACTGGATCCTGGGACTCCGGGATCATGACCTGAGTGGAAGGCAGTCACTGAACCAACTGAGCCACCCAGGCACCCACGACACAAAGTATTAATAGGGAAAGACTACCCACAGTAGATCAGGTTTGAATTCAGACCAGATGAGTATCAATAAAGGGCCCAGGCTTTTATGTCAGAATTTTTTCAAAGGCCTGGGTTCAAGGTCAGAACAAAGGAAACTGATGGAAAGCTCAGAAGACACCCTAGGGAATGGTCATAAGGAGCGCTGATGGTAGAAAAGTTAACAGAAACCCAGGTTTAAGATCTAGAACATAGACACATTGACAGCAGAATAGTTAACAGAACCCTGGGTTTAAGGTTAAAGCTAAAGGTCATTGATGAAGAAAGATTTAGTAGACAGCCAGAGTCAAGGTCAGAAAAGAGGGACATTGATGGTAAAATTTATAAGTGCAATCTGGATTTAATATATAGCTCAGCAGGGAAAACAAAGCCTCTGATTTCATTCACAGATCAGATTAGGCACTGATAGAAGTAAAGACTCAGGTTTGCTTTTCATGACAGAGTAAACTGATGATAGAACAACTAGTTGACAGAGACCTAAATTAAATGGCCCGGCAAGTGGAGCATTAGTGGCCAAAGCATTAAGAGAAGGCTGTGTGGAGAGAAAATTGAGTAGAGAACCAGGTGCAAGGGCAGACCTGAGCGTCTATGAGAGTGGAAGAATTAACAGAGGACCAGGACCAAAGTTCATATCTGAGGGATACAGATTCATTATTATTATTTCATGTTCAGGCTCACGGTGAAAGTATTGGTCCCCGGGAGATGTGTTCTCCACGGTTCTACGTTCCAGTTCCCTTCTGCAGCAAACGTCTCCGAAGCCCCGATTACAAATGTCCCTCCCTGCCTTCTGGACTCCCTGGGTGTGACATGTTGAAAGGAGGCAGGATTCATCTGTGCTCTCAGTTGTTGGATCGTTCAGCCTAAAGACTCAGAAATTGAGGAGTTTCGCTCTTTTATTTAATTTAGGTTTAAAAAAAAAAGTTAAAATTTGTCCTGTACACCAGAGTGGCCAATACAGAGTTCTCGTCTCTAGAGGAATTGCTCTGATGGCAGAAAATTGTTTTTTCTACCTAACAAATGTGAGTTAAAGTTTTCCTCTAAATAAAGTTAGTTAATTAAGCAAAATATATTTTAAGGTTGGTTGGTTGGTTGGTTGGTTGGTTTTTGCAAAAACAAGAAGCTTGTAGGTATAAGTAAAGAAAAAAAAAACATTAGTATGAAAACCTACAGCATGGGGAGAGGGAGCACGAAGCAGATGGGCCCTTTCCAGTTCAGGAGTCTTGGACTAAGTGGGAAGATAGGGCTGAGAGTTGCTCATCTTCCCCTGGCTGCCTCCCTGGTGGTTGATGCCACATCTTCAAAAGTGGTTGGCAGGGGCGCCTGGGTGGCTCAGTGGGTTAAAGCCTCTGCCTTCGGCACAGGTCATGATCCCAGGGTCCTGGGATCAAGCCCCGCATCGGGCTCTCTGCTCAGCGGGGAGCCTGCTTCCCCCTCTCCCTCTGCCTGCCTCTCTGCCTACTTGTGGTCTCTCTCTCTGTCAAATAAATAAATAAAATCTTAAAAAAAAAAAAAAAAAGAAAGAAGTGGTTTGCAGTGACTCGTTTCATTCAAAGCGATGCACTGGTGACCTCAATGGGGGGGTCAGCACTGTCAGGGTCCCCCAGGATGTGACAGTGACAGGTGATTAAGGACAATGTCACTGGCGCTTTTTGTGGTTGTATTAGGGTTTGAACATCAGCTAGAGAGGCTGCAGCCAAAACCTTAAGTCGAGAGCTAAAGAGCAGAGGAGAACAAAAGAGGGAGAGTGTGGGGGAGGGAGAGAGGCCTCTGAGGGACTATAAGAGGAAGAGAATGGAGAGAGAGAAAGAGATAAGCAGATAAGACCTGAGACAAAGTGGCCAGCTAACTCGATGGGTCAGGGGTGGAGGGTCTCCTGTCCCAGGAGAACATGCACCCAACTCACGGGCAGAAGGGAAGGGGATTAATAAGAAATCTACATCAAGGATCTGGCTACCCCAGCCTTCCTCTGGAGGAGCCCTTGCCCTGTCATCTGTCCCACTGAGTCCCTACTGTCCCCCACTCCAGGATAAATTCACATGTCTAGTGAAATCTGGGAAAAACAGTCCCAAGGAAAAAGGTCTGGAGCTGAGAACTGATGCCTTCCTCCCACTGAGGAGGCCTTGAGAGGGGCTTGGGAGGGACTAAAGGAAGCAAAGAAACCGTGATTGTGTCCGGGAGCGACCAGGGTATCCTCAGGGCGACAGGGAAGGACTTATATCTGACATCCTTGGAATGGAACTGCAGGAAGTGTCCCCACTCTGTGCCACCTATGCCCCAGCAGGTCCTTTTGTCCAACCCTCTGCCTCCAGGTAACCCGGTACCAGGACATACCAGCTGCACTAGAGGATCCACAGGCCTCAGGGGAGGACCCTGTCCCCTAGGTTTCTTGGCAGATGGCCTAAGCTGCTTTGCTTTGCAGCTCTGTAGGCTGAAAGGAATCCAGTGGAGCCATGGGAACCATCTGGAACGAGGTGCTGAGCCCGGACGTTAGTGCCACTCTTCAGCGGTACTGTGCTTGGTAATCCAGCTGGCCTTGGCCGCTGCCATAGGAACCCAGGTTACACAGTCCCAGCTACATTAACATATCAGTTCTACTGGGTGATTCAGACCACAGGGCTGACCCATCATGTGGACATTGAGCTCCCAGGAGCCGATAGAGCTATTGCTGCAGGGAAAGGAGGGGCAAGGTCACTGCCAGTAGAGAGTGTTTCAGCCACGGATGACTGTGAATTGAGGCATTGACTCAGCTTACCCTGCCCAACCTTCAGAGGCTTAGCTTAGAAACTCATCACGTCCACTCCCATTTCTCCAGTTTCTGGACCAGTCCAGTGCCCCCCAAAAAACGTGTCTCACCATGGAGAATCTGATTCCACAGCATGAATTTGTCCTAGCTTGATCAACCTAAAAGCACCAGAAACAAACCTTGCAATCCTACAATGTCAAGTTCATTGACCCTTTTCAATGAGGGAAACTGCATGTCAGAAGAACCACAGGACGTTTCACCAAGTAAAAGAGAAGATACAATCTTTACAGGATTTGAGGAAAGGATAAAATTTATATGAAATTTAGATGAGCCCTGCTACCTCTGTCTACATTGTGTTGTCTGCATAAGGACATTTATTGTGAGGATCACATCTGTGTATGCACTGATTTCTAATGCAGAATTTCTCAACCTCATCACTGTTGACATTTGGGGCTACATAATTCCTTGTCATGGAAAGCTATTTTGTGCATCGTAGAACATTTAGCATCATCCTTGGCCTCTACCTACTCATTGGCAGTAGCCCCCTCATCCAAGTTGTGACAAACAAAATTTTGCAGGCATTGCCAAATGTCCTTTGGGGAATGAAATCACCCCTGGTTGAAAACCACTGTTCTAATAGTTTACTGATAGTGAGTATGATAGTGAAAACTCAGGAAAAGGTTTTGTGGGATGGCTTCTGTTTTCAATTTTCTATACATATTTTAGGGGGACGTATTATATGAAGAACACATTAAAATGACAAATCTGTGGTTAAAAGCAAGTTCATTGTTTAAAAAAAAAAAGACAATGTCAGAGATGACATGACCATCTTTGTAGAAAATCCAATAACATTTATTAGAAAGCTACTAGAATGGGGCACCTGGCTAGCTTGGTTGGTAGTGCATGTGACTCTTGATCTTGGAGTTGTAAGTTCAAGCCCCACATTGAGTGGAGAGATTGCTTAAAAAATAAAATCTTAAGGGGTGCCTGGGTGGCTCAGTCTGTTAAGCGTCTGACTCTTGATTTCAGCTCAGGTCATGATCTCAGGGTTGTGAGATCGAGCCCAGAGCCCCACATTGGGCTCTGCATTCAGCAGGGAGTCTGCTGGAGATTCTCTCCCTATTCTCTTACCCCTCTCTCTCCCCACTCACACCCTCTCTCTCTCTCTCAAATAAATAAATAAATCCTTAAAAAATAAAATAAAATCTTTGAAAAGAGCTACTAGATCTAATAAGTGAGTTTAGCAAGTTTTCAGGATACAAGATCCATATACGAAAACCAATTGTTTGCCTATATACCAGCAACAAACAATCAGAAATTGAATTTAAAAACCAGTATCATTTACAACATTATAAAAAACATGAAACTCTGGCCCCTGGGTGGCGCAGTTGGTTGAGCGACTGCCTTCGGCTCAGGTCATGATCCCGTCATGATCCCGGAGTCCCGGGATCGAGTCCCACATCGGGCTCCCAGCTCCATGGGGAGTCCGCTTCTCACTCTGACCTTCTCCCTTCTCATGCTCTCTCTCACTCTCTCTCTTTCCTAATAAATAAATAAATAAAATCTTTAAAAAAAAAACATGAAACTCTTAGAGATACATTTAACAAAGCATATGAAAGACCTACACACCGAAAGTTACAAAATATTGCTGAGAGAAACTAAGATCTAAATAAATGGAGAGATATGCCTTGTTCGTGGACTGGAAGAGTCAATATTGTTAAAATGTCAATTATCCCCAAATTTGTCTATAAATCTAATTTTATGTAAATAACCTCAGCAAGATTTTTGGTAGAAACTGACAAGCTGATTTTAAAATTCATGTAGAACAACAGACACATGAAAAAGTGCTCAACATCACTTGGCATCAAGGAAATACAATCAAAATCACAATGAGATACCACCTACACCTGTCAGAATGGCTAAAATTAACAAGATAGGAAACAACAAATGTTGTCAAGGATGTGGAGAAAGGGGAACCCTCCTACACTGTTGGTGGGAATGCAAGCTGGTACAGCCACTCTGGAAAACAGTATGGAGGTTCCTCAAGAAGTTAGTTAAAAATAGAGCTACTCAGGTGCTGGGTGGCTCAGTCGGTTAAGCATCTGCCTTCAGCCCGGGTCATGATCATGGGGTCCTGGAATCGAGCCCCACATCAGGCTCTCTGCTCAGCAACAAGTCTGCTTCTCCCTCTTCCTCTGTGATCTCTCTTGCTTTCACTCTTTCTCAAATAAATAAAATCTTTTTTAAAAATTTAATTAATTTATTTGACAGAGAGAGACACAGTAAGAGAGGGAACACAAGCAGGGGGAGTGGGAGAGGGAGAAGCAGACTTCCTATAGAGCAGGGAGCGCAACTCGGGGCTCAATCCCAGGACCCTGGGATCATGACCTGAGCCGGAGGCAAACACTTAATGACTGAGCCACCCAGGTGCCCCATAAATAAATGAAATCTTAAAAAAAAAATAGATAGCAATTGCACTACTAGGTATTTTCCTCAAAGATACAGATTAGTGAAACAAAGGGGTACCTGCACCCCAATGTTCATAGCAGCAATGTCCACAATAGCCAAACTGTGGAAGGACCCAAAATGCCCTTCAACAGATGAATGGATAAAGAAGATGTGGTCCATATATACAATAGAATATTACTCAGCCTTCAGAAAGGATGAAATACACACCATTTACACTGACATGGATGGACCTGAAGGGGATTATGCTAAGTGAAATAAGTCAAGCAGAGAAAGACAATTATCATATGGTTTCACTTATATGGGAAACATAAGGAATAGCACGGAGGACCATAGGGGAAGAGAGGGAACACAGAATGGGAAGAAATCAGAGAGGGAGACAAACCATGAGAGACTCTTAACTCTAGGAAACAAACTGAGGGTTGCTGGGGAGGACATGTGGGGGGGCGGGGTGACTGGGTGATGGACATTAAGGAGGGCACGTGATGTAATGAGCACTGGGTGTTATGCACAACTGATGAATTCTTGAACACTACATCTGAAACTAATGATGCAGTATGTGTTGGCTAATTGAATTTAAATTAAAATAAATAAAATTCATATAGAAATGCAAAGTATCTAAGAATAGCTAAAACAACTCTTGAAAAAGAAAAAGTTGGAAGACTTAACACTGACTCAAGAGGGGCGCCTGGGTGGCTCAGTGGGTTAAAGCCTCTGCCTTCGGCTCAAGTCATGATCTCAGGGTCCTGGGATGGAGTCCCACCTCAGGCTCCCTGCTCAGCGGGGCGTCTGCTTCTCCCTCTCCCTCTGTCTCTCCCCCTGCTTGTGCTCTCTCTCTCTCTTTGTCAAATGAATAAATAAAATCTTTAAAAAATAATAAATAAAATTTTTAATAAAACTTAAAAGTGTAAAACTTCTGGAAGAAACCACGGGAGAAAATTTGTGACATTAAGTTAAGGAAAGATTTCTTAGATTTGACAATGAAAGCATGATTTACAAAAGAACAAACTGATAAATTAGATTTCATTAAAACTAAAAAAATCCGTTCTTTAAAGGACACGGTTAAGATTATAGAAAAACACGCCACGGACTGGGAAAAGTCTTTGCAAAAACACGTATCTGAACATGAAAAAGACTCACAAAACTCAACAATGAGAAAAGAGCCCGGGGTGCCTGGGTGGCTCAGATGGTTGGGCCTTTGCCTTCGGCTCAGGTAGTGCTAGAGCCCCACTCACACCGAGCTCCAAGCTCAGCAGGGAGTCTACTTCTCCCTCTCCCTCTGCCTCTCCCCCTGCCTGTGCACACGCTTTCTCTCTTTTTCAAACGAATGGATAAAATCTTTAAGAAAGGAAGAGAGGAAGGAAGGAAGGAAGGAAGGAAGGAAGGAAGGAAGGAAGGAAGGAAGGAAGGAAGGAAGGAAGGAAGGAAGGAAGAAAGAAAGAAAGAAAGAAAGAAAGAAAGAAAGAAAGAAAGAAAGAAAGAAAATGGCCTAATAAAAAATGGGCAAGCGGTGCCTGGGTGGTTCAGTAGTTAAGCGCCTGCCTTGGGCTCAGGTTTCTGGGATCGAGCCCCGAATAGGACTCCCTGCTTGGCGGGAAGCCTGCTTCTTCCTCTCCCACTCCCCTGGCTTGCATTCCCTCTCTAGGTGTGTCTCTCTCTGTCAATTAAATAAGTAAATTCTTGTAAAATGGGCAAAATGAGCAGAAAATGTACAGAGACAAATAAATACATGAAAATGTGTTCAGCATCATTATCATTAGGGGAATATAAATTTAAAACATAAAGACATACCACTACACACTTAAGAAAATGGCTAAAATTAGGGGCGCCTGGGTGGCTCAGTCAGTTAAGCATCTGCCTTTGGTTTGGGTCATGATCCCGGGGTCCTGGGATTGAGCCCCACATGGGACTCCCTGCTCAGTGGGAAGCCTGCTTCTCCCTCTTCCTTTGCCCCTCCCCCTGCTTGTGCTCTTTTGCTTTCTCTGTCAAATAAATAAATAAAATCTTTTTTTTTAAAGATTTTATTTATCTACCTGACAGAGAGAGAGGGATCACAAGTAGGCAGAGAAGCAGGCAGAAGAGGGGGGAAGCAGGCTCCCCGCCGAGCAGAGAGCCCAACGTGGGGCTCAATCCCAGGACCCCGGGACCACGACCCGAGCCGAAGCCAGAGGCTTAACCCACTGAGCCACCCAGGCGCCCCTAAAATCTTGATTTAAAAAAAAAGAGAGAGAGAATGGCTAAAATTAAAATGACCATAGGAGGGCGCCCGGGTGGCTCAGTTGGTTGAGCTTCTGGGTCTCAACCTCACTGTTGTGAGTTCAAGTTCTGCGTTGGCTCTGAGCTGGGTGTGAAGTCTACTTCAAAAGTTTAAAAAAAAAAAAAAGGGAAGAAAGAAAGAAATTAAAATGACCATAGCAAGTATTGGCATATATGTGGAGGCGCTGGAACTCTCATACACAGCTGATGGAAATGTAAAATGGTACAACCAGTATGGGAAAGTTTCATACTTTCTTTAAAATCTAACCATGCACCTACCATATGAGCCAGCTTTTGCACTTAGATTTTCATCCAGGAAGAAAGAAAAGATATGTCCATACAAAGACTTGTACAATATTTGCATGGCAAGTGCATTTGTAATAGTCAAAAACTAAAACCAGGGGCGCCTGAGTGGCTCAGTCAGTTAAGTATCTGCCTTCGGCTCAGGTCATAGTCCCAGGGTCCTGGGATCGAGTCCTGCATCAGGCTCCCTGCTCAGCGGGAAGCCTGCTTCTCCTTCTCCCACTCCCCCTGCTTATGTTCCCTCTGTCACTGTGTCTTACTCTGTCAAATGAATAAATAAAAATCTTTTAAAAAAAAAAACTAGAAGGGGCGCCTGTGTGGCTCAGTGGGTTAAAGCCTCTGCCTTCGGCTCAGGTCATGATCTCAGGGTCCTGGGATCAAGCCCGACATCGGGCTCTCTGCTTGGCAGAGAGCCTGCTTCCTCCTCTCTCTCTGCCTGCCTCTCTGCCTAGTTGTGATCTCTTTCTCTCTGTCAAATAAATAAATAAAATCTTAAAAAAATAAACTAAAAATAACCTAAATGTCCATCAACAGATGAATGAATAAACAAATTGGAGTGCATCCATACAACATAACATGGATGAATCTCAAAATAATACTGAGTGAAGGAAGCTATTCAAACAAGGGTACATAGTGCATGTTTCTATTTATATAAAACTTTATAAACTGCAGACTAATCATTAGTGACAGCATCAGTGGGGATAAGAGAGTGATGAGTATGTTTACTATCTCAATTATGGTGAATATATATATGCCATATATAAACTTATCAAATGATATATTTCTAATATGTACAATTCATTATGTCAGTTATATCTCAATAAAGCCATTTTTTAATGTCATAGACAACAACAGTCTGCATAGCTAATCATACCAGAAATACATGCAAGAAAGTCTAATTTGGGGGCACCTGCGTGGCTCAGTTGGTTGAGCGATGGCCTTCAGCTCAGGTCATGATCCTGGAGTCCCAGGATTGGATCCCGAATCCGGCTCCCTGCTCGGCAGTGAGTCTGCTTCTCCCTTTGACCGTTCCCCCCTCTCACGCTTGTGCTCTCTCTCTCTTGCTCTCTCTCTCTCTCTCTCAAAAAAAAGTCTAAATTGTTGAACCATGAAACTGGCAGATATATTTTCCTGATCACATACTCAACAGCTATGATTTATTTTTTCTCAAATCCTGAATTCCCCTGCCTCTGTCAAATGATAAAGTTACGATTTGTGCAAGATTCCATCTTTATGCTATACTTCAATATAAAGTTGAATTTTTAAAAAAAAAAAAGAAGGGGAGGGATGCCTGTGTGGCTCAGTGGGTTAAAGCCTTTGCCTTTGGCTCAGGTCACGATCTCAGGGTCCTGGGATCGAGCCCTGCATCGGGCTCTCTGCTCAATGGGGAGCCTGCTTCCCCCTCTCTCCCTGCCTGCCTCTCTGCCTGCTTGTGATCTCTCTCTCTGTTAAATAAAAAAAAAAAAAAGAATAGAGTCCTTGTATCCTTTAAAAGAAAGAAAGAAAGAAAGAAAGAAAGAAAGAAAGAAAGAAAGAAAGAAAGAAAAAGAAGGGGAAATATACTATAGCATGAAAAAATCTTGGGCTCAATGAACAGTATTCTTGGGGAATCATGGGAAGCTCCCGGAGTCACATGATGCTGGCCTTTTCATCCATTCATCCCGGAGTCAAAAGGTCCACAGCATCCTGGGTCCGGGTGCAGGCCTTGCTCTCATACAGGGGTCTGTCACCACCTGACAGTGCAGTGCAGATTGTTGTCTTTGTGGAAAAGTACTGAGCACAGAGATGTCCTCTATCCTGGTTTTCCACACCAGAGCCTGCAGCCCCAAGAGTTGGCAAGTCCCTCCATACAACTGGCCCTAGACTTTCCTTCTTGCAGATGTGTTTATCATTTGCATATGCTCTCTGCACGCGCTGGGATTTACAATCCCCTCCCGGGGCGGAGACTCGCATTGTGTTGAAAGATCAGCCATACGTGGTCTTCATCTCTTCGTCTGCTATTTGTTGACTGGCTGAGTCTGGGCAGATCCTGGCCTCTTGAATCTACATCTGTGACACGGGGCAATGAGGCCATCTGTATCACATCTTCCTGGGAGTGTATGTCAAGATCCCCCGTGAAAGGAAACACAGAATAAGTGCATGTTATTATTGTCACCATCCTCCTGATTTAATAGGACAGTTAATGTCTGTTGATCATTCACAATGTGCCTAGCCCTGTGCTAAGTGCAAGTTATAACAGCCCTGTGAGAGAGAAGCAGTTATTACCTCATTGTACAGAGGGATAAATGGAGTTAGAAAGGTTGAGTGACTTGCCCAAGGTCATCAGATGTTGGGGCTGGGAAGTGAATTCAGGTCTATCTGACCACAGAGCCCACATCTCTCCCACCAGGCTGCACCAACTTCTGCCCATGTGGCCTCAGAAAGCTCCAGTCAGAAGCGCCTTAGTGGCTCAGTCGTCTGCCTTTGGCTCGGGTCATGATCCCAAGGTCCTGGGATCAAGCCCGGGGTCAGGCTCCCTGCTCTGCGGGAAGCCTGCTTCTCCTTCTCCCACTCCCCCTGCTTGTGTTCCGTGTGTGTGTGTGTGTGTGTGTGTGTGTGTGTGTGTCTGTCTGTCTGTCTGTCTGTCAAATAAATAAATAAAATCTTAAAAAAAAAGAAAGAAATCTCCAGTCACCCCTTTCAAAACCCAGTGATCCTACAACTTCAGAACAAAGTGTCTGACTTACTCCTTGCAGTAGGCTGAATGATGGCCCCCCAAAGATATTAAGTCATAATCCCTGGAATCTGTAAATGTTACCTTATTTGGAAAATGGTTCTTTGCAAATATGATTAAGTTAAGGCTGTTGAGATAAGGAGATTATCCTGGATTATCTGGGAAGGCCCTAAATGCAACCACATGTATACTTGTAAGGAAGAGCAAACCCAGCTGTTAGTGAGAGCCCAGGAGCTAAAGAAGCTAAAGGAGGGGGAGAGAGAAGCAGCCAAGGGTTGGAGCCAGACCAGGAGACAGAGCCAGAGTAAGCTTTGGAGTAAAAGCTGCTTTTGCTGAAGCAGCAGCAACTAAAAATATTTAAAAGAAGCTGGTTATCTTGGGACTGCTCACCTCCTTCCTTTCTTTCCTATACGTGATCACTCTATCTGTTAGGAAGCTCTCTGCTGCTGGGGTTTGGAGAACGAGCATGCCCTTTCCCGGGAAGATAGTGGTAATCACCGGAGCCAACATTGGCATCAGCAAGGAGACGGCCAGAGAGCTTGGCAGCAGAGGAGCCCAAGTACGCATTGCCTTCTGAGACATACTGAAGGGATAATCTGCTGGCCAGTGAAACCCAGGCCAATACCAACAACTCTCTAATTCAGATGCTAATTCAGAAACCGGATCCGTCCAATACCAAATCCACCAGAGCCTTTGCCAAGGGCTTTCTGGCAGAGAAAAAGCAGCTCCGTATTCTGATCAACAATGCGGGAATGATGATGTATCCATATTCCAAGTCAGCCGGTGGCTTTGAAACCCGCCTGGGAGTCAATGTCCTGGGCCACTTCCTTTGTACCCATTTTCTCCTGGTGCCGCTGAAAAAGTCTGTGCCCTCACAGGTGATGAACCTGTCATCAGTAACCCACCTTGTGGTCAAAATCCACTTCCACAACCTCCAAGGGTTTTGCGCATTGCCACAGCCAGGTGGCCGGTGCATTTTTACTTGGGAACTGGCCAAGAGACTCCAAGGCACAGGGGTCACCATCCATGCGGTGGACCCAGGCATCACCCACTCCCAACTGGTCTGGGACTCCTTCCTTCTGTGCCCTTCCTTCTGTGCCTGCTCTGATGTTCTTCATCCCCTTCATCAAGTCAACACGGTAGGGGCCATAGACCAGGCTGCACCGTGCCTTAGCTCAGAGCCGGGAGCCCCTATGTGCCAAGTACTTTGGTGACTGCAAGAGGACCTGGGTGTCCCCAAGGGTCTGCAATAACAAAACCATTGAGTGCCTGTGGAATGTCGCTGTGAACTTCTAAAAACACAGTGGGAGTAGAGCTGATGGAAGAGTCACAGCTTTATTAGGACCAGTCTAGCCATAATGAAAGGGGACAAAGGAGAAGGCCCACCCTGAAAGATCATCCTTCTGGCTGGCTACTGTTGAAAATTCTGCCCTGCTCTGATTCTCCAGATCCTTCTAGAAACCCTTGCATACCCAACTTTCTTACAAAGCTGGTTAACGGTACAAGACATTGACACCTGCCGGAGCATTCTTCTTCAAGACTTACAAGAATTGGCTGCTCTCTTGGGGCAGGAGGACTGGGCAGAAGGACCTGGGAAATGGGGGCAATTTTCTCACCAATACCATAAATGCTAGCCAGCATGCTCAGCTGAGGTTATAGGAGTATCAGCGTTACATATTTCCAAGGACTATAAGACTCAAACTTTTGCCTGATCACTTTCATCTTTGAAGTACTAGTCACTCAGGAAATACTAGTCATTCAGGAAATTTTTGGTTAACCTTGGCCAACTTTGATTTCTTCCTCTGAGCATACTGGAGCTACTGCATGAAACTGGACCTATTTTCTTTTTCCAATTTTTTTTGTATTAAAAATTTTTCGCAGCTCTACTGAGATATAGTTGACATATAACATTGTATAAGTTAGGACCGACCCATTTTTAAGCATGCAGATGGTTTCCTTTGCAAAAGAGTTCCCTTTACCTCAATTTTTAGAGAAAATAAAGACTGTGCATTTAAAAAAAAAAGGAAAGAAAAGAAAGAAGCAGACAAAGACTTAAAGAGACACAGAGGAGAAGGCAATATGATGATGAAACACAGAGAGATATGAGGATATTAACCTTGATGATTGAAGCAATGCCACCAGAAACGAAGGAATAATGACAGCAACAGAGTTTGGAGGAGATAAGGCATGATTCTCCCTGGAGCCCGTGAGGGAACACAGCCCTTCTGACAACTTGATATTGACTAGTGATGCTGATTTCAGACATGTGAACTACAGAACCATGAGAAAATAAATTTGATTTTTTTTATTGACCCATTGGCTGTTTAGTGGCAAGTTGTTTAGCTTCCGTGTATTTTTTCTTGTTAGTTTTTTTCTTGCAATTTATTTCTACTTTTTTTAAAGGTTTTATTTATTTCATTGAGAGAGTGAGACAGAGGGAGCAAGACAGAGCATGAGCAGGGTGGAGAGGGAGAAGCAGACTCCCCGCTGAGCAGGGAGCCTGATGCGAGGCTTGATTCCAGGACTCTGGGATCATGACCTGAGCTGAAGGCAGATGCTTAACTGACTAAGCCACCCAGATGCTCCTGATTTCTAATTTCATTCAGAAAAGATGCCTGATATAATTTTAATAATCTTCAATTTATTGAGACTCGTTTTGTGGCCTAACATGTGATCTATCCTGCAGAATGTTCCATGTGCACTTGAAGAGAATATGTATTCGGCTGTTTTGGAATGGAATGCTTTGTATATTATCAGTTAAGTCTGTCTGATCTAATGTGTCTTTCAAAGACACTGTTTACTTACTGATTTTATATCTGAATAATTGAATCATTGATGTAAGTAGTGTGTTGAAGTCCCCTACTATTACTATATTACTGTCAATTTCTCCCTGTATGTCTGTTAATATTTGCTTTATATATTTAGGTGCTTTTATTTATTTGGTACATAGATATTTATAATTTTTATATCTTCTTGTTACATTCCTCTTTATCATTATGTTATACCCTTCTTTATCTCTTGTTACAGTCTTTGTTTTAAAATCTATTTTGCTTGGGGGCGTCTGGGTGGCTCAGTGGATCAAGCCTCTGCCTTTGGCTCAGGTCATGATCTCAGCGTCCTGGGATCAAGCCCCGCATCGGGCTCTCTGCTCAGCAGGGAGCCTACTTCCCCCTCTCTCTCTGCCTGCCTCTCTGCCTACTTGTGATCTCTCTCTGTCAAATAAATAAATAAAATCTTTTTTAAAAAAATAAAATCTATTTTGTCTGATGTAAGTACTGCTACCCCAGCTTTTTTCTTATTTTCATTTGCACGAACTACCTTTTTCCCTCTCTTCACTTTCAGTCCATTTGTTTCTTTAGGTCTGAGGTCAGTCTCTTGTAGGCAGCATAAGAATGAGTCTTGTTTTTTCATCCCTTTGGTCGCCTATGTCTTTTTTTTTTTAAAAGATTTTATTTATTTATTTGATACAGAGAGAGAGATCACAAGTAGGCAGAGAGGCAGGCAGAGAGAAAGGAGGAAGCAGGCTCCCTGTTGAGCAGAGAGCCCGATGCGGGACTCGATCCCAGGACCCTGAGATCATGACCTGAGCCGAAGGCAGTGGCTTGACCAACTGAGCCACCCAGGCACCCACCCTATGTCTTTTGATGGAGATCTCATCCATTTAAATTTAAAATAACTGCTGATAGGTAAGTACTTATTGCCATTTTGTTCATTTTTCTCTGGTTATCTTTATAGTTCTTTTCTGTTCCTTTCTTTTCCTCTTGCTCTCTTCCATTATACTTTGATGATTTTCTTTAGTGTTGTGCTTAGATTCCTTTTTCTTTATTTTTCCTTATGTGTATCTATTATAAGTTTTTGGTTTGCAGTTACCATGAGGTTTGAATGTAACACCCTATGTATATAGGTGTCTTATTTAAATTGATGATTGCTTAAGTTCAAACACATTCTAAAAGCACTACATTTTTACTCCCTCCCCTTCTGTTTTGTGTA
The DNA here is from genome assembly GCA_028533885.1 of Nasua narica. NCBI lineage: Eukaryota > Metazoa > Chordata > Mammalia > Carnivora > Procyonidae > Nasua > Nasua narica. The sequence continues at coordinate 37,049,590 of CM052801.1, forward strand.
TTTGATGTCACAATTTGCATCTTTTATTTTATACAAAATAAATTCCTTAACTACTTATTATAGATATATTTGATTGTACTACCTTTGTCTTTTAATCTTCATACTAGCTTTATAGGTTATTGATCAACTACCTTTTACTATATGCTTGCTTATACCGATGAAATTTTTTCTTTCATAGTTTCTTTACACCTAGTAATGACCTCTTCTTTTCCATGTAAAGAAGTCCCTTTAATATATCTTGTAAACCTGATTTAGTAGTGATAAACCTCTTTAACTTTTGTTTGTCTTGGAAACTCTTTATGTCTCCTTAAATTCTAAGAGCTAATCTTGCTGAATGAAGTATTTTTGGTTATACAGATTTTGTGGGGGTTTTGTCCATCAGCTTTCTGTCCATCAAATATATCATGCCACTTTCTTCTGGCCGGCACAATTTCTGCTGAAAAATCAACTGTTTTTGGGGCACCCGGGTGGCTCAGTTGTTAAGCAACTGCCTTTGGCTCAGGTCATGATCCCAGCGTCCTGGGATCAAGCCCCGCATCAGGCTCCCTGGTCAGCCGAGAACCTGCTTCTTCCTCTCCCACTCCCCCTGCTTGTGTTCTCTCTCTCCCTGTCTCTCTTTCTCTCTCTCTCTGTCAAATAAATAAATAAAATCTTTAAAAAAATTTTTAAAAATCAGCTGCTTTTAAGATTTTTTCTTTAGCTTTAATTTTTGACATTTTAATTATTATGTGTCTTGTGCTCTTTGGGTTCATTTATTTGGGGATCTCTCTGATTCCTGGACCTGGACGTCTGTCCTTCCCCAGGCTAGGGAAGTTTTCAGCTATCATTTCTTCAAATATGTTTTCTTCCCCTTTCTCTCTCTCTTATCCTTCTGGGACCCCTATAATATGGGTATTAACATAAAGAATGTTAATATGCTTGATGTTGTCCCAGAGGTCCCTTAACCTATCCTCATTTTTTTAATTCCTTTTTCTTTTTGCTGTTCAATTTGGATGATTTCCACTACCTTGTCTTCCCAGATTGCTGATCTGTTCTTCTGTATCCTCCAATCTTTTATTTATTTCCATTAGTGTGTTTTCATGTCAGTTATTTTATTCCTCAGCTCTGACTTGTTCTTTTTTATATTTTCTCTTTGTTGATATTTTCAATGAGTTCATTAACTCTTTTCCCACATTCTCTGAGCATCTTCATGATCATTATTTTGAACTCTTTATCAGGTAGACTACTTCTGTCCATTTCATTTAGTTCTTTTCCTGAGGTTTTGACTTTTTCTTTCATTTGGAACATAGTCCTCTGTCTCCTCATTTTGTCTGACTCTCTGTGTTTGTTTCTATGTATTAGGTAGGTCCACTACGTCTCCTGGTCTTTAAAGTAGTGGCCTTAGTAGAAGGCATCTTATTGGGCCCCAAAGCACAATCCCCTCTGGTCACCAGAACCAGGCACTCCAGAGGTGTTCCCTGTGTAGGCTGCATGTGCAGCCTATTGTGACTGGGCTGCCACTGCTGGTGGGTAGTCCTGGCCCCCAGCATGACTGCCTGAGAGTCCCAGATGAAGCTGCTGTGGATGTGTTGGTAGGTGGAATTATCCCATGGTGTTGCTGGCTGTGAGGCCTGCCCATGACTCTTGCAGGCATGCTGGTGGGTGTGGCTGCCTCTCCCTGTCACAGGAATCACTATGGAGGGGCACTGGTCCCAACTGAGGCTGCCCACAGGGTGTGGTGGGGCAGAAGTTACTTTGGAAGGGAATCTACTGAGATGGGCCTATTGTGCAGGGTGAGGCTTCAAAGGAGTCAGGTGGAGCAAGTGGTGCTAGCAAGGTAGATGGAGAGTGTCCTAACTGGTACCTGCTAGCACTACTGTTCCAAGGTAAAATTTCCTACAGATCTCTACCCTTCCAGAACATTTCCTAAAATTAGTCAATAATTCTTCACATGTGACCCAAGTATTTTTCAAACTGCGGTCTCTGTGCTGAGTGTCAGAGCAAGTGAGATTGTGTGAGCCCTTTAAGAATGGAGCCTTGGTTTCCTATAATCCACCAGCTCTCCCATAATTAAGCCCCACTGATTTTCAAAACAAAATTTTATGGAGGCTCATCTTCCTGGGGCAGATCCACAGGGCTGGTGGTACCTAATGTGGGACTTGAACCCCTTGCTCCTCACAGAGGACCTCCATGCCTATGATATTCCTTACACTTATGAGTTGTTACACCAGGGCTTTGGTCCTCAACCAGGGTGCATCTCTGCTTTTCCTACCCTTCTTTTTTTTTTTCCTTTTAAAGATTTTATTTATTTATTTGTCAGAAAGAGAGAGAGTACAAGCAGAGGGAAATGCAGGCTCCCGACTAAGCAAGGAGCAATTTGGGACTCAATCCCAGGACCCTGAGGTCATGACCTGAGCCAAAGGCAGACATTTAACCAACTGAGATACCCAGGTACCCTATTTCTTACCCTTCCTTTTTATTTTTTTAAAGATTTTTTAATTTATTTATTTGACAGAGAGAGACACAGTGAGTGAGGGAACACAAGCGGAGGGAGTGGGAGAGGGAGAAGAAGGTTTCCCACCAAACAGGGAGCCCGATTCAGGGCTTGATCCCAGGATTCTGGGATCATGACCTGAGCTGATGGCAGATGCTTAACTGACTGAGCCACCCAGGCATCACTCCTTTGTAGTTTTAAAATGTATTCATTTATTTATTCATTCAGCAGCCAACAAATATTTGAGGCAATATGAAAGAGTAATTAAAAGCACAGACTTTGGATTCAATTCAACTTGGGAGTGAATTCTAGCTCTGCCACCCACTGATTGTGTGAACTTGATCAGGGTGTTTAACTCTCTGAGCCTCAGTCTCAACATTTGCACAATGGGGATAATAAAAGTACTTAACTCAAGGGGAGGTTCTGAAAATTACATAGGATGATGTGCATGAAGGGCTTTGTGCTGGCAGCAAGGGTCACTGCCCTGCCCCTGTTCTCAGAGAGCTCTGTCATTCTGGGGGGAACAACTTACAGAAATCAGGGCTGTGGATATAAAGCACAGGGGATATTGGGGACCCATTGGAGGCACTGGTGGTGGGGAGGGGGAGGAGAGAACGCCTAGAGAAAGTAACTTCTGAATCCCCTGAGGGACACAGCGAGCCGTAATTACATGGATACTTTTTAATACTATTGTAAATATTACTCTTAAGGGATAAAACTTGTTCCTAGTTATTGGGCATTCTAGGAAAAGCACATTTTTAAAAAGCACATATCAAGGGGAACCTAGGTGGCTCAGTGTTTTTGCGTCTGCCTTCAGCTCAGGTCATGATCCCAGGGTCCTGGGATCGAGCCCCACATCAGACTCCCTGCTCAGCAGGAAACCTGCTTCTCCCTCTCCCACTCCCCTTTCTTGTGTTCCCTCTCTCACTGTGTTTCTCTCTGTTAAATAAATAAATCTTTTTTAAAAAGCACATTATCAAAAATGGAAAAAAAAGTAAAGTTTAAGTTGATTCCCCTCCCTGACTGGGTTTGCATGGGGAGTCGGGCAGGCCACCACTGCCACCTTGGCTGCTGAACTGCCGCTGCCACCACCATTGCCTTGATCCTCCATCTACCACAATGGCCGGGGAGCTCTCTGCAGCCCCATCCTATACCAAAGACGATTTCTCCTGCCCCACCTGTTACAGGTGCTCAAAACTGCCATGAAGCCATGGCTTATCAGCACATCTTCTGTAGAAAATGTTTTCTGACTGCAACAAAAGAAAGCAGAATCCTTTATCCCCTCTGTTATGGAAATGTGACTAGAAGAGAGAGAGACTATTCTGAACAAGCCTTAGACCTTGAGACTATTGTGAGGTTTTCTGGTAGCTGCAGATGCTGTGCAAAATAAATTAAATTCTGTTACTTGAGACATCATTCCAAATCTTGTTAAGAAGTATCAAGATGTCCTTGCTCAGCAGGGAGGCTGCTGCACCCTCTCCCTCTGCCTGCTGCTCCCCTTGCTTGTGTACTCCCTCCCTCTCTCTCTTTCTCTCTCTCTGTCAAACGAATGAGTAAAATCTTAATTTTTTTTTTTAATTTTAAAAAAGGGATGCCTGGGTGGCTCAGTCAGTTAAGGGTCTCCCTTCAGCTCATATTGTGATCCCGAGGTCCTGGGATTAAGCCCCACATTGGGCTCTCTGCTCAGCGGGGAACCTGATTCTCCCTCCCTCTGCCTGCTGTTCCTCTTGCTTACGATCTCTCTCTCCTTGTCAAACGAATGAATAAATTTTTTTAAAAATAAGAAGTATCAAGATGAATATGATGTTTCCCTCCCATTCCAAACTTGCAGATCTCTCAAAATTCAGTAGGAAATAGTAATAGGAGTAAAACATTTACCTCTGAGAACACAGAAACTTGTCAATAAAATACAGGTTTTTCTGGGCATCCCTTTTAAGTGTCCCTTCATCAAGGATCAAATTTTACCTGACAGTATTTATGAAATCAATGTAACAATGACCAGATAGTTCCTATTTCAGATAATTCCTGTGATGTGTCCTATTTGTGTGTCTCTTTGCTGGGGAGCTCCTAGCCAAATTACTAGAAATTTTGTTAGTCATCTAATCAAAGACATCGGTTTGATTACAGATAATTTGTTCATCTTCATCTAGAGCAGAAAACCCAGTATCAGACTGCTGTTGAAGAATCTTTTCAAGTAAACATATGAAGACTGTAAACATCTCTGTACGTTTATACCTGCAAGTGCTATCTTTAATGGGACAACTATATGAAGTCATTGTTTCAATTATTCAATGTGTATATTAACAAAAGTAATTCAATCTAAAAAAGAAGTTTAAAATTCTTAAGTCGCTAAAGAGTTCTTAGAAAAAAAGAGCCCCTGAGGAACTTGCAACTAAGGAAGTTGCAGACTGATAGCAAGGATTTGAGGTGGTGGCCTCATACTTACTATTTAGTAAAATGAAACAACAAATGCAGAGCAGAGAGTAGCAAGATGTACCCCGAAGGGAAAGGGAACATCTGAGCATGCGCAAGGAATGGGCCTATGGAATCCGGAGTGGCCAATTCTGGCAGAGCGCAATCCTGCTCCAAGCGGGAAAGTCAACCCACTTCGAAAAGACTGTCCTGTCTCTGGAGCTGGACTTTTAGACCCCGTTCCTGACTCACTTGCCCCGCCTACTCTCCTAGCACTTGATTGGCCAGTTCAAGTTCATTAACTGTTCTGATTGGTTGATTACCCTTGGGCAGTGGAATTCTGGGATTTCATCTCGTGGAGCGACTCTTAGCCGCCACCGCTTCAACTCTGAGGTAAGCGCTCTCTTTGGACCATCTCGGACAGGTTAAAGATAGGCTGGTAAAAAAGTGAGGAACTTCTGTAGATCACTCAAATAGTTTAGTTCTTGCTGTACCTCGCAACGGCCTCGAGATCCTTAGGACTAAAAATTGACTTAAAGCCTTTCGGGGCGATCCCGGTCAGGCAAAGATAAAATTCAAACTATTCTTGGTCTGTAAGACTTTCTAATTGCTCTTCCTGAGGGAAAAAGAACTCCCCTTATCCCGAGAAACCCCCAAATCAGCTAGACGCCGCTAGATTTCTTTATCCAGAGATAAAAGCTACTGCTTAAGTAACTCCTTTATTGCCTCCTCCAGGATAAAGAAGAAACTTTCTTGACCTCAGAGACCCCTAAATTTCCTCTCCCTAAAAGATTCCCAATGCCATCAGTTGGGGGATACCAGATTGTTGAATTAAAACTCTCCGCATTCTGGGGCTCCTTGGTGGCTCAGTCCTTAAGCATCTGCTTTCCGCTCAGTTCGGGATTCCAGGGTCCAGGGATCGAGCCACGCATTGGGCTCCCTGCCCGGTGAGGAGTCTGTTTCTCCCTCTGCCCCTTACCCCAATCATGCTCATTCATTCTCTGTCTCTCTTTCTCTCTCTTTCACAAAAATAAATAAAATCTTTTTTAAAAAATTAAAAAATAAAGCTCTCCACATTCTTAGCCTAAGTGAAAGTTGATCCTGTAGTCTTGGAGATTCCAGTTCTCTTCACACTAAATATTTTCTTTTTTTTTCTTTTTTTAAGATTTTATTTATTTGACAAAGAGAGAGAGAGATGACAAGTAGGCAGAGAGGCAGGCAGAGAGAGAGAGGGAAGCAGGCTCCCTGCCGGGCAGAGAGCCCGATGCAGGGCTCAATCCCAGGACCCTGAGATCATGACCTATGACCCATGAGCTGAAGGCAGAGACTTTAACCCACTGAGCCACCCAGGCGCCCCTAAATATCTTCTTTTTTAAATAAAGATTTTATTTATTTATTTGCCAGAAAGAGAGAGCAAGAGTGAGAGCGAGAGAGAGAGAGAGAGAGAGAGTGTGTCCAAGTGGGGGGAGGGGCAAAGGGAGAGAGAAGCAGGCTCCCCACTGAACAGGGAGCCCCATGCGAGACTCCATCCCAGGACCCTGGGATCATGACCTGCCCTGAAGGCAGACGCTTAACTGACTGAGCCACCTAGCTTCCCTGTTTCTGTTTTTGTTTTTAAGATTTTATTTATTTATTTGTCAGAGAGAGAGCGCGTGCAAGCAGGGGGTGTGGCAGGCAGAGGGAGAATTAGACTCCCTCCTGAACAAGGACCCCAATGCAGGACTTGATCCCAGTACCCTAGGATCATGACCTAAGCCGAAGGCAGATGCTTAACCGACTGAGCCACCCAGGTGTCCTTTGCTGGGTTTGTTTGACACCTTCCCCCTCCCGCCCTTGTCCTATGTCAGAGACAGATAAGCCCAGGATGGAGAATAGTAGAACCTTGATTCCAGGTGATTAACTGAATGAAACCTACCCTCAATGCTGTGTCCCTTCCTCAGGACCTTTAGCCTTGTGGCTGGAGAGATTAGACTACGTCTTTTCAAGATCAAACTGTTCCCGGTGCCATGAATAAAGGCAGCTCCTTTGCAAAGAGCTCCAAGGAGGATACCCAGAAATCAGAGAAAAAATGCAAGGTGAGGTGATCTGGAGGGGGTCGAGGAATGGCCCAGGGGATACTGTAGAGGGACTAGATTTTGAGGAGGTGAGCTCAGAGGCACTGGGGAAAAGGAGCAGAGTGTCAGGGGGAGATCCAGAGCTTTCAGAGCTTCCCACCTTCACTCTGTCCTCACCTAGCATCTCTGGAGACAATTGGTCTGTGACCTTGCCCTGCATTTGGTGAGTCTCAGTCCATTCTGGAAGGTGAAAGAGCATGCCACCAGCATTATGCATCTACTGCAAACCTGGGGAGAGGGTAGGGAATGTTACCCATGTCCTCTCAGTTAGCCTTGACATTAACCAGGAGGAATTACTCTCCCCAGTTCACAGATTCCAACATGGAGGTCCTGTGGCAGAGGAAGAGACCCCACCGAAGACCAGACATGTTTAGCTGAGTTGCCGCTCTGACTTATTTATTTTTCTTTCCTAGGCCTTCAAGGATATTTCTAAATACTTCTCTAAGGAAGAGTGGGCAAAGCTTGGATACTCAGATAAAATCACCTATGTGTACATGAAGAGAAACTATGACACCATGACTGGTCTAGGTAACAGAAAGTTCTGGGCGCAGACAAACCTGGGAACACATGACCATCCCTCAGTCCAGGGAGAAATCCCAGGGCAGCTTTGAGGCACACTCCTCTTTTATATTCTGTGCAGGGCTGGGGACCTGGAGTGGCCACAAAGGTGCTCAAACCTAGATCCCACCTGTTTCTCTTCTGCTCATCCTTGTTTGGAATCCCCAGCTGATGACCTTGACTGTCCCTCCCCCCTCCCAGGATTCTACCCCACATTCCTCCTCTCAGGTTGTCTCTTAAGGAACAATTGTTTTGCATCTTTCTAGGTCTCAGGGCCACTCTCCCAGCCTTCATGTGTCCTAAAAAACAGGCCATGAAATCCAGCGGGCATGAGTCTGATGATGATCAGAGCTCCGAGAATCAGGGTGAGTCGAAGGAAGGGTCTGGAAAGAGTATCCGGAAGCCCAGTTGCTTTGGGGTCCAGCTGCTTGGGAAAGATTCTTGGGAGTTTGTTCCCTCAAAAGCATCATGGCTGAGTGAGAAAAGTTGGATGTAGAAGGTTAAGTAGAGTCAGAGGCCATTCATATAAAATCTTAAAACATACAAAACAAGAGTATATATTTTTATGGGTAATAAGTAAATGGTAAATGCATAAAACCTGAATGAGAATAAAACCCATCAAACTCAGGAGTGCAGAGGGAGGGACGTCAGGGATCAGGGAGGACTGCACAGATGGCTTCACTTGTGACTGGTTTATAGTGTTTTGTTACATTTTGAATAAAGATCTCAGGACAATCTGAAGCAGTTGCGGGATAATGGGAAGTTCTGACTAGACTCAGTGGTAGATGTGCATATGTTTCCAAAATTATTCTCCATAATTTTCTGTACACTTGAAACATTTCATTTCTTAAAAAGGAGTTATGGTTCTTGCTAAACACTGTTAATGAATCACAGGACAATTAAGAAAATTTTCATTATAGTGTAAATCCATGTGGAGCCTCTGGCTGGCTGTCAGTAGGGCATGTGACCCTTGATCTCGGAGTCCTGAGTTCAAGCCCCAATGTTGGGCATAGAGATTACTTTTTAAAAAAGTGTAGGGACGCCTGGGTGGCTCAGTCAGTTGAGTGTCTAGCTGCTGATTTCAGCTTGGGTCATAGTCTTGGGGTTGTGGGTTCGAGCCCCGCAGTGGGCTCCACGAGTCTGCTTGTCCCTCTCCCTCCCCCTGCTTGTGCTTGCTTGTGCACACGCTCTTGCTCTCTCTCTCAGATAAATAAATAAAATCTTTTAAAAATAAAATTCAAATTTAAAAAAGTGTAAATCCACAAAAAACTTCCAGAGTCAATGTCATAATAGGGCATAAGTATCAGATAAATATCTTGAGAGAGAGTGATGAATCCATTAGGAAACGACATATGGCTATATCCCCATGTTTTACCTAAACCAAATAGTCTTCTTGCTCCCCATCAAACCTGATTCTATGTGTTGAGCTGGAGAGAGGGTTTGAAAAAGTGATCTTCCACACATTAGCTTTTCTCCTTATCAGTGAGCAGAGGCAACATATGGTGAAAAGGGTAGCAGATTCTAGAAATCTTTGTGTATTTGATCAGTGTGTGTACTCACCATAAAGGGAATGAAATGTATTCACTTGCTTTTCTCCTCTGACAGCACAGCCATAAGCAGACAGAGTCAGAATTTTCAAACTGTCTCCAACAGACCTATGACCCTCTGGGAAAACAGGCCAGATTCTACAAGCGCCCAAAATTGCTGAGAGGGCTGAAAATCCAGTGCTTGAGAATCTACAGTTTTTGACACTAAAGGAGTACCTTTTTTTAAAAAGATTTTTTTTATTTGACAGAGAGAGACACACCGAGAAAGGGGACACAAGCAGGGGGAGTGGGAGAGGGAGAAGCAGGCTCCCCACTGAGCAGGGAGCCCGATGCGGGGCTCGATCCCAGGACCCCGGGATCATGACCTGAGCAAAGGATGATGCTTAACTGACTGAGCCACCCAGGTATCCCTAAAGGAGTATCTTTATACTGGAAATATTCAAGGACCACTGGGCCAAATCACCCATGATTCCTCATACACCTTTATTGAAGTATAATTGGCATACTATAAAATTCACCTGGTTTGAGTAGACAGTGATTTTAGCTGCCACATCCTTTTAAGTCGATGCAATCAATTTAGTTTAATTAATTCAATCAGTTTAATTCTTTGGACGGGAAAAGGTAAGAAATATGTAGTAGAATAGGATGAGGCAGTGATGGGGTTGGGTTCGCAGTTTAGAAACCATCAGAAGGAAAATTATGAATCGGTGCCACAAATAAATGTATAAACCATTATCTAAAGAGACCTCTCAAAAACCGGTCTCAAAATAACTCCTTGACAAGAAGTGGACCCATAACCCTTTCCTGCAGAACTCCCTGATGCTACTACAGGAGTCTCTGGAGTTTGAGAATATTTGCCACCAACGAAAAATTCCTGTTTATCACTTTGTTTTAGATGAACCTCCTCAGGAGGCTTCTGATGCTCAAGAGAGAGAGAAAATAAAGGTGAGTATCTCCCAAATCTAAAGAACCAGAGACTCTTTCTCCCTTCGTGGATGTGAACATCGGTAAGGTGGGAGAATACTGAATAGAGCCTGACCGTCACTGCCTCCCTTTCCTGATCTCTCGATCACAATTCCTGATGCATCCTCAATAGCTCGATAATGAGTGATTGTGTTAGCCGATACTTTTGTTTTCACAGTAATGTCAGATGGTATTTTAAGCAATTCACCGGCGTTTGTTTCTTTAACCCTTCAGAAAAACCCTTATGACGTTTTCCTCGCATTATTCCCAGATAATAATGAGGATATTAATAATAACTAATCACGGAGTTGAAGCTGTTGTGGTCACAGTGGCGGTGGTAGTGATCTGTACATTTGAAACATTCCTTTTTTTAAAAGGGCTTATTGTTCTTGCTGAACACTGTCAATGAACCACAGGACAATTAAGAAAAGCCCCAAATGATTTCCCAGCTCATGAACCCATTCATGTGTTTATGAAGTTCAGGGGTTCCCCCACCACCACCAAAGGCTGTACCCCCCCCCCAGAAACTGCTAATGCTTCCTTTTAGACACCCACTCTCGAAAGAGGAAATACCAGCTTCCCTCTGCTCCGTGGTAGGGCCAGTCTCCCTTGGCTTGAGAATGACCTTGACTGTCAACCCCTCCTTACTGGGAGCTCTTTTGGGACCTTGGAGGCACCTGAGGCATCTGTGAAGCCTCCTTCCCAGCCCCGGGGCGGGTTGGGGGGGAGCCCTCTGAGGTGCCCCCAATTGTTCATTTAGTAAATGATTCCACAGTTGTAGATTAAACTCTAGAGGGTAAAGGCCCCCAAGAAGTTTGGATTGCCAGTGTGGAGACCTCAGAGACAATGCAAAGAAGGATCAGAAGAGAAAGTGTTCATTTCATTATTACCACATTGGAAAGTGTTTGCAAGCTTGGAAAGGACTTTCCCTTAGCTGCTTCTACTTTTCTCATTCCCTGTTTCAGAAATGAGGGAGCTGAAGGAAAGGTAGCTTAAGATTGTCAGTCAGTGACGCACACCCTGACGCAAACAGAATTGGTACAGCAGGCTTCTTGTCTAATTCTCCATTAACCGTTCTTGCCAGGGCGGGACAGAATGTGACATCTGGCACGGCTTTCTTTGCTGTCTAAATTAATTGCTGTGAACCATTACTTTCCTCTCCCCTGTACCGTTTTCCAGCAACGTTCCGTCCCCTCTGAATTTTTACCTTTATTCTCCCAGCTTGTACAAGACCCCTTATATTTTATAGAAGCCCCTCCTTTCTTCCAGAGACTACGTGGTGTCTTAGAATACTACTACTCTTCCCCAAATCTTCTATATACCACTTATATGGAGCATTTTTGCTGTTTGCAAGAATGTCTGGAAAAGGGGATGAAGACAGACGTCCTAGTCCTGGAAACACCCTTCATTTAGGCCATTCCTTTTTGTTCTAACCTTCCTCATAATTTAGGTACGGGGGAGAAAATGATCTCCCAGAGTTGTTGAGGACATTAATCAAGGTATGCATGTGAAGACACCTCGTAAGCTCTAAAGCACTAGAGAAATGCCATTGATACTGTTTGTATGTGACCTTCACGTTAAAAAGGTGATGCTCGAGAAACCAATAAAGGAAGAAAGTGATTCGGAACCAATACCAATAACACCTGGCCCTGAGCAGGCTCAGAAAGAGCCGTGCCCCCCAGGAAAAGCAAGTACCTCTGGTCAACAGAGTGAGAACATACCAGGTAAGGGACGCCTCTGTGGCTCCAGCAGTTAAGCATCTGCTTTCAGCTCAGGTCGTGATCCCAGGGTCCTGGTATGGAGTCCTGCATGGGGGGGGGGGGGTCCTTGCTCAGCGGGGGGCCTGCTTCTCCCTCTGCCTGCCGATCCCCCTGCTCGCTCTCTCTCTCTCTCTCTCTCACCAATAAATAAAAAAAAATTTTTTTAAAAAAGAAGATACCAGGTAGGAGCTAGCTATGTGGGAGCAACCCCTCTGCCTTTCCTGGCTATGTTCAAGTATGTGAACATGGGGGAGGGATCCTGGACGGGCTTGGGGCCAAACCTGACGGAGGAGCTCGCCCAGCTTCAGCCGAGATGTTAGAACGTGACTTCCAGAGTCACAGACTTGAATGGTCGTTGATACAACAGCCGGATGATTCTGGGCAAGTCTTCTAAATTCTCTGAACCCCAGATTCCTAGTCTGTAAAATGGAAATAAAGAATCGTAGGTCACAGATTGTTCAAAGGTGTTAAACCTAGAAAGCCTGACAACATGAAGGGTGCTCGGGTCATTCCATCTGCGATAAATCAGGAACGTATCATACTCACAGTTGTAATCCCCAGCCCCCAGCTCAATGCCTGACACACAATATGCCCTTAACAAACATAGGCTGAATGAAAGAAGGTCTGAACGAATGTTCTGGTAAGTAAAGAGGTTGGGAATCCAAACCTGACAATGGGAGGATCCAGAAGCAAAAATTCTAACTGGCATTTGATGTGTATGGGCACGGGTCTAACATCTCAGCCAGACGATGGGGGAAAACAGACTATGTCAAATGCCTGTGAGCCCTCAGGAGGGAGGAGGCATCTCCTTATCTGGTGAAACAGAGACTAACACTCCCCAGCCCATCCGGCCCCCATTTACCAACTCTTCTCCACCGTAGGACCCAGGAAAGTGATGAATAGTGTTTGGGCCTACAGACTGCGGGAAAGAAAGAACCTGATAGTGTATGAAGAGATCAGCGATCCCGAGGAAGATGACTAAGTCAGTAAGTGACCCTTCAGTCCCCACCCGCACCCCTCTGCAAAATGTACTTTCCTGTTAACGGTACTGGTGCCCCATCTTGTCACCTGTTCCCCAAAACATTCCTTTCTCCTAGTCCCTTGAGGTGCAGCTTTGAGGCTAAGTAATGAGGTTCCCCAGGCTTCTGTGCTCCCCGCTTTGTGTATCTAGGGATCCTCCCTACCCAGAATGCTGTGGGCTCCCAAACCCCATGATGTGTAGACCACGCCTTCCTCTAGCCTAGAAACTTCTAGGACGGGGAAAGGAGTCATTGTGGCCTGAGCGTAAGGTTCTTCTAGAGAAGCAGTGGGAGGAGCTTGTAGATTACGAGGCAGGACAGAATCTGAATGCTCGGGGGTCCTGCAGGCCTGGAGGAGGAGTTTGGTGTGGATTTATCAGGCAATCGGAGCTCACTGCCACTCACATTCCTTCTCTTTCCTTGCCTCAACCTCAGGGATGTGACAAGTGCCCATGATAAGGAGCAGAACCTGGTGGCCTTTCACGAACATGGGCATGGCTGTGAACTCCTAGCCATCAGGTGTATAGCGAGTAAAAGAGTTCACAATAGTGAAAAGTTAAGCACAATCTTTCTTACTCTGTGCCAAATATTCTGTTAGATATTAGAGTTCTGTTAATAAGCAAGACATCTATCTACTCAATGCATATTTCTTTCTGTGTATCCGTGCACTTATCTCAAAAAACAAGTATTGTGGGGTATTCTCTGCCCAGAACGGCACGACCCTCCTCCCCTGATGTGATTCCTGGAGGGCAGTTCTGGGTGTTTGGTTCCATGTGTTTTTCTCTGCATTTACACACACACACATGCACACGCATGCACGCGTGCACTCGCGCATGTGTGTGCGCGCAGGTATCACTCTAAGTATCTCCCACCTGCTTTTCCCCACTGCCAGCACGTCCTGGAGAAGCACCCCTCATTCTGTTGCTGTCCAGCAGGTGCCCCGTGCTGCAAACCCCCATTATCCATTTGCGTTGCTTCAGTCATTGATAATTAATAAACATTTACAAGTTTCTCTCAGTTGTCTGCGCGTCTCATTCTTGGGCACAGCGCCCTGTACATATGCGTGAGTGTTTCTTTAGCACACAGTCTCAGAAATGGAACTGTGGTGTCACAGGTTCATTCATTCAAGAAACACCTACTAAGAGGCGCCTGGGTGGCTCAGTGGGTTAAGCCTCTGCCTTTGGCTCAGGTCATGATCTCAGGGTCCTGGGATGGAGCCCCGCATTGGGCTCTCTGCTCAATAGGAACCCTGCTTCCCCCTCTGCCTTTGTCCCTCCCCCTGCTTGTGATCTCTCTCTCTCTCTCAAATAAATAAATAAAATCTTAAGAAAGAAAGAAAGAAAGAAAGAACCTACTGAACACATCCTGTGTACCGAGCACTATTCTAGGTGCTGGAAACACATCAGGGGACAAGACAGACAAATGTCCCAGCCCATGTGGAACTGACATTCTAGTGGGGGGATGTTTTCAGTTTTCATTTCGATGGACACCGTACACCCCAGTCTCGGGGCGGGTGCTGGTTGACCTTTGCTGTCTGTGGGATCTCCGTGGTTGGGGGCAGAGATGGTCCATTTGGAAGTTTGTGAGACGGGGCACCTGGGTGGTCCAGGTGGTTAAGCATCTGCTTTTGGCTCAAGTCATGAGCCCAGGGTCCTGGGATCGAGTCCCACATCGGGCTCCCTGCTCGGTGGGGAGCCTGCTTCCCCCTCTGCGTGCTGCTCCCCCCTGCTCATGCTCTCTCTCTCTCTCTAATAAATAAAATCTTTTTTTAAAAAAAGATTAAAAATAATAAAAATGATTTAAAAAATTTTTAAAAGAATTTATCCTTAAAAATACTTCTCTTCCCAAATCAATGGAATGTTGGATGGGATGGGAGATAAACGTTCAGGCTCTATCTGCCATCCTCCTCCAATCATCTGTTTTTAGACATGTTAGGTATTTTTGTCACCATATGAATGTGATTTTCCTCCATTTTATTCTCTAAATGGTTCTTCTTGGTATACAGAAACCCATCCGTTATCGTATATAAGGGGCACCTGGCTGGTTCAGTGGGTAGAGCACGCAACTCTAAATCTCAGGGTCGTGAGTTCAAGCCCCATGTTGGGCGTGGAGCGTACTAAAAATAAAAATAAATAGATTACTGTATATTGTATTCTGTAACCTGGCTACGTGTAAGGGGTTTGGTTTGTTTTGTTTGGCTTATAACAACAAACATTTTATTTGCTCCCGATTTTATGGGTCAGCTCTTAGGGTTGGGCCAGGCGGGTCTTTCGCTGGTCTTGCCTGCGATCACCCACATTAGCAGAGCCGGTAGGGGCCTTTGCTAGCATGCGTCTTTGCTTCCCGTGGTCTAATCCTCAAACAGGCCAGCCTGGGCTTCTTCTCATGACAGGTTGAGGCCATCTGAGACCTGCTCCCACCCCAAGCTCTCTCTGTAGGCTCCCTTGCACCAACGCTACCGCAGGACTCCATCTGCTTTATTCCCCGAAAAGAAAATTCCTTTCCCAAGGCAATAACGTTATAAAGGGGCAATGTAGTGCAGATTTCATAGAGAAGACTGGTGGAGGTGAAAGATGTATATATTTTACAGAGCTGAGCCGTTCATTGTAAAAATCACCTAAATCGCCTCTTCCCCCCCCCCTAAATATTACCCTTAAGGTATTCGACTACTGGTTTCATGGCCGATGTGGAGGGGAACAAGAGCACCTGGCTCCGGTGGGGAGGGGGATCCCCAAACAGACCAGGTTTGGCCACTGGCCACTGACAAAATCCAAAGGCAGAGGACCGAGTGGTGGCTAAATAAAGGAATTTATTCCACCAGGAAGACCTCGGACTCGCATCTCAACGACTGCCTCCAAAATGCCCAAGAACGCTTCCGGGGTTTATATAAGGAACAAGTGGGGTAAAGTTGGGCGGGTAGGCACAAGTAGGCAGTGAAGGTCAAATGGATCATCTTGGGGTCAATTGCACGTGAGGGTGTTGCTGGCTCAGGGTCCTCTTTCTTGCTTGACGAAGTGCTTTTCTGGGGATGCTTAGCTCTTGGGTCTCCCACCTGAACCAAGAGACAAACTGGAAAGAAGAACCCAACTAGAAAGTTTGAGGTCAAAATAGACGCAGCTGAAGTCCTCTTTCAGTTCTTCTATTCCTTCTAAGACACAGAAACTGAAGGGACCCCATGAAAGACTGCTTTGTTCAGCCTTTATTCTTTTTTTTTTTAAGATTTTATTTATTTATTTGACAGAGGGAGAGAGAGCACAAGCAGGGGGAGCACCAGGCAGAGGGAGAAGCAGGCCCCCCGAGCAGCAGGGAGCCGGATGCGGGACTCGATTTGCAGACTCCTGGGATCATGATCTAAGCCAAAGGCAGACTGAGCCCAACCAACTGAGCCACCCAGGCATCCTTTCAGCCTCTATTCTCGCTAGGACCTACACCCCTGCATTACACACGCCTTATAGAACAGATAGTGTGTGTCCTCCTTGTAAAGGTCACGGTGTTAACGATTTCTTCCAAGTCTTCCAGCGCAATAGCTAACATCTTAGAAGGGACTGGGCAAGTCATCACATACGTTTCCCAGCCCCTGAGTCTAGACACCCTGACGCTAAGATCCCTGGCTCCCGGGCCTAACTGACTTACGGAGGACACTGGAGCACTGGTCCTTGTTTTGACCAGATCCTGGGTGCCTGAGAGGACATGAATACCAGACCACCACCCTCAATAAAAACCTCAGACCCCAGGGGCGCCTGGCTGGCTCAGTTGGTGTGGCTTGCAACTCTTGGTCTCAGGATCGTGAGTTTGAGCCCCACACTGGGGGTAGAATTTACTTAAAAAAAAAAATCTCCTCCTTTAAAAAAAAAAAGAAAGAAAGAAAAAGAAAAACTTCAGATCCCAAGCAAAGACGAAATCTCTCTCTCCTTTCTAGTTTTCCAGACACTCCGCCTGCTACATATATTGTATCACTTATACTATTCAATAAACTCTGCTCTCATTTCCTCTTCAGTGCTTCATTTCTGTTCCTGTGTGAAGTCAAGGACCCTCCTGGCTGGTCCCGGGGGACCCCCTCTAGTTCCCTGGATCCAGCCACCCTGCATCACTGCCATCTATTTCCCTAATATTCACCCTTTTTTTTT
>CM052801.1:37067062-37080689 GCA_028533885.1 Nasua narica
CAACAACAACTTAACCACGTGACAAGTGCTCTTCTAAGTGCTTCACATATATTAACTCATTTGATCATCATAGCCATCCAATGAGTTCTGTAACTATCCCCAGTTTACTCTTAAGTAGACTGAGGCACAGAAAGATCGTGTGACTTGCAGAAGGTCACACAGCTAGTAAATTGAGGAGCCAGAATTTGAACCCACGCAGTCTGGCTCCAGAGTTTGAACTCTGAAAGGCAAGTACTCTTAGCTGTTCTACAGTATAGTCATTAATTAGCATCTACATTCATCCCTTAAACAGAAGAACGTCTCTTTTCTTTCCTGTCCCACCCCCCATCTCCCATGTTTATATTATCTGGAATTTCAGTTCCAGATTGTGATTTTTAAAATTTACAATCAAAACTTATTTAGACTTTTCGATGAATATTACTATTTTTCCCCTCACCGTTGCTTACTAGAACCCACTTGTTGCTCCCTAATCCATTTTTTTCTTCTGCCGGATCATATACCGTAATAATCCTTTCAGAAGGAGTAGGTGTGTGGTGAATTTTCTGGAATAAATTTCCTTTCATCTGGGTTATCTTGGCTAGATATAGCAATAGAGGTTCAAAGTTGTTTCTCACCAGCTTTTCGAAGAACTTCCCCACTGTATTCTTCCTTCTCTCTTTTTTTCTGAGACCTTTCAGGATTTTATCTTTAACCTAGAAATTTTATTTCTAGGTTGTGGCGGGGGTGGGGGGCGCTGTGTGCGTGTGTGTATGTGTGTGTGTGCACATGTTAATCATGCTTAGAATTTAGTGGCTCTTTTCAGTTTGCAGATCCATGTCTTTTTTTCAGCTCAGAAAATTCTAGAACATTATTTCTTCAAATATTGCCTTCTCTCCACTCTTCTATTCTCTGTTTGGAACTCCTACTGGATGCATGTTGATACTTCTGGGATCCATCCTCCATGTCCTTTATTTCTTTCATACTATCTACTTCTTAATACTTTGTACCATAATGCAAAGTAATGCCATTGTCTGACATGTTTTTCTTTTTTCATTAAGTTACTCCAGTTTCTCTTATTGATCTGTGAAAGCTTCGTTATATATTAGCAATAGTTACTTTTAATTTGTTGCATATTGTAGGGGACCAGAATATGCCACCCCAAAATATGCCTCTTTGGCATAATCATGACTTTGAGCTGATTATTTTGAGAAATGGCAGACAGTAGAAGCTCTAGAAACAGTAGACATTATCCTCTTGTAAGGGAAGTTTACATTTATAAAGGAAATTTCCATTTGTAAGGGAGTCTGTCCCCTCCCCCATTCAAGGAAGGGAAGGATGAGTCTAAATCACAAGAAACTCTCAACAATAGAGAAAGCAATGACTTAAATCTGCATAACAAACCTTATCCTGGTTTACTGCACCTCCCCAGGTCACTTGCCCATGACTTGCCTCCCAAACCCAGAAGCCCTAACCCCCCCGGAAGCCCAAATTGCTATATAAACGCAAGCTCTAGCCATCCCTTTGAGTTACTTATCCCTGAGTCTCTACCATTGATATAGAGACACGTGTTAATAGCCTTCTATTTGTTTTTCTCTTATTAATCTGTCTTTTGTTACAGAGCCCCAGCCAAAAACCCAGAAGGGTAGAAGGAAAATATTTTTTCCTCCCTTACAGTGTTCCGACATTTTCCCTCAAATTTACCCTTTCAGATGGTTGTTTATGGTGGCTTTTGACTCAGAGGAGTCTTTCAATTTTATATCTTTAAATATATCAGATTTATTGCTCACAGCCTGGGTGTAATGCAGAGAAATGCCTCTGCCACCTTAAGATTCATTATAATATTTCCTAAATTTTCTTCTAGTGCTTTATGAATTTACATTTTTACATTTTAACATCTAATTTTTCTTGACTTTATTATCTTATGTGGTATAAGATAAGAATTTAATCTTTATTTTTTCCAAGTGGATAGACACTTGTCAAACCATCATTTGGTAGACAATCCATCTTTCGCCCGTGTTTTGGAAATGAATGCTAAAGTTTTGTGTGTAGTTCGGTATGTTTCTCATCCTTCTATTTTGTTCCACTAATTGATCTGTTTCTGGGTGTATTCGTTTTCTATCACTCTTATGACAAATTACCACATTCTTGGTGGCTTAAAACAACACAGATTTGGGTGCACCTGACTGGCTCCATTGGAAAAGCACCTTACTCTTGATCTCGGGGTCATGAGTTCAAGCCCATGTTAGGTACAGACATTACCTAAATAGATGAAAACTTTTTTAAAAACCCACAAATTTATTATCTTACAGTTCTGTAGGTCATAAATCCAAAACAAGTCTCTCTCACTGGATTAAAATCAAGGTGTTTGCAAGCTGTGTTCTTTCCTGGAGGCTCTAGAGGAAAAACTATTTCCTTGCCTTTTGGTCTCTAGAAGCTTCCCACATTCTTTGGTTCAGGGACCCCTTTCTTCCATCCTCAAAGCCAACACATAACATCTCTCTGACCCTGCTCCCATCCTCACATCTCTTCCTCAGACCCTCTTCCACTTACAAGGGGTTATGATTACATTGGACCTACCCAGATAATCCAGGAGAAGCTATTTTAAGGTTTAGCAAACTTAATTCCACCTGCAACTTCAATTCCCTTTCCTATGTAACAACATATTCACTGGTTCCAGGGATTAGGATGACCCCTTTGGTGGGGGGGCACTTATTCTGCCTACCACACTCTTCCAGCCCCCTTACCATGATTTTAAAGTACATTTCAGTATTCGTTAGAGCAAAACACGCTATTATTGGGACACCCGGGTGGCTCAGTCGGTTAAGCATCTGCCTTCAGCTCTGGTCCTGGGATCGAGTCCTGCATCGGGCTCCCTGTTCAGTGAAGAGCCTGCTTCTCACTCTCTCCACTCCCCCTGCTTGTGTTCCCTCTCTCGATGTCTCTCTCTTTGTCAAATAAATAAATAAAATCTTTTTAAAAAGTCATGGGCGCCTGGATGCCTCAGTTAAGTAAGCAACTGTCTTCGGCTCAGGTCATGATCCCAGAGTCCTGGAATCGAGTCCTATATCGGGCTCCCAGCTCCACGGGGAGTCTGCTTCTCCCTCTGACCTTCTCCCCTCTCGTGCTCTCTCTCACTGTCTCTATCTTAAATAAATAAATAAAATCTTTTAAACAAGGAAGTCATCATAAGAAAAAATTTTTGTTAACTGTGTATGATGACAGATGTTTAACTAGACTTATTGTGGTGATGATTTCACAATATATACAAAGATTGAATCATTATGTTGTACATTCAAAACTGATGTTATATGTCAATTATATCTCAATAAAAAAAGTCATATTCTCTACCAACTGAGCCAGCCAGGTGCCCCCAAACCCAGCAATATTGTAAATAAGATTATTCTGAAACTTATACGTAAGGGCAAACAAACTAGAATAGCTAAAACAATTTTGAAAAAAAATGGGAGGAATTGCCTACCAAATTGCAATACTTAATATAGCTACAGGAATCAAGATCATGATATTGGGAGAAAAATAGACACATAGATCAATGGAACAAAACAGAAAACCTTGAAATAGTTCCATGCTGAATTTTTACAGAATACAAAAGCAAGGGGCACCTGCCTAGCTCAGCTGGTAGAAAATGCAACTCTTAATCTCAGGGTCCTGAGTTGGAGCCCCATGTTGGGCATAGAGCTTACTTAAAAAAAGAAAAGAAAATAATATGACAGCAATTCAGTGGAGGAAGAATTGTCTTCAGAAATGGTGCTTGGGGGCACCTGGGTGGCTCAGTGGGTTAAGGCCTCTGCCTTCGGCTCAGGTCATGGTCTCAGGGTCCTGGGATCGAGCCCTGCATTGGGCTCTCTGTTCAGCGGGGAGCCTGCTTCCCCCTCTCTCTCTCTGCCTGTCTCTCTGCCTATTTGTGATCTCTCTCTCTCTCTCTCTGTGTCAAATAAATAAATAAATCTTTAAAAAATAATTAAAAAAAAAGAAATGGTGCTGGAGCAATTGAATATCTATAGGCAAAGAAAAAAAAAGAAAGCATCCACCTAAAATTCATACCTTATACAAAAATTAGAGGGGCGGTGTGCCTGGGTGGCTCTGTCGGTTAAGCATCTGCCTTCAGCTCAGGTCATGATCACAGGGTCCTGGGATTGAGCCCCGCATCGGGCTCCCTGCTCAGTGGAGAGCCTGCTTCTCCCTCCCGCTCTGCCTGCCTCTCTACTCTGTCTGCTCTATCTCTCTGTCAAATAAATAAATAAAATCTTTAAAAAAAATACAGTGGGAGCAGCAGGCAGAGGGAGAAGCAGACTCCACCAAGCAAGGAGCCAGATGTGGGACTCAATTCTGGGACCCTGGGATCATGCCCTGAGCCAAAGGCAGACGCTTAACCGATGGAGCCAACCAGGCATACCAAACTTGGGCATGGTAAACAATTCTTAAACATAACCCTTTTTTTTTTTTAAGATGAAATTAAACTTCGCTCTGCCAGAAACCCTGTTGAAAGGATGATCTCTTCTTGCGGGTGTTAAAGATGAGCACTTGCATTTATAAGATTAGGTACTGGAATTTCAAGTTAGCCTTGTTCTTTAAAAGCAGGCTTATTGAGCTTAAATTGAGTGTTGAGCTGAGTTAGAGGCAGTAAGGAATGAAGAGTTAAGATAAGGAGCATATGGTATGAATCAACTACAGTCAACTGTCCTATTTCTAAATGTAGAGAGGAGAAAGATTATCTATAGTGGCCTGCATCTGCATTAAAAATTATCTGGGAAGATAAATAAAAGTCTCTTAAACATCTGAAGACATCTTTCATAAAGAAACACATGTGAATTTTAAGAGCAATACTATTTTCTTTCTTTTTTTTTTAAAGATTTTATTTATTTGACAGAGAGAGAGAGAGATAGCGAGAGAGGGAATACAGCCAGGGGAGTGGGAGAGGGAGAAGCGGGCCTCCCACTGACTCAGGGCTTGATCCCAAGACCCCAGGATCATGACCCAAGCTGAAGGCAGATGCTTAACGACTGAGCCACCCAGGCGCCCCAACAGCAATACTATTTTCACCTAGTAGATTGGCAAGAATCCACGTCTCATGACTCAGGTTGTTGTGAAATGGGCACTCATACACATTGCCAATGGGGCTGGGTCCTACCTCAGGGTCTTTGTACTTGCTGCTGCCTCTGCCCGCAACACTTTGTGTAAGTAACCACAGGACTCGCTCCTTCCGGCCAGTCTAGGACCCGGCTCCTAGTCTGCTCGCCAGTGAGTTCTCCCTGATGACCCTCTCACTGCTCTCCTCCCCCCCGCATCCCCTACCGGCAACACCACACTCAATATCACTTCTTTTCCTCATGGTGCATACCTTTTTTTAATAAATATTTTATTTTTAAGTCATCTCTGTACCCAAGGGGCTCGAGCTCACAACCCCAGGATCAAGAGTCCCACACGCCACCAACTGAACCAGCCAGGAGCCCCTCACAGTGCTCATCTTTATCAGAAATGATTGATCTCTTCCTCTCTTCTGCTACATCGGGGATCAGCAAATTTTTTTTTTTTTTCTGAAAAGGGCCAGATCATAAAGAGATGAGGCTTGGTGGGCCACATGGTCTCTGATGCAATTCCTCAGCCCTGCCGTTCTAGCACGAAAGAACCATAAACGATATGTATATGTAAGCGAACAGGCATTATTGTGTTCCCATAAAAGATATGCAGACACTGCAACTTAGATTTCATCATTTTCAAGTGTCACAAATTCTTCTTCTTTGGATTTTTTCCCCCAATCATTTAGAAGTGTGCAAACTATTCTTGGCTCAGTGGCCATACAAAGAGGCTGCTGCATTCGGCCTGGGAGTCATGGATTGTCTACTTTGATGCTAGAACACCAACTACAGGGATTATGGTCCACTTGGTGCACTGTTGAAACCCCAGAACTCAAAGCAGTGCCTGGCACCTGGGAGGCTCTCAGTAGATGTTTCTGGAGTGAGGAAATGAACAGAACTACGAGTTGGGTAGCAAGTTACCAAAGGAGTGAACAAGTGAGTGAACGTTCGAGAGTTAGTTCGGTCCTACGCTCAGGGCTTCAGGTTTGCCCATGTCTAAACCGAGCCAGGCATCCCCAGGAAGACTTAGAAAGAGATCAGAAGGCCAAGGCTGGAGTTGCAATTCAGCATCTTTATTCTTCCCCTTTAGTTCGAGGGTGATCCTGACAAAAGAGCTTCTGCCAGGAGAGGCAGAAAGGACTGGGCTAGACGGGGCCGGGATTCCCCAAGGACCCTGTCTCCTTCTCCCCATGGGGTTGGGTTGGGCTTAGGGCCATGATCCAAGCTCAGCATCCCTGGGGAGGAAAGAAGCGGCCCACTCTGCAACCTCTGTGGCTTCCCCTACCTCCAAGAGCCATGTTAATGGGAACCAGCCACCTCCACACGCCAGGCTTGAGGGACCCTGGACAGCGGCCCCATCGTCCTCCACACGCACGCACGGGAGCATGCGCACAGGGGCCCAGGGCGGAGCAGGGCAAGGTCAGTGTCCAGACACGTGGCTCTGGCCCGTGGCCCAGTTGGCAAACATAAAGCCTAGACTGATTGCCATGAAGAGGACCCCCAGGAGACCAAAACACAGAGCCTGTGGACGAGAGGGAGAGAAGATGGGGCTGCTTGGCTCTCCACATCAGAGCTCCTCCTGGAAATGTTCCTCAAGCCCTCCATCCCCAGCAGAGTACCCCCATTCATTCCTGACCCTCCTACTCCCTCCCCTTCCTTAAAACCAGCCCCTACCTAAGAATTCTCCATCTTTCCAGAACCCTTCAGAGAGCATTCTCCTTTATCCTCCTTGAAAGTGCTCCCGACTCTCTTCTAATTGTGCTCCTTCCATCTGTCTGTGGAATGCCCCCTCTGTCTCGGCAGACCCTGAGGGTGCTAGGTCCGCCAGCCCCTTCCCAAGACAATCTCCTTCCTTCTTCCAGACCACCTGCCCTCCTCTCCCCCAACCCCCTCCTGAATGCTCCTTTGCTCTCTGGCCATCCTGGGCTGCTCCCTCCTCCCTCTCGCTCTCTCTCGCCCCCAACCCTCCCCTGGAATTCTCACCTGGATCTTGGGCCAGGAGCAGAGGGGCTCCACCTCAGATGGCACAATGCGGAGGTAGAAGATGCTAGGCAGGATGAAGATGAGGCTGGGGGCCGAGGTGGACCCTGGAGGACAAGCAAGAGGGGCACAAGTCAGTGGAAGTTGGGAGTATAAGACCCATACGAGGTGGGGGTCTGGGACTGGAGTTGTGGGTACTGACCAATAACCCCAAAGATATCCCGGATGGTCGGCACGCAAATGACAAGAACATTGACCAAGACAAGCAGGATCAGGGCTATGGCCACATGTCGTGGCCAGCTGAAGTCCCTGCTTGGGAAGAGCAGCTGCTGCAGGGCCCGGCGGATCTGCGGTCAGAGTGGGGTGGGACACCAGTCAGGGCCCAAGCGCTGCTGCCCCCCTCCGTGTGGTCATCTGGCTTGAATTCCACCCTCTAAGCATCTGTCCATGCCTCCACCCCATGTGAGGTCGCTGATCCCCCCTCCATCTGACTATGTCCATGTCCACCTGGTCTGAGCATCCTTCTGAAGGAGCGGTCTACCACTCTTCTGACAATCCATGCCTCTCCCTTCGGTCGGATCATCCCTCGATGCCCCTACCCGCTCTCTGGAATCTCTGCCTCCCTGTCTGACTGCCCTCCTGTCTTTCCACTCCATCTGAGATCCCTGCCTCTCTCTCCCTCTGACTACCTCTACCTCCCTCCTCTGTCTAGTCACCCCACCTCACTATCTGAGAGCCTGGTCCCTCTTACGCCCCGCTACTTCTGCCTCCACCCTTCCTAAGTGATCCTGTCTATTCCTGTCTCTTCATTCTGACTGTCCATCTCTCTCTGCCTCTACCCTGTCTGACTATTCCAGCCTCCCTCTTCTGTCTAGCCAGACATCTGGTGCCTCCTCCCTCTGACGGACTAACCCTCCCCACTTCGTTCTCTTTGTCCTGCCACCAATGTCCCCTTTCTGTCTGACCATCTATTTTGCCTCTTCTGTTCATCTGACAACTTTGCCTGCCTTATCTGGCCATGCCTGCCTCCTCCATCCATCCATCCATCCCCATCTCCGCCCCCCGGCCAAACATCCATGCCTCCACCCTCCATCCATCTACGCATATCCCTCAGCTCCGGGCACCCCCCACCCCCGCACCCCCCACCCTCGACCCCACGTACAGGGAACAACACGACTGGCACAGTGAGAGTCACCGCAAGCAGCACTGCCAGGCGCACACAGAGGATGAGCAGGTCTTGCTGGCTGTACATGTGCAGCATCTCCGCCTCCACGCTATCTGGGTCATGGACATGGGGCACGGGATGCAGGACTTGGTGGGAGCACCGGGACCAGCGTCCCGGAACACACACACCCTCACACGCACACACGCCCCCTTACGCACAGGCATGGCAACGAAATCAATCTACAATGCGTGATGCACACCCTCGCTTTGGAAACTAACACGTCCAGGGCACGGAGGCAAAGCGCCCGGGCTCTGCATCAGTGGTATGCCCAGTCCCTGCTCCGGCCCCCACCCCACCCTGGCCCCAGCCCCACTCACTATAGAAGGTCAGGTATCCGAAGGTCGCCGTGAGCCCATACATGCAGAACATGGCCCCAATGGACACGTTGGCCACTGCCTGCATTCTGTGCTTGGAGGGCCTGAGTCATAGAGGTTATGGAAGGGTCATGCCCAGACCCCTGGTCATGCCCTGCACCCCTGGACTTGGTGCAGGCCTCAGAAGGAGCCCACGCCCTCCAGAGTCCCCTTCCTCCCATTACACACTGGGAGGCCGATCTCCACCTTGCCTGTGTGACTAGCCAAGCCTCCCTCTGCCATCCATCTTACCCCATGCGACCATCTTTGTCTATCTCCTCTGTCTGACCATCTCTGCCTCTCCTTCCGTGCTGTGCCCCCCATCTGATCATCCACATATCCCTCAATTGTATCCTCCCTTCCTCCCATTTTGTCCACCTGCACCCACTCTCTCTGACCGTCCCCACCTCCCCTTCCCCGTCTACGCCTACTGCCTGCTACCCCCTCCATCAGATCATTTCTGCCTCCCTACTCTGCCCATTCACGCTTGTACGAGATGTTAAAAGTAGAATCTTTAAGCCCTCATCAGTACAAAGTCACCGCCCCGCAACTGCCTCAAGGCCACCTCAAATCCCTCCCCCCAGCATGATCTAGCCCCGATCAAGCCACAGCACCAGGAGAACCTGAGGGACCGTGGGCCATGAGGACTACCGCCATCACCTCTGCCCACTCACCGGCAGAGCTCTGTGTAGATGGGGAGCACCTCAGGGTGGCAGACGAAGGCAAAAGCCATGATGGGCACCGTGTAGAACATCTAGGGGAACGGCCCACACAGCGGAGATTAGAACCTCCAGGAGTCTCTCCCCCCACTCCCCCAGCCCCCTGTATCCGACACGTGGAAGCCCCCGATGGCCAGTGCCTGGCTCCACTCTGAGCAGAGTGCACCGGAAGGCAGGACCACAGTGCCTCAGTGTGGCGGAATCTCCATACACGGGACCGCACCCCCACCTGGGAGTCAACAGTGAACATCTGGGCCTCACAGCTCCTGTTGAGTCCCTGGATGGGAAGGCCTGGGGGGCTCTTGCTCTCCACTGCCGTTTCATTGAGTCCTACAGCACAGCCAAGCTGGAACTTCTTGTAGATGACCTGGAGGAGGGTGGGAAAGCGAGGTCATGGGGAAGGCTGTGTCCCAAGGTTCCAAATTCTTTCTTTGCTTTTTGCATGTCCTTCTCCCTTGGACTCACCGAAATGAGGAAAAACAGCATACAGGTCAAAGAGAGACCACTGGTATACCCCAGGTAGCCTACAAGGGGTAACATACAGACAGAGCTTTAAAAATCAAGGGACCCCTCCCCCACAGCAAATATCAAATCCTCGCTTGGCCTTTCAGGCTACCTCCCCCCAATTAGGCCACCCTTTTGCACAAGCTTTTATTTCTACCTGGATTAGCCTCCCCTCCATAGCAAAGTCCTATTCATCTGTTGAAAGCCCAGCTCCCACAAGCTCTTTCCCGGAATTTCACAGCCCTGGAAAATGAGGATTTTTCTCCATCTGGCTCCCCTTCTCTAACTCCACTATCCAATGACCAACACAGGAAGCCTCTTACCCAAGTGTCTCATGAGGGCCAGTGGCAGGATGATTAACACACTGACAATGATGATGAGGAGGTTTCCCTTCAAGAACCAGCCCCTAGGGAGACAGGCGAACACAGTGACTAGTTGCCTGCCAAAGAAAACTGTTAGGCAGACATTCATAGAAGACAGCCGAACAGATGGATTTCTGCCCACAGTCAGGGGAGCTGAGCGGATGCCTCAGCCGTGAGAAGTCATTCAGGCCATCATGGTGACAAATGGCACAGTGGGATACACAGAAACAGTGGGACGGATAATCAGACTCTGAGTCGAAACCTGACAAAGGGACACAGCTAAGAACACACACACACACACACACACACACACACACACACACACACTTGGACAAAACTGCACCATCACAGTGGACATAGAACCAGACAGGCAGATGGTACCCTAAACCAGTGAGACTCCTGCAGTCCAACACACGGTACCAGACACAGAGTGAGCTTTAGTGTGTCCGATGGGTCAAACAATAGTCTGACGATCCGGCAAGGATGCAAAGTCAGACAAGAGGTCAGGAAGACACACAGGTGGTTGTCTGATCAGCTTAAGGTATGTTGAGCACGTGAAAGTCACTGGGCCAACTTGACCACACAGCCAAAGACCGAAATAGAGGCAAAATCAGCCCGCTCTTGTTGGAGCCAAGCTCAAAGAAAAAGTTGTGTGTGTGGGGGGGGGGTGCCTGGGTGGCTCAGTCGTTAAGTGTCTGCCTTCCAGCTCAGGCCATGATCTCAGGGTCCTGGGATCAAGTCCCACATCGGGCTCCCTGCTCAGCGGGGAGCCTGCTTCTTCCTCTCCCACTCCCCCTGCTTATGTTCCCTCTCTCGCTATCTCTCTGTCAAATAAATAAATAAAATCTTTAAAAAGAAAAAGTAGAATCTGTACAGATATTAGAGGGGGTTCCTAGCAAGACAGTTAATACAGAACCGGCTAAGAAACTGCTCGTTTATTCAAAAAGGATTGTATTAATTGCCTACTATGTTCCAAACACTCACACACCATCTCATACATACAGTGACAAAGAAATAAATCTACAATGCACCTTTGGCCATATAGCCACTGGGAGCTAATTATAATAATCAGATACACCTAGTCAGCTGCCTAAATGGTTTCAGAATCAAACCGAGGATCTAAGAAGATACACAGAGTCAGCCATCATATACCAACAACTCGATAGAGTCAACCAGCAAATGGATTGAAAATCAAACATACCGTCAACTAGATGCATACTCAGACCAGTGGTCGAACACACGTGGTTGGAACCATAGTCCAGAAGACACACACACACATACACAAACACAGAGCCAGAGGGAACTTGCCAGAAAAAAATGGCTGCCAAATTAAAAGAGATAGGAGCCTACTGGCACATACAGTCAGAGCCAATCACATAGACAGAGTTGGCCCCACAGTACACCGCACGCTCATGCTTCCACCTAGACAGATTTCGCCAGCCCAAGAGACCCGGAATCGAACAGAATCCACTGGACGGGGAAAAGTCAAGAGTAAGCGAATGTCAGATACACATAGTTGGAATCACAGCATACAGGACAGGGCCGTAGAGAATCTGCCAGTACAACAGTCCAGAACCAAACCCACAGAGCTTCGGTCTGCTTGATGTGGACTGCCACACGGTCAGCCTCAGAGGCGACTGGACGTACGGAGTCAGCTACTGGACAGAAATCAGCCAGATCAATAGTCACCAAAATCCCCCCATGGTCCCCTGGACGGTCAGAGCAACAGTCATGCATGCTGTTGGCCTCACAAAATGGAAGCATCACCCAGGCCTGCCCAGCAGTCTCAGAAGCCCTGGGAGTCAGCTGGGCACAGAGTTGAAGGCAGTGGCCAGACCGCACAGATAGGGTCAACGGCCTGCCGGCCAAGGGGTGTTGCTCACTCACCCCTCGGGGTCCATGTCCAAGAAGGTGCCGATAACCAGGGGGAGTTCGGATTTGATGATGAACAGGTAACTGGACATGGCTGGTGCAGGTGGGGGGAGGTATAAGCAGAAGGATTCCCCTCTTCCCCCCAGCCCAGCCTGAGGAAGCCCACCCCACCCCACCCTCTTCCCCCGAGCTGATCCCCTACCTCCCAGAGTCCTCACCCCCAACATTGTGCAGGCAGATCACCGCCGCCACCACTACCTTCCCCGCAGGCCCCAGCGCCCTCTGTCCCAGCTGCTCATAGGCTCGGATGCCTAGGGTAGGGAGACAGGAGGGAATGAGTTGTGGGTCCAAGAGGCCAGGCCAGGGGTGAGAGGGTGGGAGGGGGTGGCCCGAGGCTCAGGGACCTGAGGAGTTGGGGCTGGGGGTAATAGGGTCTGACTGATGGAAGCTGGAGGTGAGGGGTAAACAGTTTAGGGTGGGCTCTGGGACCAGGGAGAAGGGCTGGAGGTGGGTAGTGGGTAGTAGGTGGTGGATGTCTTGGGGCCAGCTTCCACAATTAGGGGGAGCTGGAGGCTGCAGAGCGGGGGTTAGAAGCAGAGGGTAGTAATCTGATTGCGGGGAGGGTCTGAGAAATGAGGTCTGGTACCAGACGGAGGGGTGAGGGGTGAGGATTGGGAGGTGGGGATCTGGGAGCCCAGTTACGTTCTGGGGGCCAATGTACCACCTGAGAGTCAGAGTTCAAGGAGTTGGGGATGGGCTCTGGGGTCCTGGGTCCAAGATCGGGGGTATGGTATGCTCAGTGGGGTATGTTCAGAATCTAGGGCTCGGGTTGAGGTCTAGGGTCTCAGATCAGAGGGGTGGATCCAGAGTCTGGGGTCCAAGACACGAGTTGAGCTCCAGGCCTTACCTACAACACCAGCACAGGTCAGGAGGAGATGGATGGAGTATGAAGACAGAAGTGCGATGCATAGCAACAAGGCCCTGTGACAGATCGCACAGCTCAGACATGGCCCCCCGGCCTCCGGCTTGCCCCACACAGCACCCCTGCCCTGCCACCTGCCCCCCCGCAGGCTGCCCAGGACTCACAAGAAGAAGAGGACCCCAGTGTGGGCCATGGCATAGGCCAGTCCCAGGATGCCGCTGCCCATGATGGCGTTGCTGAGATTGAACACTGACATTCCAAACGACGTCTTCCCCTCGAACTGTGGGGAAGGGGCAAGGCCAGGGCACACATGGGGAGGGAGACCAGGTAAGGAGACTAGGGCTGGGGTCCAGGAAAGACTAGGGGAGGAGCGACTGGGGCGGGGAGAAGCCCAGGAAGGGCCATAGAACGGAGGCTAGGCAGGAACAGGAGTTGAGGCCGGGGAGAAGCTGGAAAAGCAAGAGCTGGGAAGGAAGAGCTAGGAGAAACTTCGGAGGGGAGCAGCTGGAAGAGGAGAGGATCAGGGGAGGGTGGAGCAGCCATCAGAGGCAAAACAGCTAGGGAGGGGAGCAGCTGGGGCAGGAAATAGCTAGGCAGGGAAGCCCCGGGAAGAGG
>CM052801.1:37080789-37113077 GCA_028533885.1 Nasua narica
CGCAGGGAGGGCTCCGTTCATCTTGGGTTCCTCCAGTTCCATGCTGTGGGCAGAGAAATGGGGGCAGAGGATCAGAGATGGAGCGGCGGGGGGGGGGGGGGTGAGGGGGGGAGGGCTACAAAGTGGGGAGAGCTAGATGAAGAGGGTAGAGGGTCAGAGAGAGTCAGACGGAGAACCAGAGAAATGGAGATGAGGCACGGGAACGGGAGCACAGGGGTGAGAGAGACAGGGAGATAAATGGAGAGACTCGAGGAAGAGATGGGAGGCAGAGAAGGGAATCGGAGGGGGAGAGATGCCAACAGTTACTCAGACAAGCAGAAAAAGAGGGCAGCGAGGGATAAATAGAGGGGGAGGGGGGAGAGAGATTGCGAAAAAGAGAAAGAGAGACCCCACAGCGGACGAGATGGCCATCTGAAGCTGGGATAGCCTGTCCTCCCGGACCCCACACTCACTCAGTCTCTCTTGCTGCCTCTTTCCTTGCCGGGCACCCCCCCCACCCCTCACTCCCTCCACCCTCGCCGCTTGGCCAAGCCTCTCGCTCCTTACAGGGACACGTGTCGGCGGCCCGCTGCCCCACCCCTCCTTTACGCCCCCTACCCCCCTCCTCCCAGCCTGGGCCCGAGCCTGAGCCGGGAGCTGATGCAAACTGTTGAAGGAGCTGGAGGTGGGGGGGGGCAGGCTCGGAGACCCTAGCCCCCCCCCCCCAGGCTGCAAACTGCAAACTCCTCTCACAACTCTAAATATCCTCACTAGAGGCCAAAGACAATTCCCCAAACGGAGCCTCCTTCCTATCACTTGTGGGATACAAGTGACCCAGGGATCCCCATTTAATCCCCCCTTTAGGGATTAGAGAGTATTTTTCTCGGACCCGGTCAAGTCTTAAACTCACCTCCCGGCAGAAGTAACGTTAGAGACACTTGCAGACTTGAGATCCTTCCTGGTCTTGGGGTGTCTCAGGAACCTGCCCCGAGCCCAGATTTCCCCTCCTGAGGATAAGCTATCTCTGAGATCTTCATCAAAAGCCCCCTCCCGGGGCAGGGTGCGTTTTTTGGGGCGTGGGGGGGGGGCTCCGCAATCCCCAAGCGAGCCTGGAGCCCCGTCTTCTGGACGGAGTGTCTCTGAAGAAACCCCCAGTCCAGACCTCACTTCCTGGGAGTGCAGTATCTCAGAACCCCCCATGCAAGGTCCCCATCATTGCTAAAAGTGCCTCTGGGGAAAACCCCCTCCCCAAGTCCCGAATCCCCGTCCTGGGAAGGGGATGCCTCTCAAGGAGCCTCATCCTCAGTCTCTCTCTGCACTCTCTGCAGACTCTCACCCACTTCTGAATTCACTTCCCAAGAGCAAGGCACCAAAAGGACCCCCCCATTCAATTCCCCGCTAGCGCTAAAAAGGTCTCCAGGGAATGCCTCCCACCCCCACCCCCCGAGGTTCCCCCAAGAAACCTCTCCCGGGATCCCCCCTCGTGCCTTGGGGTCTCCGGATCCCCACCCCGGCCAGCGCCCCCTCCTCACCTCCCTGCTCCTCTCAGCTCCGAAGCGGCAGTAACTCACTAGGGCTCTGGGACCCCACGGCCAGCGCGGCTCCCCCTCCGCGGACCCTGCCCCCGCCCCGCCCTGCAGCCAATCAGCTCCGCGCGCTTGCTAGGTGGCTAATCAGCGCTGCCCGAGCCGCATCTGGCCCGCGGATTATGTTTTTTTTTTTTTTTCTGGGAAGAACTTTTAATTTTAATTCAGTTTCCCTCCATCTGGCTCTGGGTAGAGGAAAGGGGGTGGGGGAGGCAGGTGCTTCTCTCCTTCACCGGGACCCACGTGGAGAGAGACAGAGGTGGGGGGGAGGCCTTGAGTTGGGTGGGGACAGAAGTGGACAGAAAGATCGAGGGAATAGATCCACACCTAGAGAGAGGGACAGGCGGGCTGGGGCCGCTGACACAGAGATCGGACACCCAGCGGGGAGGGACAGATGGAAGGAAAAGATGCAGAGAGGGGAGACGGAGATCAGAACGGGAGAGAAACAATCACAAAATAGGGACAGATGACAGGAGGACCGAAAGACAGCCGGGTCGTGGAGGAGCGGCAAAGAGGCAGAGGGGCAGTCGTAGGGAGAAAGAGAGGCACAGACAGACTCAGAGACAGGGGTAGGGCCGTGGAAGGATCTGGAGGAAGGCAACAACCAGTCAGGCCCAGGGATAAGCAGAAGATACAAGTGGCAGGTAGGCGGACACAGCCAGCCACATCTCCAGAGGCCGGGAACAGACACACCAGCCGGGAGAGACAAGGGGACAGAGGGAGTGGCTGAGGCAGGGAGACACCTAGAGGGACAAAGGACAATAGGCCCAGAGAGAGGCAGGTGGATGGACAGGTCCAGGAGCAGCGGGGGACAGGTACAGGGATATACCAGGCCACTATAGATGGACCTCAAACAGATAGAGAGATAGCCTAGCCCAGCCAAAAACAAAAACAAAAACGGACCCTAGATCCCGGGGGTCTCCAGAGAGTGACAGGGGGGCATCTGTGGTTGGGTAGGGAGTGCGGCTCTCTACTGTCACAAACAAGGCACGCCCTGAAGTCCTGGACCCCAGCCCAGGCATTGGGTGGGGTCAGTCCACGCCCTAACTGAGGAGCCCCACTGTCTGTGTGTCTGCCTTATATGTGGGTCCGTCTGTTCTTTCCCATCCAAGCATGTGACAGGCTTTTCTGTCCCAGGCAAACCATGTGTCTCCTGCAAAGAGTCAGGCGGAGTAAACTTGGGGTCCCGGCCCAACTTCGACCGGGTGGCTTGAGGTCCTGGCGGACAAGAGGCCTCTGTGTCCCGGGCCACTTCACCCTCCTGCCCCCCACCCCCACAGGGAGCAGAGAATTCCCGGAAAGGCCAGGGGCTGGCTGGGGCTTCAAAGCTAGCCTAGATGCCCCCACCCTACCCGCAGTCAGTCGGAGGAGGGTAAGGGATGGGGCGGGAACTTCCCCACAGCAGGAGAGAGAGCCACGAGCGCGCTTGGGGACCACAACCCCCTCCAGGGCTCAGAATCCGGAGGCCCACTCACGGCCACCCACAGGAGTACGACCTGCGCCCAGACCCACAGCCACACACTAGAGAGAACAGCTGCACAGAGACCGCACCTGGAGGGCCCAGGCCTCGGCGCGGTGTTGTCCCACTGCACCAAATGACCTCCCCCGACAAGGTATCATCGCCCACAGCCTCAGCCTCGTGGCCAGAGAACACAGATGGACGCAAGACAGGTCCACGCCAATCTCCGGCCACTCCAGACTCACGGGCGTCATGGCCCACGGACTCAGTGGCCCTACCCCGGGGAGCCAAAGGACGCGTCAGGCGCACGGAGCACACAGATAGGATTTCACACAGCTGGCAATAGCAGCCCCGGTGGGGGCGGGGGGTGTTGGGCAGAGCCAGGGTCCCTCGTACAGATGGTTCCCCCTTCAGACAATCTCGAAGGCCATGTCCAGATTCAGGCTCTATAATGGTACCTCTGTGCCTGCGAACTCATGTGTGAACTTGTGACCCCATGTGACCACACGGGGCTCTCCCGTCACAGAGAGGGGCATTCACGGGCAGGCACGACCATCCAGAGAAGCTGCAGTCACAGCCACACACACCCTCTCATTCACGCACGCGGCCGCACACAGCCATGAACACACACAGAGCTGTGGGCCAATCAAGTCGGAAGAAACGTGCAGGGAGCACCTTCTAAACACACCAGAAATGCAGGTGCGTGGACATGCAGATAGGACGCTTAGCTGTCGTGACAAAGAAGTCCAGAAAATACATCTCCAAGGAACCAGACAGGACACATACAGTGGCCCCAAGAGAAATCCATAGGGTGTGCTCGCGTGCGCGCGCACACACACACGCACACGCACACACACACAATCCCCTTGTCTATCCTCCCCTATTCTGATGTCTCTCTCCTCTCATATTCCTCCTCCCCCCCAGAGCCATTACACATCTGTGCCCCAGGCCAGCCAGGGAAAGAGGCACCTGTCGGCAGAGGCCTTGGCCTACATGGCTTTGGTGTGCCGGCTGGGGGTGGGGGGGTTGGCGAGGGGGAGAGGTGGCTAGGCAGGTATCTAGATTTCAAGAAAAGTCAAAGCGTCTCGTCCAAAGATCTAGTGTACCTTGGACAAAAAAACCAGATGCCCCCACACACCCCATCCCAGCAGATCATTCCTGCCCCCGTGATTCAGCGCCCCCCCCCCCGCCCTCCCAGGGCCTTCTTAGGCCCTCCAACATTGCCCTGGGCCAGGCCACCAGGCACACAGCAGGTGCTCAATAAATGCCCCTTATCCGGTGTCATATTATCATCATTTTTCTTTTTATTTCTGCCAAGTGACCTCTCCCAGGGGAGGGACGAACCTTCATCCAGCCCCGCGCCCCATAGCTTCGCTAAGTTTCAGGGCAAATGGCAAGTGTTCAACAGACGCTGGTAGGAGGGAAAACAAAGGGAAAGTGAAATCTGGCGGCAGAGGGAGGGCAGCTTGCTTTAGAAGGAACAGATGTCTTTAAGCTTGACCGAGGCCTTGAGTCTGTGCCAGGGACAAGAATGCTTTGTTAGTTCATCGAAGTAAGGTCCTTTCGCGGGGTCATTTGAGGCTTTTGTGGGTTCGGTAAAGCAGCCCCTTGTGTGACATTTGGGATTCCAATCGAGTCTATTAGGAGTCGGATTGGGTTCCTGTCGGTTCTTAGAAGCAGATCCCTGCTTTTCATTAAAAGAGGTCACAGCTCAGCCGCGTTCAGTGGAGGGAGCGACGGAGCAAAGCACTTAACAGCGTGAGCTTTCCCGGCTCTGCCACTTACGAGCTGTGTGGCCTGGAACCTCGGGGTCTCTGCTGCCCCTCCCCCCCACCCCCGGGCAGAATAACATCGAACTCTTAGGGCCCCTGGGAAGACTGAATGAATGAATACAGGTAAAGCACTTAGAACAATGCCTGACTCACCGTAATTGCTCAATAACAAACTTGGGAAAGGAATTGATGGATTCTTCTCCGCCTGTGAAAGCAACCCCCTACCGGGCTGCATTTAGGATTCTAATCTCTCCTTTCATGCAGGCTCCCCACTGGGAGACTCTTCCGTCCCTCAAAGCAGCCCCTGGGCAGCCAGGCTTTTTGAGTCTCCGACTGGTCCCCTGCACCTGGACCACCCCCGTCTTTCCCTCCCCCGGTAAGATGCCCTCGGCGGTACAGAGCTGGCCTGGCAGCTCCCCGCTCCTTGACCTCTTCGGGAGGCTGAGGGGAGGACACCTTTACACTCAGTGGGGTGCCGGGTGGGAGCTGCAGGCCGACACCCTACTTCGGGAAAAGCCTGGGGAGTTCAGAGCCTGGATCCTGTCCCCCCATTCCACCGGCTCTGCTGGAGGAAGCAAGTTGCTTTGCAAAAAAATTAAACATCCTCTTTGTGAGAGGCAAGAAAACAGGACGTGGGAAGCATCCCACAGGGTGAACATGGGCCCCCCAATGCCTGGCACCCCCTCCTCTCTGTGGAGCAGCGGCCAGGTGGCTTGGACCCTTGCTTTCTCACACTTGCTCACCTCCACAGGGGAGCCGTGGTCCCGCCGCCCCCACAGGGCCCTGGAGCGCTGCTGACCGGCTCTTGCTTCCTGCCCAGCTCTAGGGGACTCCTCCGGGAAGTGCTTCTCTTCCCGTCTCTGCCCATCTGTCTACACCTCCCAGCGCCCCCGCATAAATGCAGAACGCACCACTGAGGAAAGAATAAAGGAACCAAGCAACAAAAGGGTGGGTTCAACAAACGTCTGCTGAATGCCAACTGTGTGCCGGGCCTTGTTCTAGGGCCGGGGAGGCAGCGGTGAACAAGGCAGAACAAAATTCCTGCCTAGTTGAAGCTCGGTATTTCTCAGGAACGATGAATCGATCCTTCGGTTCTTTGAATACTCACCAAGCTTGTTCTCACTTCAGGGTCTTTGCCCTTGGTGTTGCCTGTGCCTGGAATGCTCTTCCTCCAAATATTCCTAGGGTGCGTTTCCCTCTAGGTTTCAGCTCAAATGCCACCTCCTCAGAGAAGTCTTCCTGGACTATGCTGTCTAAAAGAGCAACTCAGGGGCGCCTGGGTGGCTCAGCTGGTTAAACGTCTGCCTTCGGGTGGAGTCACGATCCCGGGGTCCTAGGATCGAGCCCCGCCTAGGGTTCCCTGCTCTGCGGGGAGTCTGCTTTTCTCCCTCCTCTTTCTCCTCCCCCTGGTCGTGCGCTGCGCGCGCTCTCTCAAATAAATAAATAAAATCTTTTTAAAAAATTAGAAAAAAAATTAAAGAGCGACTCAATCCCTCTGTTACTCTCCATCCCCTTCACCCTACTTTATTAGTCTTCATAGTTTTTACCACCACCTGACATAACATTATATATTTACACATATATTCCGTACAATTATTTTAGTAAGAAAATGTATATAGATACCCGTATATTTATATACATTGGTACATACATTTAAATATTATATGCATAAAATGATACGTATACGTTATATGTACACTACACAAAATGCCTAAATATATTTTTCTTATATTTACATGTAACAGTATATTTATATTTATTTCATTTCTTACTAACATATCACCTATACACTAGTGAATACTATACATCACTGTAGTTCTCTATAATCAACATACATATTAAGCAGCATATATGTTTATACACCTAACGTAATATATAGCCTCCCCTTTTATATATCTATAAACTGGAGATAGTTACAGTAACTATTTCATATGGTTATAATTAAGATTAAAATGAGTTCAAGGAAAGAATCCAGCCGTGTACTGGAGCCTCACACAGTTTTGCAGACTGCTTGTTCAATTTTCAGAAATTTCGTGAACCAGCTGTTAAACAGCTATTATTTAAAATGAAATAATATAAACTTACAATTAAGTAAATTAAATTATTTAAAAGGCAATACTCAAAACTCGTCACTTCCTGATTATTTTACTACATTTCACTATTCTCTATGCTCCTGAGGTCATTTTCCCCTCTTTGAGCGGTACGGTAGAAATTATTGCATAATGGCGCACTACTTCATCTCTTCCGAACTCTGTGTTCCGTGACTACACGTTGGTGATTTAAAACCTGACGAGATGATGGTATAGAAACCATGGAAAATTGGCAAATGTGAGAAATCAGGGCTTCCACCCCACACCCCCACACCCCCCACCCAAAGAACCGGTTGTCAGCCAGCCGTTCACCAGAGCGCTTAGAATAGGTGCTTGGTACATGGTAAACGCTTTAATGAATGTTTCCATTACTATATTTACTTGTGCACCGGGTGGCGATGCAGTCTGAAATAGACCCACTGAAATAGTGGGTCGAAGTTAAAAATGTTTGAAGAACACAGAATTACAAAAAGACAGACACCGTGCTGAACTACACCTATTCAAATCCTCCCAATAACTCTGTGAAGCTATACTACTTCTTAGCCCCATTTTCCGGAGAGAGAAACTGAAGTTCTGAAAGCGTTATCAGTTAGCTGAAGTGGATATGAATCTTGCCATAGACCGGCTTCCGTGCTCTAGCGCACTTCATTAACGTACTTTCCTAACTCTCACGTTCCCGACCCAAGCTGTAAATCTGACTTCGCCGCACGCCTAAAATGAATGGGTTCGGCTGGGCCCGTTGCGTCTTGGGAAATGTAGTCCCCAGTGAACACGTCGGTCCACGCCTCGGAACAAAAGAAGAGTGGGTTCTGACGCCTCGCGACGTTTCAGCCGCACAATGCGCGACTCCGGCAGCTCGGGTCGGCCCCGTTGCATGCTGGGAACGGCAGTCCGCGAGACGAGCTGCGTCGACCCAAGATGACGGCGACTCACGTTGTACGTTCAGGTCGGGGCCGCGCCGCGCCCGAGCCCTCGCGCTCCACGATGACAGGCTCACCACGCCGCGGGAGCCCGTAGGCATGCGCGACAGGCTTTCGGACAGAGAACACAAACTGAAGCCTTACAATTTCTGGCGGGTCTGCGCTCCCGCCGAGGCTCGGGCTGCTCACGGACCGGTCTCCTCGTGCCCCTTCTCCCACTCCGAAAGCTGAGGTAGGCCCCCGGGGCGCGGAGGACGTGGGGTCCGGGCCGAGACGGTTGGGGTACGCCTTGCGCTGTCCCGCCGGCGAGGGAAGGAGGGAAGTTCGCCTCCGGTGCTGCAGCCGCGCAGCCTGGGCGGCTGGTGCATTTGGGCTCCAGACCCCAAGGTTTGTCTGGAAGGGAACCGCTGTGCGGGGTGGACTTGGGGTGGGGAAGCGGTG
This sequence comes from Nasua narica, assembly GCA_028533885.1. Classification (NCBI taxonomy): domain Eukaryota; kingdom Metazoa; phylum Chordata; class Mammalia; order Carnivora; family Procyonidae; genus Nasua; species Nasua narica. The sequence continues at coordinate 37,089,037 of CM052801.1, forward strand.
CAGGGGTCCGGATATCGGCGGAGCCTCCTCGAATGGGGTCTGGTGGTCCCAGTGGGGACAGGGGCTTTGAGGTAATGATGCGAGACCGGGAGCGTGGCCAGAGGGCTGTTAATGGGGCAGGGGGTGGGTCGCATGAAAGTACTGGAGGTCTGATGGGCGTCCTATCGGGGAATCGATGGGAGCTAATAGGAGTGTTTTAGTCCACATGTTCCTGGGGGCCCGGGGTGTGTTCACTGATGAATAAAGGGGTGGTAGAGTGGGCACCTAGAAAGAAGGTAATGGGAGGCGGAAGGGGGGATGTGGTCCTTGGGGGACTGCTGAGGCATGACTTTAAACAAGTTAAGGAAGAGGGGCGGGACCAGAGTAATTCAAAGGATGATGGTGAAGCTATGGAGGGAGTAATCCAGGCCAGTGGGAGTCATGATCAAAGGAACTAAGGGGAGAAGCAACCAAAGAAAAGTGAATGAGAGGTAGGTGTGTTGTAGTCAAAGGGTTTGGGGGATCGTGCCATGATAATTGTGGAACTAATGGGAACAGAGTGAGCAAAGAGAGGGTGATGTAAGCTGCTGGGGTGTGATCATCAGGCGATCATTGAGGGGGCAAGGTGGGCCCTGAGGGAGAATGGGGACCTGATGCGTGATCACCAGGGACTAACGTGCGGTAACGAAGGGGTTACAGGGGGCTCATGGTGAGATCAGCGAGGGATCAGTTGGAAGGCTGAGTTGATGGGAGCTGATAAATCGTAGTAATTGAGAGCTTAATGGGGAGCTAATAGGCCATGATGCTCTCCGCATTAATGGAGGTTGGTAAGGATGCTGGGGGCCTAATCGTTTATTAATGGGGAATGGGGAGGGGAGAGATTAAGGGGGTGAGGGGTACCATGAGGTAGCGTTAGGATAATGGGGGTGAGAGCAAGGCTGATAGGGGTGTATGAGTTTAGGGGCTGTGAAGACAGCTGGGGAGATGGTCAGTGAGAGGTTGACGGGGGTGAGGTGGGTGGAGAAGCATTCAAAGTGAGTGTCACAGGGCTCGATGCATGGCTTATGGGTGGCAGCAGTGGGAGGTCCACAGGGCCAGTGATGGGTCACCTGTAGGTGTTGGCTTTGGGGAGCTGTGGGGTGAGCGATGAGGCCTTAGAGCTCGGTGATGGAGTCCCTCCGGCCTTGTGAGGTCAGTGGGGTCAGGGACTGGGCTCCACTTTCCGCATCTGAGCGAGCTGTCGGGGGAGTCCGGGGCGTGGTTTGTGTGGTTCTCACCGCCCTGCAGACGTAGGTGGTAGCCCCACTCACCCCGTTACTGATACAGGGCAGCATCAGCTTCCTGTTGGCAGGTCCCCAGGCAAACAGCGCGTGAGATGGGACGGACGTCGAAGGACAAGCGGGATGTCTACTACCGCCTGGCCAAGGAGAATGGCTGGCGTGCCCGCAGTGCCTTCAAGCTGCTGCAACTTGACGAGGAATTCCACCTTTTCCAAGGTCCCCACCTGGCGGGCGAGTCCCCCGGGGGATGGGGTGGGCAAAGGGAATAGACAAGTGGGCCCTGTCGGCAGAGCTTCCTGTGGTAGGTGGGCCGACTTGGAGGGTCTGTGGGGCAGGGGCCAGGCAGGAAGAGGGGCAGGTAGCTTGAAAGGAGTCGGGCACAGATAGATGTGGGTGCTCCCCCCAGGGGAGGGGGTGAACTTTGCAGGGCTCAGGGTCGGCGAGGTGGGTACAACTGACCACTACACCTTCCTGTGTGTGCTCAGGCGTGACACGGGCAGTTGACCTGTGTGCAGCCCCGGGCAGCTGGAGCCAGGTGCTGAGCCAGAAAATCGGGTGAGTGTGGGGTCCCACAGGGGGCAGCCGGGAGGGCAGGCCAGGTCAGGGATGAGCCAGGAGTGACAGTGGGGCTGACGTGGGCCGTGTTGTCCCCAGGGGCCAAGGTTCCGGCCATGTGGTGGCTGTGGACCTTCAGGCTATGGCTCCCTTACCAGGTGTGTTACAGATCCAAGGGGACATCACCCAGGTAAGAGCGTGGCTGGGGGTGTTGGGGTGTATCCTGGGCGAGAGCCCCTCCAATGCTGGCAGCTACAGAAAGCGGAAGAGAAAGACAGAGAGAGAGAGTAAGCGAGAGAACCCGAGAGATCGTAACGGAGAAACAGAGCCAGCCGATCGTCATCTCAGAGACAGCCAGAAATGGTGGGACTGGGTCCCCAGAGATGGAGCCCAGTCTTAGACCGGCAGAGCCTGAGGGTTTGGCTGACCCCGGGTTGCTGGCTAGGGCCGTGGGCAGGCGGGGTTAGAGGGCTGCCGACGGGGGGCCCGGGACCACTCGTCTTCCCTCTCTTCCGTAGCTGTCCACTGCCAAGGAGATCATCCAGCACTTTGAGGGCTGCCCAGCGGACCTAGTGGTGTGCGACGGGGCTCCTGATGGTAAACAGCAGGGGTCGGGCGGCCAGGCGGGAGCCCTGTGTGTGTCCTTCTCTGTGGCTCCCACATCTGTTGGCCTTTCTTTTCTTTTCTCTTTTCCTTTCTTTCTCTTCTCTTCTCTTCTCTTCTCTTCTCTTCTCTTCTCTTCTCTTCTCTGTCTCTCTCTCTCTTTCTTTCTTCTTTCTGTGGGGGCAGAGGGAAAGGGAGAATCTAAGGCAGGCTCCACACCCAGCGCAGGACGTGGAGCTGGATCTCACGACCCTGAGATCGTGACCTGAGCTGAAATCAAGAGTTGGCCACTGAACTGACTGAGCCCCCCAGGCACCCTCTGTTGGCTTCTTTCACCACTTCAGTTACTCCCTGCCGCTCCTCTGCTCTCAGCTGTCCCCCACATCTAGCAGTTTCTCCCTACCCCCACTTCCTGGCCTCTGCCTCTGTCTCCTCCGTCTCCGCACCCTACCATTTGGGTTTGGGCTGTTATCTGCCCTTCCCTTTCCTCATCTCTCATCTGCAGCCGTCCGCTTCTGTGGTGCTGTTCATTCGTATTTTTCAGTCAGCCATTCACTCGGTGCACATATTGAGCACCTGTTGTTTGTCGGGCACCGTTCTACACGTTGGGAAAACATTTGTGAATAAAATTCTACTAATCTGACCTCATAGACCTGACGTTCTAGTGGGAGCAGAGGGAAAAGAAACAAACGATGGAGTCACATAGCTTGTGAAGAGATGATAGGTACCATGAGGAAAATCAGTGGAAAGGAGAAGGAGCCGGGGAGTACTGGAATTTGGAATTTTAAGTAAAGTGGACGGGAAGGCCCCCCTGACTTTAGCACAAAGACCTGAAAGAGGTGAGGGAGTAGGCCAGGGACGTATCTGGAGAACAAAGAGGCCAGGCCAAGGGACCGGCCAGTGCAAAGGCCCTGAGGTGGGAGGGTGTTCGGCATGTATGAGGAACCACGAGGGTATCAGTGTGGTTGGAGCAAAGTGAGTGAGGGGGAGAGTGATAGGAGGGGAGGTCAGAGAGTTGGCCAGAGAAGGGGGAGGAGGTCCCAATCCTTTTATGGGTCCTTGTGGGCCACAGTAAGCACTGTGGCTTTTTCCCAGAGATGAGAGCTCAGAGGAAACCATGAGAGGGTTGTGAGCAGAGGAGGCCGTGCCTGACTCAGCCTGTGACCGGACCCCTCTGGCTGCTATGAGCTGTGTGGGGCACAGGGGGCAGGACGAGGAGCCCATGGCAGTAGCCCGGGCAAGTGATGAGCGAGGTGGCGGTGGCAAAGATGAGGAGAGCATTGATCCAGCAGATCTTTTGCAAGGACAGCCGACAGGACTTTGTAACGCTTGCATGCGAATGTGAGGAGAGGACGGAGGGTGTCAACGATTCGAAGATTTTTGGCGGGAACCACTGGAAGGATCAGATGGGATGGGGAAATGGGTGTAAGGAGAGAGGTTTGAGCGGGAGGCTCAGGAGTCGGGTCTTGGACACGTCAAGTCTGAGATGTCAGAGTGTGATCTGTGAGTCAGGCGCTCAGAGGAGCCGTCTGGGTTGGAGGCAAGAAATGAGAATAATGATACTCACGTATAAGGTTGTTTTGAAAATTAAAACGAGTGCCTAAGAGTTAGGAGCCCAAAACATGCCTCTAGTTGGCGGATAGTAATTTGCACGCAGAACCTTGGTAGTAAGAGAGCCCGGGAGATGTTTATAGCATCCCGACCTGTCTGGGACAAGGAGATAGCCAGCCCCGGACGGCCCCCCTAACGCTGTTCCTCTTGCCGCAGTAACTGGCCTCCATGATGTTGATGAGTATATGCAGGCCCAGCTCCTCCTAGCCGTGAGTAACCCCGGCCGCCCCTGCCTCAGTTCGGAGCCCTCGTGCCTGTCTCCACCTCCGCCTTAGCCATTTGTCCTGCCTACAGGCTCTCAACATTGCTACACACGTCTTGAAGCCAGGAGGCTGCTTTGTAGCCAAGGTGAGCCTTGGAGAACCTGGCAAGGGGGCGAGGGGGTTCCTCCAGGGCCGCTCGCAGGCCCTCATCTCTGACTCCTCCTCGCCCTACAGATCTTCCGGGGCCGGGATGTCACCCTGATCTATAGCCAGCTGCGTGTCTTCTTCTCCAGCGTGCTCTGTGCCAAGCCCAGGAGCAGCCGCAACTCCAGCATAGGTCGGTGGGCCGGAAGGGCCAGGCAGGCAGTTGCGAATCTCGGGGCTGCATCCTGTGCCAGGCGGAGGTAGCAGCCGCCCCTCACTCCGCCTTCCCCCCACAGAGGCCTTCGCTGTCTGTCAGGGTTATGACCCCCCTGAAGGCTTCCTTCCGGACCTGACCAGACCCCTGCTGGACCACTCTTACGGTGAGAGCCAGGGCCCTCAGCCCCTCCCGAAGGAGACTTGGCCCCCTTCTGGAATTTATGTCTTCCGAGGGCCCTCAGCCCCACCCCTGGGTAGAAACTTACCCATTATGGAACTTCCGTCCCAAAATGATCCTCAGCTTCACCCTCTGGTGGAGATTCCACCTCTATGGACGTTTCGTCCCAGGAGGATCTTCACCCCGGTCCTCCAGTGGTTACTCTCGGATCCCGAGTCCTGCCCCAGGGGAGATTCTGCCCACCTAAGATTCTAGCCCAGGAAGACTCGGTCACGCCCCCGGGTGGATACCCCACCCCTGCGTGGGAGAGTGTCTTTAGCCTTGTCCCTAGTGAGAAAAGGCGCAGAGCCTGCTCTCAAGCCGAGCACGCTTGAATGAGACAGGGTTCAGGCAGCGGACGGTAGAATGGCAGGTGAACATAAGGTGCCGTGTGAGAAAAGCAGGGGAGTGAAATGTTCTAGAACAGGTGGTCTTGGAGGGCCTCTCTCAGGAGGTGATCTGCACCACATGAAGGGTTTCAGTGGAGGAGCTGGTCGATAGGTAGGGAGGACTCCGTACCCTTGCTATAGAAGGAGTCCTGACTGGTCCCAGGCATCCCGGCCCTGTCCTAATTGCTCCCTGCTTGTCAGATCCAGATTTCAACCAATTGGATGGAGCCACTCGCATCATTGTGCCATTTGTGACCTGTGGAGACCTGAGCGCCTATGATTCAGACCGCAGTTACCCGCTGGCCGTGAGTGCCCAACCAACAGTAGGTAGATGGGGGGGGTGTTGTCTTAGGTCCCCAGGTCCTCACTGTCCCCCCACCATGTGTCCCTGCAGCTAGAGGACGGCTCAGAGTACAAGTATACTCCACCCACGCAGCCCCCCATCTCGCCACCGTACCAGGAGGCCTGCACGTTGAAGAAGAAAGGGCGGCTGGCCAAGGAGCTCCGTCCCCAGGGCTGCCCCATCAGCACAGCGGACACCTTGTCCCAGCCCCTGTCTCTTCCGCAGCGCCACACCCTGCTGGCCTCTGAGGTCTGGAAACGCGGGGCCCAGGGCCTCCAGTGCCCTTTCTCGGAGCCCACCTGACCCCCTCCCAGTGCACCTCTTTCTGCCCCCAAATCGCAAGGTTTCTGGGGCCCAGACTCTCCTCTCTGCCCCCACCCCCCGGTAGCTGTAAAAATCAATGGGTAAGACCAAGTATAACGAATGGAAAAGCTTGGGCAAGTATATCTGAGTCATTTTTCTTTTTTCTTGGGTAGGCGGAAGACAATGAAATGAATTGTTCACCTTAATACACTCAGGTAAATTTGCCTTCTTATCTAGCAGTCTGAATAAAGGGCACCTTTAAGGTAAAGCTCAGAAAAATTTCACCTTTGAAATTTTTACATTGGCTGGTAGGATTTCAGTCAGCCTTTACTCAGTACCTGATGTCGCGTGCCAGGGCCTGCTGGAAGCATTTTACCTATGGAGGCACTCAGTAACCGGTTATTAAGCACGTGCTGTGTGCTGGGCATTGTTCTAGGGCTGCGAGATAGAGCAGGACACCAAACCAGGCAGGTATCCTGGCCCTTTCTTAGGCTGAGAAAGAGGTAATAAACAAAAACAGCTCATGAATGCACGAGTTTCTAAACACAGCATACACATAGACCCTATATACATAGACATACCCATACACATTTATGGCTTGGGTTTCACTATGTATGGCTTATATTATAACACATTGTGTGTGTGTGTGTGTGTGTGTGTGTGTGTGTGTGTATAAAGGTGATAAGGGCTATATGAACATTTTGTTAAATAAAATAAAGAGAATCAGGAATTCCAGAGGTGGCCGGTTGCAGTTTCTCAAAGGGTTGTCAAGGAAGGGCCCGCTGAGGGAATGTTTGAGCCAAGACCTGAAGGAGATGAGGGAGGACAAGCGTGTGTTCACCGAGGGGAAGAGCGTTCCACGGAGAGGGAAGAGCAAATGCAAAGCCCCTGAGGCAGAACCGTGCCTGGCGCGTGCAGGGGCGCGAGGGGCCGGTTTGCCTGTGGCAGAGTGGGCTCAGCCCGTGCGCCGGAGGACTTTTCATCCTCAGGAAGTCACAGCAGACAAAGTCCCTTTCTGACAATGGCTTAGCAGGGTTTCTAGACCAGATCTTCCATTAAAAGAAGAAGGAAAAAAGATCCCTTTTTTAAGAATGAAATGGCGAGTCACGGTGGGAAAAGATGATTTACAGTCCCTATAAATAGTATCCTTGACATTACAAAGCTCCTACAAATCGGTAGGGAAAAGAAAATAGGAGAATGGCTAGCAGGCACATGAAAAGCTGCTTGTCAGGGAAATTCAGTACTAGAATTCCTCACCGGCACTGTTTGTACCCCCAGACTGGAGAGAGCCCAAATAGCTGTTAACTGCAGAAAGGCTCATTTAAATCCTGGTACATTCACAGTGGAGAATTACACAGCAATGAGAATGAACATCCTACAGTTATTAAAAAAAACACCACCGTCTTGTGACTCCTTAAACTGAACATAAAGAAAACATATGTAGGTGTTGTGTGTTTTTCTGTATGCTACAGTTCACAATAGAAGCAGGGGAGACAAGTCACGAAAATGTTAGTACCGGGGCGCCTGGGTGGCTCAGTTGGTTAAGTGTCCGCCTTTGGCTCAGGTCATGATCCAAGGTCCTGGGATCGAGTCCCGCATGGGGGGAGGGGGTCTGTGCCTAGCGGGGAGCCTGCTGCTCCCCCTGCTTGCGCGCGCGTGTGCGCGCTTGCGCTCGCTCTCTCTCTTTCAGATAAATAAAATCTTTAAAAAAAATGTCAGTACCTGAGCGAACAGTGATCACAGTAGAAGAAAGTGGGAAGATACATTTTTAAAAAAACCTTCTTTGTCCTCGATTTTAGATAGCTGGCAGTCTGATACATCTCGGAAGCTGTTTGCTGTCAGGAAAATGAGAACCTGCACTGATGAACTGGTCTTCAGCTATCATCAACGGGTCCTGAACATCCAAGGCCCAAGTGGCAACCTGCAACAACCCAGGAACACGGCAAGGAAAGCAACAGCACGGAATGCCTGTCTACACTGCAAGAGGGGATTCTTGAGTGAGGCCTTTGCCTCCTCTCTCAGTCTTTCCAAAGGTATCCTGATTATGTCTAGAGTTTACCCCCAAAATAGGGGTTCTTAACCAGGATAGAAATCACGGGTATCTGTGAACCTGATGGAGGGAAATATTACACCTTTATTTTCACTAAGAGAACTGAAATTTAGCGTTACCCCCCCAATACAAATGCTGGCAACAAATCTCAGTAGTAAAAGCAGTCCCTGTTAGCTTCCCACCAATACAAATCCGTTACTTTTTATGCTCCATCACGATTTTCACAGGCATCTTGAAATGCTGTTCACATTTGTCACTACTTTGAATTATAGAAGACCTAATAATTTGATGTACTAATAAAAAAGTCCATATACTACTGTATCTCAGTGTTGTTTTATTTTAATGTATACAGTAATATTTGTCTCATTGCCATAAGACCTTTAACTTTATATAAATTTTTAAGTATTTGACCTAATTCAATATATACCTATTGCAGAATGATTATAATAAGTTTAGTTAACACACATCACCTCAGTTACAAATTTTTTTCTTGTGATAGGAACTTTTATGATCTACTCTCTCTCTCTTTTTTTTTTTTTTAAATTTTAGCCATTTGAGAGAGAGCGGGGAGTGGGTAGGGGGGAAGGGGCAGAGGGAGAGGCAGACTCCCTGCAGGGCTCAATCCTGGGACCCTGAGACCATGACCCGAGCCGAAGACAGACACCCAACTGACTGAGCCACCTAGGTGCCCCAACATCTACTCTCTTAGAACCTTTCAAAAACACAGTATTAATAATCATAGTCACTATGCAGTATATTACAGCCCTGAACTTATTTATAACTGGAAGTTGGTACCTTTTTTTTAATTAAAGATTTTATGTATTCACTTTGAGAGAGCACAAGCAGGGGGAGAAGCAGGCTCCCTGCTGAGCAGGGAGCCCGATGCCGGGCTCGATCCCAGGACTCTGGGATCATGACCTGAGCCGAAGGCAGATGCTTAACCCACTGAGCCACCCAGGCGCCCCTCCTCTATCTTTAGAGACGCGTTCTCTGTCTACACCTCAGTTCAGTGACCTCAGGCCACCCACATCCCAGTTGGTGACCCTAGATGTCGCTGTACCTAACCGTGTGAACCTAGAATTGTCCATGTTGAGTCTATAATGCCAGATGTGGGGGGAGGGGGCCCACTACAGAACGTTAAACCAGGAGTCTTCTCGCCCAAACAGTGCAACCCCAGAAATGTGTGACAGGAGGATCCGCACAAAGGCCTATGTGACCACGGGGGTAGCCACACACGCATTACCATGTGAATTCAACATGACCACGCTAGAGTCTGAGGCCCCAGCAATAGCCACCTAATTCTCCAGGAGTATAAACACACCAGCCTTTGGGACCCAGCAAGAATCCACGTCTCAGGCTTCGTGTCCCTAATTGTGCCCACCCCCATCTGTGGGGTGTGTGTGACATCCGACACACACGCGAGTCCCTGGGAGGGGAGCAGGTGCCCAGTCCCCAGACTGTGTGACCCAGCGATGTCCACACCCCCAAATGTGTGGCCCAGGAAGGACCAGCCTAACCCAGGCTCAGTCTCCGACGTCAGGAGCACCCTGTCCGGCCCCAAGCGCGGATACCGTAGCCTTGCATCTCCAGAAGCGTCCATACCCCTCCAGGTGCCCCCAGAATTTTCCACACCAAAGTCATTGTGTCCACAGAGCCACGGGTACCCCGCACTGTGCGTCCCCATTGGAGCATTTACCTGAGTCTGAGTACTTCGACCCTAGTCTGTGATGACAGTTTATTTGCCAAGCTTTTCCGCCTCCCCCAGTCTGTGTTGCCCTGAGAGCGTACTCGCCCCAGTCAGTCCGACCACTGGATTGTCGTTCTTTAGACTGTGTGACAACGGGTGTCCCTTCCCCATCTGTGTGACCTCAGGGGTTGCCACACCTCAGTCCTGGTCACCCCAGGGGGTGTCTACAACACAGGTGACGTCACCGCAGGAGTATACGCACTCCTGTCTGTGTGACACCTGGAGTGTTCAGAACCAGTCCCCGTGAGCCTCTACGTGTTGAGAATGCAAAGCTTGTCACCACAGAGATGTGAAAATTCCAGTCTGTTTGACCACAGGAAGTGCCCACCACTTGTCAGCCTGAGGCAGTGCCCACACTCCGGCAGCCTCACCAATGGCCTCCTGTCAGCCTTTGTCACTACCACAGTGTCCCCCCGCTCTGTGTGACCCCAGGAATCTCCAGACCCCCATGTCTGTCCTCAGGAGCACACCCCTCATCTGTGTTACTACAGAATTGCTCATGCCCCAGTCTGTCACCATTGGCTTTCCACCTCCCCCAGTCAGTGTCCCTCAGACCTTGAAATGCCGGAAGTGTCCACACCCCAGTCTGTGTAACCCCAGGAGGGACCACGCCCAGCCCGTTTCTCCAGAAGTCTCCATACAATAGCCCGTCTGTGTAATCCCAGGATGATCAACTTTCTGTGTGACCACAAGAGAAGTCACCGCCCAGTCTTCGTGTCCCCAGGACGGCATGCCCTTAAGCTGTGTGATTCCCAGGGTTTCTACCCCGTAGGCTGTATGAGCAAAGAAGTCTCCATACTCCAGTCTCTGTGGCCACAGGGGAGACGATCTCCCATTCAGTGTGACCACAGGGGCGCCCCCCCCGCAACTGTGTGTCTCGAGAGGCGTCTCTGCTCCCGCTGGTGTGTTCCCAGCGGAGTGTCCATGGTGGGGCCCATGATAATCCAGGAGTACCCATGCCACAGCCATTTGGCCAGAGTAACATCGACTTCCCAGTTTGTGCATCTTCAACCGTGGCCTTGGCCTAGTCTGCGTCCCCAGGAGTGTCCAGACCCCGGAATTTGCGACTGAGGGTGTCCAAAGTGGAGCCTGTGCAAAACGAGAAGGTACCAGATCGCAGTCCGTGGGGCCCCAGGAGTGTCTGTATCCCAGACGAGGTGATCCAAGAGGTGTCCAAACTCCAGTCCTTGTGACCCCAGTGATGTCCACACACCAGCCTGCGTGACAGCAGAAGTGTCCCCATACCATCCATAGGACTAAGAAAACACATGTCAGTCTGTGATACTTTGGAATGGACACACCTCCTTCCGTGCGACCTCAATCCCGTCCACACCCCAGTCTGCGTGAGCCCCAAAGCCTCCACATCCTACTGTGTGACCCCAGACGTGTCCAAAACTCGTTTCTGGAATCCTCGGAAGCCCACCCCCAATCAGTACATCCCTGGGATTGCTTCCACCCAAATCTGGTGACTTCATGAGTGTCTACACCCCTGACTGTTTGATCCCAGGAGGGTCCTCACCCCAGACTGTGTGACCCTGGGAGGATCCATACACAAATCAGTGTGACCCCAGCAGGAGTTAACGGCTGGAGGAAGAGTGATCCAGACAAAGGGAAAAGCCAGTGCAAAGGCCCTGAGGTAGAACAGTGAGGAGACCAGTGCAGTGGGAATGGAATGAGCGAGGGGGCCGGTGGCAGGAGGTAAAGTCGGAGAGGTGACAAGGGCCTGGCTGTAGGGCCTCACAGGCCACAAGAAGGACTTTGACTTTTTCTCTGACAGATGGAACCACAGCAGAGATCAGAGCAGCGGAAGGCTGAGGGCTGACTTGGATTGTAACAGAACCCTCTGGCTGCTGCTGTGAGGACAAATTGAGGTCCCTGAATCTGATGAGAGATGAGGCTGATCTTTGGGGGGGGGGCAGCAGCCCCAGGGGCCAGTACCATAATCGTTTAGGTTCCCCGAGGAGGCTGTGCATTCTCTCTGGGGTACATGGTTCCCGCCCTCCTCCTGCCCTCCAGAAAGGCAATACATGCTAAGAGGAAGCCATGGGGTCCCTCAGCATGGAACCTTAGGCCAGCTCTGCCTTTTCGTGGGTCCTGGTTTTCCCCCTTTGACCAATGAGTATGATAATCCCTGCCCAGCCACCCTTTCCAGGGTCTCTACTCGTCAATTCTCTCCAACCACACCAGCCACCTTGCCGTTCCTCAAATACACCGAGCATCATTCCACCTCAGGACCTTTGCATCTCTTGTTGCCGCCCCTGCTTAGACACTCTTCCCAAGATCAATACATAGTTCACGGTTACATGCCTGCCCTCTACGCTTCCTTCTTTTCTCTGATTAACCATCATCTCAGGCAGCCTTCCCTGACTACCCAAAACGGCCCAAAACGGCACCCCTTCCCTCTCTACCCCTGCATCCTGCCTTGTTTCCTTCATAGCATTTGACACTCAGGTTTCCTTGTTCGTGAACCTTGTTCGCACAACAAGGTTTCCTTGTTGAGTCAGCCCAGCAAGGGGTCACCAGGGAGGCAGGGTGCTGTCCCCATTATTAGGCTTGAACGGGCAGGAAATGAAACAGGGTTCCTGAAACCCAGAGGAAGCTGGAGCCCAGCCCTGGCCACTGAACACCTGGCTTTCTCCATCCTCGCACTGCCCAGGTGCCTCGAAGGGCTTCTCGTTGGCCAACTCGGCCGGAAGCCAGATGTGGCCAAGTCCAGCTGATGACCTTCACACAGTCAACCTCCTGGGATACAGAGCAGGTCAGGGAAGGAGGGCGAGTGGACTGCAGGACACACGGAATATCTGACGGGTTAATTTAGTTTTTTCCACTGTCTATCAAATAATACCGAGTATGGGAAACCCCTGAAGGCAGGCGTCTGTGTCCGTTGCGTTCCCTCCTGTGTTTTTAGTACCCAGAGCAGTTCCTGGCACATAGGAGGTTCTCAGTAAATATTTAATGAAAGAATAAATGACATAAAATAATAGATAAAAAAGTATAATGCAAAAGTGAAAGGATGGGGCATCTGGGTGGCTCGGTCAGTTAATCGTCTAACTTTTTTTTTAAAGATTTTATTTATTTGTTTGAGAGAAAGAGAGACAGAAAGAGCACAAGCAGGGGGAGAGGCAGAGGGAGAGGGAGAAGCAGGCTCCCCGCTGAGCTGGGAGCCCGACATGGGGCTCAATTCCAAGACCTGGAGATCATGACCTGAGCTGAAGGCAAACGCTCAACCATCTGAGCCACCCAAGCGCCCCTCTTTTTTTTTTTTTTTAAGATTTTATTTATTTATTTGACACAGAGAGAGAGCACAAGTAGGGGGAGTGGAAGGCAGAGGGAGAGGGAGAAGCAGACGTCCCGCTAAGTAAAGAGCCAGTCGTGGGGCTTCATCCCAGGACCCTGAGATCATGACCCGAGCCAAAGGCAGACACTGAACCCACTGAGCCACCCAGGCACCTCCTGTCTGACTCGATTTCAGCTCTGGTCATGATCTCAGGGTTGTGAAAGGAGCCCTGAATTGGGATCTGCACTCAGCAGGGAGTCTGCTTCTCTCCCTCTGCCCCTCCCCCTGCTCGTTCTCTCTCTCTCTCAAATAAATAAATAAATCTTTTTTTAAAAAAAGTGAAAGGAGGGGTGCCTGGGTGGCTCAGTTGGTTGGGTATCTGTGTTCGGCTCAGGTCATGATCCCAGGGTCCAGGGATAGAGCCCCACATTGGGCTCCCTGCTCAGCAGGGAGCCTGCTTCTCCGTCTTCGTTTCCATCTACCTCTCCCTCTGCCGCTCTCCCTGCTTGTGCATGCTCTCTCTCTCTCAGTGACTAAATAAAATCTTTTTTTTTTTTAAAGACTTTGTCTATTCATTTTAACAGAGAGAGAACACAAGCAGGCAGAGAGGCAGGCGAGGCAGGGAGAGGAGCAGGCTCCCTGCCGAGCAAGGAGCCGGATGCGGGACTCGATCCCAGGACGCCAGGATCATAACCCGAGCCGAAGGCAGCCGCTCAACCAACTGAGCCACCCAGGCATCCCAATAAAATCTTTTTTTTTAAAGTGAAAGGATAAACCACAGATGAAGAGAAAATATTTTCAAAATGCATTATTTGACAAAGGATCAGTATCCAGAATATATAAAGAATTCCCACAATTTTGTAAATCAGTGCAATCACTGTGGAAAACAGTATGGAGTTTCCTCAAAAAATTAAAGTTAGAGGGGCACCTGGGTGGCTCAGTCATTAAGTGTCTGTCCTCGGCTCAGGTCATGATCCACATCGTCCTGGCATCAGGCCCCGAATTGGGCTCCCTGCTCAGTGGGAAGCCTGCTTCTCCCTCTCCCACACACCCTGCTTGTGTTCCTTCTCTTGCTGTCTCTCTCTGTCAAATAAATAAATTAAATCTTTAAAAAAAATTAAAACTAGAAATACCATACATTCTAGTGGTTCCCCAAATGAAATGAAAACCCAACTTCGAAAAGATATATGCACACTGTATGTTTACCACAGCATTAATTAATTACAATAATTTCAATTGGGCTAATTACAATAGCCCAGACAGGGAAGCAATCCACGTGTCCATCCATAGATGAATGGATAAAGAAGATGTGGTACATATACACAATGGACTATTAGGCAGCCATAGAGAAAAATGAGATCTTGCTATTTGTAACAACACGGCTGGACCCAGAGGGTATTACCCTAAGTGAAATAAGTCAGACAGAGAAAGACAAACACCATGCGATTTCGCTTACACTTGGAAACATAAAGCAAAGCAATTGAACAAACAAACTGAAAGCAGAAGCAGAGAACAAACCAGTTGGTTGCCCCAGGGGTAGGGGTGGGAGGATGGGCAAAATGGGTGAAGGGGAATAGGAGGTCCAGGCTTCCAGTCACAGAATGAATGAGTTACGGGGACGAGAGGCACAGCGTCGGGAATATGGTCAATGGTATTATAATAGCGGTGTATGGCGCCGGACGTGCTCACTGGTGGTGAGCACGGGGTAACACTATCACCATGTTGTCCACCTGAAATTAACATCTGTGTCAACTCTACTTCAATTTAAAAAATAAATTTAAAAAAAAAAGAAATTCCCACCACTCAATAAGAAAACCAACAACCCAATTTTTTAAATGTCCAAAGATTTGACCAGACCCCGAAACCAGAGAGAAAATACAGACGGCATTAACGTGTGAAAAGACGCCCTACATCATTAGCCATTAGGGAAATGGGAAATAAGACCACAATGAGGGGACGCCTGGGTGGCTCAGTTGGTTAAGCGTCTGCCTTCAGCTCAGGTCATGATCCCAGGGTCCTGGGGTCGAGCCCCGCATCTGGCTCCCTGCTCTTCAGGGAGTCTGCTTCTCCCTCTACCTGTTTCTCCCTGTGCTTGTGCTCTCTCTCTGTCGTTCTATCTCAAATAAATAAAATTTAAAAAAATAAAAGATTTTATAAATTATTTGAAAGAGAGAGAGAGAGCACACAAGCAGGGGGAAGAAGAGGGAGAGGGACAAGCTGACTCCGTGTTGAGCACAGAGCCCCACGCGGAGCTTGATCCCACGACCCCGAGATCATGACCTGAGCCAAAGTCAAGGGTCAGACACTTAACCGACGGAGCCACCCAGGCGCTCCCCGAATATCTTTCAACTGTCAAAGAAAGTAACAAACGGATGCACCCTCACTTAGTAGTCAGCCATGAAAAACAAACTGATGCATACAACACAGAACAATCTCAGATGCGCTATGCTAAGTGAGAGAAACCCGAATAATAAGGTTACATACCACATGATTCCACTTATGTGGCATGTTGGCAAAGGCAGGGCTATGGGGATAGCAAACGGATCAGGGATTGCCAGGAGTTTATTGTGGAGGGAGGGACTGACTTCAGCGTGGTCCCACGAGGAACTATCCTGAAGTGAAAGAATTGCTCTTTATTCTACTTGGGGTGTCAATCAACTGACAGATTTCTTTGTCGAGGCTCAGAGAACTGTGTGCTACAGAGGGCTTTTACCGTATGGAAAATATACGTCAATAAACGTAACTTTGTATGTACAATATTTTGCAAGCAATCAAGAATTCTTTTTTGGGGCGCCTGGGTGGCTCAGTTGGTTGGGCGACTGCCTTCGGCTCAGGTCATGATCCTAGAGTCCCGGGATCGAGTCCCACATTGGGCTCCCTGCTGGGCAGGGAGTCTGCTTCTCCCAATGACCTCTCCTTTCATGCTCTCTCTCTCTCTCATTCTCTCTCTCTCTCAGATAAATAATAAAATAAAGTCTTAAAAAAATAAAATAAAATACAGAGGAAAAAAGTTTAAAAAAAAGAATTCTTTTTTTTTTTTTTGAAGATCCTATTTATTCATTTGCGAGAGATAGGGAAAGAGAGAGAACACAAGCAGGGGAGCTGCAGTGGGAGAGGGAGAAGCAGGCTCCCAGCCAAGCAGGGACCCGGATGCGGGACTCGATCCCAGGACCCTGGGATCAGGACCTGAGCCCAAGGCAGCCGCTCAAACGACTGAGCCACCCAGGTGCCCACAATTAAGAATTCTATGTCTATAAAAAGGGCACTTGTTGGGATGAGCACCGGGTATTTTTTTTTTTTAGATTTTATTTATTTATTTATTAGGAAAGAGAGAGAGAGAGCATGAGAAGGGAGAAGGTCAGAGTGAGATGCGGACTCCCCATGGAGCTGGAAGCCCGATGTGGGACTCGATCCCCGGACTCCGGGATCATGACCTGAGCCGAAGACAGTTGCTTAACCAACTGCACCACCCAGGCGCCCCAAGAGCACCGGGTATTATATGGAAGTACGGAATCTGTATATTCCACCCCTGACATTGATATAATGCTGTATGTTAACTGATTGGAATCAAAATAAAAACTTTTGGGGGGGCACCTGGATGACTCAGTCAGTTAAGCATCTGACTCTTGATTTTGGCTCTGGTCATGATCTCAGAGTCCTGGGAGCGAGCCCTGCATCGGACTCCCCGCTATCTCCATCTCCCTCTGTTCGATCTCCCTGTCCCTCTCTCTCTCAAACAAATAAACAAATCTTCAAAAAAATAAAATAAAATAAAAACCTTTTCAAAAACGGGAGGGGCTGTGATCGTTCCTTTTGTTATGCGTCCTCTCCACGTGATTTCTGCACAGACCTGTGTCAGGAATGCACCCAAAGGGGCGCCTGGGTGGCTCAGTGGGTTAAAGCCTCTACCTTCGGCTGAGGTCATGATCTCAGGGTCCTGGGATCGAGCCCCGCATCAGGCTCTCTGCTCAGCAGGGAGCCTGCTTCCCCCTCTTTCTCTGCCTACTTGTGATCTCTCTCTCTGTGTCAAATAAATAAAATCTTAAAAAAAAAAAAAAGGAATGCACCCCAAAAAAAGGAGGGGCTGTGTTCAGACTAGGTACTTTTTTGTTGACTATTAGGACCTGAATTGTGTCCCCTCTACCAAAAAAAAAAAAAAATCATATGTTGGGGCCCAAGTAAAAGATAATGCCTTTAAAGAGGTAATAAAGATTAAACGAGGTCATCAGGCTAAGCCCTCATCTTACAGGACGGGTGTCCCTATGAAGGAAGTGAGAGAGATACCAGAGTACTCTTTCTGCCCACGCGTGGACAGGGGAAAGGCCATGGTGGCCCACAGCAAGAAGGTGGCCACTTGCAAGGCAGCAAGAGAACTTTACCAGACACCAACCTTTATGGCACCTTGATCTTGGACTTCCAGCCTCCAGACTGTAAGGTAATAAACGTCTGTTGTGATGGCAGCCCAAGGAAACCAACGCATTGCTTGTCAGTTTCAGATCTGACTTCAGGAGACTCATCTTGGCCCCAGGTGAGGGCAGCGGGGGTCCGCGAAAGAAAAATTTGGTGCATCCTCCTTGTCCAGGTGAAGGGGGCGCTGCAGCTCAGAGAGGGGCCGCCCAGCCCCAGGAAACCCCAGGGGGTGCAGTCTGCCACGCTCCCTACAGTCAGCTTCCGGAAGCTGTGTCCACACCGCAATATGAGTAAGAATTGTTTGGGAGGGGCGCCTGGGTGGCTCAGTGGGTTAAAGCCTCTGCCTTCAGCTCAGGTCATGATCTCAGGGTCCTGGGATCGAGCCCCGCATCGGGCTCTCTGCTCAGCGGGGAGCCTGCTTCCCCCTCTCTCTCTGCCTGCCTCTCTGCCTACTTGTGATCTCTCTCCTCTCTGTCAAATAAATAAATAAAATCTGAAGAAAAAAAAAAAGAATCGTTTGGACGATTTCAGAACTGCCCCAAGTCTGCCTCGAAAGCCCCACCCATGCCCGGTTCATGCCAGACTGTTCCCCGACAGAACACATATGCCGTTTTCGGGCCGTTGGATTGCTTTGCTTCAGAGAAGCCGTGATGGTGTAATCCCAGGCCCGGTGGCAGCCCTGGGGAAGGGACGGATGTCTGCATCCCTCTAGATGATGACAGGGGCTGGGGAAAGCTGGAGTGACTCATGGGTCACAGCCTACATCTCGTGTGAAACTTCTGCCAGATGCAGGATCTGGGAGTAATTACCAGCCAGGCAGGGGTGGTGGATGAGAGGCTCAGAGGGTGATTGGGTGTGTGCTTGCCTGCGTGGCTGTGGGTGTGCACGCGTGTGCATCTCAGCGTGTGCAAAGCTATGTGCTGTACTTCTGCCTGCATGCGCCTACGTGCGTGCATATGTAGTACGTGTGTGCGGTCTGGCTTTGCTAGATTGGATGAGGGGGTGTGCGTCTGCTACATGAGTCCAAGTGTGCATTCTCCCGGAGATGCTCCGGTTCAGGGGAGCCCAGCAGGTGCAAAGGGTCCTGCACCCCGGCAAGGGTGTTTGTGAAAAGTAATCGTGCAGACGCATGAGGGTATGCTCGTTTGTGAGATTCCAGCTCAAACCCCCGTGGCCACAGTCGCAAGCCTGAGTGTTTGTGTCTGGGTGTGTATACCTGCAGCCCAGAGTGCCCCGTGCGTGGCTGTGTGTGAGCGCACAGGTGCAGGAGAGCCCATTGGCCCAGGCTTATGTGCCAAGGCTCTGTGCACGTATACACCCTGGGTGCCCAAGTGTGTGCAAGTGTGAGTGAAAGGTGTGCACACCGGGATGGGAGGGGAGGTTGATATACACGTACCCCCAGAAGCCTGTGCATCGGCATGTGTGTGGTGCCGCTCCATGTATTTTTGTCGGCCCGAGTCTGGATGTCCGTGCTCACATAGCCTTTGGTGCTCGTCAATGCACATGTATGCGCAAGGATATCACAAGTGTCTAGGAGCCTGGACCGTGATGTCTGTGCAAGCGTTCTCTGGGCACCCGTGAATAGGTACGTGCACAAGTGCGGGTGGGTCCTTGGGCTCAGGCCCGGGCATCTATGTACGTGCAACACTCGGAGCCCATAAACATGTGTGTGCACGGGGTTTGTACACATGGACCCTGTATACATGTGCGCGCGTGTGTGTGCATGGTTTCAGGCGTGGCCATAGGCTTGGCTGGGGACATGTGTGTATGTGGATCCCTAGAGGCCCGTGTACAGGTATGCTCCCGGGTTCAGCTGTGCCTATGGCTTGGAGCACGCTGTCTGTGTGCGTACCTCCTTGGGGGCTCCTGTATGCCGTCTGGGCATGCGCACTTGGCCATAGGGGGGAGCGTGGGTCTGCAGCTTCACTTCCGCCTACACCTGGCAGGGATTGTCAGGGAAACCAAGGAATGTGCTTTCTATAGGAATCCAGGTTTTGGCAGAGCCAGGGGAGCGAACTTCAGGATCATTTTGCTTTTCCTAAACCTGGTCACTTGGGGGCGCCTGGGTGGCTCAGTCTGTTAAGCGTCTGCCTTTGGCTCGGATCATGATCCAGGGTCCTGGGATGGTCCTGAATCAGGCTCTCTGCTTGGTGGGGAGCCTGCTTCCCCCTCTCTCTCTGCCTGTGCCTCCCCCTGCTTGTGCCCTCTCTCTCCCTCTCTCTTTCTCTCTCTGTCAAATAAATAAAATCTTTAAAAAACAAAACCAAAAAACCTTGGAGCTTGGAAAACTCCCCTTCTTTCATTCAGCCCCATGCCCCCAAGTCGGGCGCTACGCTGGGCTCTGTGGCAACCCAGAGACAATGTGGCCAGACTCCAGACTCCAGACTCCGGGAAAGATGGGCAATGCTTATAAGCCACCACGTATGAAGGAGAAGAATCAGGAAGCCACTCAGAGCAGGGAGAAGAGACTCAGGTAAGGCTTCCTAGAAGGTGGGATAGGAAGGTGCAGGAAAAGGGGGGGAGGGGCCGTGGCAATGGGGAGGCCCTGGACGCTCAGAGCTGGCAGTGGGGAGAGAGAAGTGAAGGCAGGGGAAACTTAGAAGGCACAGGCCTGGGAGTGGAATGGCATTATTTGTTTGGTCAGGAAGCTGCTCCTGATTCTCTGGTCGCTTGGAAACCCAACTGTCTGGGCCTAGGAGGGGCCCAGGGATGCAGGAAGATTGGGGGGGAGCTGTCTATCGGTCCCTGAAAGAAGCAGCTTACACTTAGGAACCAGGTTAGGGTGCCAGGGGTCCCTGGAGCCTAGGGTAAGCCACCTGCCCTTTCTGAGCCTCTGTATTCTTCACTGTCAAGTGGCTTTCCTCTCTGCAGCCCAGGCCCAGGGAAGAATTTAGCCTGAAAGAGTAGCCCACGGGCAGTGAGCTGGCGGGCGCTCCCCAGGACTGGGCCACCATCCTACCCCTCTGCCATCTCTGAGTCCTTAGGATCCTTGAAAATGGGCTGGGGAAGCAGCAGAGGGGCCAGGCGGGCCAGGCGCCGCAACCCCTGGGGTAGGAAGGCGTCCATGCCTATGCCGCTAGCGCTGGTTCCCCACCAGGCCACCTGAATCTATCAGGGGAGGCCTACGGACCCCCACACCTTCCCTTTCCACCTTTACAGCGTCAGCCCCCCCCCACCCAGCCCTGCCAGCTTCCTCTGCAAAAAGCCCCTCGGGCGAGGTGTCAGGACCTTCCCTATCTTAAACCCACGGCTTTCTTCTAGACCCTCCAGGGCACGAGGGACTGGGGAATGTCCGGCGGCAGCAGGCCACGGCGGCAAACAGTCATGCAGGCAAAAGACAACCTGGCCAAGGAGGAAAGTGGGGACAGAAACGCAGCCTGGGAGCCTCTTTGCATCCCCGGGTCCTGGCTTGGGGCTGTGTCCGTCCAGAGGAAGGAGCGTCCCTGTCAGGTTCGCCAAGGCACTAGGCGAGCTGGTGGCGCCCCTCAGTGTCCAGTGTGTCCCGTGGGCGCCTGGGTGGCTCAGTGGGTTAAAGCCTCTGCCTTCGGCTCGGGTCATGATCTCAGGGTCCTGGGATCGAGCCCCACATCGAGCTCTCTGCTCAGCGGGGAGCCTGCTTCCCCCTCTCTCTGCCTGCCTCTCTGCCTACTTGTGATCTTTCTCCTCTTTGTCAAATAAATAAATAAAGTCTTTAAAAAAAAAAAAAAAAGGCAGTGTCCCGAATCGGGACGCTGCTCCCCGGGGCTGGAAACACCTTCGCCCGGAGATGCTTCTGAGCTGGAAACATCTCAGCCGTTGTCTGGCCCAGCCCCTTATGTTGTCAGGAAAATCCTCGAAAGGCTTTTCAATGGACAGAACTATTCCCAGGCGTCCTTTCAGCGGAACGCTGGTGTCAGCGAGCAGACCTTTGTGGCTTATCTGATCTACGGGGGGCAGCAACCTCGTCTGGAACCGGGCCATTGCGAAACTCTATAAAGACAGGAGTTGACATGTGCGGCGGGCCGATGGTATCTGCTCGTAAACATGCAAATGGGTCTTGTCCTTGCGGAATTACCACTGACGGCAGCCCTGAAGAAAAGATGAGTCCCAGTATAACGACAGATTCTATACCACCAGCCCTGAACCCCCCATCGCGACCCCACCCCACCCGAACCCATCAGGGGGAAGCACGGGGACCTCAAATTCATTCCCGTGTCCCCGGTAGCCTGTATATGTTGTTCCACAGACTCTCCTTTGAGCTGGTGCTAACTTCTCCCCAGTTGTCCCCTTCCCAGAAGACCTGCCTAAACTCTTAGACACGGGTTGACTTTGTATTTGCGTGAGTCACGATATTACCATTTGGGAAATTCTCCTTTCACTGCATCTACCAGCTCCTAGCACAGATGAGGTCACCCGAGGGGGAAGGAGGGAGGCACTTGCCTGAATTGACCCTCGGAGGTGGGGTGAGGCTGGGGCTGGGAGACAGAGCTGGATCCAGGCCATTCTGAGCTCTGCCGCGATCCCTGAGGGGGGGAGCGTGCTTCCCCCAGCGTGTGGAATGGGGGCTGTGACACATCCCTTGCCCTGGGGACGTGGAATGACCCTCTGGGGTGAGGGCCACCCCCCTCGACCCTGCCTCCGTTGCTTCCCACCCTCTGTGCTGGGGCCTGATGCGATCTAAGACCCAGCCAGCTCCCCCACCCCAGGCCGTTTGGATGGGTTTATTGAAGACACGCAGGTGCTGAAATGCGCCCCCCCCTTGCCGGTCTGGGTTGTTGTGCTGGTGATAACCCGGGGCAGGGGGAGGGGAATGCTTTATTCTTGGGTGGGTTGTTTCAACTAAGGGGCTACAGCTTCCTTATCGATAAATGCAGGTAATTATGGTTCCTGCCTTCCATAGGCGTGGAGATTAAGTGAGATAATAGATGCGAAGGTCTCTGGTGCAGAGTCAGCGCTCGGTAAGTCTCTGCGGTGAGGCAATCAGTCTATCGTGGGCTTGGCCCAACCTCAAGGGGTAGACATTTTCTAAAAGATGCTTCGAGACGGCCTTCCAGATTCCGGCCTAGCAGGACCTCGCTCCCCCCATCCTTGGTTCAGATCCCCAGTAAGGGCTCCCTGGGTGGGTGGATCAGTGACTCAGAGCCCCGGCCAGCAAGGACACGCTCGGCTCACTCTCCCTGGCTCCCCCATGCCACCGCCCAGGAGATCCCGGCACCCAGAGGACACGGGGGGGGGGGGGAGGGAGGGCGGGGGAAGAGAGCAAGGAAAGGTGAATATCT
Organism: Nasua narica; assembly: GCA_028533885.1. Classification (NCBI taxonomy): domain Eukaryota; kingdom Metazoa; phylum Chordata; class Mammalia; order Carnivora; family Procyonidae; genus Nasua; species Nasua narica. Next base: position 37,111,622 of record CM052801.1, read on the forward strand.
GCCAGGTAACTGTGGGGCGCCCTGGGGCAAGCCCCCCCGTCAGGGCCTTGGTTTCTCCATCTGTGCAATGGGCACATTGGAGCTGGGCCTCACTGAGGACCTTGGCAGCCACCATTGAGGGAGAAACAGACGGTCTCCAAGGGCATAAGAGCTGGAAGCCGAGGCTCTCCCAGGCCGGGACTTGCTTTCCAGTTGACAAGGCAGAACAGCCCAGAAAGGGAGAGGCCCTCCCACGCACGCCACAGGAAGTCGCCCAGCAGGTTGATTGGGAGAGTTGGCAGAGAGCCCAGGTGGCCAAGTTTCTTGGCTAGTGAAGAGGAAAATTTGGTTCAGGCCACTCCTGAGGCCTGCCAGGGGAACTTAAACAGAGGCCAGGGGACGGACTCAGTGGCCTGAGGGGGTCCAAGGCGGACCTCCTTGGTCCAAGGGGTCCAAGGTGGAGGGGGTATTCTTCAGGGATCTCTGGGTTGTGTCAGAGACACACGCCAAATCAGCCAAAGGGACTTACTCAAGCGAAAAGACCCCGGGCAGGAGGGGGGCAGGGGGAGAAGGGGAGGAACGGGGTGGGGGGGCAGGCACCCCACCTCTCCCGGGGAGTGGCTGGGCTCTGTTTGCTAGCTTCATCCTCAGCGGGCTCCCCTCCTGTGGTGGTCACCGGGTCTCCACCTAAATGGGACCGAGAGACTTCGTTCCCTGAAGTCCCAGCTTTAAGGTCATGTGGTCCGGTGGGGGGGGTCCAGCGGGGATCCGGTGGGGGTTCACACGCCCCTTCCTGACCCTGCGGTCGGGAGGACAGATCGCTCTGATGGACCAGGCTAGTCATGGGTCTACTCCCAGGAGCTTTGGGCAGGGCGGGGCCGTGGGGAATTAACCCCATTAAGAACCACGTGCCCTAGAGTGGGGTGAGGTGCGCTGTCAAAAGGACATGGTGGGGGGTCTGTTTAGTGGAAGAGTGAAGGGATGCTGAGTTTGACCAAAAGAATGCCTGCCGGGAGCCTGGGTGGCTCCGATGGTTAGGCATCTGTTTTCTCCTCAGGTCATGATCTCAGGGTCCTGGGATTGAGCCCCGCATCGGGCTCCCTGCTCAGCGGGGAGCCTGCTTCCCCCTCTCCCTCTGCCTGCCTCTCTGCCTACTTGTACTCTCTCTGTCAAATAAATAAATAAAAATAAAATCTTTAAAAAAAAAAAAAAGCCTGCCTATAGCCGCAGGCCACCACCAAAACCTTAAATAGGATCCCTGGAGGCCTTGGTCCCTCTCTGCCCAGCTCTTGGAGATCCTGTGACAGATGAAAATGTCGTTTATATCCAAACATCAACGTCTTCCACAGTGTTTTGCGGCAGAGGCTGTCCAAAGCACAGGGAAGGATTCGATCTCATGGTGGAATTTAGAGCAGTGTGGTGGCCAAAGGGCAGGGGAGATCTCTGGGTGGGGGAGGGATCTCCAAGGAGGCGGGGG
>CM052801.1:37113577-37125829 GCA_028533885.1 Nasua narica
TTTTTTTTTTTTTTTTTTAAGATTTTATTTATTTGAGAGCTTGAGCTTGAAAGCGAGAGCAAGAGAGAGAGAGAGAGAGAGAGTGAGCATAGGAGCAGCGGGGAAGGGGAGAGGGAGAGGGAGAAGCAGACTCCCCACTGAGCAGGGAGCCCGATGCGGGACTCGAACCCAGGACCCTGGGATCATGATCTGAGCCGAAGGCAAACGCTTAACCGACTGAGCCACCCAGGCGCCCCATCGAGCTGGATCTTGAAGGGAAATTGCCAGAGCTCAAGGATGAGAAGCGGAGGGCACCCTGAGCGGAGGGCATGGTACGGGCAAAGGTGGGAAGGTGTGTGCAAAAGGAAACAGAGACGGGAATTAGGTGCACTCCTGATGACAGGTTCTGTGAGGGACCCGACACTGGGACAATGGAAGACGGAGCCTCTTTGGGCTGAGATCTCACTGCCTGAACCTCCTTGAGAGCAAGCCAGGTGTGGGGGTTCCCTTATCCCTCGCCTCAACCTGGAATCTTCCTGCTCTACAGAAAGAAAACAAGGCAAAGAAGAAGAGAAGCTGTGCTTCAGAGATGAGCACGTGTGTGTCCTGCCCAGAGTTCTGCGGCCCGGGCACTGGGGGACCACATGTCGGAGCTCGGCTGGGCCAGAATGGGTTCGAGGATGGGGCCTGTGTCTGCTGGGCAGACCTCACCTTGGAGTCAGCCGTTATGGTTGTCAGTTTCCACCCAGCTACCAGCTCAGGGGGGGGCTTTGAGGAAGTTACTGTCATTCTAGACATCAATTTCTCCATCTATTTTTTTTAAGATTTTATTTACTTATTTAACAGAGAGGGAGAGATCACAAGCAGGCAGAGAGGCAGGTAGAGCGAGAGGGGGAAGCAGGCTCCCTGCTGAGCAGAGAGCCCAGTACAAGACTCGATCCCAGGACCCTGGCGTCATGACCTGAGCCGAAGGCAGACGCTTAACCCACTGAGCCACATAGGCGTCCCTATGATTGGGGATCTTCATAAATCTTATCTAGAAAGAGGGAAGACTAGAGTGAGGCTAAAGTTGAAATCGGTAAAGGGGCGCCCGCGTGGCACAGTCAGTTAAGCGTCTTACCCTTGGTTTCAGCTCAGGTCATGATCTCAGGGTTGAGAGATCGAGCCCCGAGCCCCGTGGCAGGCTCCACGTATCTGCTTGAGTTTCTCTCTCTCCCTCTGCCCCTCACCGCCCCGCCCCTCCCCCACCTTGCACTCACATGCACACGTGCTAGCTCGCTCTCTCAAACACATAAATAAATCTTTGGGGGAAAAAAAAAGAAGTTGGTAAAGAAGCAGCCTATTAGCCAGGTCAGGAGACTATCTGGTCACTTCTGTGGCTCGGGCTGTGCTCGTGTTCCGTCTGTGTTCAGACGTGATTACGGAGCGGTTTCGTCTTTTTGTCTTGATCGATCGCAGTTGCAGAGTGGCCTTCTCTGAGACTGATGATCTGTGAAATTGTTCGTGTCCAACAGGAGGACACCAGGGGCTGGCTGTGAGTGCGAGGCCAGCTGCTGGATGTGGGGCCTTTTTTCCCTCTTTCTCAGTGTGTTCCTAAGGTGAGAGCTTTGATCAGATTTTTCTAGGCTCTCCCAAAGAAACACATGCTTAATCTCTAAAATCACCTATAGCCCAGACAGGCTTTTTTTTTTTTTTTCCAGACAGGCTTTGATTCACAGATATCTGTTCACTGATGGCCCCTCACATGGCTTATCCCACGTGACCTCAGTGGCTGCCTCTGTGAAATGGGTGGCTCCTATGACAGCATCACGCCGTGTGGGGAAGGGCGTAGCCACCCACAGAGGCTTCAACAATGCTGGTGAAATTGAATCACTCTGGAAAAGCCACTTTTTTTGTGAAATTAAATCCCTCAGTCTTAAAACCGACATGGACTATTGAATGGCAGCAAGAAAGTCTGTTTGGTTTCTCTTGTGAATAGTAGCTTTTCTTCTCTTTGCTTTTTTTTTTTTTTTAAGATTTTGTTTATTTATTTGAAGGAGAAAGAGAGAGAGTGAACTAGCAGGGGGAGGGACAGAGGGGGAGGGGATGAGAATCTGAAGCAGACTCCACACCCGAGCACGGAGCCCAACTTGGGGCCCGATCCCACGACCGAGAGATCATGTCCTGAGATGATATCAAGAGTCGGACACTTAACTAGCTGAGCCACCCAGGCACCCCTCTTCTCTGTGCTTTTTTAAAGATTTGTATTTTTATTTGTCAGAGAGCGAGAGAGGTAGGCAGAGGGAGAAGAACCCTCCCTGCTGAGCAGGGAGCCCGATGCGGAGCTCGATACCAAGACCCTGGGATCGTGACAGGAGCCGAAGGCAGATGCTTAACCAACTGAGCCACCCAGGCGTCCATTCTCTATGCTTTTTTTTTTTTTCTTGCTTTTTTTTCTCTGTCCTTTTTTTAAATGTCCTTTTTACAACCCAAATGGAGGGGAATTTGGCATCTAATAAAAATGCATATGTGTTTCTCTTTTGCACCAACAATCCCACTTCCCGCAATTTGCCCCTGAAGATACACCTCCAACAATGTGAAAATATATAGGCACTGAAGCACAGTTAAGAACCGCAAAATAGGGGCACCTGGGTGGCTCTGTCAACTAAGTCTCTGCCTCTGGCTCGGGTCATGATCCCAGGGTCCTGGGATCAAGCCCTGAATCGGGTTCCTTGCTTGGCAAGGAGCCTGCTTCTCCCTCTGCCTATCACTCTACCTGCCTGTGCTTGCTCTCTCTCTCTCTCTCTGACAAATAAATAAAATCTTAAAAAAAAAAAGAACCACAAAATATTGGCGACAATATCAGTTCTTATACACAGGCAGTGCTTGAAGACACTGTGGTTCATTCATTCATTCATTCAGCAGAGTCCTACACAGCTCTAGAAAGATCAATGCTATGAACCGATGAGGAGTGATTCCAGGACATATGTTAAGTGAAAAAAGGAAAGTGCACAGAAACATCTGGACCTAGAGGGTATTATGCTAAATGAAGTAAGTCCCACAGAAAAAGACAAATACCATATGATTTCACTTATATGTGGAATCTAAAAAACAGAGTAAACAAACAAACACAGAAATAGACTCATAATACAAAGAACAAACTGGTGGTTGCCAGAGGGGATGGGAGTAGGGGGATGGGTGAAATAGGTGAAGGGAATTAAGAGGTACAAACTTCCATTTATAAAATACAGAAGTCACAAGGATGAAAAGTGCAGTGTAGGGAACACAGTCAATAATATTGCACTAAGTATATACACTCATCACGGTGAGCATTGCACAATGTATAGAATTGTCAGGTATATTGTACACCTGAAACTAATATAACATTGCAGATAAACTATACTTCGATTAAAAAATAGAAAAGTGGGGCACGTGGCTGGCTCAGGCAGTAGAACGTGGGATCCTTTTTTTTTTAAGATTTTATTTATTCATTTGACAGAGAGATAAAGAGAGAGCACAAGTAGGCAGAAGGGCAGGCAAAGGGAGAGGGAGAAGCAGACACCCCACTGAGCAGGGATTCCCCAATGCGGGACTCGATCCCAGGACCCTGGAATCATGATCTGAGCCGAAGGCAGACACTTAACCGACTGAGCCACCCAGGCATCCCGGAATGTGGGATTCTTGATCTCAGGGTCATGAGTTGAAAACCCTACATTGGGCATAGAGCTTACTTAAAAATAAATAAATAAATAAATATCATTTTTTTTTTTAAAGGGAGAAGTATCTACAGGATGCAACCCTTCATGTAAGAAACAAGACCCTGCTGAGCAGGCTCTCAGCAGGGAGCCTGCTCCCCCCTCTCTCTCTGCCTGCCTCTCTGCCTACTTGTGATCTCTTTCTCTTTGTCAAATAAATAAATAAAATCTTTAAAAAAAAAAAAAAAAAAGCCGGTGGCCTAGAGGAGCTAGGAGGGAGGGACCTGGCTAGAAAGAATAGAATGGAGAAGGGATACCTTTCTGAGTATACTTGTTAGTATGGTTCTGACTTTGGAAACCACGCTAATGTTTTACATATTTAAAAAATAAATAGGGCACCTGGGCGGCTCAGTCGGTTAAGCGACCGCCTTCGGCTCAGGACATGATCCCCGAGTCCCAGGATCGAGTTCCGAATCGGGCTCCCAGCTCCATGGGGAGTCTGCTTCTCCCCTCTCATGCTCTCTCTCTCCCTCAAATAAATAAAGAAAATCTCAAAAAAAAATGGATCTTTCCCTTAAATAACAGATAGATAGATAGATAGATAATAGATATAAATAATAGATAAATAGAAAGATAAATAAACAAACAAACAAACAAACATAAAATCAGGGGCATCTGGGTGGCACAGTTGGTTAAGCATCCGACTCTTGGTTGCAGCTCAAGTTGTGATCTCAGGGTCACGAGACTGAACCCCATGGTGGGGTCCGCCCTCAGCACAGAATCTCCTTGAGACTCTCCCTCTGCCCCTCCTTCCCCCAAATAAACAAATAACTCCTTTTAAAAATTAAAATAAATAAATTAGTAAAATGAACAAAGATGGGCAGGACCCTAAAAAAGGAATACAAACAGAAACAAGTTAACCTTCACTGTATTTCAAACACAGCCTCACTGAAGGAGAGCAGGAAGAACTAACCCAGGTAACTTTTGAACGTGGTATCTATCAGGCTAAAGACAAAAAGGACTGTGACAAATATTGACCTGTAGTCAGTAGATTTGTCTTCCACAGTAATATCAGTTAGTGAATCTGAAACTACTGAATGTGTATCTTGGGATTGAGATAAGTAAATTCCTGTGGATAAGGAGAATTGAGATTCTCACTGCCGGAGAAGGGAGTTAAAAATACAGAAAAGGAAAAGGCTAGGATGAACACTCTGGTGTTGGATTGGTATTGTAGATGTCAGTAGGAACTCAAAGATTTTAATATATAAGCAGAAAGATGCGTGTAAGGACTTCCATATGTATGTGTATATGGATTCACTACATATATGCATCTGTATTTATATCTTACCTCTGTCCTTTGAGAGGGCCTAGAATCAGCACCACTGTTAGAAGCAATGGGCACTTCTAGTGCCCAGATCTTGGTTTCCTAAATGCCATTCTCCATTAAAAGGAAACAGGGCTTCTTGGGGAAAATGGCCGACCCCAGGGCCATAACTGTGAAGGTACAGGATGAGCCTGAAACATCCTGATGTGATCTAAAGGAAAGATGTACTCAAAAAATGATGGAGATGGGATGCCTGGGTGGCTCAGTCAGTTAAATGTCTGCCTTCGGCTCATGTCACAATCCCAGAGTTCTGGGATTGAGTCCCACATCGGGCTCCCTGCTCTGCGGGAAGCCTGCTTCTCCCTCTCCCACTCCCCCTGCTTGTGTTCCCTCTCTCACTGTGTCTCTCTCTGTCAAATAAATAAATAAAATCCTAAAAAAAAATAAATTAGTCAATGAAAATTTGAGGAACAGTAGCAAAGTTATGTAATCTCAAAGTATGTCCCTACAAAATACTCATGTTTTAATGTTCTTCATTATTTTTTTTTAATTTTTAAATTAACATGTAGTGTATTATTAGTTTCAGAGATAGAGTTCAGTGATTCATCAGTCTTACAATAACATCCGGTGTTCATTACATCCCCTGCCCTCCTTAATGTCCATCACCCAGTTACCTCATCCCCTCAACCCCCTCCCCTCCAGCAACCCTGTTTGTTTCCTGGAGTTAAGAGTCTCTTAAAGTTTGTCTCCCTCTCTGATTTCATCTTGGTTTATTTTTCCCTCTCTCCCTCTATGATCCCATTTTGTTTCTTTTTCTTTTCTTTTCTTTTCTTTTTTTTAAAGATTTTATTTATTTGACAGAGAGAGACACAGTGAGAGAGGGAACACAAGCAGCGGGAGTGGGACAGGGAGAAGCAGGCTTCCCACTGAGCAGGGAGCCCGATGTGGGGCTCGATCCCAGGACCCTGGGACCATGACCTGAGCTGAAGGCAGACACTTAATCGACTAAGCCACCCAGGCGCCCCTCTCTATTTTGTTTCTTAAATTCTACATATGAGTGAAATCATATGATAGTTGTCTTTCTCTGACTGACTTATTTCATTCAGCATAATCCCCTCTAGTTCCATCCATGTTGTTGCAAATGGCAAGAGTTCATTTTTTGATAGCTGAGTAATTTTCCGTGTGTGTGTGTGGTCTTTCTTTTTTTTTTTTTTTTTTTTTTAGATTTTATTTATTTGAGAGAGCGAGAGCACAAAGCTGGGGGGAGAGGGAGAAGCAGACTCCCCCTGAGCATGGAGCACCACGCAGGGCTCGATCCCAGGCCCCTGAGATCATGACCTGAGCCAAAGGCAGCTGCTTAACCAACTGAACCACCCAGGCACCCCCACATCTTTTTTATCCATTCATCTGTCAATGGACATCTGGGCTCTTTCAATAGTTTGACTATTGTGGACATTGCTGCTATAAACACTGGGGTGCTGGTGCCTCTTCAGATCACTATGTTTGTATCTTTGGGGTAAATACCTAGTAGTGCGATTGCTGGGTCATAGGGAAGCTCTATTTTTGAGGTTGTTGTGTTTTTTTTAAAGATTTTATTTATTTATTTGTCAGAGAGAGAGAGAGGGAGAGAGAGAGCAGCAGGCAGAGGGAGAAGCAGACTCCCCCCCCCCCCCCCAGCAAGGAGCCCAACCCTGGGATCATGACCTGAGCCGAAGGCAGCCGCTTAACCAACTGAGCCACCCAGGCATCCTGTTGTTGTTGTTTTAAAGATTTTATTTTATTTATTTGACAGAGAGAGATCACAAGTAGGCATAGAGGCAGGCAGAGAGAGAGGAGGAAGCAGGCTCCCTGCTGAGCAGAGAGCCCAATTCGGGGCTTGATGCCAGGACCCCAAGATCATGGCCTGAGCTGAAGGCAGAGGCTCTAACCCACTGAGCCACCCAGGTGCCCCTACTTTTAAGTTTTTGAGGAACCTCCATACTATTTTCCAGAGTGGCTGCCCCAGCTTGCATTCCCACCAACAGTGTAGGAGGGTTCCTCTTTCTCCACATCCTTGCCAACATCTGTCATTTCCTGACTTGTTAATTTTAGCCATTATGACCGGTGTGAGGTGGTATCTCATTGTGGTTTTGATTTTTATTTCCCTGATACCGAGTGATGTTGAACACTTTTTCAAGTGTCTGCTGGCCATTTGTATGCCTTCTTTGGAGAAATGTCTGTTCCTGTCTTCTGCCCATTTCTTGATTGGATTATTTGTTTTTTGGGTGTTGAGTTTGGTAAGTTCTTTATAGATTTTGGATATGAGCCCTTTATCTGATATGACATTTGCAAATATCTTCTCCCATTCTGTTGGTTGTCTTTTGGTTTTGTTGACTGTTTCCTTTGCAAAAGCTTTTTATCTTGATGAAGTCCCAGAAGTTCACTTTTGCCTTTGTTTCCCTGGTTTTTGGAGTCACGTTTAGCTAGAAGTTGTTGCAGCCAAGGTCACAGAGGTTGCTGCTTCTGTTCTCAAGGATTTTGGTGGATTCCTATCACACATTTAGGTCTTTCATATAAGATACTCATTTATTTATTTTAAGATTTTATTTACTTATTTGAGAAAAAGAGAGGGTGAGTGAGAGAGTACAAACAGGGGGAGCAGCAGAGGGAGAGGGAGAAGCCAACTTCCCACTGAGCAGGGAGCCCGACAGGGGACTTGATCCCAGAACCCTGGGATCACAACCAGAGCCGAAGGCAGCCGCTTAACCTACCGAGCCACCCAGGGGCCCCACAAGATACTCATTTAATTACAAAGGAGAAATAGTACCTTTACAGTGGAGAAACCTGGAAGGCACCACCTTAATCAAATGATCAAAGCTAACAGCAACAAATTTGCAATTAACCAATACTTTGAGCTTCCAGATACGCTGAGAAGAACACAGTCACTTCTGTGGAATTCCTGCCAAAAATGCATAATGCAAATCAAATCCTGAGGAAAAATCAGATAAACCCAAATTGAAGGACATTCTTCTAAAGAACTGCCCTGTGCTCTTCAAAAACATTAAGATCAGGCAAGTTAAGAGAAGACCGAGACATTGTTTCAGATTGAAAGAGATTAAAAAGACCAGATAACAGAATGTATCTTGTGACCTGGGATTTCCTGTAACTATAAAAGGACACAGGTGAAATAGGTGAAGGGGATTAAGAGGTACAAACTTCCAGTTATAAAATAAATAAGTCACAGGGATGAAAGGTACAGTATAGGGGATATAGTCAATAGTATTGTAATAACATTGTATGGTGATAGATGATAACTATACTTAAAGAATAGTTCAATCACTGTGTATACACTTGAGATCAACTGTAACATTGTATGTCAACTATCTTTTTTTTTTTTAAAGGACATTATTGGGGCACCTGCGTGGCTCCTTCGGTTGAGCGTCTGCCTTCGGCTCAGGTCCTGATCCCAGGGTCCTGGGATCGAGCCCCGAATCAGGCTCCCTGCTCAGCAAGAAGCCTGCTTCTCCCTCTGTGCACTCTCTCATCTCCTTCTCTCTCTCTCTCAAATAAATTAATAATTTTTTTAAAAAAGTACATTATTAACACACTCCTTGGGACCGCTATAATCAAAAAGTGTTGGTAAGGATGTGGATAAATTGGAACATTCATACTCCGCTGGTAGGAATGGAAGAAAATGTCCTTGTTCTTAGTAAATTCATATTAAAATATTCAGTTGAAAGGGTATCACACCTGCAACTAATATCAAATAGTTTAGAAAAGGGACGCCTGGGTGGTTCAGTCAGTTGTATGTCCACCTTTAGCTCAGGTCATGATCCCAGGGTGCTGGGATCGAATCCCACATGGGGCTCGTTGCCCAGTGGGCAGCCTGCTTCTCCCTCTGCCTGCTGCTCCCTCTGCTTGTGCTCTCTCTCCCTGACAAATAAATAAATGAAATCTTAAATATATATATATGAATAGTTTAGAAAAAATATAGAGATTATAGAAAGATAGAGACAGAGACAGAGAGATAAATATGTTATTATGAGACTAGGTAATTTTTTTTTTGCCAGTCTAATAAGTGAAAAATGCGATCTCATTGTCTTAATTTGCATCTCTTTAATTAGGGGGAGACAATTTAAAATGCCCAGAAACCATAATCTGGAGTAGCCACAAATGCTAAAGCATTTGACAGATACCCCTACGCTCTACAAAGCTCCAGTGATAAAAATATGAAACACCACATCTAGTAGATGTGAAATGGTATCTAATTGTCATTTTAATTTTTTTAAAGCTTTTATTTATTTATTTGACAGAAAGAGAGAGAGAGAAAGAGAGCACAGGCAGGGGGAGTGGGAGAGGGAGAAGCAGGCTCCCCACTGAGCAGGGAGCCCCATGCAGGGCTCAATCCCAGGACCCCAGGATCATGACTTGAGCTGAAGACAGACGTTTAACCAACTGAGCCACCCAGGTGCCTCTACCTTAACATTTTTTAAAGAAAGGAAGCATCCATTTCTCTTCAACTGCCATTGGGATTTCCAAGGAAAGAACAGGTAATCCCACTCTTTTGTTTGAAGCCTGGTGTTTCCTTAATCTAGTTAGACCCTGTTTTCCTTAGTTCCTGGGGTCACGGTGGGGTCCAGCTTGACCTGTGATTCCTTCTCTCTCTTCCAACTTCTGCTAAACTTGCAGTATGTGCCCAGCAAATGCCCCCTTTGTCATATTAAACCCTTCATCAGCCTAGGGACAGACGCTGCAGGGTTAGGGAGGAAGATACCAGGTGCTGCCTAACTCGTCTGCGTTGGTGCAGATGGAACCCAAAAGAAATCATTGTTGGGGGCACCGTAAGCGCTTTTTAAACATGCTCTCGGATTGATGCTCTGTACTAGCCTCCTAGTTCATAGGGAGCGCTCACTACTAGTTGCTGGGGTCACCCTCAGGGCAGGAGTGAGTCCAGTAGGGAGTTATGCGGGCATATCAGCTCTCAACGACAAGCCGAGTGCTCACGAGGAATCCCTAAGGGAAGCACAGGCGCCTAATTCGTGCTCCTAGGTGACACAGTAATTATGCTTCTGACCCGTCTCTGCGGGTGGGAGGCTGGAGATTCTTTTAGTTCCCTCACCGGATGGGGAAGGAGAGATCTCGATTTATTTTCTCATCCATGAAACGGGGGAGACAAAAGTGGCCAGAAGACTTGCGCGGGTGGGCTGTTGGGCCGGGTCGCGGGAGCGGGCTTGCCTTCTCCCTCCCCGATCCCTCCGCGTCTCAGCTTCTCGAAGGATTAGGAATTTGACGATTGGAAAGTTTGTTTCCGGGCCGCCAGAAGACCTCCCGACGCGAACCTTCAAGGGGCTGGAACAGCCCCAAGAGGCCGGATAGGTGCGGGCGCGAACGTTCCGCGCGCCGACGTCCTCCCGCGCCCCGCTCCTCTCAACCTCCCGCTCCTCCTTCCCTCGCTCCTCCGGCTCCCCTCCTCCTCCGTCCCCGCCCCTCTCCTGCCCTCTCATTGGCCGAGCTGGCCGGCCGGGCCTCCCCGGGATTTAAAGGGCCCGCTCTCCGCGCCGCCCAGGGAGCCGCAGCTGGTCCCGGCCTTGCGGCCTGCGGGGGAGGCTGCCCGGAGGAGGCGGCGACGGTGGCGGCGGCGGTGCGTCCCCGGCCCCCAGGACCGCGGCTTCCTTCCTGCCAGGTAAGTCGCCAGCAGTGCGCGTGCGGCTGCCCTGCTCCCATCCTGAGCCGGCCTCTCGGCGCGGGTCTGCAGCGCGTGTCCTGGGGCCCCCTCTCCATCACCTTTCCCACTGCTCCAATTGCTACATCCCCGGCTGCCAACTTCACCTCCCTGCAGCTCCCGGGCCTGGGCAGAGCTTTGTTGGCGGCTGCAAGAGGCCAGGTGGGGGTGAGATGGGGCGCGCGGGGGATACAGGACACCCCCCACATCCGTAGAAGAAGAGATGCACACGGCCCCCAAGTGTCACAGGATCTCCCTCTTTGCCCTCCACACAGAGTGACTCTAAATTGGAAACCCGGGGGGGCCCCCCCATTTGATATGTGGGCCTAGAATGTACATCGTTCAATTACATCGGACCTGGACTGGTCACAGCATACAAGAGACACGGGTCCTTCGTTCACCACAGGCTGTGTGTGTGCACCCCGGACGCCCATTCACGCACACACAGTTGGCGGCTCAGTCGGATGTACCTGACAGTCACACCCTCCCCCCCGGCCCCCAGGACCATGTCTCTGCACGGAGAGCCCCAAACCGAAATCTGAGTGTCCAAGTCCATTCCTTGAGCTCCGTCTGCCCCACGGACATCCTGGCTCCCTCTGTGTCCCTACTTTGACAGGTCTATCCATCTGTCCATCCATCCGTGGGGGTCCGCAATGGCCACCTTCAGCCGCCAGGAATTTTTCCAGCAACTACTGCAGGGCTGTCTCCTGCCTACTGCCCAGCAGGGCCTTGACCAGATCTGGCTGCTCCTTGCCATCTGCCTCGCCTGCCGTCTCCTCTGGAGGCTTGGTAAGTGCTTGCCGCACCAGGTGCTGCCACCCGAGGCTGTATTACACATACCACATTCATCCATCCCAAGCCACATTTTATCCCGCTACATCTTGCTATGCCAAGCCAGACGCCAACGTTTCTAGCCCACCACATCCCACCCGCCCAAGTTCCATTCCATTACGCCACGTCCCACTATGCCCCAGCCACGCCAAGCCACAGCACACCAAGCCACGTCCCGCCATGACAAGCCACATCTTTCAGTGTGCCTGGGTTTCTGGGATTCTAGAAAGCTGAGCTTCTTGGATCTTGGGATCCTGAAATGTCTCCATCCCCAAGGTTACAACCTTCTGGGATACTGATGTCATCTATGGAATCCCAAAGTACCATGTTAACGGGGTTTAGGCATTCTGACAAATAGAAATTCTCACATTCTAGCCTTTCAAAATGCTGGCATTCTGGATTTCGAGACTCCGGGCATGACGAGATTTCTGGATTGTGGGATTCTGGAATGTTTCCACAATCGTGGCAAGCCTGTATCCAAATGATATGACTCCAAGTTCCCAAATTTCCTATAGGATGCTGAGAGTTTGGGAAATCTGAGATGCAAAGGTTCTACGCTTTCTTTTCTTTAAAGTTTATTTATTGATTTTTTTTTTTTTTTGGTAATCTACACCCAATGTGGGGCTCGAACTCATGACCCAAGATCAAGAGTTGCACTCTCCACCGAGCCAGCCAGGCGCCCCCCACCCCCATTTTTTTCTTTTCTTTTATCTTTTTTTCTTTTATTTTAAATGGATGTCTCC
>CM052801.1:37125929-37137107 GCA_028533885.1 Nasua narica
TTATCTGACATAAATTGATATTCACATTTCCCCCAGGGTACCCAAGAATGTCCTTTACAGATGTGTCTTTAAACCCAGGCCTCCGGCTCCCCTCTCAAGCTCACCCACTTCGCCACCCCCCCCCCCCCCCCCCCCCCCCCCCCCCCGCAATCTCACCACATTGCCATCTCTTATCCTGCCCTCTCTCTGCCCAATGGCCCTCCCTTCCTCCCAGCCCCGCCAACTTCCGTTTCTTGTTCTCTTTGTCTCTGTCTCTCTCTCCCCTGAAGGGTTGCCGTCCTACCTGAAGCATGCAAGCACTGTGGCAGGTGGGTTCTTCAGCCTCTACCACTTCTTCCAGCTGCACATGGTTTGGGTCGTGCTGCTCAGCCTCCTGTGCTACCTCGTGCTGTTCCTCTGCCGACATTCCTCCCATCGCGGCGTCTTCCTCTCGGTCACCATCCTCATCTACCTGCTCATGGGGTACGGGTGTGAGTCCTCCTCCCCGTGCCAACGTGGCCCAAAGGGCTGGCGTCGGGGGGGGGGGGCGGGGGGGGGCGGGCCACTCCCCTTGAGGCTGTCCAGGACGAGGAGGGCATAGGGGAATCCCAAAGTGGTGGGGGTGTGGGGGTTGGAGTCTGGGAGACTGGTTCTTTCTGAAGGCTGTGTGGGACAGGCTGGGCTTGGGCTCCCCCTGGAGGAGGGAGTCTTGGGTCCTGGAGACTTATTCCTCCAGGAGATTGTACAGGACCGGGATGTGCAGGGAGGAGGGGTCTGTAAACTGTCTCTGCGCCTGGGTTTCCCCCACTTTGTGGTCTCTGAGACCGTGGGAGTCATGGAGCCAAGATCACCTTTTTTCCGTAGTGAGATGCACATGGTGGACACCGTGACATGGCACAAGATGCGAGGTAGGCGGCCCCGGCCCTCTCACCTGCCCCCCTGCCCCGCCTTGTCCCACCTCGCCCCATGGCTCCTAACTCCCCCAACCCTGTCTGCCCCCCCCCCCCCGCTTTTCTCCCTCATCCGCCTGCCCCGGTGGACACGCGGGCCTCAGATTCCCCTTACATCTGTGTCTCTCTCTCCCATGCCTTCCCCTCCCCCTGCCATCTGCCTGTCCTGTCTCATGTGCACATGCGCCTGACACTTGAGTCAGGGCGTCTGCTGGTCCTGGGCGCCCCCCTCGCTCACCTGCCTGCCTGACACCGTGCCCACCTGTCCACACCTGACCTCCTCTTCTCCTGCCACCTCTCACCCGGTGCTCCCCATTCCCCCCGCGGACCTGCTCTTTGCCTGTCCACTTGACCATGGGCGCCACACATAGGGGCCCAGATGATCGTGGCCATGAAGGCGGTGTCTCTGGGCTTCGACCTGGACCGGGGCGAGGTGGGTGCAGTGCCCTCGCCCATGGAGTTCATGGGCTACCTCTACTTCGTGGGCACCATCGTCTTTGGGCCCTGGATATCCTTCCACAGCTACCTACAGGCTGTCCAAGGCCGCCCGCTGGTGAGGTCCTGGGTGGACAGGTGGGCAGGGACTGTGGGAGCCACCGTGGGGCAGTGTTCATGGAGCCTTGATCCCCACAGAGCCGCCGATGGCTGCAGAAGGTGGCCCGGAGCCTGGCGTTGGCCCTCCTGTGCCTTGTGCTGTCCACCTGTGTGGGCCCCTACCTCTTCCCATACTTCATCCCCCTTGATGGTGACCGCCTCCTTCGCAAGTGAGCACAGCCTTCGAGGCCTCTGCCCAACAGGGAGGGGGTTGGGTAGGGATGTGGGGTCTCCCCAGCTCTGAGCCTGTCTCTTAATTCTTCTGTCTGTCTTCTGTTACTACAGCAAGAAACGCAAAGCCAGGTAAATGAGGGCAGGTGCCAAGGGCGAGCGGGACTGACTGGGGGTGGGGGGAAGTTGGGTGCAGTCTGCGGCCGGTTTGTTCTGTAAGTCCGACACTGTCGGACCATCTATCCCATGACCAGACAGAGACTGAGTATGGCTGTCATTTGACCACAGTTAGCTCTGTGACTCCATATGACTGACACTCCAACACGTAACTCTGCCTGGCTGTCCCTCTAGTTTATGGCTAGGAACAAATTACGGGACGACAGTGGGGAGTGACAAGTATGTATTGGTGGGTGACACCGACCTGCCTGAGGGACGCTGGCTAGGGGTGTACGTGGGTCGTTTGCCTGTCAGCCACTCACCCTCCGTGTGGGACTGTGTTCCAGCTGTCTCGCTGTGTCTTTGCCAGTGGTGGGATGTCTGCGTGTCACTGGGAAAGATAAAGCTGGGTCATCTGTGACTCTGGCTGGGAATGGGTCTGACAACGCGTAGCCTGTCGTGTGCCTGTCTGTGACAGATTCCGCCTGTGCATCTGCCTTATCTGGGTGCCTCGTGTTGTCTGGCCTGTGGGCTCACGACCGACCACGTGTCCGTGCCTGTCTGTGGGACCGACCACCCACCTCCGGGGTGACTATAGGATTTCATCCAGCTGTTTGATTGTATGACCCAGTGCCCCCTCCTCACTGGCCGCTGATGGTGTCTGATGCTGAACGAGGGTCCCGAAGGGTGGAGGGACTTGCCCGGTGTCACCCAGCTAAGCCACCAGGCATTATTCCCATGCCCAGTTCCAGAACCTTTCTCCTGGCCGTGGTCTGTTTTGCACCGGGTGTGACTGTACAGCTCACAGGATGACTGGGTTGGACGTAGTATCGTGTACGTGTGCAAAGCAGGGTGCTCGGTGGTGTCCGTGCCTAAGTAAAGGACTCCGGTGTGCCTTACGGTCGCTAGGTCAGACTGGAGGGCTGGGAAGCTGGGAGTCTGAGAGCATTTGTGTCTGGCCTCGTGGCTGTGTGGCCTCGTGCTTGTGCCGTGTGTGGCATGGCGAGGTGAGGTCGGGCCTTTGACAGAGGCTGGGTCTGGATGTCTGGCCACAGGAGGCTGTAGGACCATGTCATACCGTAGGGCGGCTCACACTTCCGCTTGAGGCGCGTGAAACTGACAGCGTACGCATGCGTGTGACTATCTTTTGCCGCCATGTTTCTGTCTTGTCTACAACAACTCCGGCCAGCCTCCAGGTCCTCTCTGACTCTCTTTCCTTTCTTCTCTGCTGCCTTCCTGACCCCTGGGGGCCCTAGGGGCACCATGGTAAGGTGAGTCTGCAGCGTGGGGCTGGGGATGCTGACACATGGTGGGGTGTCATGCCGGGACCTGAGAGTGATCCCTCTCTCTCCCTCCACTTTCTCCCCCAGGTGGCTGCGAGCCTACGAGAGTGCTGTCTCCTTCCACTTCAGCAACTATTTTGTGGGCTTTCTGTCCGAGGCCACAGCCACGTTGGCAGGGGCTGGCTTCACCGAGGAGAAGGATCACCTGGAATGGTGGGGAGGGCTGGGGGGGCCCCCCCTCTCCCATAGGGTGCTGCCTAGAGGAGCTGCAGGGAGGGGGGAGGGAGTCCCGGGGGAGGGAACAGCCAAGACAAAAGTGTGGAGGTTAGATGGATGGCTTGAGACCCCAGATGAATTTGCAGGTCTTTTTTGCCTACAGGGACCTGACAGTGTCCAAGCCACTGAATGTGGAGCTGCCCCGGTCCATGGTGGAAGTCGTCACAAGCTGGAACCTGCCCATGTCTTATTGGCTAAATAACTGTGAGTCACCAAGTCACTGCTCCAACAGAGTTGGGAGTCCTCAACCCAGGCCCTTTGCCATTCATATAACAAACATTTACTGAGAACCTATTGTGTACTAGAAACTGAAGATACTACAGGGCCCAGGGGGGCGGGGGGGAAAAACAAAGAAAAAGAAAAAAAAAGTTCCTATCCCCTGTGGAGCTGACGTTTTTGTGGGGAGAGCAGACAGTAAGAGGAAAAAAATACGTACTAGTGCAAGTGGTGACAGTTGCTATGGTAAAAAAAAAAAAAAAGAAGAAGAAGAAGAAGCAGGTAACGATGATCTGGGAGTGTTGGCAGGAGCGAGGATGGGGAGGGCGGGGAGTGTTCCAATTTTAAATAAATTAGCCGGAGCAAGTTCCACTGAGGAGGTGATATTTGAGCAAAGACCTGAGCAAGGTGAAAGGACAAGCAATGCCAGTGTGTGGGGGAGGAAGGTAAACAGATGGAGAGAACAGCTGGTGCAAAGGCCCTGAGGCAGCATACTGGGCAGCGTCTTAGGAGAACGGAGGAGACCGATAATGTGGGAACAGAGCGAGCGAGGGGACCAGTGCCAGGAGGTGAGGGCAGAGAGGTGACAAGGGGCTGGAGGGCTCCCCCGGCCACAGGGAGGACTGGGGCTTTTTCTCCGAGAAATGGAGCCACAGCAGGGGTGTGAGCAGAGGAGGACTGAGGGCTGACTTGGGTTGTAACAGGGCCCTCTGGCTGCTGTGAGAGCAGACAGGGCGGAAGGAGGGAGGGCACGGCAGTAGTCCTCGCGAGCTGGTGGTGGTGGCGGCGGTGGGTGTGGAGAAGAGAGGGCAGATTCTGGATACATTCTGAGGGTGCAACTGACAGGATTTGCTGAAAGTTCGGCTGTGGGAATGGGGGGGCGGGGGGGGGGTGGAGGAGGGCAGAGCGAGGATGATTCTAAGTTTTTGCCCTGAGGAACTGGAAGAGTAGAATTGACGTTGGCTGAACTTGGGGAGCACTATGGGAGGAACAGCTTGGGAGGGAAGTTCAGGAGCTACATTTCGGACATGGGATGTTTGGGGCCATTATAAAGATTTTATCCTGGGGGCTCCAACAGGTTGTGGGTTCCTCGCCTTGCCCTCTGGCCCCCTGGGAAGGGCAGAGGGGATCCCAGGAGACTCTTGACCTGCATCTCCCCCTTCCAGATGTTTTCAAGAATGCTCTCCGCCTGGGGACTTTCTCAGCCGTGCTGGTTACCTATGCAGCCAGTGCCCTTCTGCACGTGAGCAGGGCAGAGCGGGATGTGGGGTGGGGAGAGCTGGGGGTGGGGCAGGGCCTCCTCCTTACTCACCTCATTGCCCCCTGGGCCCTCCAGGGCTTCAGCTTCCATTTGGCTGCGGTGTTGCTGTCCCTGGCGTTTATCACTTACGTGGAACACGGTGAGTGCCGAGCCCGGCCCAGCAGATGGGATGGGAGGTGGGGGCAGGGCCAGAACCACTGTCCCCTGAGGCTAACCGGACCTCCTTACCTCCTGGCATCCGCCCCAGTCCTCCGGAAGCGCCTGGCTCGGATCCTCAGCGCCTGCGTCTTGTCGAAACGGTGCCCACCAAACTGTTCGCACCGGCATCGCTTGGTGAGGGTTCAGCCCGGGCAGCCTCATGCCCAACACTCCCCCTCAAGAACGTCACTTCCGTCTCCATCTTCTGTCCATCTCAGGGTGCCCAGCTCCCTCTCCTGGTGCCTGAGCCATCCCCAGAACCTCACTTCTAGTCACTGGCATCATCCATTTCTCTCACAAACATTTATCAAGCCCCTGCTGTATACACACCTGGCATCCGTCCACCCCTGCCCACCCCCTGCTGGTGAACATTTATTGAGCACCTGCTGGCATCAGGCACTGTTCTAGGTCCTGGGGACACAGTAGTGAACAAAAGAGACTAAAGTCCCAGCCATATGGGAGAAGCCTTTTAACAGATGAGACAGTAAATTTTTAAAAAGTCACAAAAGTATAATAGTTTCTTAGATTGGGATTTAATGCCAAGGAGAAAAGACATGAGGGAAAGGGGAAGGGAAGTATGGAGGGGTGGGTGGGTGTGAGTGGTTTCAATTTTAAATAGGGAAGTAACTTTTGAGTTCTTGAACTGGAGGAGAGGAGGAAGAGAAGCGTTGCAGGCAGAGAGAGCAACTTGTGTAAAAGCTCTGAGATGGGAGAGAGCCTGGGATATTTGAGAAACAACAAGGCGGCCAGTGCGGCTTGAGCAGAGCGAGTGGGGGGAGGGGGAAGGTGGGTCTTGTGGGTCGTGGTGGGGATTTGTTTCTGCTCATTTTTTCATCGTTTGCAATGAGAAATATGGACCACCTCAGATCTCCTCCCACCCGGCAGCCGACGTTTATCACCATAAGCCACCAGCTCAAGCCCCTTCATTCTTCCTCCTCTGCCTCAACACTCGCCTCTCCCCCTGGATGCTCCCAGGCTAACTCACCCTCATCCTCTGATACCTCTGGAGCTCCCATAGGAAGATCCAAACCCTAGGGGGTGCCCTGTGTCCTGGACATCCTTCTCCCTGGGACCCACTGGGCCTTGTGCATCTCCCTGGGCTCCCCTGCCCGGGTGGGACTGGGGGACAGTTTGTAGATCTAGCTGCCAAGCCTATCCATCTGTCCCCCACAGGGCCTGGGGGTGCGAGCCTTAAACCTGCTCTTTGGGGCCCTGGCCATCTTCCACCTGGCCTACCTGGGCTCCCTGTTTGATGTCGATGTGGATGACACCACAGAAGAGCAGGTGAGGTGTGGGGCCCTGGGCTGGAGGTTACTTAGGGATGTGCTACCGGCTCGTGGGAACCATGAGAGCAAAGCTGAAGAGGCCGAGGCATTGAGGACCCCGTGTCATGTGTCTGTCTAGCTTGGGAAGCCAGTGCTCCTGGCTCCTTCTTTCTCAGGGTCCTTCTGCTTGATTCATCCTGTGGGGGCTCTTATTAGGGTGAAGCATGCAAACTATGTTTGTTTTACTTATAAAATTTATTTTATCGAGATGGAGAGCAAAATCCAGGTTTTCTTTTTTTTTTTTAACATTTTATTTATTTATTTGCGAGAGAGAGGGAAGAAACAGGAGCAGAGGGAGGGGTAGAGGGAGAGGGAGAAGCAGGGTACCTGCTGAGCAAGGAGCCCAATGTAGGGCCTTGATCCCAGGACCCCAGGATCACGACCTGAGCCGAAGGCAACCTCTTAACCGACTGAGCCACCCAGCACCCCCAGGTTTTACTCTTCAAAAAATTAATTATTTCATCATATTTTTGTTTCGGTAGAACTCACAAGGTTTCTTTCTTATTTGATTAAAGCAGTATTTTTACTCAGGTTGAATGTGCAAACTCTGGATTCTGCTTTAAAAACGTACATTAAAATGTATGTACTATTTTTATTCATGTGGAGTATGTACATTCCAGATTTTACTCCTTTTTAAATGAAAGATGATTTTAAAAATACTGTTTCTTCATATGGCTCTTGCAGGATCCAGGTTTTGCTTCTCTTTTAGTTGCATTTATTTTTAATTGAAAATAAAACTTTTATTTTCTATTTTGTCATTAAAAACAATTTTTAATCTTCGTTCAGGTTGAGTGTGCAAAATCGGGGTTTTGTTTTATTTTTACTAAAACATTTAAAATAGTTAATGGATAAATCACAAGGTTCAAAAACAAAACAGTATTCAAGATGTTCGGGGAAAAGTCGTGCTCCTACTGTCTCCTTCCTCCCCTCTTACAGGCAACTGTACTTTTATTCATTTTATTAAAATGTCCTTCTAAAATATAAGCACAACAGTAGGTTTATAATATATTTTGGTTCCCTCCCACACCCCAGGTTTTACCCTAAGATAACTCATGAATGATACCATTCTGCATGTCACACGTAATCCTTCTTGAAAATCCTCTGCTTAAGTACATGAAATGTCCTCATTCATTTGTTTTTCATTGCGAGGGTATGACAATATGACACAGTGTAGTTTGTCCCTCATCAGTGAACACCCAGGCGATTTCCAGCCCTTTCCTATTGCAAATGGTGCTACATCAAGTACTAATACCCTCGTACCCATGTGGATTCACACAGGTGCAGACAGAACTATGGGCTCTAGCCTTGAGAGTTACAATTAAGTTTCTTTTTTGCCTCCCCCCAGCAGTGTGTGACCATTCCTGTCGCCCTATCAACAGGGTGCCTCTCAGATTTCCTGGATAGGTTTGCCGGTTTGAGAGGAGGAAGATTATGAGTGAAGCTGAGTATCTTCTCATATATTTAAGAGCCACTGGGGTTTTTCCTTCGTGAGAATGGCATACTCCTCTCCTTTACCAGTTTTTTTTTTTTTTTTTCTTTTTGAAAAATCGATTTCTAGGAGCTCCTTCTGTGTTAGGGAGAGTACGGGTCAGAGGACAGAATTGCCTTGTTTTGTTTTTAAAATAATATTTAAAGAAGAAAACATGGGGGAAAAAAATAACACCTGATTCTGCTTACCTTTTACATGTACCCAGTCTCTTCTCTGGGGCCTCACCTAGGGTTAGCATGGAGTCACAGAAATGTCCTTGAACAAAGGATGGGTTTTCCAGAGACCTTTTTTTTTTTGTTCTTGCCAAGTGGGACTGTCACCTCTTTCTCTCCCACAGGGCTACGGCATGGCATACACTGTCCACAAGTGGTCAGAGCTCAGCTGGGCCAGTCACTGGGTCACTTTTGGATGTTGGATCTTCTATCGTCTCATAGGCTGAGGCACATCTGTGGACCCTCATAGCTCCCTCAAGACACCTCCTCAGGGTGCCAGCTCTGACGGGGGATGAGGGAAGGCCCTATCTCTAATTCTTGACCCCTCTCCATCCTTGACCCCCCGACACCCCTACAGACACATACACACACACACACACACACACACACACACACACAATTTCCATGCCTGTCGATCCCCACTCCACCACAAGGCGGGAAGGGGGTGGTCCTTGCTGGGGCCTAGGGGTGGACAATGCTTGGGGAAGCAGAGAGGGGGAGATCCAGGGCCTCCCCGCCTTCCTTCTTCCTTTTTATATACAGTTTGTTATTGTCAAATAAAAGTAGGAAAGATACAAAAGGCTCTTTCTTCACTGCTCAGTGGGGAGTAGAATTGAGTTAGGAATGGGCAGGGCACGGATTAAAGGTTTGGAAGCTGGACATCATCAAGAGGGAACAGGTTGTCATCAGTTCATGGTTAATTTATTATTGTTCAGGGTTGGATGATGAGCCCGAGGACTGCACAGCTTGATTTGAGTGGAGCCGGGACAGAGCGGATAGTTGGATGTGGAGGCCGGGCGGGGGGTCGGGTGGGGGGGAACCTAATATTAGCTGGCTGGAAAACTGTTTTTCTGATCCATTATTCTGACTAGGACAGAGAGAGGGGAAAGCAGGACAGATGAAGAGTTCATGCTTATTGGTCCTTAGAACTGAAGCTTGTGGGTTCTAATTGGATAGGAAGGTGTGGATAGGTCTGGGTTCCGATTGATTGTGCAGCCTGGGGTGCCCGCTGCTTAGAGTCACGGAGTTCGGATTGGCCCTTTGGAGGAAGGAGACCCAAGACTAAGGGTGTCCATGCCAATTGGCCAGCAGCGCTGAGGAGCCCGGGTTTTGACTAGTTCTTCTGACTTTAAGTCGGGAGAAGTGGAGATGACCGCTGAGGAGTTCGGAGCTCCCAGGGAGAGGGCAGAATGCACAAGATGTGATCTGCCTGTCGTATTAAGTTCCCTAGCCAGTTCGGGCATTAGGATTAAAGATGGGTCCGGGAACTCATTGATAGCGCTGCCTAAAAAACGAGGGCAAAGGTGAGCGAACACAGCAATGCTGACTCAACAGCAGATAAGGAGGATAAAACGCCCAGTTTCCGATACGACTGACTGACAATGGGATAGGGGAACTGAAGCTAGGACTCACGGCGGACGGGGTTCAGCCCCCAAACGCCCACCAACCTCGGCGGGTCCCAGCCTTCCCGAAACTCCTGACTGGGTCTCAACCAACAGCGAAAATGGCACCACGCATGGGGGCGGGGCTGGCGGCACACGGAGAGCTCCTATTGGTTAGAGGCGGCTCCGGCCACCTCCCCAGCGCCTCCATTGGCCAGCTCCGCAAGGTGAGGAACCTGTGAGGGGATAAGTCGGAACCAAGGATTTTTACGCAGCCAGCGAGCTAGCTTAGAGAGACCCGGGAGTCTGTGAGCGAGGCCGCCGCGACCACGCCGCTGGGTGAGTGTCCTCCGCCCAACCTGCCACTCCATCCCCTGGCTCTCAACTGCGAAACAGCCGGCCCTCGACGCCTGCACTAGACCCTTCCTCCCTCCGTCTCCCCCTAACCCAACCCAACTCAACCCGGTCCCGCGCACAGACTCCCACCGCCCACCCTACGCGCCTGCGCGAGACCCCCAGCCACCCCGCGATTGCCGGGACAGCAGAAGATCTGCCTTCTCATTGGGCAGCTGACCCACAGGCTTCTATTTCTAATTGGTGGTCTGTGAATTTGACCCTCGTTTTCCTGTTTAGAACGGGGCCCAAGACCCCTGCCTTCCGCTTCCCTCTTTCTCTCGCAGGTTGGTGGCCTTATGCACGATTTCAGGAAGGGTCTGGCTTTCCACACACTGACCCCGAGGGTTGTAGTTTGGATTAGTTTTCTCTCTTCTGTCCTGCAGTTTCCAGGACTGCGGGAGAGGGAATGGCTTTCTGTTCGAAGATGCTAGACCCCGACCCCTGCAGTGGAACCCAGCCTGGCCGCTGTGTCTCCCCCAGCCAGCTGCGACCCCTGAGTGCGGGGACCACGCCCCGCTCTTGTTTGTCCCCTATCGGGGCGTGACCAATGAGAGCTGGGACCTAGTCTGTTTTTTGTGTCTGCCCACCAGACCATGAACCAATGAGGGCTAGAACCTTGGCCCGGTTCCTGTGTCTTCCACATCATAGGACTCCTGGAGGACTGGAACAGCCTTATAGTGGGGATTTTAAAACAGCATATAATTAGATTATTTTTAATGCCGTCTATTAACTGATAATTTTAGTCCATTTACATTTCTTGTGATAATAAATTATTTGGATTTGATTTTATAATCTCATTCTGTGCTTTTTATTTGCTCAGATTTCTCTCTCTCTCTCTTCTTTTTTCCTCCTTTCTACTTACCCACATACAGCCATCAGCCTACAAAGACATGACCACGAACGCCAGCCCTTTGCACCCATACTGGCCTCGGCACCTGAGGCTGGACAACTTCGTGCCTAATGACTGCTCCACTTGGCATCTCCTGGCCGGCCTCTTCTCTGTCTCTGGGGTCTTGGTTGTGACCACGTGGCTGTTGTCAGGTCGTGCTGCGGTTGTCCCCCTGGGGACTTGGCGGCGACTATCCCTGTGCTGGTTTGCAGTGTGTGGGTTCATTCACATGGTGATTGAGGGCTGGTTCACCCTCTACCACGAAGACCTTCTTGGAGACCAAGCTTTCTTGTCCCAACTCTGTGAGTCCTGGGTTCTTTGATGTGCTGTGGGAGGGAATTTTCTGGGCAGGGATTAGCTTAGATGTTTATCCACCCACCAACTCTAAGATTAATTTATTT
>CM052801.1:37137607-37181350 GCA_028533885.1 Nasua narica
GGGGGGGGTGAGTCGGGGACCACTAATGGGGTCCCCTGTGGGTACAGCACAGTGATGCCAGTGTTCCCCAATCCTTTCTCCCCCCACAGGAGTGACAACTTCATGATATGCATGGAGACCATCACAGCTTGCCTTTGGGGACCACTCAGCCTGTGGGTGGTGATCGCCTTTCTCCGCCAGCAGCCCCTCCGCTTTGTCTTACAGCTCGTGGTCTCTGTGGGTGAGGAGAGGGCCCACACTGGGTGCTGGAGGGGTTGACGGGGGATCCACAGACACAGGGGGATCCCTGCACGGAGCACCTCTCAATTGTGCCCATCCAGGGCTGAGTCAGGCTGAATGACATCGTCCCGAGATTCTGGAACAGCCCTGACTCTCTCAGTCTGTGCTCTCAGGTGGGAAAGGTTCATTTCCCCTCCTCCTCCTCCTCCATCACAACATCTCCTGTGAGGGTTACCTGAGGTGGCAGGAAGCCCCCCTGGATCCTCCCGGATTAGGATTCTGAGCTCCCTTCATCTGGCATATCAGTCCTCTTGTGTTCTTACACTGCTAGCTTTCTTTAGTTCTGGAATCCTGTGCTGTCTTGAATCAGAGGATTTTGCACTAACTTAAATTCTGGAGATAAGAACTCTCCAGAGTTGAGAAATTCTTAGCTGCTGATGAAGTCTCACTTTTCTAATTTCCCAAATTTTCAGCTATATGATTTCAGAATTCTTAGCTCTCTGAATTTGGGACTCAGCTCTGAGACCTTGAATGATGACTTAGAAAAATGCCTTGGCATAGCTTTTCCTCCTGACTGGGTTTTCTCTTCCCCTTCTACCTCCCACAGGTCAGATCTACGGGGATATACTCTATTTCCTAACAGAGCACCGGGACGGGTTCCAGCACGGAGAGCTGGGCCACCCACTCTACTTCTGGTTTTACTTTGTCTTCATGAACGGCCTATGGCTGGTGCTGCCTGGAATCCTCGTGCTCGATTCTGTAAAGCAGCTCACCCGTGCCCAGAGCATGCTGGACACCAAAACCACAAAATCCAAGAGCAAGCTGAACTAATAAGTAGTAGACTGGGCTTGAACACCGGCTGATGAGGAACCCTCCACCAGGAAGAAGAGTCCAGTCCCGCAGGTTGGAGGGACGAAGCACATTAATCGGTCAAACTCGTGTTGATGGGTAAGCACCAGAAGGGCCAGAGGCAGGGACAAGAAAGGAGCTGTGTGGAGCTATGGCCAGGAGCCACTGTGACAAGGGTTCAGAAGACACTAGAAGGGCCATCATGGTGGCGGTTTTTAAAATCAGGAAATAAAAGATCTTGACCCTAACACTGAGAGATCTTTAATTACTAACCCCAGATATGCCCTGTGACTGACCCCACAGACCCCTCCCTCCTTTCACAGACCACCGTTCTCTCAGCCATAGACCGCCCCCATCATCATCACTTAGACCTCCAGTCTATAACCTCACAAACTCCCTATCACTGACCCCACAGAGTCCCGTGATGACTAACTAGATTCATGAGACGCCCATTATCTCTCTTAAGAAGTGATCATCCACTCACACCCTTGGTGTTCTCTCCAGAACACACGTTCTCATTTTTTGTAGAACTTTCAAAATCTGTAAGTTCTTCAATTTATTCAACCTCGTGTCTCCTGATCAGGCGCCCCACAGACACCCCATCAATAACTCCACAGATCTTTCCTCACTCACCTCAGACACCCCCATTACTCACATCAGTACCCTAAAGATCCCCATCGCTCACCCCAGAGACCCCAAAACCTCACACAAGACCCATCACTTCACATACCCCATAACTTACCCCAACACACCTCCAGTCATATACCCTACAACCCCATGACTCACCCCATAGACCCCCTCATCATGTATAACACAGACCCTCTCAGTCTCCCCACAAATCCCCCATCATTTACCCCACGGACCATCATTGCTTAGCCTACAAACCCCCATAACTCACCTTGCAGAATTTGTCACCTCATACCCCACAGGTCCCCAGTTACCCCACAGATCTTCCATCACTCACCCCACATCCTATCATCCTGCAGACCACCTATCACGTATCCACAGATTGTCATCATTCACCCCACAGATAACCTCTCACCCTATAGACCCACCCCCATCGCTTCTCCCACAGTCTCTCTGTCATGAACCTCGTAGAGCTTCAGTCGTAAAACAAATGGGTACTGGAGGAACTCTGAGATGACAAAGAATGAAAAAACTGCCGATACCTGTAGACCAGCTCCTGGCGACCTGTGCCGAGCAGGACTTCAGTTCAAATCCTGGTTCCTCATGGATCTGAGGAACCCCACGAGCCCAAAACCTCTTGGCTACGGTGTGGTGTAGTTTTGGAGAAATGCCTCACTGTTAAAACCAAAGCCAGGCACAGCCACCTTGTGGCCATTGCACTTACTCTCCATGCCACTTACTATCCCTCTGATCTTGAGCACGGCTTTTCTCTGACCTTCAGTGCTCTCACGTGTAAAATTCTCATCAGAGTACCTACCTCATTGGATTTTTATGAGGATTAAAGGGGTTCGTAGATGTCGAGTACCTGGCATACACTTTGTATCTGCCGAATGGAAGAATAAATAAATGAAAGAGAAAGTTCTCCCCAGGACTATGACAGGGACCTCCTTTTTTATCTCCTTGGCTTCCAGTAAGCAGTCTTTCCATCCAAGGTCCTTTTCACAACCAAGACAGGCATCTGACCCATTTAAAATCCGGGCTCCAGTGCTGCCATCAGGATTAAATTGCAGAGTCCAGGCTAGCGTTTTGCTCATCCCACCCTGTGATAATTGTAATGAGAAGCAGATTCTCAAATTCCTAATTTCCTTCAGAAAATCCATCAGAGCCATAAGAAGTGTTGTTTGCTCAGGCACATGGGTTGGAAGAAATGTGCCAAAAACCCTTCTCCGGCTTTCCAAAAAAAAAAAAAAAAAAAATTCTCCATTATTATATTCTAAAAAATTGACGTCTATCTGATAATAATACCGAGGAAAGAAATTATTTAAAAAGATACCAAAATAGGGGCTACTGGGTGGTTCAGTTGGTTAAGTGTCTGCTGGGATTGTGACCCCCCAGGGTCCCAGGGTCAAACCCCGAGTTGGGCTTCCTGCTCAGCGGGGGAGTCTGCTTTCCCCCCTCCTTCCCCTCCACCCCAGCTCCTGCTCTATCGCGCTCTCTAAAAAAAAAATCTGTTCTAAAAAGATGCCAAAATAGGATTGCACACTTCTCTAAAAAGTTAATGTTAAGAGTAGCATTCATACGACACTGCAACAGTAATTGAAGTCCAGGCATCTTAAGGGACTCCTTTGTTAGAAATTACACTTGTGTATAAAAAAAAAAGGGGGGCCTGGGTGGCTCAGTTGGTTGAGCGAATGCCTTTGGCTCAGGTCATGATCCCGGAGTCCCGGGATCGAGTCCCATATCGGACTCCCGGCTCTGCGGGAAGTCTGCTTCTCCCTCTGACCTTCTCCCCTCTCATTCTCAGTCTCTTGCTCTCTAATAAATAAATAAAAATCTTAAAAAAAAAAAAAAAAGAAATTACAGTTGTAAGGGCAGTCTGTATTTTGTCCAAACCAGATGGATAGTCAATGATGTGAGAAGAATTCCTTCATGTATTTGGTGATTTTGAAGAGTCTAAAATATGTTCAATCATTCAGCTGATATTTAGTAGACATACACTGTTTAATAACATGACTGACCTCAATGTCTTGCAAGGAATAAATAAAATGAAAGCAAACTTAAGAAGCTAGGACCTCCAGAGAGCATAAAAACAACTTTTTTAGTAAGTTATTTGTTGCAATATATCATGCAGAGGTGCTTGGGTGGCTCAATCAGTTAAGCATCTGCCTTCAGCTCAGGTCCTGATCAGGGGGTCCTAGGATGGAGCCCCACATAGGGCTCCCTGCTCATCAGGGAATCCGCTTCTCCCTTTCCTCTGCCCCTTCCCCTGGCTTGTGCGCTCTCTCTCTTTCTCTCAAATAAATATAACCT
Source organism: Nasua narica (assembly GCA_028533885.1). Classification (NCBI taxonomy): domain Eukaryota; kingdom Metazoa; phylum Chordata; class Mammalia; order Carnivora; family Procyonidae; genus Nasua; species Nasua narica. Next base: position 37,141,613 of record CM052801.1, read on the forward strand.
TACATATATATAAAATGGAGACAGAAACTGCAAAAGTCATATATATACACGTGGAAACTTTTTAAAAGATTCCGGAAAAGGGATTATTTTTCCATTCAGCAGACTCCTTTGAAGCAAGGGTCGCAGGCTTTTGAAATAGGTGACATCATCTGTTAAGCAGAGGCACGACGCAACTAGGGGCGGGATGTGGGGCTTGACGTCATCGCACGGCAGATTCTTTCCCCGCCCACTTCTCTCGCCCGAGTAGATCGTCACTGTAACACGTAGGTGAATCTGGAATTAAGCTGCCCAGACAACCAAACCGCAGGCGAGGAGAGGTGGGACCTCAGTAGGCGCCTGCGCATTGTTGGAAGTGAGGCACAATGAACCGCTTTTGGGGGCGGGACACCTGGCAACAGCATTTTAAGCGCGTGCGCAGAGGCCATCCCCACCCAGTGTCTGGTGGGAGGGGCAGTGGGGGGGCAGGGTCTCACAGCGCCCTCTGCGCGTGCGCCGCGGCACAAGGTGGGGCCGCGGGCGCCCGCACAGTGGAGTGCGCACAGAAGTGGGGGGCAACGGTCAACCGTCGCCCTGAGGCGGGTGGCGGCGGGATGGCGTCGGCCTCGGGAGCCTCGGGAGCCTCGGATTTGGCCGGCTCTGGAGCGCCCCCACCTGGCGGGGGAGCCCAGTCGGCGGCGGCGGCGGCGGCGGCGGCTGAGGAGGAGGAGCGAGAGGTGGTACGGGTCCGAGTCAAGGTGAGGCTGGCAGTTGGTGGGCCGGCCCTCCTGGGGTGCCCAGGGGAGGGGAAGGCGGTGACTCTCCCAGGCTGGAGGGCGGGACCCGAGATTTGGGGTGTTAACCTGAGGGGCGAGGCTTGAGGGCAGAGAGTGATCGTGGTGGGGACGGGGGTGGGGGCGTGGGGGCTGGACCTGGAAATGCTGGCCCGGCCTTGAGAACTTAGGGACTGAAAATGGAGGGGTAGGGGCCTGAGGAATGAATAGGTGGAGATCGTGGGTAGAGTGGAGGGACCATAGGGCTGGGGGAGGAGGGGCCTTAAGTAGTTGAGGAGTGAGGGGGGCTGTTGGTGTCTGAAATGGAGGTGCTGAAGTCAATTAACGTGTAGAGACACGGACCTGTGTCCAGATTTACAGTCTGAGCCGGGATGAGCTGACATACTTGTCGGGAAGACGGCTAAATCAATGAGATGCTTGGGACACTGGTGAATGCCGTGAGGAGATAACGAAAAAGCCTCTGAACTAGGGAGTTCCTTTAGCCAGGGTTGTAGCAGGAAGTACCTAAAGAGGTATTGAAGGGGCAGAGACCCAGATAAAAAAGGGAGTCAGCCGTGTGTGTATGGGAGGAAGAGTGGAAGCAGAGACAACAGCAAGGGCAAAGGCTGGGAGGTGGGGGATGAGCTTGGCATGTTCCCTTAGGTTCCCATATTGCTGGAGCGAGAGAGCAGGGGCAGGAGTGGGTAGGGGGTAAAACAATGAGGTAAAAGAGAGGCAGATTGTGAAGGGCCTCTGGCATGTGTTCTAAGAAAACTGTTGCCATAGCTTCAGCCAGTGGCGATGGGGGCTCAGACTAGGATGGTGGCACTGGTGTTGGGGAGAAGGTAGATTCTGGAAAGAAGTAAACAGATTACCTCAGGGTAATACAGGAAGCTCTAAGGTAGAGGTTTGGGAATTCAGGAAGGAAATGATACCTGAGCCATGGGTGAGCCAAGTGGAAGAAAGTGGGAAGGGCTTTCCGGGACAGGGGGGGATCAGCACAAGCGAAGTCCCAGAGCCAGGATGTGTTCAAAGTAACTTCCAGCAGTTTGGTAGTACCGGAGTGTACTGGTAAGTACAAAAAGCTGACTGAAGAGAGGCTGATCAGCGTCCTATAGGCCCACCATCTGGGGAGCCTGGGGTTGCCTTTGAAGAGATTTAAGCAGGGTAGTATTGTAGGTAGATGTGCTAAATTGATGCAGCATGGAGTATTGATTTAATGGGGGCCAGACTGGACCTGGTGATCCTGACAACCATCTTTGGGACAAAGAAGAAGGATTGGATGCTTGGACCATTGCAGTAGCCTCCTCCTCACTGGACTTCTGCTTTCTCCCTTGCCCCCCACAGTCTGTTCTTCTAAGAGCAGCCAGAAGGATCCTGTTAAATCCTAAGTCAGATCACATCCCTCCTCTGCACAGAACCCTCCAAGTCTTACCCTTCACTCAGAACAAAAACCAAAGCCCTCACCATGACCCAGAACACCCACCTCCATGTGCCCCTGCCCACAACTTGTCTGACCTTGCCTCCTATCCCTCACTCTGCCTGCTTCCGTATGGTGATGTGGCCCCTGATGGCCCACTCTGTGTCTTGTCTCCCCAGAAATGTGAGAACTTTTTGTCACCTGAGTTCCGCTCTTTCGCCGTTGACCCCCAGATCACCTCGCTCGATGTATTACAGCATATCCTCATCCGAGCCTTTGATTTGAATGGGTGAGTTATGGGATGTTGGGGGACCGAACAGAGGGCCACCCACCTCTACAGTGGCTGTTTGGCTTTTTTTGTTGTTTGTTTGTTTCACTATTACAAATAATCCCACAGTGAACTGCCACATTTGCATATCCTAGAATATTTGGGGAAATCTAGTCATAGGATAAATTCCTAGCAGTGCTACTGCTGGGTTAAAGGGTGTGTGCTTTTTAAACTTTCAATGGATGTTTCCAAAATGTTCTCCAGGCAGGTTTTTGCCAATTTACAATCTCCCCAGCAGCATATAAAATGCCTGTTTCCCTCAGAAATACTGGTTACTAGAAAACATTGGAAAATTTACTGATCTGATAGATGAAAAGTGGTATCTCTTGGGGACAGGTATGATGGTTATTTTGTTGTGGTGGTTATTTTGGAGGAATACATGCACATAGTAACAAATTCAAAGAGTACAAAAGTGGTGTCTACTTGGGATGTTTCCAAGGTTACAATAGTTACACAACATTCTTCATCCAATAGTTGCTCAAGTGTATCTGAGGAACAAATTCTTAGTTGTCAGTTGACTGTTTTGGGTAAACATTTTTTGTCGTGAAAAGTAACAAACACACAGCTTGCTTTATTTTTTACGCAGTAAGAAGGCTGCTTTCTTCGCACTTCTATCCCTCAACTACTCTGTCATCCTCCCTAGAGGGGACCAACATTTTAAGTTTTCAGGGTGCCCCCTAGATACAAGCAGGTGTGTATCTGTTTCTGTGTTTGTGTAACAAAGTAGCAGTGAACTATCTAACCTCAGGCAGCCCGAAATCCTTGGCACAGTACCCAATACATAGTAGACAGTTTTTCAGCATCATCTCTGCCTTCCCTGGCTTTTTGTGGAAACTGTCCCTGAGGCCACCATGGCACTGGGGGCACTTGAGAGCTGCCACACCTCCTCTGTCCAGGAAGAAGAACTTTGGCATCAGCTACCTGGGCCGGGATCGGCTGGGGCAGGAAACTTACCTCTCACTCCTGTCTGACTGGGACCTCAGCACAGCCTTCGCCACTGCCTCCAAACCTTACCTGCAGCTGCGGGTAGACATTCGGCCCACCGAGGACAGTGAGTACCTGGCAGTGCCCTGGGGGCCCTGCTCTGGGACCCACCCTTTCCCCATGGGATGACTCCACCCCTTAACAGTACACTTCCGTACAGTGGGCTTGAGAGGAAGAAGGTATCTTAGGTCCACATCCTGCTGGGCCACCGAGCCCCAATTTCTTTACCTGTAAAGTAGAAATAATAGTATCTTAGGGCCATGGGGAGGATTAAGCAGGGAAATTCATGTAAAATGCCTGGAACAATGCATGGCTGCATAGTGAATGCTCAAAAAATATTAGTTCTAGGGGCGCCCAAGGGGCTCAGTCAGTTGAGCATCCAACTCTTGGTTTCAGCTCAGGTCATGATCTCAGGGTTGTGAAATCGAGCCCTGCGTAGGGTTCTGCGCTCCCTTCTGTCACTTTCTCTCTCTCTCCCTCCCTCTCCCTCTGTCCCTCCCCCCCCCCAATATAAAAATATTTTAAAAATATTAGCTCGGGGCACCTGGATGGCTTCGTGGGTTAAAGCCTCTGCCTTTGGCTTAGGTCATGATCTCAGGGTCCTGGGATCGAGCCCCGCCTCAGGCTCTCTGCTCAGCGGGGAGCCTGCTTCCCCTTCTCTCTCTGCCTGCCTCTCTGCCTTCTTGTGATCTCTCCCTCTCTGTCAAATAAATAAATAAAATCTTTAAAAAATATATCAGCTCTAACAACTTATCGTGTTATATTTACTATTATATAATCTAGTAATATAAGTTTTAAAACTATATAAAGCAGCATAACAATAGAAATGTAGTATTGTATGTTTCCATTATAATAACATATAACTATACAATGCTGATTATAATAATGATGGTTATATTCATTCATTCATTCATCCTGCACTCATATTCATTTGTTTGCACTCTTGCTCACTCATTCATTGTTCCCTTGATCTCTCAGCCACTTCCTCTCTTCTCGTATTTGTTCCCTGACTCTTACCTGTGTTGGTGCCTGGGAGCACACAGATAAATTAAGACATGGGCCCAAAAATTTGATTACAAACCATACATTAGATGATAATAATATATCAGTGTTAAATGTCCTGGGTATGGTTATGATATCACAGTTATTGAAGGAAGATGTCCTTGTTCTCAGGAAAAACACAGTTAAGTATTAAGGGGTAAAGTGTCATGATGCCTGCAAATAATTCAGCAAAAAGTAATATGTATTTGGGCACCAGGGTGGCTCAGTCAGTTAAGCAGCCAGCTCTTGATTTAAGCTCAGGTCACAATCTCAGGGTCCTGTGATCAAGCCTCACATCAGGCTCTACGATCTGTGGGGAGTCTGCTCAAGCATTCTCTCTCCCTCTGCCCTTCTGCCTGTTTGCGTTCACACACTCTATCTCTCTTTCTCTCTGAAATAAGTAAATAAATCTTTTTTTTTTAAAAAAACAATATGTATCTATATGGAGAGAGCAAGATGAAGCAAGTGTGGCAAAAAATGTGAATAGGGGAGCTAGATGAAGGGTGTATGGGTATTCAATGAATTCATCTTTTTAACTTTATTGTAGATTTGAAATTTATTTATTTATTCAACAGAGAGAGAGCACAAGCAGGGAGAGCCGCAGGCAGAGGGAGAGGGAGAAGCAGACTCCCTGCTGAGGAGAGAGCCCGATGACTTGGGGCTGGATGCCAGGACCCCGGTATCATGACCTGAGCTGAAGGCAGACGCTTAACCAACTGAGCCACCTAGGCACCCTTGAAATTTTTTAAAATAAAAAGTTGGGGGCTCCTGGGTGGCTCAGTTAATCGTCTGCCTTCAGCTCAGGTTATGATCTTGGGGTCCTGAGATTGAGCCCTGCCTTGGGCTCTGCACTCAGCAAGGAGTCTACTTCTCCCTCTCCCTTTACCCCTCCCCCTGCTCATACTTTCTCCCTTTCTCCCCCTCGCTCTCAAACAAACAAGCAAACAAATAAAATCTTGGGGCACCTCTGTGGCTCAGTCGGTTGAGCATCCAGCCCTTGGTTTCGGCTCGGGTGATGGTCTCATGGGTCATGGGATCGAGCTCCACGTCCGCCTCCATGCTCAGTGGGGAGTCTGCTGGAAGCTTCTCTCCCTCAGCCCCTCCCTCCACTCTGTCTCTCTCTCTCTCTCTCTCTCTCAAATGAATAAATAAATCTTTTAAAAAAAATAATCGAATCTTAAAAAATAAGTAATAAAATAAAAAGTTGTGGAGTGGAAGTCATGGTTCCCAGCCTCAGGAAATTGACATGCCCATCTGGGATGACTGAGGTCTTTTATGGACGTCATAGTAACATACAAATAGCTAACATGTGTGGAACACTTAGAACCATTCTACACAAGTAATGTTTATTCATTGGATTGTCAAGACAACCTTACGGGGTGGGCATGATGGTCATCCCTACGTTATAGCTGAGGAAACCAAGGCTCAGAGAGGGGAGCGGGACTTATGCGTGTCACACAGACAGGAAGTGCAAGAGGGGGATTTGAACCCAGATGGTGGCCGAACTAGCTCGAGATTCCTTGCTTTTAACCATTTGATTCTCTGAAATTGTGGGCTTGTTAAGATTGGCAGCCTTGAAGAAAAGAGCAAGAGGTGAAGAGAGGGAGAGAAAAACTGGAGTCAGGGAGAAAGATAGTGACGGAGATGGGCAGAGAGACAAATGGCAAAGACAGGTAGCCAGAGAGGAACTTCTGCCAGAGTAGTCCTGGGTGCTTAGCTCAGTCACTCAACTAATTCTCCAAGCCTTGGTTTCCTCACCTGTAAAATAGACCCAGAAGCCCTGTTTCAGTAAAGAAATCAAATCCACGCAGCTAGTGAACATGAAGAAAACCCCAACTGCATAAGAACTGAGAGGAATGCAGGGATGCCTGGGTGGCTCAGTCGGTTAAGTGTCTGCCTTCGGCTCAGGTCATGATATAAGGGTCCTGGGATTGAGTCCTGGATCAGGCTTCCTGCTGAGTGGGGAGTCTGCTTCTCCCTCTGCCTGCAGGTCCCTCTGTTTGTGCGCGCTCTCTCTCTCTCTCTGTCAAGTAAATAAAATCTTTTTTAAAAATTAAATAAATAAAAAGAACTGAGAGGAATACAAATGAAGCAGGAAGACAGACCCTTCTCAATTTGGCAAAAAGACATTTAAACATTATTTTTTCAGAGAATCAACTTTCTAGTTATTGATGAATCCGTTCTTTTCCTAGTGTTGTCTTCTTTACTATATTCCTGCATTTGGTAAACAAACCTGTTTCTGAATTCCTGGTCTTCTTATAGTTGATCTCTTTGTTATTTTTTTTTTTAAAGGTTTTATTTACTTGACAGAGAGAGACACTTCAATAGAGGGAACACAAGCAGGGAGAGTGGGAGAGGGAGAAGCAGGCTTCCCACTGAGCGGGGGGGGGGGGGCGCGATGCGGGGCTCGATCCCAGGATCCTGAGATCATGACCTGAGCCGAAGGCAGAGGCTTTAACCCACTGAGCCACTCAGGCGCCCCTGTTATTAGAAATATTATTAATGACCTTCTTGTGATCATGTTCATGACTGTGAAAGCAACAGGAATGTCGTGACAACTTGGATGGCCAGTCCCTCTTTCTGGGAAGAAGTCTGTTTCTGCCACCTCTACAAATGGAAGATTACCGAGCCTAGACCTTCCACCAATTTGTGCAGTTGTCATATGAATCCTCTTTATGTCATATGTACTGCAAATATTTCTTCCCAGCTTATCTTTTGTTTTATGGCTTTGCTTACAGTGTCTTTTTTTTTTTTTCCCTTCCTACTGAAAACTTAAATTTGTCTGCGGTCCTGTCTCCCCTAACTTTGGAACATCTTCCCCATCCCCAGGCTTATACAAATATTCTCCTACATCTTCTTCTAATGTGCATATTATTTTCTTTTTTTACATATAAATCTCTGCTCTGTGAACACTGTGATAAGTACACCTGGTTCTTTAAAAAAAAAAAATGCCAGATAAACAGTCAGTTATGCCAGCATCATTTATTAAAGAACCACCATGTTTACACTGATTTGAAATGACACTTTTATCATACACTGAGTTCCCATGGGTACTTGGCATTTATTTCGGGGCTGTTTACTGCATTCCACCAGTTGGCTCCATTTGTCTATTGCTGTGCTAACACCATATTTTTATCACAGTGGTTTTGTGGTTAATTTTAATAAGGCAAGCATTGCCATCCTCCCACTGTTCTTTTTCTTGGCTCTTTTTCTTTTCTTAAATGTGAATTCTTCCATATGATCCCTAACATAATTTTTATCCAGTTCCAGGAAAAAGCCCCGTTAGATTTCTGATTGGCATTGCACAGAATTTATATATTAACTTAGGGTTTGGGAAGTTCGGCAGTTTTATAGGAAAAGGTAGTACACACCGCGTCTCTTATGTAATAATAGCACAAGTAGGGCCTGGGACAGTACCCCATAATGAAACATTTGGATGCTTCTCCAGGGTAAATGTGTACACATTCACACTTAGTAGGTTATATAAAGACTATACTATATATAGTCTTATGGCAGTTCAGATCAGGCTTTGCCACTAGGTGAGTTTGTGATTACCGAAATCCTTTGCCCATTCTATTAGTGGGTTCTTTCTTTTTAAAATCAATGTAGAATGTCTTTCTTTTCCTGTAATACTTTTGGCCTTGAGCAGTGCTCTTTCTGACATTAACATGGCTGTGCTTGCTTTCTGTTTGTTGGTGTTTGCCAGGAATACCTTTAGGTTTCTTCAGCTTTCAGCCTTTCTTTGTCACTTAGTTTTAGGTGTGGCTCTCACAAAAACCCCATACCAGAATTCATGGGGGTTTTTTGTGTGTGTTTTTTTTTTAAGCGATTGACAGTGACATCTTTTTCCCTCCAGTCTCTCCCACCCTCTCAGGCCCTTGAAATGGAAGCTTTGGAACACTTTTAGTTCTTATTTTTACTCTGATCCCTAACCTTTAACTTCTGGGTTTTGGTTAGGTAATAATTTCTTTTTATCGATAGATAGATAGATAGAAAAAAAGAAATTTCTTTTTAAATCCCAGGCTATCATATTTTCTTTATAGTACGTCACTAATATTTCAGGAATCCCACAAATCACAGTACCTTTGTCATTCCATGTTTAGTTATACATATTAAAAACTTGTGGCTTGTTGCCATTTACCCTCCCTTTTGCCTTCCCTCGCTTGGAGCCCTGGTACTTGTTCAGTAGTCATTTGCTTAGAGAACTTTTTGTTCTCCAACAAGGTGCATGGCCATGTTGGATGTACTCCAATGACCAAAAATGTCTTCCCCTCGCCATGATAGATGTGTATTGTCTTGGCTGGGTGGGGGCCCTTGCATCTCAAGGCTTTCTTCTCAGTGTTCCGTGGGCGCGGCAAGCCACTGTCTTCCTGCTTCCAGAGCTGAGGAACAGAACTACTTGCATCTTAGGTCTCCTGGACTTGTCCCCCAGGTCTCTCTACATTTTCACTCAAATCATCAAGCTCTAGCTCTGTCCCTTGAAGGGCTTCTTCTATTTGCTCTTTCAGACCCTTAGTTTGACCATCTTCCTCTTTGCCTGGGAAGTGTTTTCATACTTTGTTTCCAAAGTATTGTATTTTGTTTCCAAAGTACTTTGTTTCTTGTACTTTGTTTCCAAAGTACCACTCTGGCAGCTGTTGGGAGAGTGGAGAGGAGCAAAGAGGCAGTTTCATGTGAGAGATGTGGTGGCTCAGACAGGTGACAAGGCAGAGATGAGAGAAGAGGCGGGATGGAAGCATGTTACGCACGCAGAAGCCACGGGGCTTTAGCGAGTTTGGCCCTGGAGCTGAGACAGTGGGAGGTGGCAAGGATGGCTCGCAGGTTTCTGGCTCAAGCAAATGAACGGGTAGACAAGCAGAGGAGGAGGTCGTATCCGGAGTGAATCTTGGGCTCTCCTTCTGGACTCTGGAGGTTCTCAGTGCTCTATGAGACATCCAGGGAGAGGCAGTGACATCCAAATATGGCCTAGGGTTTGCTCCTCCCTCACCTCTGTGGGAGAAGGTACAGGGGACTCCATGGACAGACGGCATAGGGACAGCATTGGCCGGCAAATGACAATGGCTTAAACAAATCAAAGTTGATTTAAGTAGAAACTGGAATCCACTGGACGTTGCTGTCGTCAGCTTAGCAGCTCCGTGGCGCCAGGGCTGACATCTCGTGAATCTCTCAGACTTTCCTACATGTGGCCACTGCCACTTCAGCCATCACATCACATTTGGGGTAGGAAGAAAGGAAGTGAGGGCAAGTAAGGAAGAGAGGGAAGGGGTAGACTTCTACTGATGTTCCAAGGGCCAGAACTGGATAGAGTCAGCAGAGCCCTACTTCCTCTGTGTGATGTACACGAATTCGCTGTGCCGCAGATCCCTCTCCTAAAAATCTGTCTGGGCTCCGGAGTAAGGTAAACAAGGTTCGGACGTAGCCAGCCCTACCGTTTCCTGGCTGTAGAATCTTGGCCTGTCGTTAACGAGTCCAACCTTTCCTGTCATCATCTACAAAATGAGAATGATCACGGTAATCTGTACCAATTGTGGGATGGAGACGAGCACGAATATAAGATTAAGAGTTTGGGCTCTCGAACTTTGGGCCTGAGCTTCAAATTTAGTTCTTTCACTTACTAGCTGTGAGGCCTGAGGCAACTATCTTATTTGACTGTGCCTATTTCCTTATGGAAAGAATGGTGTTAATAATAGTACCTAACTGGGGGCGTCTGGCTGGCTCAGTTATTGACTCTTGATATTAGGGTTGTGAGTTCAAGTCCCATGTTGGGTGTGGCAGTTACTCAAAGATAAGAATCTTTAAAATAATAATAACAGTAATAATAATAATAGGGCCGGGTGCCTGGGTGGCTCAGTTGGTTAAGCATCTGCCTTCAGCTCCGGTCATGATCTCAGGGTCTTGGGATCGAGCCCCGCATCAGGCTCCCTGCTCGGTGGGGAGCCTGTTCTTCTCCCTCTCCCTCTACCCCCTTCTCCCTGCTTATGCTTGCAACTCTCTCTCAAATAAGTAAAATCTTAAAAAAAAAAAATGGGGCGCCTGGGTGGCTCAGTGGGTTAAGCCTCTGCCTTCCGTTCAGGTCATGATCTCAGGGTCCTGGGATCGAGCGCTGCATTGGGCTCTCTGCTTAGCAGGGAGCCTGCTTCCCCCTCTCTCTGTGCCTGCCTCTCTGCCTCCTTGTGATCTCTTTCTGTCAAATAGATAAATCTTTAAAATAAAATAAAAAAATAGTGCCCAACTTATAGGAAGGATGTGAATATTAAATGAATCCATATTTGCAAAGGTCCCAGAACATTTCCTGGCATGAAGTGAAGCCTTTGTCACAGTGCTTGGCACACAGTAAGTGCTCAATAACTATTACTTTGTCCCACTAAAATGCTGCTTAGAGTCTGCTGAGCTATTTTGTGGGACACTTACCAAAAGAGAATTGTTCACGGTTTCACGTTTTGCCTGATTTAGATGACATGGGAGGAGAGGGCGGGAGTCATTCATTGCTCCGTGGGTGGCCTAGCTTTGGTAAGAGAGGAGCCCAGCCCTGAGATGTGGGCCTCTCACCCCCCCACCTCCCGTTCTCGCATCATGTTATTCTGTGTGCCTAGGCCCTCTGCTGGAAGACTGGGACATAATCAGCCCCAAGGATGTCATTGGCTCCGACGTGCTCCTGGCTGAGAAAAGGTCATCACTGACGACAGCTGCCCTGCCCTTCACGCAGTCCATCCTCTCTCAGGTGGTTTCAGGGACCCCCGTGGCCAGGTGCAGGGGGGAGGGCTGGCGCACGTGGTACCCCCGGTTCTGAGCATGCTGGCTGGCACCTGCCCGAAGCCTGCCCAGCTGACTGGCGGCCTTCCGCCCTCCTTCCTTCACAGGTGGGCCGCACCTTGTCTAAGGTCCAGCAGGTGCTGAGCTGGTCCTATGGGGAAGACATTAAGCCCTTCAAGCCTCCCTTGAGTGACGCCGAGTTTCACACCTACCTGAACCACGAGGGCCAGCTCTCGCGCCCGGAGGAGCTGCGCCTGCGGATCTATCACGGTGGCGTCGAGCCCTCCTTGCGAAAGGTGAGCCGCGTCGGTCACTCATCGGATCCGTCACTCCCGCGCTCGTGACTAGCTCTCAAGAGACACGCAGTGGAGTGCGCTGTCACGGGGCGGCATGGAGCCGCCCAAGGCAGCCAGCTCTCCCTCGGGAGGGGCTGGGAGGCAGAGGTGGCAAGGCCCACTCTTCCGAGGGAAGACAAAGGCCCCAAGGCAGCAGGGTAGGGGGCAACCCCCACTGGATATCCACCGGGATATGGTGGCTCATCTGTCGAGCCTCAGCCTCCCCCCCCTTTTGTCCCTGGCCAGGTGGTGTGGCGGTACCTGTTGAATGTGTACCCAGACGGGCTGACGGGCCGTGAGCGGATGGACTATATGAAACGCAAGAGTCGCGAGTATGAGCAGCTCAAGAGCGAGTGGGCACAACGAGCAAGCCCCGAGGACCTGGAATTCATCCGCAGCACAGTCCTCAAGGATGTGCTGCGGACCGACCGGGCCCACCCCTACTATGCGGGGCCCGAGGACGGCCCGCACTTGCGGGCGCTGCACGACCTACTCACCACCTACGCCGTCACCCACCCGCAGGTGTCCTACTGCCAGGGCATGAGCGACCTCGCCTCGCCCATCCTCGCTGTCATGGACCACGAGGGCCATGCCTTTGTCTGCTTTTGTGGCATCATGAAGCGCCTGGCCGCGAACTTCCATCCCGACGGCCGCGCCATGGCCACCAAGTTTGCCCACCTCAAGCTGCTACTGCGACATGCCGACCCTGACTTCTACCAGTACCTACAGGAAGCCGGGGCCGATGACCTGTTCTTCTGTTACCGCTGGCTGCTGCTTGAACTCAAGCGTGAGTTCGCCTTTGACGATGCCCTCCGCATGCTCGAGGTCACCTGGAGCTCGCTGCCCCCCGATCCTCCTGAACACGAGGTAGAGCTTGTCGGACCCCCCAGCCAGGTGGCAGACGCTGGCTTCAGTGGCCACAGGGGGCGGCCTGTGCGACAGAGGCACATGCTGCGGCCTGCCGGGGGCGGAGGCAGTGCCTTTGAAGATGCTGTTGACCACTTGGTCACAACCAGCCAGGGGCCTGGTGGTGGGGGACGTCTCCTGAGACAAGCCAGTCTGGATGACCTCCAGCAACTCAGGGATAACATGGGCTCCAGGAGGGACCCTCTGGTCGAGCTACCCCACCCAGCTGCCCTCATCAGCTCCAAGTCCCTCTCGGAGCCCTTGCTGAACTCCTCAGACCCACTCTCCTCCTCTTCCCGTCCTGACTCCCCATCCTCCTCATCTCCGCCATCCACCCAAGAGGCCTCTCCCGCCGGCGATGTGGCTGCAGGATCCCCCTTGGTGTCAGAGTTGGGCTCCCCGCAAGAACCTGGGAAGTCCCTGCCACCCCCACCCCCACTGGGCTTGCCCCCGCCCCAGGAATTTGGCCGAGGGAACCCATTTATGCTCTTCCTCTGCCTTGCCATCCTGCTGGAGCACCGTGACCACATCATGCGCAACGGGCTAGATTACAACGAGCTGGCCATGCACTTTGACCGCCTTGTGCGGAAACACCACCTGGGGCGCGTCCTGCGCCGGGCCAAGGCTCTCTTCGCTGATTACCTGCAGTCAGAGGTGTGGGACTCAGAGGAGGGGGCCGAGGCCACAGCCCCATCTTGATCAGGCTCCTTCCAGCCCACCATCAGCCCCACCACCAGATCTCCGTTCTGTACCACGGGGGGGCCTACACACGAGACCCCCAGCTCCCTGCCCGCCAGCCCTAGACCTGTCGAAGGGCAGGGCCCCTTCTCCCCAGGTCTGAGAGTGTGGGGCTCTGCCTTGGCACTGTCCCATGGAGGCCACGGCCGCCTTTCTCAGTTTATGTTGTATTGTTTTTAACAACTGTACTTTGCACACATGAAGGTCACTGTGGTCTGTGTGTTTCTCTGCCCCCTCTGTGGTTTTTGTTATGGATGGAGTCCCGAGGGGCTCCTGGCCTGATGGAGTAGAAACGCCTTGTTTGGTGCCCCTGCCTCCGCAGTGGCAGGAGAGGAGGTGCTGAGAACTGGTTCTAGAAGGTGAGCCCAGGTTGAGGACTGCTTGGGGGAGGCCTGAGAATGTTCTGTGGTACATCTGTCTGCCAGTTAAGAGTCTGGATTATGGCTGTACACGTACGTTTTCAGGACAGGCCCCCGAATGAGGCATGAGAGAGGGAGCTCCTGACGCCAAAGGGCAAGTCTCCTCACACAGGCTACTTAGTGATGTCAGGCCAGCCACTTCTGCCATTCTGCATGTCACCGTTTCTAGGATCCAGACCCTCCCCTGTGAGTCTTAATGCACTAATGCTAGCAGTCCTGGGCAGGGCTTGAGGCACTTATTATCACTTGCTTTGGGACCAGCTCGAGGGATGAGGGACGGTGGCCTTGCCACGCCTAGGGCTCTGAGTCTAAGTTGGGTTTGCAGCTCATGAGGGCCTGTCTTTTTTTTTTTTTTTTTTTAAGATTTTATTTATTTATTTGACAGAGACACAGTGAGAGAGGAAACACAAGCAGGGGGAGAGGGAGAGGGAAAAACAGGCTTCCTGCGGAGCAGGGAGCCTGACACAGTGCTCGATCCCAGGACTCTGGGATCATGACCTGAGCTGAAGGCAGGCACCCAGCGACCGAGCCCCCCAGGCGCCCCATGAGGGCCTGTCCTAACCATGTTAGCAACAGAAACCATTCCTTAGCCTTCTCCATCCCATTTATGTTGGGACACAAATCAAACACTGGTAAAACTCAGGCCCTGAAAGAAGTCGCCTACTTATTGGGAAGATAATGACCAAAAGAAGACCCTTTTCCCCACTTCCCTTCTCAGAAGGTGGAGTCTTTCGTGGGCCAGGTGCTGTCCCCCACAAGGGACACGGCAGATGATGGGTTCGGTAACGGGGGTCATTCAGGTTATGGCCTGGCTATGCCAGGTTCCGGCCAGAAGCCGCTGCTGCACTAGGCACAGAGATGAGAGGCACTGGAACAGCCGTCCTCTCATGTGTCTCCCCAAGAATGCCATATGAAGCTGGAGAGAACCCTTAAAAGGTTCCTATCATGCCCCAGTCTCGGAGGGGAAGCCGACCATTGCTCTGATGAGGGCCGGCGTCCCTGGAAGCGCAGGACAAGACCATCCTGTGTCCAGGGTACTCCAAGACTGTGGGTCGAACAAGTACAGAGAAAGTGCTCGGACACACACATGCCATCCAAGAGCCATCCAAGGTCTGAGGGTATCTGGCCCTCTGAGGACCCGAAATGTCCCCTTTGTCAGGCACCAGATGATACCCGCTGGGTGCATTCTGTGATTACTGAGCTCAGATATTTGAGGGGCCAGACAAGTCATTTCTGCGTAGGGCAGCTTAGGACCTCTGAGGGTCAGAGGAATTGTTTCTGTGACTGGGAAGCTCAGATACACTGAAGGGCAGAAACCTCCATTAGTCCCTCACGGTGCTTGGGACTTTCGGTTCCCGCCATGGTGGCCAACAGCACAAACCGCCCACACCCTTGCCCAAAAGCAACCCTGGAGAAACCACAGAGGGAAATGTGAGTTCCAGAAACTGCAACACAGCCATGGAGACCTAGGGGAAAACGGAAGGCTATTTCTAAATGACCTCCGTTTTGAGTGGCGATGGCTGAAGGCAGCAAAAACAGGATAGGTTTCCATTCTGGCTCTTAACCTCTGCCCCATGTTGCAGTGGGAAGGTCCTTGTCCTTGTCCTTGTCCATCCCAACCACTTACAGTCGTCTGGGGGGGGGCGGGGTCGCTGCTATCAGGACAGCAAGAACCCTGTTGAGGGAAGGAAATGAGCAGCCAGCGGCAATCCTTCCTCACTCATCCCCCCCCCAGACACCAGGGGCTGGTGGTGACACCTCGGGAGATGGCCTCCTCTTGGGGTTTAGAGATGAAACCCCTATAGGAGGAGCTGCCAAGCGGCATACTAGCAGACGGAGAGTGGTAGCTCCATCGCTGTGGCGCCTGGGGCCGCCCACCCTCGAGCTCGTCTCCCCACACATCTCTTTACCCTTTGAACTCCAGGGGACCGAGCAGAGTCCAATGTGGCCTTCAGCCTTCCCTCCAGACCCTGTACGTGCCACAGCAGCTGCTCCCGTCTGGGGAACTTGAGCTCAGCCCCAAAACGACTAGACACTGCGGCGGCATAACCGCCTCCAGAGAAAATTAAACCGGATTGTCTACTGCTCTAGAACAAATGACCCCCAAACTTAGCAGCTCAAAACAACCGACATTTATTTTCTCAGCTTCTGGATGCTCGGGAGGAATCTGGGAGCCACTCGGCTGGGTGGTTTTTGACTCAGTCTCATCTGAGGTTTCAGACACGTTGTCAGAACTGCAGACGTGACCAGCATGGCCCACTCAGGAAGGCGGCTGGACGGAGGCTTCAGATTTTCACCACCCGAGCCTCTCCGTGGAACTCCTCACAACACGTGGTCCCAACAAGCAGGTGGGAGACCGTGAGCAAGACGGGACTATAGCGTCTATTAGAACTTAACCTCAGAAGTGACATACCATCGCTTCTGCTGTATTTTCCTGGTCGCACCGGCCAACCCTAGGACAACACGGGAGGGAACTACGCAGGATGCGAATACCAGCAGGCAGGGATCATTGGGGGCTCTATTGGAGGCTGCCTAGCATACTGGGGGACATACAATGTCTGAAGCAGAAGTATTGGGCCAGACGTGAATAATTTTGAGTAAACACAATAAATAGATAAAAGTAGAATATAAAACCAGAACAAGTGATATAAAAGGGACCTGAAGAAAATATTAGGTGTGAGTAGGATAGGAAAAAAGGGAACAGAAGAGCACTGTAAATAGAGAATATGAAATGGGATGTCAGAAGTTTTACTATAGTAGCAATAGTTTTACTATAATAGCAATCACAAAAATATTTAGAACACAGATACCCTCATTGGATTTAAAAAAAAAAAAAGGTCCAACAATGCCCACACAAAGATTGGGAAATGTTGAAAATGAAAAGATGAAGAGAGGATATAGCCCATTAATAAAAGCCCAAAGAAAGCTGGGATAGCCATCCCAATAGTTTACAATAAAATTTAAGATCACAAAAGACAAAGAAGGAAGTACATTCATTGACAAGAAGATATGTCTACCATAAACACATAGACACCTAAGGAGCATTGATCATTGTTTTTTTGTTTTGTTTTGTTTTGTTTTAAAGATTTTATTTATTTATTTAACAGAGAGAGAACACAAGCAGGCAGAGAGGCAGGCAGAGGCAGAGAGAGGAGCAGGTTTCCTGCGGAGCAAGGAGCCCGATGCGGGACTCGATCCCAGGACGCTGGGATCATGACCTGAGCCAAAGGCAGCTGCTCAACCAACTGAGCCACCCAGGCGTCCCTCAATCATTGTTTTTGAAGACTTTTTGTATTTATTAGAGAGCACATGGGGGTGGGCAGAGGGAGAGGGAGAAGCAGGAAGCAGACTCCCCGCTGAGCACGGAGCGTGACACAGGCTTAATCCCAGGACCCCAGGATCATGACCGGAGCCAAAGGCAGACACTTAACCCACTGAGCCACCCAGGCGCCCATGAACAATACATTTTTAAGCTTGATATTATATATATACATTTATTTATTTAGACATAGTATTATATATATGATTTACATATTAATATATATAAACACATTCCTGTATATATATGATTTATATATATTAACATATGTATAAGAACACATTCCTGTATAACCCACACTTAACAAATGGAGAAGACCACTTTTATGCTTACACTTAACAATTTTAAAAATAGACCATGTTAGGCACTAACACCTCAATAAATTCAAAAGTATCAATATTAAGCATTATCTCTGACCATAGTACAATAAAATTAGCAACAGCAAAAAGCTAAAAAAAACAAAAACCCATCTTTGAAACTAACGTCACTAAATACTTAGATGAAAGAAGAAATCATAAAGGAACTTTAGAAATATTTACAACTGGGGGCACCTGCTGGGTCATGATCTCAGGGTCCTGGGATCAAGCCTTGTGTCCAGCTCTGAGCACCTTGTCTGCTTGAGATTCTCTACCTCTCCCTCTGCCCCTCACCCCCGCTCCCACTCTCTTTCTCTCTAACATAAAATAAATAGGGGCGTCTGGATGTCTCAGTTGGTTTGAGCATCTGCCTTCAGCTCAGGTCATGATCTTGGGGTCCTCCGATTGAGCCCCGCATTGGGCACCCTGCTCAGTGGGGAGTCTGCTTCTCCCTCTCTCTCTGCCTCTCCTGCAACTCATGCATGCACTCTTTCTTGCTCTCACTCTCTCTCTCTCTCTCTCTCAAATAAATCTAAATAAATAAATAACATATTTTTAAAAAGAAAGGAAAGAGAGAGGCCCATGGGTGGTGCAGCTGGTTAAGCAGCTGACTCTTGGTTTCAGCTCAGGTCATGATCTCAGGGTCTTTTTTTTTTTAATTTATTCATTTGAGAGAGAGAGAGAGCATAAGCATGGGGAACTGCAGGCAGAGGGAGAGGGAAAAGCAGACTCCCTGCTGAGCTAGGAACCCGATGTGGGGCTCTATTCCAGGACCCGGAGATCATGACTTGAGCTGAAGGCAGATGCCCGACCATATGATCCAAGCAGGCACCCCATGATCTCAGGGTCTTGAGATCAAGCCCCGAGTTGGGCTCTGAGCTCAGCAAGAAGTTTGCTATAGTTTTTTCTCTCCCTCTCCCTCTGCCCGTCCCTTGTGTTCACTCTCTTTCTCTCTCAAATAAATAAATCTTAAAAAAAAAAAAAGATTTACAACTAGGGGCACCTGGCTGGCTCAGTGGATAGAGCATGGGACCCTTGATCTTGGGGTCAAGAGTCCAAGCCCCACGTTGGGCATAGAGTTTACTTAAAAATATAAATAGGGACACCTGGGTGGTTCAGTTGCTTAAGCATCTGACTCTTGATTTCATGACTCAAGTCATGGTCTCAGGGTCCAGGGACTGAGCCCCAGATTAGGCTCCATGCTCAGTGAGGATTCTCCTTGGGATTCTCTCTCCCTCTTCCTCTGCCCTTCCCCACCCCACTCTCCCCCCACCTCATGCTCTCTCTCTCTCTCTCTCTCTCTCTCAAATAAATAAATAAATAAACAAGAATCTTAAAAAATAGGGGCACCTGGATGGCTCAGTTGGCTAAGCAACTGCCTTTGGCTCAGGTCATGATCCTGGAGTACTGGTATCAAGTCCCCAATCAGGCTCCTTGCTCAACGGGGAGTCTGCTTCTCCCTCTGACTTCTACCCTCTCATGCTCTCTTTCTCTCTCTTTCAAATAAATAAATAAAATCTTTAAAAAAAAAGAATCTTAAAAAATAAAATGTTAAAAAAAGAAAAATTTACAATTAAATAATATAAAAACACTACATGCAAAATTAGTAGGACACAGCAAAATCAGTTAATACAAGAAACTTGTAGCCTTAAATACATTTATCAAGAAAGGTTGAAAAAGATACACTTTAAACCCAATAAAATGGTTAACTGTGGAAGGAAAAGAACAAAAGTTGGGTACAGGATTAAAAGAGAATAAATAAAATGGGGCTTTTCGTGGAACAACAATAAGGATGTGTCATGAACTGTAGAATATGATCAGAGCTCACTTTGAGAGACGAAGGAGTACTTCTTTTTGCATGGGGGCTCAGATTCCCTGAGGGCTACCTAAGACCATTATGTATATGCACAATGTGAAATCTACTCATGTCCATCCCGGGCATAGGAGGCCTGGATATGGCAAAAGCCAGACAAGTCCATTTTGTGGATGCATACAATTCTGTACTCTGAAAATTAACGAATCTAGTCTTTATTTGGAGGGCTGGCCCTTAGAAGGACTTGGAAATGTAGAGTTTCTGAGAGCAGAGTAACCCAGTCTTCCTTGTGGGGGAGCCTCAGACACTCTGAAAGCTGGACAAGACGAAATCATGGGCAGTGAGCTCAGCCCCTCCTTGCTTTGGATAAGTCCACTGTGTACTGTGAAAGTCTTTGTGGATCAAGGGCTCAGGAACCCTGAATGACAACAAAACTTGTTCTGTGTATTGGAATTTACTCCCTCTGAAGATTGGAGCATCTTGTTTTGTAGAAAGCATCTCGGGCAGTCTACCGGCAGGAAAATCAAGAGATCGGCTTCGGGATGCTGTCAGATAAGGAGGGCTGAAGTCAGAAATGAGAAGGAATGACGCCAGGAAAAAGGATCCCTTGACAGGCGGCTAGATGTCAGGCAGAGAAAACATAGGGATCAGCATCAGACACTGAGAAAACGCAGGATCTGACATTAAGAACTGTGACGGGGGAGGACGACAGGGAAAGTGGGGAATAAAAACATCGGGCCCTTGAGGGATATGAGAGAACTGGGAGGTGAAGGAGGTTACAGTAATTACATCTTGGGGACCTACAAGAAGACGACAGAGATGGTGAGGAAGACGCCAGAACCAATGGGGGGGGATATGACGTCAAGGAGGGCCAGGGTGATGTCAGGGCGGGAAAGCGGTATCACAGCGAAAAGGCTGCAGCGCAGAAGTGATGAAGATGGCTGGGCCAGCGAACCGGTACGGACCTCAGGGCGCACCAATCGCACAACGCTCGCCTCCGTTCCCGGTAGCATGCTGAGCTTATTGGTCTGTTGTCTCTGCCACCCCTTCCTCCCACCCCCTTGCTGGCTTCAGCCAATGAGCATGAACGCTGGTGCGCGCGGGGGGGACGTTTCGTGACGTACATGCTACGTACGCTTTATCAAGCGTCTTCCCGCGCGGCAATCTTCCCAGTCTCTCCGCTCCTGCACGGTAGCTGTTCTTCTAGTCCTTTTGCATAATTTGCAGGTAAGCAGCACGTGTCTTGTGGGCCGGCTGCTCCTCGCCTCACTGATGTGCAACGCGCCGGCCCGGAGCTAGGTGCGCGAGTGGGGAGAGCAGCGGCTTCTGACACGTAGGCTTGGGCTTCTCCCGATTGGGTGGTTCCCGTGCTGAGAGGTGAAATTTTCCTGTTGGTGGGAGGCTGGCTCCTTATATCCTAGTGCGAGGAATGCTGGGAGGGACTGGCGACGTCGGTGGCGGGAGTGACCGCGCGACAGCCGAGATTTGCGGGCGCCCTTCTCCCCCCCACGTGACCGCCGCCATCTTGTTCTGCCGGCGCGGAGGGAACGCGAGGGTGTCCGGGACTTGCGCAGCGGCACAAAATGACGGGCGTGGTGGTGGTGATCTGGGCATGCGCGAAGCCCCCCCCCCCCCATGAGTGCCTCCCTGATCTGGCAACCCCGATTCCCGCCTTTTCGGCTTTTCTTTTTGGTGTTTAGTCGCCTCTTTTGTTTCCTCTTTTCTGTGGTCTTCCCCTTTCTTTATCCTTTCGTGGTCCTGCTTTTTTCACTTCCCTCTTTCTATCATCTCCGCGGTTCCCCCACCCTTTTTCGTGCTCTCTCTGCAGTACTCGAATTCATGGCCATGTCTTCTGAAGAAGGGAAGCTTTTCGTGGGAGGGCTCAACTTCAATACCGATGAGCAGGCTCTGGAAGACCACTTCAGCAGCTTCGGTCCTATTTCCGAGGGTGAGATATGGGCCAGATGTATGATGAGCTGGGTGTTTGAAAGTCTGGGGCCCTTGCGTTTCAAGACATGGAAGAAGAAAAATCAGGACCCTGGACTTTCACATATTCTTTTTTTTTTGTTACTAGTCCTAAAGTGTAATCTTGTGAAAACCCCCTAAGTTTAAATTGAGGATTGGTGGGATGGGTCTGTCCTCTACCTGACACCCTTTGCGGCTTATATTTCTTCTTACCCACATTCTCTTTTCCCCAGTGGTCGTTGTCAAGGACCGGGAGACTCAGCGATCCCGGGGTTTTGGTTTCATCACCTTCACCAATCCAGAGCATGCTTCAGATGCCATGAGAGCCATGAATGGAGAGGTGAGGTTTCCTACCTGCGTAGGGGCCCTGCCCCCATCTGCCACTTCCACTGTTCTTTCTGTTTTTCCCTCTGTGTCTGCTAGGGGCAGCGCGGCCACCAAAACCCGCAGTGCCCACTCACAGGAGCGTGACTGCCTTCTGTTCTAGGGGGTGGAGGGCAGCGGCAGACAGAGCCGGGCTGCTTGGGAGGCGACGACTGGTCCTGCATGAGGCCGAGAAGCCACCTGTGGATGGTTGACCTGCCCTGGGCTTAGGTAGTAGAGTCTGCAGACCTGCGGGCCTGGCCCGGAGAGGACCTCGTGAGTCTTCTGGGATGGACTCTGAAGTCTCAAACCAAGAGAGGTGTCTGTCTAGCCCTAATAGTGGGGCAGCTTATAGGAATGGGGAGGAGAACTCTGCCTGAGTTCAGTCAAGATGTAAGTAGTAGCAGGGGGAACACGGTGGATTCAGGTCATTTTGTGGGATGCTATAGCTCCTGATAAAGCCATTCTGGTGAAAGGAGCTTATTTTGGAACAAGGCACCCAGAACCTGGTGCCCAGCAGGAGTTTCTGGGCTCTTTTGCCCACCTGCCCTACCCATTCTTCCCTCACCACTGCTCCATTTGACCACCAACCCATCCTCCTTGTGTCTCCCCACGCGTAGTCTCTGGATGGTCGCCAGATCCGTGTGGATCACGCGGGCAAGTCGGCCAGGGGAACTAGAGGGGGTGCCTTTGGGGCCCATGGGCGTGGTCGCAGCTACTCTAGAGGTAAGTGCAGTGGTAAATTTGGATATGGAGGAGAGTGGCTTATTAGTGATTTAGGCCTGGACGGCTGCCTTTTAACTTTTTCTTAATCTACTGTAGGTGGTGGGGACCAGGGCTATGGGAGTGGCAGATACGACAGTCGACCTGGAGGATACGGGTATGGATATGGAAGGTCCAGAGACTATGGTGGCAGGTGGGTAGCCCAGGGATTGGGGTGCTCTGGTGGTGCTGCTTTCTTAAGAGCTCAGCTGCCTGGGAGTTCGTGCATACTCCCAGGTGTTGTTAACTAGTATCAGCTTTTACAAATTGTAATGAGACTTTTAAGTGTGACACTATGTTTTGAGATCTGTATGCTGTATTAGTAAGTTGTAAGATAATGAAGGCGTAATATGGTAGTTGGTAATAACTAACTTACCGTGTTTATCGTGTCATGTGGGTTGTATGTCTACATTGTGTCAGTGTTAATATGTTATGTGCCATGAAATTACCTGGTTTCTGTACAATATATGTTTGATACATCTGTTCTACATGTTACAGTGTATATAATAAGACGACACACCAGGATGTGTAAATATGTGTGGTTTTTAATACCAAGGTGTTTAGGATACATTCTTGCTAACTGCCATGTATGTTTTCTCCCAGAAGCCAGGGTGGTTATGACCGCTACTCAGGAGGAAATTACAGAGACAATTACGACAACTGAGATGAGGCATGTGCACCTAATGTAGGTGAGGCTTATGTGTTGCCACTGAGTGGACCTCTGTCCACCAGCCCTGTCATGTTCCACTCAAGCTTTCCTCCTGCCTGCACTTACACCTGGCTCACCTGACACCATTCCTAGGCTTCCTTTGCTCTCAGGTGCCTGTCAGAGCTAGTCTGCTGTTGGGAGGGGATGTCTAAAAACCTGTCTACCCTGTAATGTCTTGCTGGGCATGGAGGAGATGAAACGGCATTGCTCAGCAATCCTTATCGACCCTGGGAGGTGAGCATGTGTGCCTCTGCCTTCCCAACGTTACAATTCTCCCCTTCTTACTGTTCTCAGATACACAAGGAATAAAACTTCTGGTCCAGGATCATCCTTCCAAATGGCTGTATTTATAAAGATTTTTGGAGCTGCACTGACACATCTGTTTTAGTACATCAACTTCTATTTTTGAACTGAGCTCCCAAGGTAGCTTGTCACAGAGACCTTTTAGAAAGCTCCATGTGTTTTCTAAAAATTTTTCCCTTTTAAATACTAATCCTGGGACATTTGTAGAATCTGGGTATTTTATCCTTCTACCAATTTTTTAGTTTGGGCTCTCAGGATTACTGATTATGGTAAAAAAAAAATGTTCAGACTGATTTTTTTAAAAAAAATAATAACGTGCGTTTATCATGATTAGGAAGTGATTTCCAAATGCAAGTATAAGAAATCAACACGATTAGAGGTGGGTTTTTTAATTCAGGGTTACCACCCTGAGTATACAGAACTCTCTTAAAATATGTGTGAATGTCCTTTTTTTTAGTACTGGAAGAAAAAATATTCTGTTGTGTCTCACTAGCATTTTAGGATGTCCTTCACGGAGCTAATTAAAAAGTGAAAAAGTGATAAACTGATATGTGTTTTTTTTTCCTTGCTCAACCCTGTTTTCAAACTAAAAATGGAAGAAAGGAGTCTTAGGAAAGAGTTTAGTTGTGGGATAGGCAGCAATTGCCATAAGAGTAGATCTCTCCAGCTCAGAGTTTGGTTGCTTTTGGGTATACATGAAGTGTGGGAGTGGTGGGGGTTACAGAAGAACAAAATACTCGGCTGCAATTAAGTTTCCTGAGATGGCCTTTTTGGTCCCATTGTTTTGATCATTTTCAGCTTGGGAATCAGACTGCTTGGGTTTGAGTCTCCCTGGCTTCTTGCAGCCCTCCTCGCAGGACTGTTCTGAGAATTTTAAGTACCTGGTGGGAGTTAGTTCCTATCATGAACAGCCTTTCCAGTTTCTTCTGACTCTGAAATGTTGGGAGGTGGAGGAAGTGTACTAAATTTCCCTTTGAGGAACATAGAAGAATCCTGGTTTGACAACAAGGTTCTAAGAGCTCGGACTCTGGATTCAGATCCCAGATTGGAACAAAGCCTCTGCTGCTCGCCAGCTATTTGACCTTGGGTAGGCCACTTAACCTGTGTGCCTCAGACTCATGGGCATTTCACATTTCTTCTTGAGGGTTAAGTATAGCTAACAGGCATGTACGGCCATTGAGAACAGCTAGCAAAGCTCTTATTCACAGGGACTCAGTCTGGTGTTGTGAGGGTCTTGGTGGTAAGGGCATGGCAATAGTTGGGCCTGTTTTTGCACCTGTAGCTGGTCTTAGTTCCTCAGTCCTGCAGCTGTTCCCTTCGGTCCTGGTTCTGGTGGCTGCATTAGAGTCCTGGTGGCCTTATCCCTCCTTCCAGAATTTAATGGTTGTGGCCATGGCTTCCACATGGTGGATGGAAAAGTCAGGTACCACCAGATCGCCAGTTCCAGGACGTCTTTAACTGCCTTATTCTTTCATTCACAGGGCGTGTGTTAATAAACTCAAGGTCCTATATCGAAATGCCAATATAAAAGCAATATGATGGTGTTAGAGGTGAGGTCCTTGGGGGGCAGGGTGTTGAAGAGTAGATAAGGTCCTGAAGGGTGCCCTGAGTCACAAGAAAGCTTCCCCCTTCTGTTCTTAGCCATGTGAGGATATAAGAAGCGGATAGTCTGGGAAAGCACTCGCCAGAGTTCAACCATGCTGACACTGTGATAGACTTCAGCCTCCAGAACTGAGAAATTGATAAGCCACCCAGTCTCGGTGTTTTTTGGTTCGTTTGTTAATTTTAAGATTTTATTTGCTGGAGAGTGAGCACAAGCCAGGGAGTGGATGGCAGAGGGAGAAGCAGGCTTCCCCCCCCTAAGCAGGGGGCCTGTTGCGGGACTCTGATCCCAGGAGCCTGGGATCATGACCTGAGCTAAAGGCAGATGCTTAACCCACTCAGCCACCCAGGTGTCCCAGTCTGTGGTGGTTTTACGGCTCTGAACTGACTGAAGTTATAGGTTCCTGTATTGGAAGAGTCCCATATTGGAAAACTCCCTCCTGGTGCCAGCTAGTTAGGACAGGCTCCAAGGACCCTTCTATCCAAGCAGTCATGAATCTGCTTTGGCGGGTGGAAACTAGGGAACTTTCCATACCTCCTGACTGGCCCACTGAGCCAGGAAAGGGGGCATCGTGCCTACCACCACTGGTTAGGTATTTGGTACTTGATCTGAGGTGGTGTTCTGTGCTGAGCCTTTGGGGAGCGAAGGTAGTGGGGCTGGCAGGGGAGCACCACTACCACGTGTGTAAGTAGGCCACAGTGGGGGCATCTGCTCCCTGCCTGTTGGGAAGTGAAATGTCCTCACCCTTGGTGTGGCTTGAGACAAGATTCGGTAATCTGCAACAAAGTGATCCCCTAAGTGTCCTCAATAAAGACCAGAGCTTCTGGGCGCCTGGGTGGCTCGGTTAAGCAACTGCCTTCGGCTCAGGTCATGATCCCGGAGACCCGGGATCGAGTCCCATATCGGGCTCCCAGCTCCGTGGGGAGTCCGCTTCTCCCTCTGACCTTCTCCCCTCATGCTTTCTCTCTCTCTCTCTCTCTCAAATAAATAAAATCTTTAAAAAAAAAAAAGACCAGAGCTTCTTAAACTTGCTCTACTCTCCTGATGTTAGAGGAGCCTTGGAGAGGTGCCTGGCTGGCTTAGTTGGTAGAACATGTGATCCTTGGGGGTTCTGAGTTCAAGCCCCACATTGGGCATAGAGCTTACTTCAAAGATTTCTGGTAATCCAGGCCAGGAAGGCCATCTGGCGGATTATTTGCTCTAAAGAAAAGGGCTTAGAGAACTTTTGGTTTTTCTCACTGCAGTTGCTGATAAAATTTCCAGGTAACGGGACTCAAAGACCCCTTAAAATGCTTACTGGTCCCTGCTTCAGTTTTACCAGAATTTCACTAGTGTGCATGCTTGTCAAGAGCCCATAGAGAGGGGCGCCGGGGTGGCTCAAGTTTGTTACGTACCTGCCTTGGGCTCAGGTCATGATCCCAGGGTCCTGGGATGGAGCCTCTCCTTGGGCTCCCTGCTCAGCAGAGATCCTGCTTCTCCCTCTCCCTCTGCCTGCCTCTGCCTATTTGTGCTATCTTTCTGTCAAATAAATAAAATCTTAAAAAATAAAACATGGAGACCAGAAATTCCTATGCAGAGGTTCCTTGAGAACCTCTGTCCCAGGGCCTGTAAAGACCGATCCCTGGTCTGCAAATATATTTTCAAGCCCTGGGTCTTGCCTAGACCAAAAATGTCCACCCAAACGTTTCTCACCCCACCCCTTGGCCCATTTCAAGAATAAATCTGAGGGCCTAACCCCTCCTACCCCATGTGGCCTGAAAACCCTGACCTGCTTCACAGCTTTATTTCTCCGCCTCAGGTTCAACGTGTGTAAAATGGGGATAGTGCCCACCAGATGGACATTTTAGGACATGGCAAATTACTGATAGAACACCCACACCCTTGCCCCACACACTCCTGGATTTGCGGGTATAGGAAATTCAAAAAGCTTTTCAGAGTAAGCTGTTGTGAAAAGGCATATAAGGATAATGATCAGTAGCCAGTGTCCCACAACTTTCTCAGGACAAAATCTCCCTGCCCAGCTGCTGCTTTCACCACCCCCCATCCCTCCCCCTCCCCAGGCTAACATAGAGGCCATGATCCTTTACTATTCATAGTACCTAAAGATCTGAGGAACTAGAGGCAGTTTTTTTTCAAATAGGATACAAGACCTGACGTGGAGCTTTTCATAAATTTTTTTTTAGAAGTTTTTTGTTTTTTACGATTTTATTTATTTTTTTGACAAAGAGATCACAAGTAGCGGGGGGGCGGGGGGGGGAGCAGACTCCCTGCCGAGCAGAGAGCCTGATGTGGGTCTCAATCCCAGGACCCTGAGATCATGACCTGAGCCGAAGGCAGAGGCTTTAACCCACTGAGCTCCCAGGTGCCCCCATAATTTTTTTTTTTTTCATAATTTTTTAAGTTATCTCTACACCCATTGCGGGGCTCAAACTCACATCCCAGAATGGTCACATGCTCTTCCAACTGAGCCAGAGCTTTCATAATCTTTTTTTTTTTCTTTTAGTGTGCAAATGCATGCAATATACTGCAAAAAAGTGCTTATGGAGAGCTGCCCCAGATCCTAATAAGTAATCTTAATATACAGAGAATGCACAAAGAAAGTTTTTGAATTATCAAAAACAGTCCATAGCATTCTGTATAAACATTCTTCGTACAATGTTGAGTCAAAATTTTTAACTCCCTTTTAAGCTTCCTTGAAGTAAGACTCATCTTTGGAATGAGTCTTGGAATGAGACCAAAGTCTTTTTCTTTGGTCTTTTAGTTCTTAGTAGTTGTCGGAACACCAGGTTTGCAGTCTCTAGTTTAACCTTTATGATTGTAATACATAGTAATGTATATTTTTCTTCACTGGAGTCCAGTCCACCCATTTGTCTATGTAAGTGGAAGAAAGGCTTAATGAATGAAATGGGCAAAGTGCCCTGGTGTTTCCCAATTTATTGTATCATTTTCTCTTTTTAAGATTTTATTTACTAGGGGCACCTGGGTGGCTCAGATGGTTAAGCATCAGCCTTCGGCTCAGGTCATGATCTCCAGGTCCTAGGATTGAGCCCGAGTCAGGGTCCCAGCTCAGCAGGGAGTTGTCTTCTCCCTCTCCCTCTGCCTCTCTCCCTGCTTGTTCGTTCTCTCTCTCTCTCTCACTCTCTCTCTCACTCTCATGAATAAAATAAATGAAAAAAAAAAGATTTTATTGGGGCACCTGGGTGGCTCAGTGGGTTAAAGTCTGCCTTTGGCTCAGGTCATGATCTCAGGGTCCTGGGATCGAGCCCCGCATCAGGCTCTCTGCTCGGCAGGGAGCCTGTTTCCCTCTCTCTCTCTGCCAGCTGCTCTGCCTACTTGTGATCTCTCTGTCAGTAAATAAATGGAATCTTTTTTTAAAAAAAAAGATTGTATTTACTTGACAGCACAAGCAGGGGTGCTTGTTCTATAAATACTAGCTTCTGTTTTGGCATCTGACACTGTCATTTTCCAGATACTGGTCCCAGAACCCCACCCTGCTTCGCTGCCCCAATCACAGATTTCAGAACTCCTCTGGCCTTTCCAGGCAGAAGGACTATCCCTATGCCCAGCCTTGGAATTCCTGCCTTCGAACCTTCGTACCCAGGACCTCTAAAAACCCTTCTCCTGGCATATAAAAGGGGGGATCATAAAGGTAGCCCATTAAATGAGTTAAGACATGGGAAGCACCTGGAACAATGGTAGTTGCCTGTGGTCAATAAATGTTAGCATTTGTTTTGTTTTTTATTTGTTTTTAAGATTTTATTTATTCGAGAGAACACGAGCAGGGGTGGGGGTAATGGCAGAGGGAGAAGGACAGGCACACTCCTCACTGAGCAGGGAGCCCAATGCAGGACTCTGTCCCAGGACCCTGAGACCATGACCCGAGCCGAAGCCAGACGCTCAACCGACTGAGCCACCCAGGCGTCCCAAACGTTAGCATTTGTTATGTGTGACAGATAACTGTAGGAACAGCAACGGATACATTTCTTTCCCTGAGGAATCATGTCCTGGTGGGGTCTCAAGACAGTAAAGTAATAAATCAGTGTGTATCATAATGTTAGGGAGTGGCAAGAATTAAATCCGGGGGGTGTGGAGAAGGACGGGAACCGCTATTATATGCACACCGGTCAGGGGAGGCTACTCAGGAGGCGGCGTTTCAACAGAGACTAGCAGATAGCGCGAGCAGGGGAGAGCAAGCACGGAGGCTATCTGGTGCTGAGGAAGGGTCCCGCCATGGCACTCGGGCTGCCCCACACGTTTCCACATAGGCCATGGAGGCAGGCTGATCCAAGTATTGGCAGAACGCCTGGAAGCCTCAGAACACGGGGCACAAGCGGCTTGAGGAACCGCTGTGAGGCCACCTCTCACTCCTTATCTACCAAAGAGGCTGTCATGAGGTGGTTTTGCATCACGCATGGATCTGCTCAGGTATGAGGCCTTCTGTCCTTCTCCTCCCCTGCCTAGCATGGCAGGGGCTCCTCGGCAACGGGTGTCCCAGCACCCGTGCTGCGGTACTCTGGCCCCTTTCGTTTCGGTGTTAACCCAGCGTGTGGGACACTGGCTGGCACCCTGCACTCGCTGTCTGTCGATGGAGTGAAGGTGCTTTTCCTTACTGACGATATCCGTCAGCCTAGCCTTGCCTTGACATCTGGGAGGGAGTTAGAGGCAGAAGGAGAAGCAAGCAAGTGCAAAGGCCCTGAGGTGGGAGCTTGCTCAGTGTGCGTAAGGAGTAGCAAGGTCAGGGTGGCAGGAGCAGGGTGAGCGAGGGCGCCAGTGGCAGGAGGCAAGGTTGACGGGCCTGGTCCTCCAAGGCCTCACCGGCCACAGGGAGGACTTTGGGCTTCTCTCTGAGAGATGGAGGCAGGACAGAGGTGTGAGCAGAGGAGGGCCAAGGGCTGACTCGAGTTGGAGCCGGACCTTCTGGCTGCTGTGAGAGCAGACAGGGAGGGCTGGGGGCCATGAGGAGGCCACGGCAGTAGTTGAGGCCGGTGCTGGCAGTGGACATGAAGAGGCGAGGTTGTATTCTGGGTACATTCTGAAGGTGGAGCTGACGGGGGATTTGCTGACAGGTTGAATGAGGGGAGTGGGATGAGAGAACGTACTTGTTACGAACCCACACTAGAGAGGCGCCTGGATGGCTCGCTAAGCGTCTGCCTTCGGCTCAGGTCATGAACCCAGGGTCCTGGGATCGAGTCCTGCTTTGGGCTCCCTGCTCGGCGGGAAGCCTGCTTCTCCCTCTCCCTCTCCCTCTCCCCCTGCTTGTGTTCCCTCTCTCGCTGTGTCTCTGTCAAATGAATAGATAAAGTCTTTAAAAAAAAAAAGAGCCAGGATTCCCAGAGCCAGGTGGCCTGGGTACACATCCAGCCCCGGCGCCAACTGACCGGCTTTGGGCAGGTCACTTCAGCTCTTCCCCTCCATTTCTCCGTCTCTGACACGGCCTAATAGTACCAATTTCATAGGGTTGCCGGGCTAGGAGGAAAGGTTTTCCATGTCCATAAAGTGCTTAGGACAGTCCCTGGCACAGAGCACTTGTTCTTAGTAACATTACCCTGGGATGAATAGAAAAGTTCGCCGAGAGCGCACAGGAGAGAGCATTCCAGAGCCCAAGAACAGCTCGTGCAGTTTTCAAAGGACGTGCGAGAAAGCCAGCGTGGCCGGAACCTAACGCGATTGAGTAAGAGCAGCAAGGGGGCGAAGTTGGAGAGGAGCCCTGAGAGCCGCTCCTTACAGCAGCTGGGAGCCACTGTGGGTTTCGGGGTGGACGAGCCAGGGCAGGAGGGCAAAAGACACAGGCGGGAAAACCGACCTGAGACTCGGGGCCGGGGGATGCACAGAGAGGAGAGGGAATGGAGCACTATTGTCCACACCGGGGCTTGGTGGTTTCTGGTTGCTGGTGTCCAAGATAAGAAAATGAGTCCAGTTTGACTTCTTGCCTGAATCCAAGTGCTAGTTCTAGTATCTTCTGCTTCCGTGACCATGGGCGGGAAACCCCTCCACAGCTCACTTTCCTCATCTTCACAGCGGGGCTAAATGTCCACACCGACCTCTCGCTAGGGTGGTTTGTGACAGTTACAGAAGACGGAGGTAGTAAGAGCCTGGCAAATTGAGGCTATCACCGCGACCAGGCAAGGCTGAGCTCAGGAAAGCAAGGGAATATTCGAAGAGCAAGGAGATGTAGTCTGGTGTATTAGGAGAAAAAAATGTGAAGAATCAATGGGCTCTGCCAGTTTATCTATATTGCTAGTGAATGAGGGTCCCGTCTTTCCCAGGCCCACCATCTGACCCCGAATCCTTCACTGAGTAAATAGAATTGAGGTCTGAAGAGCAGAGTGACCCCAGTTCCAGCCCGGGGAAGTGACGTCCCCCCATCTCTGAATCAGTCACTGACCAGCCTCACTGGCCTTGCTACACACTCAGCGTCCAGAGCTCTGTGTATCTGGCTCCTTTTTGTTCAGGTTCCGGCCAAAATGTCTTACTCATCCCTCCTCCCTTCCCCACAGCTCAGCAACACTAATTTCTATTTTAATGATAGTAAGTACCAATTTCTTTTTTTTCTTTTAAAGATTTTTACTTATTGGGGCGCCTGGGTGGCTCAGTGGGTTAAAGCCTCTGCCTTCGACTCGGGTCTTGATCTCAGGGTCCTGGGATGGAGCCCTGCATCGGGCTCTCTGCTGAGCGGGGAGCCTGCCTCCCCCTCTCTCTCTGCCTGCCTCTCTGCCTACTTGTGATCTCTCTCTCTCTGTCAAATAAATAAATAAAATCCTTAAAAAAAAAAAAAAGATTTTTATTTATTTGACAGAGACAGTGAGAGAGGGAACACAAGCATGGGGAGTGGGAGAGGGAGAAGCAGGCTTCCCGCCGAGCAGAGAGCCCGACGCGGGCCTCGATCCTGGGACCCCAGGATCATGACCTGAGCCGAAGGCAGACGCTTAACAACTGAGCCACCCAGGCGCCCCAAGTATCAATTTCTTATATGACCTTCTTGTTTATGTTTCCGGTTACAGTGGCAGCTCCTTGAGAGCAGGAACTGTTTGTTTCAAGGGCTACTGTTTTCCCAGTGCGTGGCACCAAGTAGGGGCTTGATAAATCAATCCTGGTTGGCAGGCCGGCTCTCTGTTTCAGCTTGCTGGGGGCTGTTCACGTGGTCTGTGAGGCTTCTCCCAGCCGCAGGAATCTTGTTTCTGACTCAGGCCATGGAGAGTTATTACCATGAAGAATTTTGGAGATTAGGAGAACTTTGGCTTCAGAGGCGAATGTTTTCCATCAGGAAATGGTAAAAATTGAAGTTACGACCTTATGTCCGAACCCCGACTTGTCCCGTTTAGGAAGAAACTCCTAGGGTAAGATAAATGAATAAGAACCCTACACTCCAGGGACGCCTGGGTGGCTCAGTCGGTTAAGCCTCTGCCCTCAGCTCAAGGCATGAACCCGGGGTCCTGGAATTGGGTCCCATGTCGGGCTCCCTGATCAGCGGGGAGCCTGTTTCTCCCTCCACCTGCCGCTTCCCCTGCTTGTACTCACTCTCTCTCTCTCTGGCAAATAATTAAAATCTTTAAAAATAAATAAATAAATGTTAAAAAAAAAAAAAAAAACCAAACAACTCTGCAATCCCAATTACACCTCACTCCATGTCTCCCATTTTGCTCTTTGGTCTTGATTCTCAGCATACCCTTGTTACCCCAAGGCACCCAGGCTTTCCCTCAAATTACACTGCCTTTTGTCCCTGAGGATGGGGCCCAACTTCAGGTTTGGTGTTAGCCTGTCTTAGTAATGAAAAGTGGACACAGCCAGTGTGGTCCAGGGCTTGCCTTTGCATTTCTAAACTAGGGGCGGGGGGGGGGGGGATTGGCGCAGAGGGGAGAGCAAATGGGCTGGGGCACATGAAGGAAGGAAGAGTCCAAGAAAGACTGCCTGGTTGTTTCGCCCACCATTCGAGTAGCTATTGTGATATGTTATCTTCAAACAACTCTGGCTGGGGCGCCTGGGTGGCTCAGTGGGTTAGAGCCTCTGCCTTCGGCTCAGGTCATGACCTCAGGGTCCTGGGATCAAGCCCCGCATCAGGCTCTCTACTCAGCAGGGAGCCTGCTTCCCCCTCTTTTCTCTGCCTGCCTCTCTCCCTACTTGTGATCTCTCTCCCTCTGTCAAATAAATAAAAATCTTAACAAAAAAAAAGAAAAAAAAACAACAAACAGCTCTGGCTTACCATCTTTTCTGTCCAAATCTGTTCATTCGTCTGACTAGGACCCTTAACCATCAATCTGACAGTCAAGCAGCCCCAGGTCCTGTTAGAGTGAGTAGGACTTGTGGTCCCCCCATGGGCTTCAGCTTTTTCCTTTAAATGTCATGATTTTTTTTAAGATTTTATTTATTTATTTATTTGACAGAGAGATCACAAATAGGCAGAGAGGCGGGCAGAGAGAGAGGGGGGAAGCAGGCTCCCTGCTGAGCAGAGAGCCCGATGCGGGGCTCGATCCGAGGACCCTGAGATCATGACCGGAGCGGAAGGCAGAGGCTTTAACCCACTGAGCCACCCAGGCGCCCCAATAGAAAGTATTTAAAAAGACATCCATAGAAGCACCTGAGTGGCTCAGTCTGTTAAACATCTGCTTTCAGCTTGAGTCATGATCCCAGGGTCCTGGGATGGAGCCCTGGGATCAGGCTCTCTGCCCAGAAGGGAGCCTGTTGTTCCCTCTCCCTGCCACCCCCCTCCCCGCTTGTGCTCTCTCTCTCTGTCAAATTAATAAATATAATATTTTAAAAAAAATTTTAAAAGACGAGGTGCCTGGGTGGCTCAGTGGGTTAAAGCCTCTGCCTTTGGCTCGGGTCATGGTCTCGGGGTCCTGGGATCGAGCCCCACATCTGGCTTCTGCTCAGCGGGGAGCCTGCTTCCCCCTCTCTCTGCCTGTCTCTCTGCCTACTTGTGATCTCTCTCTCTGTCAAATAAATAAATAAAATCTTTTAAAAAATTTTTTTAAAGACACACAGCTTAGTTACATGGACAAGGGAGGTGCTCTGTTGATACAAAACAGAGTGGTATCTTTTTGTTAGAATATACAAAACACAATTTGTGGGAAACCTGGGTGGCTCAGTTGGTTAAGTGACTGTCTTTGGCTCAGGTCCTGATCCTGGAGTTCCAGGATTGAGCCCCACATGAGGCTCCCTGCCCACCGGGGAGTCTGCTTCTCCCGCTGACCTTTCCCCTCTCATTCTCTCTCTCAAATAAATGAATAAAGAAAATCTTTTTTTAAAAAGGCACAATTTGTGTTTTGGATGTGTTTCCTCATTTCAAGTGGCTTTAAAACTGTTCGGATCAGGGCCACCTGGGTGGCTCAGTTGGTAAAGTGTCTGCCTTTGGCTCAGGTTATGATCCCAGGGTCCTGGGATTGAGTACCACATCTGGCTCCTTGCTCAGCAGGGAGCTTGCTCCTCCCTCTGCCTACTGATCCCCCTGCCTGTGTATGTGTGCTCTCTCTTTCTTCTCTCTCTGACAAATAAGATTTAAGAAACTGTTCAGATTATTGTATGTTATAAAAAGTAATGTGAAAAAAGTTTTGAGAATTGTGGCAGTTAATGGGTGTTAAGATCCAATAGGAAGCTACTAAGTATTTCAATTTTGCAAAGTCCATTAATCCTGTCCACATTAAGATGAATAGAAGGACACTTGGATGGCTCATTTGGTAGAGCATGCAACTCTCCATCTTGGGGAAATAAGTTTGAGCCCCACATCAGATGTAGATTACCTTAAAAAAGATGAATAGTCGGGCGCCTGGGTGGCTCAGGTCATGATCTCAGGGCCTTGGGATGGAGCCCCGCATCGGGGTCTCTGCTCCGCAGGGAACCTGCCTCCCCCTCTGGCTCTGCCTACTTGTGATCTCTCTCTCTCTCTCTCTCTCTCTCAATCTCTGTCAAATAAATACGTAAAATCTTAAAAAAAAAAAAAAAAGATTAGTCAACAGTTGCAACTTCCTGTTAGAGTTGAAATAAGGATGGTTCAGATAGCCTCTTGGGATCCAAAGCCTCTTGTACCTACTTAAATGCCTTCTGCCTTTGGAGACTAAGGCTCAGACCAAGAGTCCTGGGACCATCCAACCCCACACCCCCACCACAGAATAAACTCTTCTCATCCTAGGGTTGTCTGGAAGCCCGCCAATCACTTTAAGAACCGGAGAACAGCTTAGGAGCCTCTGCATGTGTGATTATTTTTGATGGTATGGCAAGTGATCAGCAGTGGTGATGGGGGTCCCTCCTGTGCTTCGAATCTTGCTTAGCCAAGATTGTGCTAAGAATCATTTTGTTCCACGGTTTCAAAAGAAAGTCGTATTTCCAATTTTTCGGTGTGATTCGCATACTCGCCCGTCTCTGGCCCTTGGATATTATTCTTGTGTATACAAAAAAGGCCATTAGGGACTGGGGGTGGGTAGAACTTAAGGGGTGGAGCCTTCATCCTGCGCCGGAAGCTACTGTCCCATAGCGCGCTTGCGTGGTTCTCCCACGCCCTGGGAAGGATTCCTATCCATTCGCTCTGGGCTTGGCAGCTCTTCCTGGCAGCAGGCGGCCATCTTGCCTGGAGCCTGAGAGAGGGAGCCGAGAGAGAGAAGGAAAGGGCGACACTGGTTTCAGGGCCGCCCCGGGGGCCTCAAGAGCCGGAGGCAGGCCCGGAGGTGGTCTCTGATTCCCGGTCCTGTTCTTGAACCTGAGAAGGGAAGGCGGAGGGCGGGGGGGGTGGGGGTGACAAGATGGATGTGGAATGCCAAGAAGGATTGCTAGACGGGAGGAGGGGCGTCGCTATGGTGACCGGGGAGGGGCGGGATCAGATCTGAAACGCTGTTGTGAGTCTTCCGGGAACTGCCCGGGAAGGGCAAGGCAGGGCAGGGCTGTGGTGATGACCATGCTAATTGCCGGGTGGTGTTTCGCGACGTCCCGGCGTCGAGGGACTCGGTGTCTACGGCAGCGATCGTCTGGCGGAAGGGGCGGAATTAAATCCCTTCACTTGAAACGCTGACATTCCAGGCCCTTGTCCTGCAGGCTCCCGCGGGCGGACAAGCTGGAAGAGGAGGCCGGGGAATGGCCGCGGTGTGGCAGCAGGTCTTAGCTGTAGACGCGAGGTGAGGCGTGGGGTCGAAGCCCATGGGAGCGGAAGTTACTGTGGTGCATGCGCAATGGCGATAAGTGAGGCTGGGCGGAGAATTTGTCTTACGCGGCTGCGTGGGCATGCCGGAGGTGAGCATGCGCAGTAGCAGGGTGTGGGGGCTTGCCGGCTTGCCGGCCCAGAGTAGGGCTGGCAAGAGGGTCTTAAAGAGCATGCTGGGAAAACGCAGTCAGATCTGGGCATGCGCAAAGAGGCTGTGCTGTCAGCCTTTGGGAGGGGATGATGGAGCGCAGGCTGGTGACATCCTATTCCCCACCATTGCCCTCCCCCCCCCCCCCCGCAGACTTCTCTTACCATCATCACTTCCCCAATCTGACCCCATCATCATCCCATCCTAACTTCCACCATTGCCCCACACTGACCCTCCCCATCACCATGTCACCCTGACTACTGCTGTTGTCTACACTGACTCAGTCACCCCGTACCAACTCCAGCAAAGCTGCAGACGGCCTCCAGTGTCCACACAGTGACCTCATCGCCATGCCCTTTATTACTGTAGACCCACCCTCATCACAGCACCAGAGGGACCCCCATCATCACTACTGATCACTTGCCCTCCTGACCCCTCGCTGCCACACACCTCACTCTCGTTCCCTATCCCCTGAGCTGATTGATTCCCTCTATCCTGTGCCTGCTGCCCGCCCTGCCTCCTGCCATCCTAGGTACAACGCGTACCGCACACCAACGTTTCCACAGTTTCGGACACAGTACATCCGACGGCGCAGCCAGCTGCTGCGGGAGAATGCCAAGGCTGGGCACCCCCCAGCGCTGCGTCGGCAGTACCTGAGGCTGCGTGGGCAGCTGCTGGGCCAGCGATACGGGCCCCTGTCCGAGCCAGGCAGTGCCCGTGCCTACAGCAACAGCATCGTTCGCAGCAGCCGAACTACCCTAGATCGCATGGAGGTGAGACCCCCCCACACACACCACCCGGGTCCATATGCATTCACTCAGCACGCTGGTTGGGCACCTGCTCTGTGCAAGGCACCGTGCCAGGCTCTTAGGAGAAGCAGAGGACAGAAAGAGATAATAGTGTGATAAGTCAATAAATGGGCAACAGGCAAGATGAACACGTTGATAAATAGGCAACAAATAAGATAAATGGGTCAAGAGACCTGCGAAGCCAGATAAATCAATAATTAACACTGCTTGCTAAGATGGAAAAGTACAGCAGGCTTGGGGGGTAAAATGAGACCCCTGTGGGGGACAGAGGGCAGCTATTTCTGATGGGGATGATCGGGAAAGGCCTCTCTGAGGAGGTGACAGTTGAGCTGAGGCTGGAATGAAGCAAGAGACGGCTCCGAGTGGTTTCCAGGGGGAAAGTGTCCGTTGTTCTTCACAGAACATTTATCGAGTATCCACTGAGCGGGGAGCTAGTGCTGAGGCCACTGCAGTAGTCCACGCCGTGGTGGCGGCAGTGGGTCGGGTGAGAAGGGATCTGGTTCTGGGTATATTTTGAAGACTCCAGACTTCACAGGTTCTTGAGGACCGTTTTCAAGATGTGCCCACCCTGACTTTCCGTTGGCAGGATTTTGAGGATGACCCTCGGGCCCTAGGGGCCCGTGGGCACCGCCGTTCCGTCAGTCGAGGCTCCTACCAGCTGCAGGCACAGATGAACCGTGCCGTCTATGAGGACAGGTATGCAGAGGGGTGGCTGTGAGCTAGGGGTCCGTAAGGGGGAGAGGGGCCATGGGGCCTGAATGCTAGCACCTACTTCATGGTACCCCCCCACCCCCATTGGGGCCCAGGCCCCCTGGCAGCGTGGTTCCCACATCAGCGGCGGAAGCAAGTCGAGCCATGGCTGGGGACACGTCGCTGAGTGAGAACTATGCCTTTGCGGGCATGTACCATGTTTTCGACCAGCACGTGGATGAGGCAGGTAAGCCAGCAGGTGGGGGGGGGGTCCCCCCATCACTCATTTGCCCGAACTGGGACAGCTACTTAGTGCATGGAACGCAGAGTCCCTGGCCCACCTCCGAAGGAGGAGTTGCCATCCCTAAACCTTTCCCTGAGCCCACAAGCCCTCTGCAAAGTAAAAGGGCCCTGCGGCTCAAAAGAGGACTTTGCATAAGGTTTCTGGGGTCGTGGGTTGCTTGGAAGAGTTCAGAGCCTTGGCTGCGGAGAAATCCCCTTACAACGGGCAGTGCGGGCTTTGCAAACCGCCGAGACGTTGGTTAACTGTAAAGCACTGGCTAAAACGTAGGGAGCTTTTGGCAGAGGGCCTTCTAGGGTTCCCACTCCCATTCTCAGCCAAGGAAAGCCCTTTGCGGAGGCCCCCATGCTTGGCTCAGTGGGTTCCAGCCCCCAGCACGCACAGCAGAGCCTTTTATAAATGAAAGCAGCCTGGCGAGCGTTCCACGTCCCATCAGCGGCTTCTTGGCGTTGCAGTCCCACGGGTGCGCTTTGCCAACGACGACCGGCACCGCCTGGCCTGCTGCTCCCTGGACGGCAGCATCTCCCTGTGCCAGCTGGTGCCCGCCCCTCCCACGGTGCTCCGCGTGCTGCGGGGCCACACCCGCGGTGTCTCCGACTTCGCCTGGTCCCTCTCCAACGACATCCTCGTGTCCACCTCGCTCGACGCTACCATGCGCATCTGGGCCTCCGAGGACGGCCGCTGCATCCGGGAGATTCCTGATCCCGATGGCGCCGAACTGCTCTGCTGCACCTTCCAGCCGGTCAACAACAACCTCACTGTGGTCAGACTTCAGGGTGCCCGCTTGCCGAGGGCGGGGCTGCTGGGCCAGGAGAGCGTCCCCGGGGAGTCAGTATGGGTGGGGGGGTGGGGGGGGAAGGGGGTCCCCTCCAGTCCCTCGCCAAGGTCGTCCACGCGGTCAGACTCAGAGGGAAATGGGTCGGAACCGGGGCACTGTGCTTGCCATGCGGTGGCCATGCTGTGATAGACTCCGGGGGGGACCGGTCAGGAGGCAGAGTCCCGGCTCTGCTGCCCTTCCGGTCCCATCAGCAGCAGGGCTGCCGTTCTCCAGCTACGGGGGCCGCTGCTTGGGGGGCCGGATGACCAGCCGGAAGGCTGGGCTCCTCCCAGCGGGCCAGGTCCACGGCGGTCCGACCCCAGGACTGAGAGTCGGAGGGCAGGGGAAGGAGGTGAAAATCTGGCCTGGCCCCGAGCGGCAGACAGGGCAGCAGCTGAGCGAGCCTGCCGCCCTCTGGCGTCCCTCCTGCTGCCGCTCCGGCCCCAGTGTGGTCAAGTCGCCAGCGAGGGCCAGTCAGGAAGCAGACTGGCTGTCCTTACCAGCCCCGGGACGGTCCTGTGGTTTGCCTGTCACTGGTGCGGGGGGAGGGTGCTAGCTAAGGGGCAGTTGCCCGTCCTGGTTGGACGGCAAGAGGGGCTGGCTCTGAAGGAGCGCAGGCCTCGGTCACCTCTCAGTCTACCCACCGCAGCCCCCTGCCCCCCGCCCCGGAGCTAGACTCCAGTAGGAACTGGCCAGTTCCGTCGATAGTAGCTCCCTTATGGTCAGACCCAAGGAGGGACCGGCTGAGAGCAGGATGATGGCGTGCGGGTCTCCCCCACAGGTGGGGAATGCCAAGCACAACGTGCACGTCATGAACATCTCCACGGGCAAGAAAGTGAAGGGGGGCTCCAGCAAGCTGACAGGCCGGGTCCTTGCTCTGTCCTTCGATGCCCCAGGCCGCCTGCTCTGGGCAGGCGACGACCGTGGCAGTGTTTTCTCCTTCCTCTTCGACATGGCCACAGGTAGGCCGACCCCCCCC
>CM052801.1:37181850-37207831 GCA_028533885.1 Nasua narica
GGGGGGGGGGGGGGGGGGGGGGGGGGGGGGCTGTAACACCCAAGTTGGAAGGGAGTTCGCTCCCTCCCTTCCTCCCTCCCTCGCGCCTCCAGGCATGGATTTCCTCACTTAGCGACCGGTCATTGACTGCTTCCCGCATCACAGGCCCCCTGTAAGTTTTTGGTTCGGTCGCTCGGTCTGGGCGCCTGAACCGTTCTAGGCACTGTACTGCGCTGGGGGGGGGGGGGTAGAGCCGTGACGTCAACGGAAGAAAGTACCTGCCTTCACGTATTCGGTGGGAGGTGGATAGGAGACTCAAGTATATCACAGGTCAGCTAACAGCCAGGGACCGGAGGGCAGGAGGTAGGGGCACAGGAGTGGAAGGCGGCACCGTGTTTGGTGCTATGATGAGGGACAATGACATTCTTAGTGGTGAAATTGGAACCAAGACACAGATGAAGTGAGAGGGATCCGTGGGGTCGGGGAGAGAGGAAAGGCAGTGAGTGCAAAGGCACTGAGGCTGGAGTGTGCCAGGAGGCTCGTTGAAGAGGCCGGTGTGGCTGGACCAGAGTGTGGTAGGAGACGAGTCGCACAGGCCTGATCCTGGAGAGCTCTGTGGCCACAGGGAGGACTTGGGCTTCTTCTGAGTGAGAGGTGAGTTGCCCGATTGAGCAGAGGAGGGACGCAATCCCATTTGGTTGGAAGAGGACCCCTCTGGGTGCCTTGAAGAGAACAGACTTGGAAGGGGGGCGCAGGGGCGGAAGCAGGGGGACCAGTCACGAGGCCCCGCAGGAGTCGAGGTGAGCAGTGATGGGGACTTGTGCCAGCATCGTGGCAAGTGGGGGAGTTGAAGTGGGGAATATTGGCTTCTGCCACAGGAGTTTCATGCTGTTAGTCTGCGGGACTCTGCTGGCTCCTCGGGAGGGCCGAGGCCCCTCAGCTTCCCTCAACCCCTCCCCAAGGCTCTTCCCCACAAATAGGGAGCAGACGAGTTGAGGACGTGGAGTACAAAGCCCGTGCAGAAACAACCGTGGGCCCTAAGCCTGAGCTAGCAGTTCCTGCTGGCGGGGGGAGGGAATGGGGATTCTCTCTCCATCCCCAGAGGAACCCCAGACCACCCCCAGCTCCTTCCATGCCCACCCAGGGCCCGGATTCAAGGCCTAGAACAGCTCAGAGTCTGTAAAATGATGTTCACATTTGAGGGGAGCCCCGAGAGAGGAGAGAAAGCTTAGGATATTAGCAGGGGACAAGAGGACCAAAATCCCTTGTCAATGACCTCAGTCCCCAGAAAATGTCAAAGTTGCCAGAAATGCCAAGGAGGCTTATTGCTCCCCCTGCTCCCTTCCCTCCAGCTGCACAGGCTGCCATATCCAGATGCATCAGTGGGAACTGTGGGCTACCATCTTGAGACCTCAGGTCCATCCACAGAGCCACGGGCACTCCAACCCCACCCACCATCATTGGGCTACCGAACTAACACCAGCAGGCATGTTGGAAGGGGAGAAATCCCTGGTTTGGTGAAGCCACTGTTATTTGACAGTGTGGTTACCTGCAGGCAGAAGCATTTCTCCGAGGTGCTTCCATCTTGACCTTAAGGTAAATGGTGATGAGGTAGGGACATCAGTGAGCTGGATGTTCATGGCGCCGCTCATGCATCTGTACGCGTTACAGGTCCCCCAGACCACCCAGACTCAATGATCTGCAGGGAGGACTCTTGGTTCAAGCATATGGTTGCATACACACCTATGATTTCTTCCCGTAAAAAGACACAGAGCACAACCGGCAAAGGGAGATGGTGCCCGGGGCAAAGTCCGGGGGAGACCAGGCACGAGCTTGCAAGAGTCCTCTCCCAGTGGAGTCACAGAACATGCTTAATTCCCCCTGTCACGGTGCCTGACAACCCAGAGAAGCTCATTCTTAGAGGTTGAGCGCCCAGGGTTGTTTCTTGCGGCTGGTCATGTAGGCACCCCCCCTGGCTGGCACATACCCAACTTCCAGACTGTCCAGGGAGGAAAGCAGGTGTCCAGCATGAACCGGAGTGCGTGTATGAACAGTTGAGTCACTCGTCATTTAGAGAGTGGTGAGAACCCTGGTGAAAGATACCCAAGTTTCCAGATGCGAGCCAAGGGCCATTCCCGAAGCCGGCCTTTCGAAGGAGAAAAGTTTAGGTCTGCCGTGTTAACTCTTTCTGCACACTCTGCAGCACTGAAAAGGCGCTTGGTTTCAACCAAGGTCAGTGGATGGCCAAGATCACTTGGGGGAACCTCATTTTCCTCTAGCACCTTCTTGAGTTCTTCACATTCTTCATGTTGTTTATTGAATTGGAATTCAAGAGGCTGATCATGGATATTGTTATACATGATTTGGGGGGTTTCTTTCTCGTGAAGTTTTGAGGTGGCAGAGTTGACATTCTGCTTTTATTTTATTTTAATTTTATTTATTTATTTATTTATTTTTTAATTAACATATAATGTATTATTTACCCCAGGGTACAGGTCTGTGAATCATCAGGCTTACACATTTCACAGCATTTGCCATAGCACATACCCTCCCCAATGTCCATATCCCTATATTTTTATTTTTATTTTTAAAGTAAACTCTATGCCCAACGTAGGGCTCGAACTCACAACCCTGAGATCAGAAGTCTTGTGTGACTGAGCCAGCCAGGCTCCCTGACATGCTACTTTATTTTTATTTATTTATTTATTTTTTAAAAAGATTTTATTTATTTGACAGAGAGCTAGAGAGAGAGCACAAGTAGGCAGAGCGGCAGGCAGAGGGAGAGGGAGAAGCAGACTCTCCGCTGAGCGGGGAGCCCGATGCGGGGCTCGATCCCAGGACCCTGAGATCATGACCTGAGCCGAAGGCAGCCGCTTAACCGACTGAGCCACCCAGGAGCCCCCTGACATTCTACTTTAAATTCATTTTCGTGATACCTTTTCTTGACTTACAACCTACGAGGAAATAAGTAATGAGCAAACAATTTTAAAAAATCATCTTATTGGTCAAATTTAGGCTTCTGTTAACTTGTCCATCATCACTGTGCCTCCAGGGTGACATCAGACCTGGAACCCTTAACCATTCTTCCACCGACGCCACTCTAGTCTTGCCTCAAATCCAGGCCTCCTTTAACTGTCAGATGCCCTTTGACTTTGAACCCGTGTGTTTACTTGATCGAGAGCCTCTCTAGTCTGAGCTTGAAGCGGAACCTCTGTTAATTATTACCTCATCAGGGTACCACTGGTCGAATCTCAAACCAGGGCCTCTGTATAATGTCCCTCCAGCTCTTGTCTTCTGAACTGACCTTGAATTTCAGATACTGTTAATTTGTGATCAGTGCCCCTTTGCTTCAGCGAGCATTCCCACCTTGAGGACCCTCAGTCCTGGCCTGGAATCTAGCCCTCCATTAATTATTTTATCATTATTC
Organism: Nasua narica; assembly: GCA_028533885.1. Taxonomy (NCBI): domain Eukaryota; kingdom Metazoa; phylum Chordata; class Mammalia; order Carnivora; family Procyonidae; genus Nasua; species Nasua narica. Next base: position 37,185,257 of record CM052801.1, read on the forward strand.
ATCTATTTTATTTTTTTAATTTTATTTTTTTAAGATTTTATTTATTTATCTGACACAGAGAGATCACAAGTAGGCAGAGAGGCAGGCAGAGGGAGAGGGGGGAAGCAGGCTCCCTGCCGAGCAGAGAGCCCGATCCAATGCGAGGCTCGATCCCAGGACCCTGAGATCATGACCTGAGCTGAAGGCAAAGGCTCAATCCACTGAGCCACCCAGGCACCCTCGTCTATTTGTTTTAAAGATTTTCTTTATTCATTTGACAGAGCATGCACAAGCAGGGGGTGAGAGGGGACAGAGAGAGAGGGAGAAGCAGACTCCCCACTGAGCAGGGAGCCCAATGTGGGGCTCGATCCCAGGATCCCAGGATCATGACCTGAGCTGAAGGCAGATGCTTAACCAACCGAGTCACCCAGGCGCCCCAATTATTTTACCATTAATGCCTGTGTGGCCCAAACTTCAGGCCAGTCCTCTGCTAACTAACTGGTCTACCGTCACTGTCTCTAATCTAACCTCAAATCTGGGCATCTCAATGTTTCCTTCACCAATGCCATTTATTTGATAGAGAGAGAGAGATCACAAGTAGGCAGAGAGGCAGGCAGAGAGAGAGGGGGAAGCAGGCTCCCCAACATGGGGCTCAATCCCAGGACCCACTGAGCCACCCAGGCGCCCCTTTTTAATTTTTTTTTTTTAATTTTACTTATTTGTCAGAGAGAGAGAGCACACAAGCAGGGGCAGTGGCAGGCAGAGGGAGAAGCCGGCTCCCCGCTGAGCAAGGAGCCCGATGTGGGACCCAGTCCTAGGACCCTGGGATCATGACCCAAGCCAAAGGCAGCCACTTAACTGACAGGCCCCCAGGTGTCCCAAGATTTTATTTTATTTTATTTTATTTTATTTCATTTCATTTCATTTTAATTATTTATTTCAGAGACAGAGAAAGTGAGAGAGAGCATGAGAGAAGGTCAGAGGGAGAGGCAGACTCCCCGTGGAGCTGGGAGCCCGATGTGGGACTCGATCCCGGAACTCAAGGATCATGACCTGAGCCGAAGGCAGTCGCTCAACCAACTGAGCCACCCAGGCGCCCAAGATTTTATTTTTTTAAAAGTCATCTTTACAGCCAACATGGGACTCGAACTAAGAACCCCAGATCAAGAGTCGCATGCTCTACTTACTCACTGGGCCCACTAGCCCATCCCGGTGCCCCAAGACCTCCTTTGATCTACATTCTCAAATGGGTGTCTCTCAACTGGTCCAAAATAACAGGCTTCTCAACCAACCAAAACCCAGAGCTTTTAGTAGCTCTTCCATTACGGGTGCCCCTCTGCCCTGACCTCAAACACAGACCTCTATAAACTGCCCCATCGTCCTCAGCTCTCAACATTGAGGCCGCCTGATCTGTTTTCAAACAATTCCAAGGTCCCATCTCTCTGGTGGGACCTTCTCTATTCACGATTCCACCATCAGTGCCCTTCTGCTCTGCCTTCAAAACAAGGGTGTCTGGGGGCACCTGGGTGACTCAGTGGGTTAAAGCCTCTGCCTTCGGCTCAGGTCATGGTCTCAGGGTCCTGGGATCGAGCCCCACATTGGGCTCTCTGCTCAGCGGGGAGTCTGCTTCCCCCTCTCTCTCTGCCTGCCTCTCTGCCTACTTGTGATCTGTCTCACTCTCTGTCAAATAAATACATAAATCTTAAAAAAAAAAGAAGAAAAATTCTTCTGTGACATCTCTTAAATCAAAGGAGTTCTGTTCCAATCAGCCTGTAGAGAGAAAGATGCAGCGATACAAATCAAAATCCCCCAACGAAGGTAAATCTTTGGCAAACGAGTCTCGTTTAGTAGTTCAGTTTCATAAAAATAATCACGCTTTCTCTGATTATCGATGGTCGGTGTAATACGAGTAGGCACTTTGTTCTACTTGGGTTTGTTTCTTTCCTAAAAGTAGGCAGATTCACTGATCAAATAAGCTGGTCCTCCTCCATTTAATGGAAGATGATGAAAAACTGAAGACTTGACCGGCTCTGGGGCGACGGGTTCCCTTCTGAGAGGTGCCCCCGGTGTGGCCGACTGGCATTGATGGCTGGCTGCTGGCCGGGGTGTGCCTCGTTTCTCTCCCCCGCACCCTCCCTTCCTCCAGAGCTCTCTTTCTCACGGAGCCTTTCCAACAGGAGAGCCTGGACTTCTTGACCTATTGGCTGGGCTCGATTTGAAGGAGGGAATGAGAGAGAGAAAGAGCACACCACCAAGCGAGAGAGAGAGAGTACACCTAATGGTTGCAGTCTTTTTCATAAACTAACCTCAGCGATGCTATCCCGTCATTTCTGCCATTTTCTCTTTGTTAGAAGCCAGTCAGTAAATTCAGGCCACACTCATGGGGACCGGGGCGGCGGGGGATGGGGGCGTGTCACACAAAGGCATGAACACCAGGAGGCTGGGATCCTTGGGGACCATCTTAGAAGCTGCCAGCCACATTGCCCCCAAGGTATGTGGGACCCCAGACAAGTATGTCTTTGCAGGATCTGTCTATACAAACAGTCGGAAGAAGAAATGCATTATAAAGTCATGGGTCCGTATGTGGAAGTGTGATTTATTGCGGAAGATTTAGAAACAAAGTATAGAGAAGAAGCACTTAGGTATTCGTTTATTGTCCACCCAAAGCACCTGAAGAGCCCTCGTGTCCAGGCTCTACGCCTTCCTGTTCAGGTGTAGGAACCAACTCCTGATGTCCTCTCTTGCCAAATGTGCCTAAAAAAGGAAAAGCAACCAGTTTTTCACTTCTCTGTACAGAAGAAGCCAAATTTTCACCTCCTTCTGTGTTTCCTTTCCCCAAATGGCATGTTTCTGACTCGCCCAGAGTACTCACAACGTTGCAGACAGCAGGTGTGTGAGCTGAGGGTTCTCTCCCCCACGCCAAGCAGTGCTCTGCGACACCAGTTGGGTGTCCTGCGATTTAACTCAATTCTGACATGATCTGCCAAGAGAGAGTGGCATCCCCAGGTTAAGGGCTCAGTCCCGCAAGACTCTCCTCCCTACGGCAACTTTAGATGCCAACCATAAGTAGTAGGTCTCAGGTTACCCACAACTGCCCTCGGATTTGGCTCTAAATCAGAGGTTCCCACCGCCCCCTCCTCAGTTTTTGATTAACTTGCTAGAGCAGCTCACGGGACTCAGGGGAACATTGACTTACATTTACCGGTTTATTAAAGAACATGATAAAGGATACAGATGAACAGCCAGATGAAGAGATACACGGAGCCGTGTCTAGGAGGGTCCCAAGCAAAGGAGCTTCTGTCCCTGGGGAGTTGGGGTGCGTCACCCTCTCGGTGTGGCTGTGTTCTCCAACCTGGAATCCCTGCGAACCCCACGCTATTGGGACTTTGATGGGGGCTGCCTCACACAGGCATGATCATTCACTCCATTTCCAGCCCCTCTGCCCTTTCTAGAGAACCAGAGGGATGAGGCTGAAAAAGCTTCCAATGATGCCTTGGCCTTTCTGGTGACCAACCTCCAGCCTGGAACCATCCAGGAGCCCACACCCAGAGTCACCTCAATGGGATAAACGGTGTTCCTAGTGCTCTTATCACTTAGGAAATTACAAAGGTTTCAGGGGCTCTTTCAGGAAACAGCAGCGGAGACCAATCTGTATTTCCTATTATCACATCATACCACGGCTCTTAGGAACCAATCTGTACTGGAAAAATATAGATCTTCTTACCTCGTCAGGTCCCTACACCATTTATTTAATGCTGGTCACATCTTCCTCGGGACATTGCATTATCCATTGGGTTGCCCATGAATACTGGCTTCCAGAGACGACTCCTACAGGTGGGGTCCCCACGTGCTTTGTAGACAAGGACCACAAAAGCAAGTGTTCTGCCCAGTATGCAGGAAAACGTAGACGATCCTTCATTTTCCAGTCATGTTACATTTACTGTTTGGAATTTTAGGGCAAGAATATAAAAACACACATCTTCTAACCATGTCTTCTCTTGAACTCTTTAAACAATAATCACCGCATTCCTAGAATGAAATCTACAACAACCTCTGTTTCTCTCCACTCCACTGGTGGGGTGGAGAGGCAAGGGGCCCGTGGCAATGAGAAGAGTAGTCCCGTTTGTACCAAGAATGTCCATTCCTCGGGCGCCTGGGAGGCTCAGTCGGTGAAGTGGCTGCCTTCGGCTCAGGTCATGATCTCCAGGGTCCTGAGATCGAGCCCCGAGTCCGGGATCCCAGCTGGGCGGGGAGTCTGCTTCTCCCTCTCCCTCTGCCCCACCCCGGCTTGTATGCTCTGTCTCTCAAATGAATACATAAAATCTTAAAAAAAAAAAAAAAAAAAAAAGAACCAAAGTTCATCCTGGCATCTGTCTGCCCTCATACATAAGGTAGAGGGGAAGAGCATCTCCAAAAAGGAGAAACGGGGATCAGCCAGGGTCCTGGTCCAGACCTGGGGCGTCTCATTTAAGTGGTGCTTCTGCCTCCAGCCAGTCCCAGCCACCAGAGGGGGTTTTAGACCAATTTGAGGAAGGCTCGAGGAAGCATGGGGCCCCCTGCGGCTCAGGGACCAGAGCAGGGGTCCTCCTTGCATTGCCTGGGACTTACATGTAAAATATATATTACGTATAAAATATAAATTCCATATTATCCCTCTGTAGGAAATTATTGAAGTTACCTTGTACTCTAATAGAGTGGTAGTTTTATTTTTATTTTTTTAAAGGTCTTGTTTATTTATTTGACAGAGACACAGGGAGAGAGGGAACACAAGCAGGGGGAGGGGGAGAGGAAGAAGCAGGCTTCCCACCAAGCAGGGAGCCCAATGCAGGGCCCGATCCCCGGACCCTGGGATCATGACCTGAGCCGAAGGCAGACGCTTAACTACTGAGCCACCCAGGCGCCCCAGAGTGGCAGTTTTAGAATGCATGCATGAATTCTTTAATATTCCTCCACTCAAGTGATGATACTTAATTCCCCTCCCCTCGAGAGTGGGCTAGACTTAGCGTCTCACTTCTAATGAACAGAATTTGGTGCAGTGACCGTGTGTAGCTTCCAATGGTTGCTCATAAAAGGCTTCCTTCTTGCTTGCTCTGGTGTTTCCACAGGCTCTATTGCACTCGCTCACCCTCTCTCTCCCTACCCCTTGTCACCTGCTCTAGGGGAAGACAGACACCTTATTGTAAGGATATATCAAGAAGCCCTATGGAGGGGCCCACGTGGTAAGGAACTGAGGATACCTGGAATAAGCTTGAAAGCAGATCCTCCTGGGCAAACGAGCCTTTGGGTTAGACCCCAGCTGCCATTCTGGCTGAAACCTTGCAAGAGAGCCGGAGGCGGAACCCCCCAGCTAAGGCAGTCCTGGACACCAGCCCTCTGGAAACGTACATGATAATAAATTGCTGTCGTTTTAAGCCACTAAGTGTTGGGGTGGTGGTGGTGGTGATTTGTTCCACAGCAAAAGTTAACTGGGACGGGCGCCTGGGTGGCTCAGTGGGTTAAAGCCTCTGCCTTCGGCTCAGGTCATGATCTCAGGGTCCCGGGATCGAGCCCCGCATCCGGCTCTCTGCTCAGCGGGGAGCCTGCTTCCCCCCCCCCCTCTCTCTGCCTGCCTCTCTGCCTACTTGTGATCTCTCTCCTCTCTGTCAAATAAATAAATAAAATCTTTAAAAAAAAAGTTAACTGGGACAAACGTTATTGTTTAAAAATGTTCGATAACACTCTGTAAATTCAGGTCTCCAGTTCACAGGTGGGATGAAGTAGAAGAAACAGGGGGAATATATTGGCCTTTCTTTTTTTTAATTTTTATTTATTTATTTGACAGAGAGAGAGAGATCACAAGTAGGCAGAGAGAGAGGGGGAAGCAGGCTCCCCGCTGAGCAGAGAGCCGGATGCGGGGCTCGATCCCAGGACCCTGAGATCATGACCTGAGCCGAAGGCAGAGGCTTTAACCCACTGAGCCACCCAGGCGCCCCTATATTGACCTTTCTGACAAGGAAAGATCTTCATGTTTCAGTTTGCGGACTGTTGGGTGGCTCAGTTGGTTAAGCCACTGCCCTTGGCTTGGATCATGATCCCGGAGTCACCGAATTGAGTCTTGCATTTGACTCCCAGCTCAGCAGGGAGTCTGTTTCTCCCTCTGACCCTCTCCCCTCTCATGCTCTCTCTCTCTCTCTCTCTCAGATAAACAAGTAAGATCTTTAAAAAAAATAAGTCTGTCAACTGTTATCATTTATATAGATGTTGTGCTAAAAATTGTGTATCATTCTTAGCCCCCCCACCAAAGAGCTATTGAATAATTCTTATTCACCGTGAGTTATTGAATATATTTAGAAATATGAAACTGCATTAAAAGATTATACTTAAATTATAATTAAAGCTTGCAAAGTGTTTATTCTTGTTTTCCTTCCAGCTAATCTGCATAAGTGTTTGTTTATGTTTTTGTACAGAGGTTGCTTTCCATAGACATGCTTAAAGATGCAGCAGAGTTATTAAACAGGCTTGGTGAATAAGGCAATAAGGCAGGGCCATGAGAAGTCAGGAGCTGGGATCTTTGAGCCAAGAATTGGAGCAGAGCCACGTGCCCATTAGGAATACCCATTTTAGGGCGCCTGGGTGGCTCAGTTGGTTGAACAGCTGCCTTCGGCTCAGGTCATGATCCTTGAGTTCCGGGATCGAGTCCCACATCGGGCTCCCAGCTCCACGGGGAGTCTGCTTCTTCCTCTACCTTCTCTCCTTTCATGCTCTCTCTCACTTTCTCTGTCTCTCAAATAAATAAAATCTTAAAAAAAAAAAAAAAAAAAGGAATACCCATTTTAGACTTTACTCCTTCCAGCAATCACCTCCCAGGGCTAGGATGAGGCAAACAACGGGTCTAGAGTGCAGGATTTAAGGAGACACTTCAACTAATGAGCGAATAAACGAAAGGGGGCCTATCCCTGTGACGGAAGAGTCTTCAGCCATAAAAAAAGAATGAAGTACTAATACATGCGGTCATGTGGATGAAACTCAAAGACATCACTCGGTAGGGAGAACTTGAGGTTGCCAGGGAACCCCAGAGGGAGATGAAAAATGGAGACAACGTAGAGAAGGTAGAGCTGAGGAATGCAGGGATTTCGAGCCCCTGGATCCAGCCTCATCCAAAGTCAAACTACGCCTGAACTTCTTGGTTGCATGCTGCAGGGTCCAGAATTCAGAAAAACAGCCCATCAGCGATAATGGCTCATCTCGGCTCCTCTTTATCTGCGGTCTCTGCTGGAAGACTCAGAGGCTGAAGACCAAATCACCTGAAGGCTCCCTCCCCAGTGTGGCAGCTGATAGAAGCCCACACCCCAGTTCCTCTCCACGTGGCCCCTTCCCCACAGTTGGTTTGGGCTTCCTCGCAGCATGGTGGCTGGGTTCCAAGTCCAAGCATCCCAATAGAAAGGTGGAAGTCGTATCGCCTTCATGACCCAGTTTTGAAGGTTATGTAGTATCACTTCACCTGAACCCAAGGCACTGAAGCAGTCACAAGGTCCTCCCCAAGTTCACATGGTGAAGAAATAAGATTCTGATTCTTGATGGCGAGTGACATGGTTCCGGAAAGGCAGTCGGGACCAGAAATACTGCTGGGACCATTTTTGGAAATTATGATCTGCCACACTAACCACATAAGATACCAGGCAACTTGTTTTAACCTCTCTGGGCCTCGGTTTCCTCATCGGTAATGTGAAGATAATAATAGTGTCTATAGCGTAGAGACAGAATCACATGAGATAATGCATAGGATGGGCTTAGCATAGTGCTTGCAACATGAAACGTACTCGGTGACAATTAGAAGTTATTGTCAATAGGGGCGCCTGGGAGGCTCAGTCAGTTAAGCAACTGCTTCGGCTCGGGTCGTGATCCCAGGGTCCTGGGATCGAGTCCCTTATCCCACTCCTTGCTCAGCAGGGAGCCTGCTTCTCCCTCTGCCTGCTGCTCCCCTTGCTTCTTCCTTCTCTTTCTCCCTCTCTCTTTCTCTCTGACAAATCAATAAATAAAATCTTAAAAAAGAAAATCCATACAGGTACCTTTTGACTCCCCCAAAACTTAACTACTAATAGCGTACTGTTGACCAGAAACCTTACTGATAACATAAACAATCAATATATATTTTGTATGTTCTAGGTATTAAGCACTGCATTTTTACAATCAAATAAACTAAATAAAAGAAAACGTTATGAAGAAATCATAAGGGGGGGTTTCTCGGTGGCTCAAATGGATGAGCATCTGCCTTCAGCTCAGGTCATGATCCCAGGGTCCTGAGATTGAGCCCCACATTGGGCTCCCTGCTTGGCGGGAAGCCTGCTTCTCCCTCTCCCACTCCTCTGCTTGTGTTCCCTCTCTCGCTGTGTCTCTCTCTGTCAAATAAATAAATAAAAATCTTTTAAAAATAAATAAATAAATAAAATCTTTTTTTTTTAAGAGAAAATCATAAGGAAGAGAAAATACATTTACAGTACAGTCCTTTTTTATAAAAAAAATCTGGGGGCACGTGCCTGGCTCAGTCAGAAGAGCATTCGAGTCTTGGTCTTGTGGTTGTGAGTTCGAGCCCCACATTGGGTGTAGAGATTACTTAAACAAACTTTTAAAATTTTTTAGAGAAGAGGGAGATAGAGACACACACAGGAAAGAGTTGCATGATGAGAGAGACAGAAATCAGAGCGTCGCATCTGCAAGCTAGAAAGCACCCAAGATTGCTGGGCGCTGCTGGAGGCTGGAAGAGGCAAGAAAGGATCCCCCCCCCCCCACCCGAGAGCCTTCAGAGGGAGCATGGCTCTGCCAACACCTTGAGTTCAGACCTCTAACCTCCAGAACCATTAAACAATACATTTCTGTGGTTTTAAGGAAAAAAAAAAAAAAAACTCGGCAGACATTTACCGGGAGCTTACTCTGTGCCGGCCGGGCACTGGAAATAAGATGATGTCTCTGGTAGGGACCTGCCTGCCGGCTTGGATACCAGCAGTAAAGCAATAAATGGAGGGGCTTTGAGAATGGTGATGTGGTACTATGTAGATGTTTTGTGTCCGGGGTCCCCACGACCACCCCCAGGTTCGGTGATTCACTCTGAGTGACCCCATGTAGTTGTATTCATGGCTATGATTTTTTTTTGAAGATTGTATTCATTTATTTGTCAGAGAGAAAGTGCTCACAAGCAGGGGGAGCGGCAGGCAGAGGGAGAAGCAGGCTCCCTGCTGAGCAGAGAGCTGGATGCAGGGCTCGATCCCAGGACCCGGGGATCATGACCTCAGCTGAAGGCAGACACTTAACCCACTGAGCCACCCAGATGCCCCATAAACATTCCTTTAAAGCAGTTTTCAAATATTGGGGTGCCCGGCTGGCTCAGTCAGTAGGGCATGCAACCCTTGATCTCAGGGTTGTGGGTTCAAGCCCCACATTGGATGTAGAGATTACTTAAAAACAAAATCTTTAAGGGGCGCCTGGGTGGCTCAGTGGGTTAAAGCCTCTGCCTTCAGCTCAGGTCATGATCCTGGGGTCCTGGGATCGAGCCCCGCATTGGGTTCCCTGCTCAGCGGGAAGCCTGCTTCTCCCTCTCCCACTCCCACTCACCCTGTTTGTGTTCCCTCTCTTGCTGTCTCTCTCTGTCAAATAAATAAATAAAATCTTTAAAAATAAAATATAAATAAATAAAGGAATGTTTACTCTTGGGGAAGTTGATTTGTCAAGTCTCAGTTTCATCATCTGTAAAACTTCTGATGATAATAATATTCGCACCAAGCAATGTCCACAATCGCCAAACTATGGAAAGAACCTAGATGTCCACCAACAGATGAATGGATAAAGAAAATGTGGTGTATACACACACACACACACACACACACACACACACACACACACACACACACACTGGAATACTATGCAGCCATCAAGAGAAATGAAATCTTGCCATTTGCAACGACGTGGATGGAACTAGAGGGTATTATGCTAAACGAAATAAGTCAGAGAAAGACAATTATCACATGATCTCTCTGATATGAAGAATTTGAGAGGCAGGGCAGGGGGTCATGGGGGGGTGGGGAAGAGAAATGAAACAAGATTGGATGGGGAAGGAGACAAGCCATAAGAGACTCCTAAACTCACGAAACAAACTAAGGGTTGCTGGGAGGTGGGGGGGTGGATAGGGATATGGACATTGGGGAGGGTATGTGCTATGGCAAATGCTGTGAAGTGTGTAAGCCTGATGATTCACAGACATGTACCCTGGGGCAAATAATATATTATATGCTAATAAAAAATTTAAAAAAAATTAAAAAAATATTCGCACCAAATTGTTCAATACGTTCAAGGATTAAAGTGCCGCTCCTGATGCTTGGCTCAAGGTATGTGCTGAAAAAAAAAAAAAAAAGGACTACTAGCATTAAATTTAAATAGTCAGGGGACAAGAGCCACGAACTGTGGGTCATATGAATGCTGGTGATTTCCCGATGATGCCCCGTTGTTCTGGGGGTGCGCTAAATCCAGCAGCTTTCAAAGTCATGGAATTCCAAATGCGGGGGCCGTGATGAGACAATAAGAATGTTCCCGACTTTACCATATGTTCTCATGAAACCTTGTAACAAATCTCCAGCACTAACCATGTGTTTAGATTTGTAGTACTTGTTGGGGCGCCTGGGTGGCTCAGTGGGTTAAAGCCTCTGCCTTCGGCTCAGGTCATGATCTCAGGGTCCTGGGATCAAGCCCCACATCGGGCTCTGTGCTCAGCAGGGAGCCTGCTTCCCCTCCTCTCTCTGCCTGCTTCCCTGCCTACTTGTGATCTCTGTCAAATAAATAAATAAAATCTTAAAAAAATAAAAAGATTTGTAGTAGTTGGATTCTTGGAAGCCTAGAGAAAAGGAGTGCATATTTAATAAACCCTCACTGACAGCATATCGAATGGCCAGAAAGCAAAAAATGGAAAAGTGGAATGACTCCAGAGGCACTTAAAATGCTAAATGGGACAGTTCATAATAATGTTCTAATGGTCTTAAATCTGTATGTACTAAAGAGTAGAATAGCAAGATGTAAAATATCTAAATTCCAGGAAATGCAAGAAACAAATGATGGAAAAACAACAGCATAGGAGGCTTTATATTAATCAGCCTAGGATAGATATAGTAGACACAGCAAAAAGAGTATACTTAGGGGCGCCTGGCTGGCACAGTTGGAAAAATATGCGACTCTTGATCCCGGGGTTGTGAGTTCAAGCCTCGGGTGTAGAGATTACTATATATACATACATATATATATATATATATAATTGATTAATATATAAATATAATAAAATATAATTATACTAATATATAATATAATATATACTAAATTTATAAATATAACTAAATATATAACACAACTAATAAGGCTATATTAAGTTTATTCTCTTATAATTACGAATATGTCTTTTAGTCAATGACTAGGGTACATTAATAATTATTGACCCTCATATTAGGCCACAAAGAAAAGTTCAGTAAATTCCAAAAAGCAGAATGGATACACACCACATTCTCTGACCACAGTGGGATGGGCTTAGATTCTTTTTTAATAGCTTGGGAAAAAAACTTCAAACGATACTCTCCTAAACATCTCTCGCACGAATATATCAATACACCAAAATCTGCAAGAAATCCAGAATAATAAGATCTGAAATTTCTCTGTAATGAAGATATTGCATATCCAAGTGTACAGGGTAGAGCTAAATGGGATCTCAGAGCAAAATTCAAGATATGCTATACAGGATAGCGTTGAAAAATTTCTAAACAACTAAATATACCCAAACCAAAATCGATAAGCCGGCAGAAACACTTGCAGTACCCGAAAGATGACAAAGGGTGCGATATTGTGATTCATAAGGAATTTGGTCATTCATTTCTCACATACATTTGGTCTTTGTCCACAGTCCCTGACCCACAGCTCCCCAATGCCTTGGAATTTCCTAAGTAGGGGAAGTGATAAAGGTAATCTTGTGTTATGTTAATGAGGAGACTTTGGAAAACACCTTAGGACCGGGACTGGTTGCTGGGAGAACCAACAGGGGTTGAGAAGGTTGGAAATTTCAGCCTCTTCCCCTTCTCCCGCCCCCAACTTCCGGGGATGGGGGAGGGGCTGGATACTGAGTCCGAGCACCGACATCAGAGATTTAATCAATCATCCCAATGTAATGAATCCTCCATAAAAAACCTAAAAGAACGGGGTTCGGGGAGCTTCCGGGTTGGTGAACACGAGGAAATTCGGAGAGAGTGGCATGCTGGGAAAAGGCTTGGTCTTTGTCTGAGCCTTTTCCCCATACCTCACCCTATACCTCTTTCATCTAGCTATTCCCCAGTTACATGCTTCCAGTGATCTAGGGACATAAAATGTTTCTCTGAGTTCTGTGAGCCACTCTTGCAAATTAATGGGCCCCAAGGAGGAGGTGGTGGGAACCTCCAGTTTGTAGCCTGTTGGTCAGCACAGGTGATCCTGGACTTGTGACCGGTATCTGATGGGGGGGGGGGGCGAGGGGGGGGTGGTCTCCTGGGACTGAGGCCTGAACTTGTAGACTCTAATGCTGTCTCTGGGTAGGCAGTGTCAAAACTGAGTTGAAATTGTGGGACCCTCAGCTGGGGTCCCCAGAATTGCCTGTTGGATGCACGCAGGGGGTTTGGGCCCAATACCCCAAAGAATAAGCGGCCTTTGTTATCTCATAAATCAATAGGACAAAAAGTGAATAGGAAGGGATGAAAGATATGAATGGCAAGTTCACGAAAAAGAAAGGGGAATGATAGCCAAAAACATGTGAAAACATGCTCAATTTCATTCATAAGTGAAGAAACGCTAACCAATGTGATAAACTTTTCATTTGCCAGATTGATAAAAATGTATATGTTAAATATCTAGTGTAGACGAGGTGTGAGGAAATGTGACAAGCATAACAGGTGGAAGTATAGGCCTGAACAAGTGTTTTTATTTTTGTTTTTTATTTTTTTTTAAAGATTTTATTTATTTATTTGACAGAGAGACAGAGACAGTGAAAGAGGGAACACAAGCGGGGTGTGGCGGGGGAGAGGGAGAAGCAGGCTTCCTGCTGAGCAGGGAGCTGGATGCGGCGCTCGATCCCAGGGACTCCATCCTGGGAAAAAGAAAACCACGGGCCCAAAATGGTGTCATTTTGATTAAGGTCCCATTGGTAAACCAAGACTTCACGCTTAACCTAACTGCAGTTTCAGCCCCCCCAGGAATCATGACCTGAACGAAGGCAGATGCTTAACTGACTGAGCCACCCAGGTGCCTTGTTTTTGTTTTTTATTAATATACACTGTATTATTTGTTTCAGGGGTACAGGTCTGTGATTCATCAGTCTTACACAATTCACAGCACTCACCATAGCACATACCCTCCCCAATGTCCATCACCCAGCCACCCTATCCCTCCCACCCCCTTCCCCTCCAGCAACCCTCGGTTTGTTTCCTGAGATTAAGAGTCTCTTATGGTTTGTCTCCCTGTCTGGTTTCGTCTTCATTTTTCCCTCCCTCCCCCGTTGATCCTGTGTCTTGTTTCTCAAATTCCTCATATCAGTGAGATCATATGATAATTGACTGTCTCTGATCGATTTATTTCGCTTAGCATAATAGCCTGTAGTGCCATCCATGTCATTGCAAATGGCAAGATTTCACATTTTTGATGGCTGCATAGTATTCCAGTGTGTGTGTGTGTGTGTGTGTGTGTGTGTGTGTGTGTGTGTGTGACATCTTCTTTATCCATTCATCTGTTGATGGGTCAATGGACACCTGGGCTCTTTCCATGGTTTGGCTATTGTGGACATTGCTGCTATGAACATTGGGGTGCACTTGCCCCTCGGATCACTAACGAGTGTTTCAAAGAAAGTGTTTAGAGGAAGTTTGGCAATAGTTATCAAAGTTTTCAATTTGTATATATTATGATCCAGGAATTCCATTGCTAAGAAGTTACTTTTTTTAAAAAAAGATTTTATTTATTTATTTGACAGGGAGAGACACAGCGAGAAAGGGAACGTAAGCAGGAGGAATGGGAGAGGGAGAAACAGGCTTCCTGCAGAGCAAGGAGTCCAATGAGGGGCTCAATCCCAGGACCCTAGGATCATGACCTGAGTCGAAGGCAGATAGTTAACAGCTGAGCCACCCAGGTGCCCCAAGAAGTTACTTTTTATTTTATTTTCTTTATTTTATATTTTTTAAATTTTTAAAAAAGATTTTATTTATTTATTTGACAGAGAGAGAGAGATCACAAGTAGGCAGAGAGGCAGGTCGGGGGGGGGAAGCAGGCTCCCCGCTGACCAGAGAGCCCGATGTAGGGCTCGATCCCAGGACCCTGAGATCATGACCTGAGCAGAAGGCAGAGGCTTTAGCCCACTGAGCCACCCAGGCGCCCCTTTATTTTATTTTTTAAAGATTTTATTTATTTATTTGTCAGAGGGAGAGGGCATGGGGGGTAGGGGGAGCAGCAGGCAGAAGGAGAAGCAGACTCCCCACTGAGCAGGGAGATCGATGTGGGGCTTGATCCCGGGACCCTGGGATCATGACCTGAGCCTTAGGCAGAGGCTTAACGACTGAGCCACCCAGGCACCCCATATAGCTGTTTTTTAACAAGTCAGCCAAGTGCTCACTTCAGCAGCACATATACTAAAATTGGAACAATACAGAGATTAGCAAGGCCCATGTACAATGAAGACACACGAATTCATGTAGCATTCCATATATTCTGGGAAAAAGAAAACCACGGGCCCCAAATGGTGTCATTTATGTTAAGGCCCCATTAGTAAACCAAGACTTCACACTTAACCTAACTGCAGTTTCAGGCCCCCCAATATGTCCTTTAACACACAGTCAACATGGGAATTTCCCGGTCAGCAACAGGAAATTTACTAATAGACCTTTTCCATTCCCCTTAGGAGGGTGACCTTGCCTAAAACAATGGTTCTTTGCTAATTTCCTTTTCTCCACTCCCTCTCTGCCTTTAAAAATCTTTCTGTAACCCATTGGAGCCTCCCTCTACTTGCTAGACAGGATGTTGCCCAATTCACGAATCAACTAATAAAGCCAATTAGATCTTTAAAATGTGCTCAATTGAAAGTCAGATTAAAAGAGTAAGATAAGGGGCGCCCGGGTGGCTCAATTGGTTGAGCAACTGCCTTAGGCTCAGGTCACGATTCTTGAGTTCCAGGATCGAGTCCCACATCGAGTCCCACATCGAGTTCCACATCGGGCTCCCAGCTCCCCAGGGAGTCTGCTTCTTCCTCTAACCTTCTCTCCTCTCATGCTCTCTCTCACTTTCTCTGTCTCTCAAATAAATAAATAAAATCTTTAAAAAAAAAAAGAGTAAGATAACACGGCTTCTTACGGGATGATGGGGAAGGTAGAAGGGGGAGGAGACAGTTGAAGGTAGTTGTCTCTGAATGTACCGTACTGCTCTTGAGTTCGGAACCATGTAAATGTAATAATTATATAATTATATTCTATTTTAAAAGGCTTGTCATACCCCAAAGCAAGGAAGTTATTGAAGACTACTGCGGTCAAATCAACCGAGTTTTAAAAGGCTCCCACCATGGGGCACCTGGGTGATTCAGTCGTGAAGCATCTGCCTTCGGCTCAGGTCATGATCCCAGGGTCCTGGGATCGAGTCCCACATGGGGCTCCTTGCTCAGCGGAAAGCCTGCTTCTCCCTCTCCCACTCCTTCTGCTTGTGTTCCCTCTCTTGCTGTCTCTCTCTGTTAAAGAAATAAATAAAATCTTAAAAAAAAAAAAAAAAAAAGGCTCCCACCAAGGGAGCCTGGGAGTCTTAGTCTGTTAAGCGGTCAACTATTTTTTTTTTTTTAAGATTTTCTTTATTTATTTGACCTAGAGAGAAATCACAAGTAGGCAGAGAGGCAGGCAGAGAGAGAGGGGAAGCAGGCTCCCTGCAGAGCAGAGAGCCCATGCGGGGCTCAATCCGAGGACCCTGGGATCATGACCTGAGCCAAAGGAAGAGGCTTTAACCCACTGAGCCACCCAGGTGCCCCTAGCAGTCAACTCCTGATTTCGGCTCATGCTGTGATCTCAGGGTCTTGAGATCAAACCCGGTGTGGGGCTCTGCACTCAGTGTGCAGTCTGCTTGAGATTCTCTTCCTCCCTCTCCTTCCGATCCTTTGCCTGCTCATGCTTGCTCTATCTCTCTCTAACATAAATAAATAATTAAAAAAAAATAAAAGTAGCCTCTGCCTTCAGCTCAGGTCATGATCTCAGGGTACTGGGATCGAGCCCGGCGTCGGGCTCTCTGCTCGGCGGGGAACCTGCTTCCCTCTCTCTCTCTCTGCCTGCCTCTCTGCCTACTTGTGATCTCTTTCTCTGTCAAATAAATAAATAAAATCTTTTTTAAAAATTAAAAAAATAAATAAAAGTAAAAAACCTAAAAGGCTCCCATGGGCCAAAGATGGGTCAAATCTGAGCACCAAAAGAAAAGTGACTGCAATGGATTGAAATATCAGCTAGCCTTGAGATCATAATGATGCTTAAAAAAATGTCACTGGCCACCCCTGGAGGATGCTAGTGAACCACTATATCATTCTGAAAGCAGGTAAATAAGTAGAGAAAAAGTACCTGACTCGGTAATTGATCATATTAAAGAATTATTGTTTAATTGTTGAGATAGGACAATGGCTAACTTGTATGGCTAACTTGTTCAAAAGAGCTATTGCTTATAGCAACATCTTGAAATATTTACGGATAAGATGAAATGGTATCTGGGTTTGTTTCAAAGTAATCCAATGGGGGGGGGGCGCCTCGATGGCTCAGTTGGTTAAGCATCTGCCTTCGGCTCTGGTCGTGATCCAAGGGTCCTAGGATCAAGCCTCACATCGGGCCCTGTGCTCGGCTGGGAGCTGACTTCTCCCTCTCCCACTCCCCCTGCTTGTGTCCCCTTTCTCCCTGTGTCTCTCCCTGTCAAATAAATAAATAAAATCTTAAAAAAAAAAAAAAGAAATACAACTCTCTAAGGAGGCAAAGATGTAAGCAGTAGTTTATACCTATATTGAGAGCCCGACTCGGGCCCACATTGCTAACTATGATGTCTTAAATTGTTTGTTATGTTACAGAAAACAAAGAGGAAAGTCATGAAGTATTGTCTACCTAGGTGGAACCAGAACTACTACAAAGAGAAGGGGATATTTAAGTAATGTCTTTCAAAAATAAATAAATAAATTTCTGCTTACAATTCCTAGCCAAAGGTGGAGTATGGGCAAATGCATGGTGACCTAGAATTCGTTATTCTTTTTTTTAAAGATTTTATTTACTGGGGTGCCTGGGTGGCTCAGTGGGTTAAAGCCTCTGCCTTCAGCTCAGGTCATGATTTCAGGGTCCTGGGATTGAGTCCCGCATCGGGCTCTCTGCTCAGCAGGGAGCCTGCTTCCCCCTCTCTCTCTGCCTGCCTCTCTGCCTACTTGTGATCTCTCTGTCAAATAAATAAATAGAAAAAAATAAAGATTTTATTTACTTATTTATTTATTTGAGAGACAGAGAGAGAGAGAACAGGGGAAGAACAAAGGGAGAAGGACAAGCAGACTCCCCGATGCGGGGCTCAATCTCACGACCCTGAGATCATGACCTGAACCAAAATCGAGAGCCGGATAGTCGGCCGACTGAGCCACCCAGGCACCTCAGCATGGTGACTGAGAAATCTGTGTCATTTCTTGGGGAACTGAAAGGATCGGCTGGAGTCAGAGAGCACGGGTTCAAATGTTGGTTCTGCCATTTACTGTGTGGCTCTGGGCAAGTTACTCAACCTCTCTGTGCTTCAGTTTCTTCATCCGTAAAATGAGAATAATAGTACCTACCTCGAGGGTTGTTGTGAGGATTAATGAAGTCACACGTGCAAAGTATTGATAACACGGAGTGCCTGGCACATGGTAGGCACTCGCCACGCGTTGGTTAATTGCGATTCTCCTCCTGGGGGTGTTTCATACGAGGAAGACATGATGACAGATGAGGCAGGAGAAGGGGCTAGGACTGTAGGTTCAAGGAAGGAGCGTGGCTTTCATTTGGCAGGAAGTCACTGCAGGGCTTTAAGCACCACTCGCAGCTAACCCTGCGGGCTGAGGCCAGAAGCTTCATGTCTCAGCGGTTGCAGCGCGAATTTCCTATGTGTGTGATTCACTGCGAAATGCTTCAGGGCGAGTTGAGAACCGACTGTGTTCATTAGAACACCAGTCACTCCACACATATACAAGACGTAGTACCGCGTGAATCCCACCAGAAAAAGGAAAGCTAACCGTGGGCCGAGCTGCTATTTCCTTAACAGGAAGTAGGTGCCATGGGCTTGGGAAATGACTCATAACGGGGGACATGACTCAGAAGCCCATGAAGCTGGGACAAGTAAAACTTGATTAAGTCACATTTCGTTGCAAGCTGTACGTATACTGCTTATATCACTGGGGTATGTTCTGAGAGTTGGGCTCAAAGCTAGCTCTAAGGGCACTGTGCTTCTAAAAAGCATAATTCCAGGGCCGCCCGCCTGGCTCAGTCAGCGGAACGTGGGACTCTTGGTCTCCAGGTGGTGAGTTCGAGCCTCAAGTTGGGTGTAGAGGTTACTTACAAATAAAAGTAAAAATAAATAAATGAGAGGCGTAATTCCAGTCATCCGTTTTTTGTTGCGGCAAATTAGAAACACACCACAAGGGGCACCTGGCTGGCTCAGTGGGAAGCATGAGTGAGTCTTGATCTCGGGGTTTTGGGTTCAAGCCCCACAATGGGCGTAGCGATTACTTAAAAGATAAATAGTTGGGGGTGCCTGGGTGGCGCAGTTGGTTGAGCAACTGCCATCGGCTCCGGTCATGATCCCAGAGTCCCGGGATCGAGTCCCACATCGGGCTCCCAGCTCCATGGGGTGTCCGCTTCTCACTCTGACCCTCTCCCTTCTCATGCTCTCTCTCACTCTCTCTCTTTCCTGGTGAATAAATAAATAAAATCTTAAAAAAAAAAAAGATAAATAGTTGTTTTTTAAAAAAGGGAAAGACAGGGGTGCCTAGGTGGCTCAGTGGGTTAAAGCCTCTGCCTTCAGCTCAGGTCATGATCTCAGGGTCCCGGGATTGAGTCCCGCATCGGGCTCTCTGCTCGGCGGGGAGCCTGCTTCCCCCTCTCCCTCTGCCTGCTTGTGATCTGTCAAATAAGTAAATAAAATCTTTGAAAAAAAAAAAAGACATCGCGTACTTCCATAATCAGCCACGTAACTGTTGATGATCGCTTACTGTGCTATCAGCAATCACTGGTGAGCAGTTCCTCAATCATCTACTCACAAGGGGCAGCAAAACGGAATGTTCTGACTCCCCTGTTCCTTCTTCATTTATTCCCCCTAACATATCTATAAAGGAGAACTTCTCCTGGCCAACTCTTTGGCGTGTATTAGAAAAACAGAACGGCTGGATTCTTGCCCCCTGTTTATCAGTTTTAAGTATCAACAGTTGTTTCCCTGAGCATCCTCTCAACGTAAATAAGGCAAACAATGAGCTATCTTTATTTAATGAGTTATTATTATTTATTCCTGTACTTGTGGATTTCATATTAGGTTTTTAATTTTAATTCCAATATAGTTACCATGCAGCGTCATAGTAGTTTCAGGTGTATCGTATAGCGATTAAATAATTTTTTTTTAAATTTTTTTTTATTTGACAGAGAGAGAGAAATCACAAGTAGGCAGAGAGGCAGGCAGAGAGAGAGGGGGAAGCAGGCTCCCTGATGAGCAGAGAGCCCGATGCGGGGCTGGATCCCAGGACCCTGAGATCATGACCTGGGTCGAAGGCAGATGCGTAACCATCTGAGCCACCCAGGCGCCCCAGCGATTAAATAATCCTATAGATTTCTCAGTGCTCCTCGAGGTAAGGGTACCCCTTCACCTACTTCACCCATCTCCCCAACCACCTTCCTTCTCTCTGCTAGCCATCTGTTTGCTCTCTATAGTTAAGAGTCTAACTGGTGAATTTTATTTTATTTTCAAAATTTTTATTATTAAAAAAATATTTTGCTTATTTATTTGATAGAGAGAAAGCACAAGGAGGGGGAGTCACAGGCAGAGGGAGGTTGAGCAGGGAGCCCCGAGGTGGGACTCCATCCCAGGACCCGGGGATCCCGACCTGAGTGGAAGGCAGGCGCTTAACCGACTGAGCCACTCAGGTGCCGCTACTTTATATTTAAGATTTTATTTTTAATCCTCTCTACACCCAAGGTGGGGCTCGAACTTACAACCCCGAGATCAAGAGTCGCAGCTCTACCGACAGAGCCAGCCAGGCGCCCCTAACTTGTGAATTTCAAACACGTTTATAATTAATGCGTTTCAATCCATTGCAGTCATGACGCTCGTGGACGCTCCCAATCAGGGGGATCACCTTTACTGTGGTTTCTGCATCCTTTCTCAGGACTTCTGAATTTTCTGCTTGAACAAAGCGTTCCTTTCTCTCTGGTCTTGCTGGCTCGTCCGGCTCACCCACAGGGCTGGCGGTTTTTGTCAGAGTTTCCTCTTGGTGACAGTGTTGCTCCAGAAATGCCAAGAAGCCCGCCTACCTTCACTCCACCCCCACCCACACTTGGCCTCTGCTCCCGCCCTTCGCATCTGAAAAAAAAAATGCCAATGAGCCTGAAAGTATTGGATAAGAGACAACTTGTTGCTGCCGGCTTTGCGGGAAACCTGCTGGCCGGCTGTTGTTCTTGCCTTTCTTCTTTGACGCTGAAATCAAGTCTGAGATCTAAAGGGCAAACTATTATCAGACATCATTTCTAGAATTCCACTTCTGCTCGTCCTAGGCTCCGTCAGCCCGCCCGGGTTGACTCCACCTTGGATCCCCGCAAAGTTACCATGGTGCCAAGAAGTGCTGGAAACGCAGCCCCAGCCACCTGTCCTGGAGGTTGGCAGGGGGGGGCTCACACATACCCTCCAGAGCCAGCCCCCCCAGCCCCGGGGTGTCCGCCTCCAGGTGCGGATCCCCGCACCCAGGCCCGGGGTTCTCAGTGTGAACTTCTTAGAAATGCAAATTCTCAGACCCCAACCCAGATCCACTGGATGGGAAACTAGGGAGCCTGGGTTGAAGCAAGCCCTCCAGTGGATTCTGAGAATTACTGCACCGGGTCAGGCGTGCTCAGTGGGAAGGAGCTATTTAGGGCAAGTCTTGGAAGGCCCCGTGGAACGGTCGCGATCGGTTGGTCAGGGCGCACTGTGCACGGCTCAGACGACGCGCCCCGGGGCTCCACTCGGAGGGGAAGGACAGTTTGGTCTTGTGGTTTTATCACTGATATTGGAACCGGCACCCTTTCTCATGCCATTAAATAGCCTTCCATTGCTTCACATTTCCTTTACTTTCATTTCAAAAAGACTGATTAAGCCACCCAGGTGCCCTTATTTTCTGCTTTTTAAAAGCCTGATCGCTTGAGGGGCGCCTGAGTGGCTCGGTCAGTTAAGCGCCTGCCTTTGGCTCAGGGCATGATCCCAGAGTCCTGGGATCAAGCCCCTTATCAGCAGGGAGGCTGCTTCTCCCTCTCCAGCTGTCCCCTGCTTGTGTTCCCTCACTATCTCTCTCTGTCATAAATAAGTAAAATCTTTTTTTTTTTAATAAGTGTTTATTGAATGTCTACCATGTGCCTGGCCCTGTTTTAAGGACTGTATACATCCAAGGAAAAACAGCTTATCCGTATTCTTAACAAATTTAATCTGTTGTTTTTTTTTCTTAACTTTTTCGGGATTTTCTTTTGATCCTTGTACTCTTGAAGTTTCACTGCTATTTCTACAGCTTGGAGTAAGCATCAAGCTAAGTGGACTAGATATGCCAGGACTGGTGTGCCTGGGTGGCTCAGTCCTTAAGCGTCTACCCTTGGTTCAGGTCATGATCCCGGGATCCTGGGGTCGAGTCCCGTGTAGGGCTCCCTGCTCCAGGGGAAGCCTGCTTCTCCCACTCACCCTGCTTGTGTTCCTTCTCTCGCTGTGTCTCTCTCTGTCAAATAAATAAATAAAATCAAGAAAAAGAGGAAGAACAAAAAGTCAGGACTATCAGACCAGATGGTGGGAGAAGGGTCCAGGATGAGAGAGCCCCCTGGCCTGAGTCTTTGATGTGGATCTGGGAAATCCCCACAAAAACCCACTGATGATGATGTCCCTTGAGGGCCCAGGGGATCCTTTGTTTACCAAAGTGAGAAGGAATGTCGCCAGTGGGTGTCAGTGAGGGAAGGAGGTGGATGGTGGGACAGGGCGGTGAGCGAGGGGGACAAGAAGGGCCTTGGGATCAGCCTGGGGTGCTCCACCCATCCCCCCAACACGAAGGTCCATGAGGATTTCAAGATCAAAAAAAAAAAAAACCAACAGGAGTGGCTCAGTGGGTTAAAGCCTCTGCCTTCGGCTCAGGTCATGATCTCAGGGTCCTGGGATTGAGCCCCGCACCGGGCTCTCTGCTCAGCGGGGAGCCTGCTTCCCCCTTTGTCTCTGCCTACTTGTGATCTCTCTCTGTGTCAAATAAATAAATAAAATCTTTTTAAAAAATCAACAAAAACATCTACTCTCTAAGATTTTATTTATTTATTTGTCAGAGAGTGAAAGAGCACAACCGCGGGGGGGGGGGGG
>CM052801.1:37208331-37358522 GCA_028533885.1 Nasua narica
AGCAGGCTCCCCGCTGAGCAGAGAGCCCAATGTGGGGCTCAATCCCAGGACCCTGAAATCATGACCTGAGCCAAAGGCAGAGGCTTAACCCACTGAGCCACCCAGGCGCCCATATGTTTAACTTTATAAGAAATCGCAAACAATTTTCCAGAGCATCTGTGCCATTTTGCTTTCCTACCAGCAATGTACCAGCAATTCAGTTTCTCCATATCCTCACCAGCATTTGGTATTGTCAGTATTATTTATTTTAATTATTTTAAATGTTAAAATAGCTCATCAGTGAGCATCTGCATTTTCCTTTTTTTTCTTTCTCTTTTCTCCCCAAATCCTTTTTTTTTTAATATTTTATTTATTTATTTGATAGAGACACAACGAGAGAGGGAACACAAGCAGGGGACGTGGGAGAGGGAGAAGCAGGCTTCCTGCCTAGCCGGGAGCCCCCAGGACCCTGGAATCGTGACCTGACCCAAAGGCAGACACTTAAGGACTGAGCCACCCAGGCTCCCCAGTGCTGACCTTTTTTGTGAGTTTGTTTGCCATCCTTATAACCCCTTTGGTGACATATCTACTCTAATCTTTTCCCCATTTAAAAAAATTAGGCTTAAAAATATTTTTTTTAAATATAAGCAATTAAGCGTATTTTCTAATCGTTGAGTTTCAAGAGTCCTTTGCATATTCTGGATTCCAGTTCTTTGTAAATGTGATTTGCAAATATTTCCTCCCAGTCTGTACCCTGTCTTTCCATTCTTTTTTTTTTTCCCATTCTTTTGACAGTGTCTCACAGAGCAAAAGTTTTAATTTTGATGAAGTCCAACTTGCATTTTTCTTTTCTGTTGTGGATGGTGTGTTTTTTGTCCTAAGAGCTCTCCCCCTGATTCCTGGTTACAAAGATTTTCTCCCGTGTCTTATTTTCTTTTTTTGAAGATTTTATTTATTCATTTGAGGCGGGGGAAGGGGGGCGGAGGAGAGCACAAGCATGGGGAGGGGCAGAGGCAGAGGGAGAAAGCAGGCTCCCCGCTGAGCAGGGATTCCCAAAGCGGGGCTCAATCCCAGGCCCCTGGGATCATGACCTGAAACAAAGGCAGACGGTTAACCAACTGAGCCACACAGGCACCCCCATTGTTTTATGTTTGACACATAGATCTCTATCACCCAACCGCCTTTCGTTAATTTTTGTACAAAGTGTGAAGTTTCCACTGAGGTTCATTTTTTTGCATATGGATGAGCAATTGTTCCAACGCTTTTTTAAAAAATTTAATCACAGAGGTTTTGTTTTTGTTTTTGTTTTAAATTCCAGTGTAGTTAACCCACGGTGCTATATTAGTTTCAGTTGTGCAATATAGTGATTCAACACTTCCATACATCCCCGGGGCTCATTATAAGTGCCCTCCTTCATCCCCATCACCTGTTTCACCCATCCCCCCACACCCCTCCCCTCTGGTAACCTTGAGTGTGTTCTCTATAGTTAAGAATCTCAGTTCTTGGTTTCTCTCTCTCTCTCTGTCCTTTGCTTGTTTGTTTCTTAAATTCCACGAGAGTGAAGTCATATGGTGTTTCTCTTTCTCTGGCTTATTTCACTTAGCTTTATACCCTCTAGCTCCATGCGCATCTCAAGTGGCACGATTT
The DNA here is from genome assembly GCA_028533885.1 of Nasua narica. Taxonomy (NCBI): domain Eukaryota; kingdom Metazoa; phylum Chordata; class Mammalia; order Carnivora; family Procyonidae; genus Nasua; species Nasua narica. The sequence goes on from CM052801.1 coordinate 37,209,958, forward strand.
CGTTCTTTTTTTTTTTTTTTTTAAAGATTTTATTTATTTATTTGAGAGACAGAGAAAGTGAGAGAGAGCATGAGAGGAGAGAAGGTTAGAGGAAGAAGCAGACTCCCCGTGGAGCTGGGAGCCCGATGTGGGACTCGATCCTGGAACTCAAGGATCATGACCTGAGGCGAAGGCAGTTGCTCAACCAACTGAGCCACCCAGGCGCCCGATTTCGTTCTTTCTTATGGCTGAATAATATTCACACAGTCTACTTCTTTATGCATTTGTCTAGTGTCGGAAACTTGGGCTCCTTCCATATATTGGCTATTGTAGATGATGATGCAATAAACGTAGGGGTACATGTATTCCTTTGAATTAGTGTTTCCGTATTCTATGGGTAAGTACCCAGTAGTGCGATTACTTGACGGCAATTCTATTTTTAACTTCTTGAGGAACCTCCATACTGTTTTCCAGAGTGGCTTCACCGGTGTGCATTCCCATCAATAGTGCACAAGGGTTCCTTTTTCTCTACATTCTTGCCGGTACTTGTCTCTTGTGCTTTTGGTTTTTGCCATTCTGACAGGTGATATCTCATAGTTTTGATTTGCACTTCCTGGATGATGAGTGATGTTGAACCTCTCTCTTGGTGTGTCTGTCGGCCATCTGGATGTCTTCTTTGGAGAAATGTCTGCTCGTGTCTTCTGCCCATTTTTTAAACTGGATTATTTGCTTTGGGACTGTTGAGTTGTTTAAGTTCTTTATAGATTTTGGATACGAACCCTTTATGGGATATGTCATTTGCAAATATCTTCTCCCATTGCACAGGCTGCCTTTTAGTGGTTTTTTTTTCTTTTAAATATTTTATTTATTTATTTGAGAGAGAGAAAGAGTGTGCACTAGTGGGGGGAGGGGCAGAGGGAAAGGGAGAGGGAGAAGCAGGCTTCCCACCGAGCAGGAAGCCCGATGTGGGACTCGATCCCAGGACCGCGGGATCATAACCTGAGCCGAAGGCAGACGCTTAATGACTGAGCCACCCAGGCGCCCCGGGTTTAGGAGTTTTTAATGCTTGGACTGAAAAACCACAGGCTGGGTTTGTCATAAAGTTATTGGTCCATTTGTGGCAGGGCAAGGCTCTGCCCTCACCCAGGAAGGTCTTCGGAGTGGGGGCGCTCATTCTGCAGCGTGCTACAGTGATGCCCCACGCAAGGGGCAAAAAAGCGAGAAATATAAGGAGTCCCCACCTGCCAGGCACGCCACAAGGCACTTTCAAGTGTTATCTCGCTTAATCCTCATACCCGCCCCCACGAGGTAGGGATCCCCGTTTTACAGATGAGTTTCCTGAGGCTTGGAGAGGTTCATCAGGTTTGTCTGAAGTCATAAAGTTCACAAAGTCATGAAGACTCAAAGGCGAGATGAAAACAGCCGGGTCCTCTGGTCTTCCCCACTCCGCCGCGCTGGATTCCTCCTCTGATCCAGCCTCCGTGTCCCATGAGGTTCATTCTTAACATCCACATCCCTCGCTTTGCCCTGGTCCCTCTGACTGGGGGCACTCCAGTCCCAGCACTGGTCGCTTTTGGGTGCTCTTGGAGTGGGGTCCACATGGGTCCCCCAATGCCCAACCAGTCCCGGACTATGCTCCCTTCCCTAAAGGGCACCCCAGTCTGGGCCATGCCACATGTCCCCATGAATACGCCCCAGGATTGCAGATGCTGCCCTCAGGCTCTGAAAAGGGCACTTGGCTCCTACTCCAGGAAGCCCTCAGCCAAGCTTCAAGGGCAAGGCTGGGGCTCCATCAGGGCACTGGCGGGCTCATGGAGGGGCCTCAGTGGATAAGCCTGGAGCACAGCCACGTGACTGGTGCCTTTTTCAATCCTGTTTATAACGACCTTCAGCCAAGGAGTCTTCCCAGATGGACCGCTCTCCGTTGCTAGGACCCCACTTGCTCTCCAGTTGTTTCCGAGGGTTTGCCAGGCTCTGGGTGTGCTTCCGTCACATCTGGACCTCCCATGGGGCAGGGATCAAAGTTCTTTGCCCTCATGGGACCTCAATGTTGACAAAATAGCATGATCCATTTGGTTCTTGATCCACCTGTTCTCGGACCCTAGCCCGATTCAGCTCTGCATCCGGGTTCTGCCTTTGAGTTTTGTTGTTCCCTTCACTGTGCAGAAGCAGTTGTTCCAACATTTTGTTGAAAAGACTCTCCTGCCTCCACTGAATTTCTTTGGCATCTTTGTAAAAAATCGAATGTCAATATTTTCTCCTGCTCCACTGATCTGTGTTTGTTCCTTTGCCAGCACCACACTGTTGCAGGGACTGTAGTTTCATGTTTGTTTGTTTTTAAGCAAGCTTTTTAAGCAAGCAATTTTAAGCAATGCCCAACGTGGGGCTTGAACTCACGACCCTGAGATCAAAAGTGGCGTACTCTATGGACTGAGCCAGCCAGGCGCCCCTTGAGTACTGTCATTTTACCATAATTCTAACAACTGAGCAGTGTGATTCCTCCAACTTTATCTTGCTTTTCAAAATGCCTTTTGCATTTTCCTTTCCATATAAATTTTGCTTGCTTTTCAAAATGCCTTTCCTTTTTCCTTCCATATAAATTTTGGAGTCAGTTTGTATATAATTGCACAAACTCCTGCTGGGATTGTGAGTGGTATTGCATTAAATATTTAGACCAATTTGGGGGAAACTGGCATCTTTCTTGTGTTGAGTTTTCCAGTCACTGAAAACAACGGTGCCTCTTCATTTACTGAGCTGTTGTCGATTTCTTTTGCCAACATTTCGTAGTTTACAGCACGTGGTCCCAGTACGTGCTTTATTAGGTTTACAGCAAAGTATTTCATCTTTGTTGGAGCCATTGTACATTTCCTTTGTGTTTTTTTTTAAATATTTTATTTACTTATTTGAGAGAGAGACAGAGAGATCATGAGCAGGGGGGAGGGGTAGAGGGAGAAGCAGGCTTCCAGCTGAGCAAGGAGCCCGATGCTGGACTCAGTCCCAGGACCCTGGGATCATGACCTGAGCTGAACACAGATGCTTAACTAACTGAGCCACCCACGCACCCATTGTACATTTCTTTGGTTTCCAATTCTCTATTTCCAATTCTACATTGGTTTCCAATGTGATTGAGTTTTGTTAGTTGACCTTGTACTCGCTAAACTTACTCGTTAGTCCTAGGATGTGTTTTTTGTTTGTCTTTTGTAGATTCCTTGAGACTTAGTTTTTTTAAAAATTTTATTTATTTGTCAGAGAGAGAGAGAGAGAGCACAAGCAGGCAGAGTAGCAGGCAGAGGCAGAGGGAGAAGCAGGCTCCCTGCTGAGCAAGGAGCCCGATGTGGGACTCAATCCCAGGACCCTGGGATCATGACCTGAGCCAAAGGCAGCAGCTTAACCAACTGAGCCACCCAAGCGACCCTCCTTGAGGCTTTCTACATAGAGAGTCTAGCTGCCTGTGAATAGAAGCAGTTTGATTTCTTCCTTTCCAATCTGTATGCCTTTTATCTTTTTTTTCTTTCTTTCCTTTTTTTTTTTTTTTTTAAGCTCTATGCCCAACATGGGGCGGGAATGGTCAATCCCCCACGACCAAGAATCATTTGCATGCTCCACTGATTTCTCGGCACTTCTTACCTTTTTTCTTTAGAGAGGGAGAAAGAGGGCAGCGAAGGGCAGAGCGAGAGGGAGAGAGAACCTAAAGCAGGCTCCATGCCCAGCTGAGGGGCTCGATCTTACAACCCTGAGATCATGACCCGAGCCCAAATCAAGAATTGGATGCTTAACCAAAGGAGCCAGCCCGGCACCCCCAAGGTCTTCGTTTTCCTAAGAAGTTCCTGAAGGGTCCTCGATTGCTTCTGATCTGAATAGGACTTTAGAAGGGAACAAGACAGCACCGAGCAGTTTCTTTTCTATGCTTCAATTTGGCATCATGCTAAAGGTCAGATGATTTAGAGAAAAATTAATTCGTGCAAAACATAACCAAGGAAGGTTTATTAAATTATAGGCTTATTTTTTTTAAGATTTATTTATTTATTTGAGAGAGAGACAGAGAGAGAGCATGAGCCGGAGGGGCAGAGGTAGAGGCAAACAGAATTTCAAGCTGACTTCAAGCTGAGTGCAGAGCCCAACACAGAGCTCGATCCCACAACCCCAAGATCGCGACCCGAGCCAAAACCAAGAGTCGGAAGCCCAACTGACTGCACCACCCAGGCGTCCCTGTAGGCTTTATTTCAGCACACTTGGTTGACAACATCCAGAGTTCTCTAAGCATTTAATGGTTAGAGGTCAAACCTATTTGCCGTAGATCGTAGAACTGGCCCTAATTCTCCAGTTTTCCCTGTATCCGTGCCCCTGTGCACTGAGTTCACAGGTTCTCCCATCAGGAGGTGGGGTCTGCTTCTTCACCCTTTGAATCTCAGCTGGCCTTGGACTTGCTTTGGCCTATAGGACAGTAGCAATGTGATATAAGCAGAGGCTTGAGAAATGCTTACGTATGCTGCTCTTGGGAACTCTAAGCTCAGGCTATAGTCCAGCCCCAACTGAGCTGACCCATACCCAAACCACCCAGCCAACCCACAGAATCATGAGAAATAACATAAGGATTATTGTTTTTTTTTTTTTAAGATTTTATTTATTTACCTGACAGAGAGGAGAGAGATCCCAAGTAGGCAGAAAGGCAGGCAGAGAAAGAGGGGGAAGCAGGCTCCCTGTTGAGCAGAGAGCCCGATGTGGGGCTCGATCCCAGGACCCTGAGATCATGGACCTGAGCTGAAGGCAGAGGCTTTAACCCACTGAGCCACCCGGGCGCCCCCAGGTTTATTGTTTTAAGTCACTAAGTTTGGGGACTGTTTGTTATGCAACAAAAGCCAGCTAATAGACAATTCTTAGAGTGATTTATGTAACACCGACATAAAAATGGAAAAAGGTATTTTTAAGTAACCCCTTACTGTCATTCAAGCATCATCAAAATATATCTTTGCATAGAGCTTCTTTTTGGAAGTGAAAGAAAAGTTTATTTCATCAGTTTCAGGAACAAGGCAAGGGTGTCTGTTTTTGCCATTTCTATTCAACACTGTAATGGAGGTTCTAGTGAGTGCAATCAACCAAAAAAAAAAAATGGAGTAGGGATTAAAAGTATGCACACTGGAAAGGAAGAAATAAAACTGTCTTTATTCACAAACATCGTGATCCTATCTATAGAAAATCCTATCCTAAGGAATCCATTAAAAAATCACTACCATAACTAGCGAGTTTAGCAAGGTTTCAGGATGCAAGATCAACAAACAAAATTAATTGCGGTTCTATATTCTAGCAGTGAACTAGCAGTGAAATCGGAAGTGAAATTAAGGAGCACCTGGGTGGCTCAGTCCATTAAGCATCTGCCTTTGGCTCAGGTCATGATCCCGGAGACCCGAGATTGAGCCCTGCCTCGGGCTCCTTGCTCAGTGAGAAGTCTGCTTCTCCCTCTCCCTCGGTCCCTCTATCTGTTTGTTTACTCTGTCTCTCAAATAAGTAAATAAAGTCTTTAAAAAAAAAAAAAGTAAAATTAAGAAAACAGTTGCATTGACAATCGTATCCAAAAAAATAAAATACTTAGGAATACATCCAACAACCCCCCCCCCATGATTTGTGCACTAAAAACCTAAAACATTGCTGATAGATATTAAAGATCTCAAAAAATAGAGAAGCTATTTGTTGTTTTGGTTTGTTTTTTTTTTTAAGGATTTTATTTATTTGACAGAGAGAGAGAGATCATAAGTACGCAGAGAGGCAGACAGAGAGAGAGAGGGGGAAGGAGGCTCCCTGCTGAGCAGAGAGCCCGATGCGGGGCTCGATCCCAGGACCCTGCAATCATGACCTGAGCTGAAGGCAGAGGCTTTAACCCACTGAGCCACCCAGGCGCCCCGAGATGCTATTTGTTACTGGGAAAGACTCAATATTTTTAAGTTGGCCATTCTCCCTAAATTGATCTATAGATCCAAAGAAATCCCTAAGAAAATCCCAGAAGGCTTTGTTGTAGAAATTGACAAGCTAAACCCTAAATTTTTATGGAAGTGCAAAAGACCTAGAATAGCCAAAACAATTTTGAAAAAGAACAAAGCTGGAGAACTTCTATAACCCGATGTCAAAATTTTCCAGAAACCTACAGTAATCAAGACAGTGTGGTATTGGTAGATAGGCATGTAGATTGAGAGACTAGAATTGCGAGTCTAGAAATAACCCCTACATTTATGATTAACTGATTTTGACAAAGGTACTATGAGAATTCAGTTGCGGAAAAGACAGTCTTTTCAACAAATGGTGCCTGGACGGCCGGCTATCCATATGCAAAAAATCAGCTCACACTGTTAGCTCACCCCGTACAGAAAAATTAACTCAAGCAGATCATGGACCTATACATAAAGCTATAAAATGTTTATAAGAAAGCATAGAAGAAAATCTTTGCAACCTTGAGGCTAAGAGTTCTTTAAAAAGACATCAAAAGGGGCGCCTGGGTGGCTCAGTCGGTTAAGCGACTGTGAACGGCTCAGGTCATGATCCCAGGGTGCTGGAATCGGGCCCCTAATTGAGTCCTTGCATCGAGCCCCAGCATCAGGCTCTTTACTTAGCAGGGAGTCGGGTTCGCCTTCTGCCCCTCCCCCTGCTCGTGAGCGGTCTCTATCTCTTTCTCTTGCAAAAATAAATAAATACAATCTTTAAAAAAAAAAAAAAAGACATCAAAGAGGGGCGCCTGGCTGGCTCAATCAGGTTAAAGGTCTGCCTTTGGGTCAGGTCATGATCCCGGGGGTCCTGGGATCAGGCTCCCCGCTCAGCGAGGAGTACGCTTCACCCTCTGCCCCTCCCCCCACGGTGCTCACGAGTGCATTCTCTCTCTCTCTCTCTCTTTCTCTCTCTCTCTCTCAAATAAATAAAATCTTTAAAAAAGAAGACACCAGAAAGAAACTATAAAAGAAAAAAAAGTTGGTAAATTGGACTTCATTAATTTAAAGTGTTTTGCACTTGGAAAGACACCACTAAAAGACGTGACCATGAAAAGACGATGTTTGCTTTCGGAGCACATATACTACAATTGGAACAATACAGAGATTAGCATGATTGACACACAAATCAGTGAAGTGTTCTGTATTTTTACAGAAAAAAAGTAATACCCTTTAAAATGAAAAAATTAGGGGCTCAAGTTGGTAGAGCATGTGACTTTTTTTAAAACAATTTTTAAAAATATTTTTATTCATTTATTTGTCAAAGAGAAAGAGCACAAGCAGGAGGAGGAGCAGGCAGAGGGAGAAGCAGACTCCGTGCTAAGCAGACTCCGTGCTGAGCAGGAAGCCTGACGCGGGACTGATCCCAGGATCCGGGGATCATGACCTGAGGTGAAGGCAGACCTTTAACCTGACTGAGCCAGCCAGGCGCCCCTCTTTTTGATGTCTTTTTTTTTTTTTAAGATTGTATTTATTTATTTTTGCAAAAGAGAGAGAGAGAGAGAGAGACCGAGCGAGCAGGGGGGAGGGGCAGAAGGTGAAGCCAACTCCCTGCTAAGTAACAAGCCCCTATGCAGGGACTCTAGATCGGGGACTCGATCCCGGGACGCTGGGATTATGACCCAAGCCAAAGGCAGATGCTTCACCAACCGAGCCACCAGGCGCCCTCATATGCTGATATTCATAGCAGCATTATTCATAAGAACAAAAATCCAGAAATTATTTGATGAATGGATACACAGAATGTGGCATCTCTGATACACAACGGATTCCTATCAGCAATAAAAAGGAACAGAACAGGGGTGCCTGGGTGGCTCAGTCCTTAAGCGTCTACCCTTGGCTCAGGTCATGATCCCAGGGTCCTGGGATCGAGCCCCGCATGGAGCCCCACATAGGGCTCCCCGCTCAGTTGGAAAGCCTGCTTCTCCCTCTGCCACTCCCCCTGCTTGCATTCCCTCTCTCGCTGTCAAATAAATAAATAAATAAATAAAATCTTAAAAAAAAAAAAGGAACAGAACACTGACAAGATGGATGGACCTCAAAAACTTTACACTAAGTGAAAGAAGCGAGATACAAAGTTCCCTATGTTGTATGATTCCATCTTTATGAAGTGTCCCTAAAAGGCAAATCCATAGAGATAGAAAGGCCAGTGGTTGCCTGGGACTGGGGGACTGGGGGACTGCAAGTGGGCTCGTGGGGAATTTTGGAGCTGATGGAAAAGTCCTGAAACTGGCTCGTGATAATGTTTGCACAAGGCTATAAATGTACTAAAAAATCATTGAACTGTACACTAACGATGGGTGAACTTTATGATATGTAAGCTACACGTTGATAAAATTATAAAATGTGCCCAGTGCCAGGAAAGACGGACAGGTTTTATCTTTTGCCCCAGCAACCACAGCAACGCCAACCACAGTATGTGTGGCCGGAAACCAAGACCCGTGTTCACCCTCGCGCCGAGCGGTAGATGAGACAGAGCTGGGGGAGTGCAGCAGCCGGCACTGGGCTCCTGGCCAGAGTTGGCTGACTTCCCCAAGGACCTGCCACTAGAAATGGGAGAAGCTGGGGCGCCTGGGTGGCTCAGTGGGTTAAGGCCTCTGCCTTCGGCTCAGGTCATGATCTCAGGGTCCTGGGATCGAGCCCCCACATCAGGCTCTCTGCTCAGTGGGGAGCCTGCTTCCCCCTCTCTCTCTGCCTGCCTCTCTGCCTACTTGTGATCTCTCTCTCTCTCTGTCAAATAAATAAATAAAATTAAAAAAAAAAAGACCTTTTTACCAGTCCCCCAAATCTCCTTAGATTCCCAGCAGAAGTCCCATTTTATGTTATCTGGAAAAGCGAGAGTTCCCTTTCTTCTCTCCTTCCTGCTCAGTCCGTGACAGCCTCGCAACCACTTTTTTTTTTTTAACTTGAATTTTGTTCCTCTTCATCTTCTTTACCTAGACCACCCATCCCTCCACCCTCCTCTCCTCGGACAACCACCGGTTTGTATTCATGAGTCTGTTCCATTTTGTTTTGTTTTTTGTTTGTTCCTTTTTGGGTTTTTTTTTTTTTTAGATCCCTCGCATAAGTGAAATCATACGATATCTGCCTTTCTCTATTTGACTAATTTCACTAAGCATTATACCTTCTAGGTCCATCTATGTTGTTGCAGATGGCAAGATCTCGTTCTTTTTTATGGCTGGGTAATATTCCATTATAGATATACACACACATTATATATATATCATGCAGAAAACAAAGATATGATATATATTTATATATTTTAATATGTTTTAATATGCTAATATGTTTATATTTTTAATTATATATATATATCTTTTTTTTCATCTATTCGTCTATGGTTGGACCCTTGGGTTGCTTCTGTATCTTGGCCATTGCAAATAACGCTGCAGTAACATGGGTCAGGGTTTTCGTTTTCTCTGGGTAAAGACCCAACAGTGGAATTATTAGATCATTTGGTTTTTCTATTTTTAATATTTTGAGGTAACTCCATACTGTTTTCCAGAGTGGCTGCACCAGCTTGCATTCCCACAGTGCATGAGGCTTCCCTTTTCTCCACATCCCTGCCAACACCTGTTGTTTCTTGTCTTTTTGATCCTAGCCATTCTGACTAAGGTGAAGTGAGATCTCATTGTACATCTGATTTGCACTTCCCTGATGATGAGTGATGTTGGGCATCTTTCCACATGTCTGTTCTTAACACCTGCATTCCTGCTTCCTTCTCTGGATCTCCAGAGCCCCAGAGGATGACGTGGCTCTATTCTGAGATTATGTCCTTCCTACTTCTTTATTTGTCAGTTTGTTAATGTCCTAAACTCGGCAAAATTGAGATTTGGCCAACCTCTGCCCCCTCCCGCACACTCACATACATGGCTATGCCAGGTTTTTTTGGTGGGGGGAGGGGGACTCATTTGTCCATAAAAAATGTGGTTAGTAGGGGCGCCTGGGTGGCTCAGTTGGTTAAGCGACTGCCTTCAGCTCAGGTCATGATCCCGGAGTCCCGGGATCGAGTCCTACATCGGGCTCCCAGCTCCGAGGGGAGTCTGCTTCTCCCTCCGACCTTCTCCCCTCTCACTCTCTCTCTCCCTCAAATAAATAAATAAAATCTTTTTTAAAATGTGGCTAGTATTCACATTATATATCTAAATCTTCTTATACTTTAGAAACTTATGTAATATTTATCATAAAATAATTTATATGAAGTCACCAATATTTCCTCTGAAATATGTCAACTTTTATAGAAGGGTGGATCCGCTAAAGGAAAAACAGGAAAAAACGGGGGCGCCCAGGTGGCTCAATTGGTTAAGCGTCCGACTCTTGATTTCAGCTCAGGTCATGATCTCGGGGTTGTCGGATTGAGCCCTGCATTGGGCTCCACTCGGTGTGGAGTCTGCTTGAGATTCTCTCTCTCCCTCTGCCCCTCCTCCCCCAGCTCACATGATCTCCCTCTCTCTCAAATGAATAAATAAAATATTTTTTTAAAAATAGGAATAAGGGCGCCTGGGTGCCTCAGTCGTTGGATGTCTGCTTTCGGCTCAGGTCATGATCTCAGGGTCCTGGGATCAAACCCCGCATCAGACTGGCAGGAAGCCTGCTTCTCCCTCTCCCACTCCCCCTGCTTGTGTACCCTCTCTCTCTGTGTCTCTCTCTGTCAAATAAATAAATAAAATCTTAAAAAAAAAAAAAAGAAAATACAGTGTGGAAAAATTTGCTTGGCTAGGGGGAACTTATTTAATCAACTGCGTAGGATCTAATCCCAGCTGCTGATGTCAAAATTGTTCTCAGGTGGCCGCATTCTTTGCTTTCTACTTTTTTTTAAGATTTCATTTATTTGAGAGGAGGCATGTGCGCGCGCGCGCACACACACACACACACAGGAGCTGGTGGGGAGGGGCAGAGGGAGAGGCCAACTCCCCACTGAGCAGGGAGCGGGACACACATGGGGGCTTGATTCCAGGACCCTGGGATCATGACCTGAGCCGAAGGCAGAGGCTTAACCGACTGAGCCACCCAGGCGCCCCTCTATCTTCTTTTTTTTTTTTTTTTTAACTTTTTCCAAAATGTTTGTGTCTCTGGTCTGCCTATGATAAAGGCAAATAGCTTTCCCTGCCGACAGGGGTTCAGCCTGGAGTCTGCTCTTTATCTTGCATACACCCGAGTCCTTCCCCGGTAATGAATTTGTGCAGAGGCGAGGCCGGGCATTTCATTATCCTTATACACTGCTTGGCAAACTGCCTTGCGCAGCAAGGTCTTTAATAAATGTTGTTTGAAAAAACAACTTCTGGAGGACTGTAACTGAGCAGAGGGGGCAGAATTCAGTGGCCTATCGAGGCCTGAAACCTACGCCATGTCTAGGGGGCCAATTTCAAACGCGTTAGCTGGTTAGTAAAGGAATCAATTAAAGATCCCACTACGTTTTCCCCCTTGGATTCCAATCAAACAGTGACTTTGGTTACGCGGTTTTTCAGAGGGCGGCAGCAGGAATCTCTTCTTGGCCCCGGGCATTGCCAAGAGGGGGACCTTCGAGAGGTTACTCTGTGGCCAGGAGGGTAGCAGAGGTAGGTTCCCCGTCAAAGAGCCTGAGCCTGATTTCTTCTCTCTTAAGGGAGTGTGAAGGGTGGTGGCTGGGGGAATCTAGGGGAGCTGTGGGGAGCAGGGGGAGGGGGTAGGGGGAACAAAGGAAAACAGGGAGACCAAGGAGGAGCAGGGTCAGTAGCAGGAGGAGGGGGGCGGGGAGGGGAGCAGTAGGGAGTAGGGGAGCTGGGGGAGCAGCTGGTCTCCTCCCAGCTGTCACCCAATTAGAAAGCCAGCGATTTATCAGAAGGCAAGAAGACTCACAGGGCCAGGCAGAAGGTTCTCTTTGTTCTACCCCTTTTCCCATGCCAGAACCAAAGGAAAAAAAAAAAAACAACAAAACACGTCAAAGGACTAGAATTAATGGCGTCAAATAAATACCATCAGGGACAGAGGCTTCTCAGTCTGTGATAAGAGCTGTGCTCCTCGGCACGGGGCTGAAGTTCATAGCGCCTTGGGCGGAGGCAAACCGCTGATGCCGCCTGGAGTGAAATCCAAAACTGTCAGACCAGGAAAATGTGAATTCGGGCCCACATTTATAGGAAAGCCATATATTATCCAAAAGGCACCCATCCTCTACCTTCCTCCATCTTTTGGTCTGACCGGCCCCAGGTGCTGCGGAGGGAACACAAAAATACGAGTCACTCATTAGTCCTGTCCTCACATTGCTTCGCAGGAAGCTCACCCCGGTACTGTCCAAAGAGAGAAGCTGGCAAGCGAGCTAAGACCGGAGCGGGGAGTCAGGACGAAGGGCAATGTGTGACCGAGGAAGCAGGGACAAGGGGACAGGGGGCGTGCAAAATGCCTGGGAACTACTGGCAAAGAATAGATGCCCCTGCAGTAATTACTCCCTTGTAAATAACAGATCACTCACGGGTAAAAGGGTGTCTATTTAGCCTATCCAACATCCAACTCTAAAGTTGTCGGGCTCGGGGCGCCGGGGTGGCTCAGTCGGTTCAGCGTCAGACTTTTGATTTAGGCTCAGGTCACGATCTCAGGTCATAATCTCAGGGTCATGAGATCGATCTGGATCCGGGAGTCAGGAGTTACAGGCTCTGGGCTCAGGGCAGAGTCCGCTTCTCTCCCTCTGCCCCTCCCCCCTGCTCCCGCACGCCTGTGTGTTCTCTCTCTCTCTCTCCCAATTAAATAAATAAATCTTTAAAAATAAATAAATAAATAATTTAGTCTCAATTATTTAGTGTCAATCAATAAGTCAATCAGTCTCAATTATTCTCCAGTCCATAATTTATATTCATATGATTGTTCTCCTATTTGACTTGAGAACATTCTTTGGATGAAACAATTTTTTTTTCATCTCTGATGACATCAGTTGATGTTCCTTTCCCCAGCTGCTCTCCTCCAGCTCAGGGCACTCTGCATTCCCATCATTTTCTGGAATGTCTCCCTACCTAGCAGTCAACTCACAAGGGCCAGTCTCTTTCCTGTCTATACTCTGTCTCCCACCCCAAGGGGCTCAGCACTGGCCTGGCCCTATGCAAGGAAGGAGACTGGGGAGGGCGTTCTGGAGATCTTTGGAGTGTATTATTCACACTTTCATTTAGTCACTCATCCAATACCTATTTTTTTAAAGATTTTATTTATTTGAGAGAAAGAGCATGAGGCAGGGGGAGGGGTGACAGAGGGAGAGGGAGAAGCAGTCTCCCCGCTGAGCGGGTTAAGGTAGATGCTTAAACCTACTGAGCCACCCAGGTGTCCCCCCAATAGCTGATTTTTAAATTTTATTTTAAGTAGACTCCATGTCCAGTGTGGGGCCCGAACTCACAACCCCGAGATCAAGAGTCTCACACTCGACCGACCGAGCCAGCCAGGTGCCCCTCCTAGTAGCTATTTCTGTCTTTCTTTCTTTTTTTAAAGATTTTATTTATTGGGATGCCTGGGTGGCTCAGTTGGTTCAGCGGCTATCTTCGGCTCTGGTCACAATCCCAGGGTACTGGGATCGAGTCCCATATCCGGCTCCTTACTCAGTGGGGAGCCTGCTTCTCTCTCTGCCTCTGCCTGATGCTCCCCCTGCTTGTACTCACTCTCTCTCTCTGACAAATAAATAAAATGTTTAAAAAAGAGATTTTATTTATTTGACACAGAGAGAGAGCGATCACAAGTAGGCAGAGAGGCAGGCAGAGAGAGAGGGGGAAGCAGGCTCCCCGCTGAGCAGAGAGCCCGATGCGGGGCTCGATCCCAGGACCCTGAGATCATGACCTGAGCCGAAGGCAGGGGCTTTGATCCCCTGGGCCACCCAGGCGCCCCTGAATCCCAAACTCTTGTGTGGTGACTTCACTGAACTACTTGAGAGATGTAATTAGGTATGGAAGAAGGGGGTGTCACTAACCGAATCACTTCAATCCCTCCCCAGAATTCGGTTTTCCTCCTTGAGGCCGCTGACCTGCCCGTGGCTCTGGAAGCCACATGACTACGTGCACACCTGTGTGTGTGTAAGGGCGTGTGTAAAGTACATACATGCGTTTGTTTGCCCAAGTTTCTGGAGCTCGCTCTACCTTGTGGTTCAGCTCGCCCTCTGCAATGTGGGGATGGATTTCAGTTTCCTATTTCCTTTTTTTTTTTTCAGTTTCCTATTTCAATGAATATTGGACACAAACCCATTTGCTATTTAATCAAAATATGCAGTGGAAAGTCTCAGCCGGAAAGTCAATGTTCATTTGGGCTGGGAAATAAAATATCCTTTTTTTTTTTTTTTTTAAGATTTTATTTGTTTGACACACACACACACAGAGCACAAGTAGGCAGAGCAGCAGGCAGAGGGAAAGGGAGAAACGGACTCCCCACTGAGCAGGGAGCCTGATGGGATGTGGGGCTCGATCCCAGGACCCTGGGATCATGACCTGAGCCAAAGGCAGATGCTTCACTGACTGAGCCACCCAGGCGCCCCAAAGATCCTTTGAATAACCACATTAGAGAATGTCTTTGAAAGTTTCAGCAGAAATCACGTCTTTTTTTTTTTTAAGATTTTATTTATTTATTTGAGAGAGAGAGATAGTGAGACAGAGCAAAAGCAGGGGCCAGGGAGAGGGAGAAGCAGGTTCCCTGCCCAGCAGGGAGCCCGGCTCAGGGCTTGATCCCAGGCCCCCCACTTCCCAGCGGCCCCCCGCCCCCAATCTTGACCTGAGCCAAAGGCAGATGCTAAGCTTAATCGACTGAGCCACCCAGACGCCCCAGAATCAAGTGTCTTTGTACAAGGAGGGATTTTCCCCCCACCCAGTGCCAACAAATTACTGATGGAAATGATGATGTATTTTAATGTTATGGATTTGGTTTGAAACCAAGCAAAAATTTCAACTACTCTTTGACCGTGGAAAGACCTCTGTAGTACACTGAGTGTATGCATTCAAATAATCAGACAATATTTACACTTTCTCTCTAGATCTTGAAGAACGCTGTTTCTACGTCAAATTGTACAGCACCTTCATCTGCTTATTCAGACTAATAACTAGGTATGCAAATGATATACTATCGTTTGCCCATAATATATATACCTTGTAGTGAACATTTTCCCTGGTGAGGCCTCATAATTGCTTAAAGAAACCTTTCTTGGCAGACGCCTGGGTGGCTCAGTGGGTTAGGCGTCTGCCTCCAGCTCAGGTCGGGATCCCCAGGGTCCTGGGATCGAGCCCCACATCGGGCTCCCTGCTCAGAGAGGGGGGGGTCTGCTTCTCCCTCTTCCCTCTGCTCCTCCCCCTGCTTGTGCTCTCTCTCTCTCTCTCTCTCTCTGCCAAATAAGTGAATACAATCTTAAAAAAATCCCATGACTTTTTTTGTTTTTGTTTTTGGACTTCCCAGTAGTCATCACCACAATTTCAGAGACAGCAAAGGCTACTACTGACGCCAAATCTGGGGAAAGAGAATTGAAGGAGACGGTGCTGAGCGTCACACCCGGGCTCCCAGCCCCCGTGGGGGTGGGGAGGGCGGGGACCAGAGCGGCCCTCTCCTTGCACTAGTTCTTGGTCTACCAATGATTGCTCTTTCGGCTGCCACAATAAGATCTGCCCCCTAGAAACACTGTCGGGTTCACTTAGCCCTGTTCAGGGAGAGAAGAATGCCAATTTAGTTACTGTCCCAGTAACAGCTAAAACCGTAGCTTTATGTTACGACAGTGGATTGTCTCATAATCCCATAGGTAGGTGATTGGAGCTGGGATCAGCGAGCTGGTGGTGCCTCTCTTGGATTTTTCTCTGCTCCATCCTGGGGCTGCGGTGAACGGGAGGGTCCGGTGCTTGGTGCCAGCTGTTATCGGGGAGTATCTTGGCTCTCCGCCACCCCCCTCCTCTCATCCAGGCTGGCTTCCCCATGTGGAGGGCTCAGGGCCGTGCCCCTTCTCTATGGCCAAGGCAGAAACTGCCTGGCTTTTGAGGGCTAGGCTGTGGGTCTCCCCCAGTGGCACTTCTGTGGCCTGCTGTTGGTCAGAGCGAGTCCCAAGGCCGGCTTCGGTTCAAGGGCTGAGGAAATATGGTCCACCTCTGGATAAGGGAACCGCAAAATTGCATTGCTAAGGGGCATGATGACAGATACAGGGGACTGTTGGGGGCCATCTGCATGAATTGGCGAGGGCTGCCCTTACAGAATACCACAGACCAGTTGGGGTAAACAAGAGAGATCCCTGTTTTCACAGTTGTGGAGGCTGCAAGTCCAAGGTCAAGGCGTTGGCCAGTTTGCTTTCTGCTGAAGTCTCTCTCCTTGGCTTGCAGATGGCCGTTTCTCTGTACGCACACATCTCTGGGGTCCCTTCCTCTGCTTATAAGGACACCAGTCCTATTGGATAAGGGTTCCGACCTTGTGACCCCACTGACCTCAGTTATCTCTTTAAGGTCCCTCTCTCCAAAGACAATCACATTAGGACTTAGGGCTTCAACACACGATTTCAAGGGACACAATTCGGTCCATCGCGTCCTCTTTGCAAACCATCTACCCAGATGCACTTAGTTATAAAGTGATCACAGGATATTTTATTCCAATAGTTGTTTTCATTTCAACACAGGGTTTCTTTCTTCTGGGAAAATATATCTTTGGGATGAGGCTCAGAAGCTACTTGGCCACTCACGGCGCTGGAGCCTGTCATCTGTTTTTACTCTCTTTGAAACCCAAAGCGCTAAGGTATTTAGGGCTTTCACAGCAGACATTCAGAGCCTTAAGGAGGGAAGAGAGATTCTGTTCAGGTACCTGGCCTCACCCAGTGCCAGATATCCTGCACCGCTATAATTCTTTTATAATTCAAATTTTGCATAGAAGTTCATCTATCTTCGATAAGACTATTATGAATTAATCAAGGGGAAAAAGCTTTGAAAGGATGATTTTTTTTTTTCTATTAAAAAAAAAATCAGGGGCGCCTGGGTGGCTCAGTGGGTTAAAGCCTCTGCCTTCAGCTCAGGTCATGATCTCGGGGTCCTGGGATCGAGTCCCACATCGGGCTCTCTGCTCGGCGGGGAGCCTGCTTCCCCCTCTCTCTCTGCCTACTTGTGATCTCTCTCTCTCTCTCTCTGTCAAATAAATAAATAAATAAAATCTTTTAAAAAAATCATGGGGCGCCTGGGTGGCTCACTGGGTTAAAGCCTCTGCTTTCGACTCTGGTCATGATCTCAGGGTCCTGGGATCGAGCCCCGCATTGGGCTCTCTGCTCAGCAGGGAGCCTGCTTCCCCCCCTCTCTCTGCCTACCTCTCTGCCTACTTGTGATCTCTCTCTCTGTGTGTCAAATAAATAAATAAAATCTTTTAAAAAAAAATCTTGGGCCGCCTGGGTGGCTCAGATGCTTAAGCGGCTGCCTTTGGCTCAGGTCACGATCTTATGAATGATGAAGCTTTCAGGAAATTGGGTGATATATATGCATAGCGTTAGCATAACTTGCAAGAGTTCCTTGAGTTAGTCAGAAAGCTTTAAAATGTATTTACTGAGGGGCGCCTGGGTGGTTCAGTGGGTTAAGCGTCTGCCTTTGACTCAGGTCATGATCTCAGGGTCCTGGGATCAAGCCCTGCATGGGGATCCCTACTCAGCGGGGAGTCTGCTTCTTCCTCTGCTCCTCTCCCTGCTTGTGGTCTCTCTCTCTGACAAATAAATAAAATCTTTTTTAAAATAAATAAATAAATAAAATTTAAAAAATAATTCCCTGCCCCCCAAATGTCCCGGCTGTGCAGCCCTGCCCCAACCCCACCCAGCCCACTGTGTAGTTAGCCCCCATGCTTAGCCTCCTGAATATTTGTAAACATTGACAAAATAGCTTTCAGTGACAAATCCAAAAAAAAAAAAAAAAAAATCAAAAGTGAAAGAGTAGCTTTAAGAGATTTTGCTTCGGGGACGCCTGAGTGGCTCAGTTGATTAAGCTGCTGCCTTTGGCTCAGGTCATGATCCCAGGGTCCTGGGATCGAGTCCCACATCAGGCTTCTTGCTCAGCAGGGAGCCTGCTTCTCCTCTGCCTCTGCCTGCCACTTTGCCTGCTTGTGCTCTCTCTCTGACAAATAAATAAATAAAATCTTAAAAAAAAAAAAAGAAGAGATTTTGCTTCGATCTTTATTTATTTATTTAAGAGAATGTTTTTTTTTTTAAAAGATTTTATTTACTTATTTGAGAGACAGAGAACGTGAGAGAGAGCATGAGAGGAGAGAAGGTTAGAGGAAGAAGCGGACTCCCCGTGGAGCTGGAAGCCCGATGTGGGACTCGATCCCAGAATCAAGGATCATGACCTGAGCCGAAGGCAGTTGCTCAACCAACTGAGCCACCCAGGAGCCCTTGCTTTGATTTTTAAAAGACTACCTACCAGTGGTCAAAAATAAATACATTTTATTTTTTTAAGATTTATTTACTTAAAAAAAAGATTTTATTTACTTATTTGACAGAGACACAGCAAGAGAGGGAACACAAGCAGGGGAGTGGGAGAGGGAGAAGCAGGCTCCCCTCTGAGCAGGGAGACTGATTCAGGCTCGATTCCTTGATTCCACGACCCTGGGATCATGATTTGAGCCGGTGGCAGACACTTAACGGACTGAGCCACCCAGGCGCCCCCGTAAATACATTTTATTTTATTTTAGTTTACTTTTTTTTAAAAAAAAGATTTTATTTATTTATTTGACAGAGAGATCACAAGTAGGCAGAGAGAGAGGGGGAAGCAGGCTCCCCGCTGAGCAGAGAGCCCGATGCGGGGCTCAATCCCAGGACCCTGAGATCATGACCTGAGCCGAAGGCAGAGGCTTTAACCCACTGAGTCACCCAGGCGCCCCTCAGTAAATACATTTTATTTATTTTTTATTTTTATCTTTTTAACGATTCCTTTTCAGACTTTTTTAAAGATTTATTGATTGATTGATTTGACAGAGAGAGAGATCACAAGTAGGCAGAGAGGCAGGCAGAGAGAGAGGGGGAAGCAGGCTCCCTGCTGAGCAGAGAGCCCCATGTGGGGCTCAATTCCAGGACCCTGAGATCATGACCTGAATCGAAGGCAGAGGCTTTAACCCACTGAGCCACCCAGGCGCCCCAGTAAATACATTTTAAAGCTTCCTGACTAACTCTCGGAACTCTTGCAAGTTATGCTAACACTATGCATATATGCATATTTATCACTCAATTTCCTGAAAGCTCCATCATTCATAAGATTTTAAACACACACTCATTGTTTTCCCATAGTTCCCAAACCTAGCAAATACACACCAAACAACTTTTTTTTTCAAGCTGCTTGTATTCAAGATCTAAACTGGGGTTGCTGGTGAAGAGATCTCTGTAACAAAAGGGCTAAGGACATACAATGCAAGCTACATTTATTGGAGGTTTTCTTCCAGCATTTTATTTTTTTAAATGGGTTCATTCCTTTATTCATAAGCTGAAGAATATGTTTTCTTTTGTTTCCCTCTGTCTTCTTCCATTGTATCAGTTTGGGGTGTATTTCTGGAAAGAGACTATAGAGCTATTTCATGTTCGGCTATGGCCCTTCTAGAACCATTAGGGCCAAATCCCAAACAAATACAATGCGCCTCCTACCAACCTGAAGTGTGTGTGTTACAAACCCAGCCATCATCAGAAACATTCAGTGATGACAAAGTGCCACATTTTAACTGAACCTTTGATTTGTTCTCCCTAGCCCCCCAGGCTCCCATACACACACTGAAAATAATGATCAGGGCTGATGCAAAAGCCAGATTGTCTTCAACAGTGGAGGCAGTGCTGGGCATAGATTTGGAATTTCCAAGCGATCTAAGGGAAATTTGCCCGGACCTGGTAAAGGCAGCAGGCTCAGGGCTCAGGTTTCCTAAAATTGAGGGCACCATGCGAAATTACCAAGTTACTTGCCTTTCAGCATGTGACTGACCCAGGACAATGAAGTGAGGCCCCACTCCTCCCTCTATATCATCTATATCCCTATGAATCATGTATTTATATTCATTTATATGTATTTTATAATGCACATAATATATACTTATATTTTAATTTACATACATATATAATGTAAAAATTGCCAACTTTAAAGCAGGTCATTGGCTATATCACCTACGATGTATATTAAATAATACATATCAATCCCAACAATCCTGTCCCCTCTGGCCAGGCCTAAGGCTCCAAAACCATCCCTTTGTGTATCAAAAACTGGGGAAAGTATTTATTCTCTTAAACACACTTTGTCAAATCCCTCGCCAGGAGGGACCTCAACTGCTGTAAACTTTGTACCCGTTTGTCAGAGGAGTAAAATCAATAACTTTAGTTCATTGAATCCAAAGACCGTAAGACGGTCACTCTGCAATTTATGGTATTTAGGGAGAGCCAGACAGCGCGCATGGGCCCGTCCTACTGCGGCTTAGTTTTACTAAACCAACTTCTGAGAGTATTTCCTACAACCCAAACTCAAAGGCCGCCTTTTATTTTGTGTTAACTATAGAATAAAAGAACGCAGGAACCTTTATGTGCAGGCACGAAAACCCTAATGGGTTTGTTAGAATTTAGAGTTTCGAGTTTCCACGGGACGCCACGCCCTGGTGGGTCATCTCACTAACCCCCCAAGGGTAAGCACCACCTTCTGCCCCTTCCTACAGGTGCACCCATCCGACCCCCGGAGGTGGTACTCGAACCCACGCTCCGAAATCCCCACAGCCTCGCTTCAGCGGCCGGGAACCGCGATCTGGCATCCACTGCGCATGCCCCGAGCGCGTGACCCGTGGGAGCCCGGCGCGCGAGAGCGGAGGCGGGCTATGTTCGTCTCCAAGGAGAATTCGGTCATTGACCAATCAGAGCCCACGGCAGTCTCCGTGCCCGCACCCGTGAGCCAATCGGGGCCTCGGATACACTGACCGCGGCTTCTATAGAATCGAGGTGGGAGCGGTGAGAGTGTTAAGATGGCGGACGTGAGAGAGGCCGGGGGCGCGACCAAACCGTGAGGCACGCCAGAGGCGGGTGGGAGTCAGGAGGACGGGACGGGAATCTTGGGACAACCAAGATTTCGACATTCCCCTCTCTGTTAGGGACTGAGGCGGCTGTCGCAATCCTCTCGCACAAACAAACGTTATGTTGCCAGGTAGCCGACCTCCCCTTCTTAGTGGTACGATCCTGGGCGGACTGTTCCATTTCGCGTTCCTCCCCACGCCTGCTGTGGTCCATTCCGGGCTGAGGCATTAACCTTCCTGGGGGTTCACACGGTCAAGGGTGTGGGCTGCCCTTGGGACGCACTAACCGGAAAGTGAATACACTTGGAGTCATACACGTGGGGATTTGGGCCCTCGAGGGGTCGTACACACTCGGGGGTGCACAATTCTGGTGTCACAGACTAGGGAAGGGACACTTGGGTCACGAACATTGCGGTCCAGGGAGGTAGCCAGCACCTGTCTAGGGAGAGTTGGCGACTTTGAGAGGGGGTGGGCAGTATAGGGACTAGAAGGGGACTTTGCCCCCCACCCCGCCCCGGCTGACCCGAGGTTAGCAGCCACAAACCTACAAGGGAAGGGGAGGGCTGGCTGGCAGAGTTTTCCTGCATAGGTTGAGGGAGTAGGGCAGGAAACAAGTGGTAGGTGGGACCTCCACAGTTCCTGGAGCAGTCCGGCTGGGGCCCACAGAATGCATCCCTGAGATGGTCTTTGCAGCAAGGAAAAGTAGAGAAAGGGCCATGGGAAGGTAGTCAGGTGTTCTGGGTCTCTGGCCATCCACCAAGGGCGGTGCGACCTGAAGATGCTACCGGGGAGAGTGAGGAGAGGATTATTGGGGCAAGGGTGGGAGAAGGCTGGGGTTGAAGGATGTTAGTTCATCCATCCAAGTTATTCAGCTATTTCAGAAAAACAACAGTAATGGGTAATTATAACATGACCTAATCACTTTGCATGAATTATCTCGTTTAGCCTTCCCAACAACCTTAACTGCTATTATCTTCACTTTATGGACGGGAGAAGGGAGGCGCTGAGATGTTCCCAGACTTTAAACAGCTCCTTAGTGGGGGCACCTGGGTGGCTCAGTCAGTGAAGCGTCTGCCTACGGCTCGGGTCATGAGACCAGGGTCCTAGGATCGAGCCCCTGGGAATGAGAATGATCCTTTCGTCCCGCTTCCTCCTCATTGGGGAGTCTGCTTCTCCCTCTCCCTCTCCCTCTGCCACTCCCCCCCCCACCCACTTGTATATACCCTCTCTCTCTGTCCCTAAAATAAATAAATAAAATCTTTAAAGGAAAAATAATAGCTCATAAGTGGCACAGCCAGAGCCAGGCTGTAGGGCCCTAGAATGTGTGGTTCTAATCACTGAGCCATTTTTTTTCTTTTTTATTAAAGTAAGCTCTCCACCCAAGGTGGGGCTTTAACTCCTGACTCTGAGATCGAGAGTTACATGCTCTACCGACTGAGCATGTAACTGAGCATGTAACATGAGCCAGCCGGGTGCCCCTCCACCGAACCATTCTTATCTTTCCTGATGTCTCTGCTTTTCTGTGTGCCCCATCCTCATTCCACCCCTACCAGAACTAGAAATCAGCCCCTCTCCTGAGCTCCCCTAGAAAAGCACCCGTTTGCCCATAGCATCTGTGAAGCCTTTTGACATCTCTGTGTGAGGGCTGGCCTCTGCACTGTCAGAGTTCTTTTCTTCCCCCCAGGCGGGGGAGGGGGGGAACATAGAGAGGGCAGTAAATCACAGTACAGATAGCTCTGTTGTAGGATGATTATACCACAAATACTGATTGAACTGTGGGTAGGTCTTGTGCCAAGGTGGTGGGCATATGGCAATGAACAAGACAGACAAGGGTCACGTTCCTTCCTGGCCTGGGGGTGTGTTTGGGGAATTCCTGGTTGACCGACTTAGGTTGTCACCATGATGGGGTGCTCCTGCTTTGAATGGGCAAGGGGCTAGGATGCTGGGGGACAGCTCCACATCGCCGAGACTTGTAATGTACCCGAATGTCATTCCAGGATGGTCAAAGGGTTGGATCAGGGGGTTGGGCATGCTGCTTCCTTCGGCCTGTCTTTAGGGAGCACCCCTTAGCCAGGGGTCCACGGGAGGTGGGGGGGTAAGGGGTGGAGAAGGATCGTGTGGCAAAGGAAATGTTGCCATCTGGCCTCAGCTTGGTCCTAGAGGACAGAAGGAGGACCCTACGTGTGCCCACATCCTCGTGGACTCAGTCGTGTGCTAGGACCAAAGTGTGGAAGACAGCCCCGTGTCTTAGCACTGACTGTGTCTTATTTCCTGCTCAGGGCTTGAGGTGCGGCAGGAGGATCTTGTAGGCAATATCCTCTCGGAATAAAGCAAAATGAGCGCAGGATATACACAGGAAATGGTTCTCCATCTGGTGAACCCGGGGCGGGGTGGGGGTGGGTGGCAGGAGGAGGTGGCAGAGGGACATTAAGATGGTCTGAGTTATTGGATAGATCCTGGTTCTTGGGGCTTTCTGGATATTCACTGGCTTACTAAGAAGTAAGCTCACACTGCTGCTCCCCACTGTGGCAGACTGACTCATATTCGACCTATCCTCCTGCTGGGAACCATAAAAGCTAAATTAAGGTTCTTGTTCTTGTTTTCAAATCTCTTTGAAGGCCCTGGAGAGCAAATTACCTTTGAGTTCATCACGTCACCAAAGGCTGTCATCCAGTGCGGAAAAGCAAGAATCGATGAGGATACGTAAAAGTGACATAAGCCAGCTCCCGATTCTTTTCTTTTTTTTCCCACCTCCAGATTCTTGATGCAGGTCCACAAAGTAATTCAATAATCTGGATAATATGGAGAAAGGATTACTAAGTCAGGATATTCCAGGGTAAGGCAACTCATTCCATTAGGGACCAAAATAACAAAACTCTAGGTTTTTTAGTTAGAGAAAAGTATACGCTTTAGACCTGTCTCCTACTTAGAAGAACAGGAAATATATAACTTTTTAAAGATTTTATTTATTTATTTGACAGAGAGGAGAGAGATCACAAGTAGGCAGAGAGGCAGGCAGAGAGAGAGGGGAAGCAGGCTCCCTGCTGAGCAGAGAGCCCAATGCGGGGCTCAATCCCAGGACCCTGAGATCATGACCTGAGCTGAAGGCAGAGGCTTTAACCCACTGAGCCACCCAGGCGCTCAATATATAACTTTTTAAAAAAAGATTTATTGATGGGAATCTGAGTGGCTCAGTCCATTAAGCATCTGTCTTTGGTTCAGGTTGGGACCCGGGGGTCCTGGGATTGAGGCCCACATCGGGCTCCAGCAGCCTGCTTCTCCGCCTGCTTGTGTTCTCTCGCTGTTAAACAAACAAATAAATATCTTAAATTTTTTTAAATATTTTTTTTCATTTGAGAGAGAGAGGGGCAGAGGGAGAGAGAAACTTAAGCAGACCTCCAGCCGACTGCGGAGCCCCACACGGAGCTCAATCCCACGACCCTAAGATCATGACCTGATTGGAAACCAAGAGTCGGATGCTCAACTGACTGTGCCAAAATATGTAACTTTTAAATGTTAATTTAAAAAACAACCAGCAAATGTAGCAGAGGCTTAAGGCCCCCCTGCCATATAGGCTTTAGGGAGACAGATCTAGGGGCAGACAAAGAAGAAGGAGGAAGGGGGAGGAGAAAAGACAGAGAAGGAGCAGAAGAATTTTCTCTCTGCCCTCATGTGGCCCTTGGCAGATTAGGAATCATTTCTCATGGATTTGGCCTCTGCTCCACCGTTCACGAGCTCGGTGATCTTGGGCAAGTTAACTAACTTCCCTGGGCCTCAGCTTCCCTATCAGTAAAATGGGGATAAGACTAGTGTTTACCTCATGGGGTTGTCTGTGAAGGTGAAACCATAAATATAAGGCACTTAGAAAACGCTCAGAAAACACTGAATCAGATTAGACACTAATCTTCATTGATTCCTTCAGTAACCTGTTTACCGAGTGCCTAGTTCATGCCAGATACCGGAGATAGGCTGGGCCCCACCCTGGCAAGAGCACAACATGAAAATGAATGAATGCGATGGCTTTTTAAGGAAGAAAGCAGGGCCTTGCCCCACGAAAAGGCTGGAAGGCGCTCCAGGCCCGGAGGTAGGAAATCACCTGGTGAGTTGTGGGTACGTACCGGAAGCTGAGTTGTGAGAAGGGCAGGGAGGGAGGTTGGAATTGCCACTCCAGAAGGAACTTCGAGCCAGGTTTCCGGGCAGGACTGTGAATCCCACCTTGAGACGTGCCGTTTGCCTTCAGGTACCCGGGGATGGCAGTCACACCCCAGACCTGCTCAGCTCCCCCGGACTGCTGTATGTGGCCGAGAGCTTCCTGCCCTCAAATGGTAAACCGAAGCCCAGGGAGGCGTGAGGATTGAGCTAGCATCCACTTGGGGGAACAGTCTGGCATCATGTGGTCAAGTCAGAGATAGGCAAACCCTACAAGCCCCCCCACACACACACACCGATTCCCCTCCCGAGTGTATGCCCTCCGGTGTGGACCAGGAGACTGTGTAAGGGAGCGTAAGCCAGCAACGGCCTAAACATCTGTTACCAGGAGAATACAAATAAACAAATCACACAAACAATGGAATACTATATAGCAGTGAAAAGGACCGGTCATTGTTACAGGCAGATACAGATCAGAGAGAAGGCCGGGGGCACAGTGATGGAAAGTGTGCACTCTGGACCCAGCCGGCCTGGCGTGGGATCTGGGATCTGCCACTTTCTGGCTGGGAGCTACTGGGAAAATCGGCGCACCTCCATTACCTCACTTCCCACTGGCAAATGGACCCAATAAGAGGGTATGTCCCGTAGCCTATTAGGAGGATTTTTTTTAAAAGATTTTATTTGTTTATTCGACACAGAGAGAGAGAGATCACAAGTAGGCAGAGAGGCAGGGGGAAGCAGGCTCCCTGTCAAGCAGAGAGCCTGATGCGGGGCTTGATCCCAGGACTCTGAGACCATGACCCGAGGCTTTAACACACTGAGCCACCCAGGCGCCCCTGTTAGAGGAGGATTTAAATGGGTCAATATTGACAGAGGTCAGAACACTGGCACGTATGTTCAGTGGCTTACATCAACGTTGGATAAACATAGGATGTTGTGTGGGGGGAAAAAAGCAAGACTCTGAAGATTCCAGACTTTTATTTTATTTTTTAAGAATTTATTTATTTATTTGACAGAGAGAGAGAGAGAGAGAAAGCACAATTGTGGGGAGAGGAAGAAGCAGGCTTCCTGGACAGGGGCTTGATCCTGGGACCCTGGGATCCTGACCTGAGCTGAAGGCCACTGCTTAACCGACTGAGCCACTCAGGCGCCCCAAGAATACAGACTTTAAAAAAAAAAAAAGATTTTATTTATTTATTTGAGAGAGAGCATGAGAGGAGAGAAGGTCAGAGGGAGAAGCGGACTCCCTGCAGAGCTGGGAGCCCGATGCGGGACTCGATCCCGGAACTCCAGGACCATGACCTGAGCCGAAGGCAGTTGCCTAACCAACTGAGCCACCCAGGTGCCCAAGAATACAGACTTTTAAAGGTTCAAAAGCAATGGGGATTACCATAAGACGTTGCCTAGGCATTCATATATGCTATGAAGGGATGAGAAGCAGAAAGTGATTTGGGAACTGCGGGGAGGCAGGGTTAAGGGATGCGGAAGTGAGGTGGGTGCCCGAGCATTGTTGGGGGTCTCAGGAGAGGGGTGGGATCTCAGGCCCTCCCAGTGTCATTGGAGGAAGAGTTTTCACCCAGTAACCCTTCCACATGAGGGGCCTCGGGCCTCAGGCCCAGACTAGCTGGATGCTTTGGGGAGGAAGGAGGCCGCCCAGCCCCCCAACTGCTCTCCACCATAGCGTCCTCCAGCAGAAGTGCAGCAGTGGCCTAGCGTTTGCTCCCAGCCAATCAGAGGGAGGAGGATCTGAGCCAGTCAGAAGGAGATGGGCCTCAGGGAGTAAGAAAGAAGGAGGAGGACATGAGTTGGCCCAAAAGACGAGGCTTAATCAGCCAAATGGAGGAGGACCCCATTCTGAGAGAGGAGGGTCCGAGCCTGTCTTAGGGAGGGAGGAGGAGGCCGGGCCCACCCAGAGGCCCCTGGAGGACTTGTTTCCCTTGTGGTTTTTTGTACTTCCTGTTCCCCTGCACACTGCGGAAGTTCCTCTTCTTACCCTGCACCCAGAGCCTGGCCGGAGAGGACAAGGACAGGAGGCACCATGAGTGGGGGCCCTGTGGGAGGCAGGTCTGGGGGTCGCGGAGGACCAGGGGCTCAGCAGAATATACCCTCCACCCTCCTCCAGGACCACGAGAACCAGCGACTCTTCGAGATGCTGGGTCGGAAATGCTGGGTGAGCTGGGGATCTCCTGGCCCTCCCTGTCTCCCTCCTTTTCCTCCTCTTCCTCTCCTCCTCTTCTGCCTCCTCATCTTCCCCATCCTTCTCCTTTCCTCCGCTTTCCTCCCCTCCTCCCCTCTTCCTTCCCATCTCCATCATCTCCTCTCCTAAAACCCACTTACCCCATTCACCGATCCCAGGAAGATCTCGGCTGCGATGCCTATCTACTTTCCCTCCGGCTGTGGCTCTTCCTTCAGAGCCAGGACAGCAGCGGACGAGAAAGAACTAGACGTTTTGGCTAACCAGATTCCCCTGAGCCCTGCTCTTCCCTCGCAGACACTGGCCACTGCCGTCGTTCAACTGTACCTAGCACTGCCTCCTGGGGCTGAGCACTGGACGAAGGAGCACTGTGGGGCTGTGTGCTTCGTGAAGGATAACCCCCAGAAGTCCTACTTCATCCGTCTTTACGGCCTTCAGGTGAACCCCATCTCCCCCCCCCCCCACCGCCGCCGCTGGACGTGCAAACCAGTTTTCAACCCGCAAACCCAGATCGGTGTCCAAAGCCCCAAGGCCTTGGGCAGATCAGTGAACCCCTGAGCCCCAGAACCAAAGACTTAATCCAGACGTCAAACTCGGCTTTGGCTTTCTTTGTCTTTGATGATTGACCCCCAGAATCCCCCAGGTCAAGACTTATAACCCCCCCCCCAACTATTAGTATAGCTCCCAAATCTAATCTGGTTCATGAACTCCAAAAAAAAAAAAAAAAAAAGAGCACTATATTTTTACCTGAACCTCAAATATGTTCTAAACTCAACCTTTTGCGTCCCAGAAACCCCCCATCAAAGTTCCTGGACCCTAAATGTTTGCCTAGCTGCTAGGCCGCAGCTCTGCTTCATAAACATCAGATTGCATATACCTTGACTGAGTCCCCCATCCCCCGAACGCTCAAGTCTGTGTGTCTGAACCTCAAATCTCAACCCCAGCTCCCTGTACTGCAGCCCTGCCTGCCCAGATGAAGGCCTCCGTAAAGGAAGGGTGTGACATGGAGTCCATGAATGGGCTCAGTTTCCTGGGACTGGAATCTTAAATCCTCATAGTGAGGCCCCCGAGGCCCACCTCCAGGGCCCTGAACCCCAAATCCCAATCTCTGACTGTAATGTCTAACTCCCATACTGGACCCCAACCCTCCCCGCCTGACACCTAGACCCCCCCAACCCTCTGACGATAAGCTGGAAGTCTCCGATCCGATCCTGGGGCCCCAAATTAGGACACTGTTCTCCTTGGCCAGAGAACAGAGGCCTGCCACCCAGGGCAAGTCTCTGTGCTAATGGGCCCCCCCAACCCCTCCAGCCTGGCCGACTGCTCTGGGAACAGGAGCTGTACTCACAGCTGGTCTATTCCACTCCCACGCCCTTCTTCCACACCTTTGCTGGAGATGTGAGTGAGCCCTCAACCCCCGGGCCCCAGGCGGGGTGTGGGGAAGAGATGGGAAAGGTGTGCGGTGGGGGGGGCGGGGACCTGGAAGGCTATTGAACCCAAGATGTGTGCAGGCCTGCCAGGCAGGGCTGAACTTTGCAGACGAGGGCGAGGCCCAGGCCTTCCGGGCCCTGGTGCAGGAGAAGATCCAAAAAAGGAATCAGAGGCAAAGTGGAGGTGAGGAGGCCTTCGGGGTGGAAAGGAGGTTGGGCAGAAGTGTGTGCGAGAGTAGGGATCTGGAGAAGCCCCTCTTGGGGTTCCCGTTCCCAGTCCACCCGTCTCTCCACAGACAGACGCCAGCTACCCCCACCACCAGCCCCAGCCAATGAAGGTGAGTCCTCAGGTTCAAGGAGGGCACTAAGGGGCTAGCCTGGGAACCTGTGGCAGGGCTGTAATAGCTCTCTACCCATTTCATCTTTCCAGAGAGAAGAGGAGGGTTCCCACCCCTGCCCCCACACCCAAGCGGAGACCAAGGGGGTGAGTGCTGATTCTTCCCTGTGTCTCTGGGTGGACAGGTGGGTGGGGAATGGGTGGATGGACGAGTAGTTGGGGGGAATGCAGAGCTCAGTGGGCCAAAGGGCGAGCAGATGGGTGGGCAGCGGATGAATTGCTGGGAAGATGAAAACATAGATGTACAGATGTGCAGGTGAATGAGTATGTGGATGGATGGATGGATGGGTGGACAGATGATTCACTCAGTTAACGAATAAGTGAACAAATTGAACAGCGAATAAATAAGCGACGTAACATTTCAATCGGTAAAGAAAGCAACGACTGACTGACTGACTGAATAATTTAACAAATTAATTGATCAATGAGCCATGAACGAATGAATCAACACTTAAGGGATGAGCATGAGTGAATGAATAAAGAAATGAATCGGTGAAGGTAAGGATGGTTTGTGGAACCCACCCATCCACTTCTCCATAAACCTTAATTGGACCCCTCACCCACTCCCTCCATGACCATCAGACATGCACCGGATTCCCCCAACACTTGCCCTGTCTCTTGCCCCTACGCTTTGCTTGCTAGGTCAGTAGGTCAATGGCTCACTCATCCGATTCTTCCCACAGGCCCAGCATCTGGCCAGCTGTCCCTGGGGCTAGTGACAGTGGACATCCAGAACCCCGACATCACGAGTTCACGATACCGTGGGCTCCCAGCACCTGGGCCTGGCCCAGCTGATAAGAAACGCTCGGGGAAGAAGAAGATCAGCAAGGCCGATATTGGTGCACCGAGTGGATTCAAGTGAGAACCTCTCCCCACTAGTCCCACCGAGCCCTGTGGGTGGGAGAGCAGATGAAAAGATGGACAGGAAGAGAGCTGGGTGGATGGGAGGATGGCAGATGGTTGGGTGCGTGGGTGGGTAGGTGAGTGGATAGGTAGGTGGGTGTGAGGCCAGGACCAGGGAGAAGCAAGGGAGGCACGGTTGCAAGATTTCCAGAGGCAGTTACTCTAAGGGTCATGCAACCGCAATTCATGACTCTGAGAGTGAGGGGCTCCTTAAATTTTGCACCCTAGGCGCCTCACTTGCTTCACCTTAGTTGTACCCTGGGTGGGCTGGTGGGTGAGTGGATGGGCGGGTGGGTAGATGAGTGGTTGGGTGAATTTCGAATGGACGGATGGATGGATGGATGGATGGATGGGTTGGTTGGGGGGTGAATGGGTAGGTGGTTGGATGGATGGGTGAATGGGTAAATGGGAAGTGGGAGGGTAGATGGATGGGTGAATGGATGAGCGTGTGGACACACGGATGGATATCTGGTTGGTTCGCAGAGAAGGCGGATGGGGATGGACAGGTGGCCAGATGCGTGGATGAATGGACAGTTCAGTGGGTCAATAGGAGTGTGTTGATGAACAGGCAGACAAAAGAGTGGATGGGCTGACAGGTGGGCACATGCGTAGATGGACAAGTGTGTGTGAGAACAGGTTGGGAGACAAATGGGTGAACAGATGCATGGGGGCAGATGAGCGGAAAGACAAATATACAAGAGATCGGTGGTCTGACAGGTGAATGCAAATGGCTAGGTAGACAAATGGATGTGTGGATGGATGGACAGATGGGCACGACGAAGCATGGACTCCTCCATGAATTCTGGCCTCTCAGAGTCCCTCTGGGCAGGGAGGGCTTCACTAGGAAGGAAGGGAAGGAAGGGCAGTGGGGCTTCACTGGGCTCTCCTCACCTCCCGCAGACATGTCAGCCACGTGGGGTGGGACCCCCAGAATGGATTTGACGTGAGTAATTCCAAAGACCCCTTGACCCACTTGACTTCCCGCCTACCCTTCCATAGTCCGCTGGCTCAGGGCTACCCCCAGACCCCCACCCTTTCTACACTCCCCTCAGATCCCCCTGTGGGGCGGACGCAGCGATAATTGGGTGCCCCTCCCCTCGCGCCTTATTGCCCCACCCCGCCCTGGCCTTCTTCCTCCTGCGCAGGTAAACAACCTGGACCCGGACCTGCGGAGTCTGTTCTCCAGGGCGGGCATCAGTGAGGCCCAGCTCACGGATGCCGAAACCTCCAAGCTCATCTACGATTTCATCGAGGACCAGGGCGGCCTGGAGGCTGTGCGGCAGGAAATGAGGCGTCAGGGTGAGCCCCCCCGGCCCCCTTCTTCTCCGGCCCCAGGGGCTGCTTCCTAAGCGACACACCGCACCCGCTCAGTCCTCGCGGACACCCTTACCCTGCTTGAATCAGGAGTTGGTCAGTTGGGGTGCCCGTGTTGCAAATGAGCAAAATTGAGGCTCTGAAGATAACTAACAAGAGCTCTGTGTTCTTTTCCCCCCTCAGAGCCGCTTCCACCA
This sequence comes from Nasua narica, assembly GCA_028533885.1. Classification (NCBI taxonomy): domain Eukaryota; kingdom Metazoa; phylum Chordata; class Mammalia; order Carnivora; family Procyonidae; genus Nasua; species Nasua narica. The sequence continues at coordinate 37,241,454 of CM052801.1, forward strand.
CCCCCACCGCCGTCCAGAGGAGGAAACCAGGCCCCCCGGCCCCCCACTATGGGGAGCAACAAGGGCCGGGCCGGTCCACTGCCCCCTGTACCTTTGGGAGGTGCTCCGCCCCCACCAACTCCCCGGGGACCCCCACCCCCAGGCCGAGGGGGCCCTCCACCACCACCCCCTCCAGCCACTGGCCGGGCTGGACTAGCACCTCTCCCGCCCCCTGCAGCTGGAGGGCCCCCGGCGCCTCCACCCCCGCCCCCACCGCCCCCACCCCCCAGCTCTGGGGATGGGCCAATCCCTCCCCCACCTCCTGCTCTGGGGCCTGTGGGGGGCCTGGCCCCTGGTGGAGGTCGGGGGGCGCTTTTGGATCAAATCCGGCAGGGAATTCAGCTGAACAAGGTAAAGACGGGCGAGAGGGAGGATTGGGGGGGGTGAGGGGTTCTGGGACTCGGGTGTGCCGCGGGGCAAGTCAGGATCTCGGGGCCAGGGCTGAAACTGACAGAGGTCCCAGGCTTTTGGGGCTTCGGTGACAGGGCGGGGAGGCCGGTGGGGAGAGGCCAGGCCGGGAACCCTGAAGGGGACTGGAGTGTATGGGAGGGGGAATGACGTGGGAGGGGCAGGGGGCAGTGCTCCCATCACAGGCCTTGAACCCTCTGTGCTGGACCCTCCCTGCCACAGACGCCCGGGGCCCCCGAGAACTCAGCGCTGCAGCCCCCGCCTCAGAGCTCAGAGGGGCTGGTGGGAGCCCTGATGCACGTGATGCAGAAGAGAAGCCGAGCCATCCACTCGTCAGGTGACAGCCCCCCCTCTGCTCCCCAGGGGCCAGTGTGGGCCCCAAAACAACCCCACCGGTTACCACCCATAGTGACCGTCACCCCATCGTGACTCTTCTATCAGTCTCCTTTTTTGACAGTTAACACTGCCGTCATCATGGAATAATCCTACAATTCTCTCTCTGACGATGACATTAAGGCCAAGGCGTGTCCACAATGTTAATAGGAATCCCGGACCCTCGGGAGTGTTCCCGTTCGCCCATAGGTGATGCTGTTCTAAAGAACCCCACTGACAATACTATTAACCCGAACTCCGGGTGTCAGTAGAGGCACACGAGCTCATAATGTGATGATAATACCATAACCAGCCCAATGTTTCTATAATAATGTTGACATTAATCCCCTGATGTGGCAACGCTATTGCCAGTATGGGGCAATTAGAGGAGGGGAACGTGAACCTCAACCTCCTGCGGTCGGTATTAATTCACCTTAATCCCAGGACACGTGCACAAGATTAGTCTGAATCCGTGACATGACGATATTTTCACAAACCTCCTCTTTCGACAGTGAGATCATCGATCACCCGTGACGGGTCGACAGTATTAACGTTAGCCCGCTATGAAACAGCAACATTGTAACGTACCCCCCTCTGCTAATAATACTTGAATCCGCCCCATGAAGTGACAATCGAACAGTAACCCTTGTGTGACAGTGACATCCCAACTAACCACATTTTTGACAATGAGATTAACTTCCATTCCGACTCCAACCCACATCCTGACCCTCCCTCCTCTGAGGGGGCCCCTTCCTCATTCAACTGCATGGGTCCCCAGGAGACCTCAGTGCCCCCAGAACTCTGAGTCTTGACCTCTCAGACCCCAGGAACCTCACCCGACCCCAGGCCCTTTGCACCCTTCTGCCCGTCCTGAGTCCCACTTTCTCTCTCCCTCCAGACGAAGGGGAGGACCAGGCCGGCGACGAGGATGAGGACGACGAGTGGGACGACTGAGTCCGCCTCTCCACCTATTCTGAGCCCCCTTCCCTGGCAGCCGCTGCTTGCTGCCCTCAGGCCCCGTTTCTTCCCCGCTGACCCTTCCAATGCAGTTCATTCTGACTAGCAGTAGCCAGGGCCCCTTTTTATACAGAATTTCGTGGTTCTCTGCACATAAGGCTTTTGAAACCAAAATAAAGTAACTGTCTTTTTGTTTCTCTACGTCTCAGTTGGTTTCTATTCCAAATGTGGAAACGTGGGGTCCTCTATCCCCAAAGTCTCTTTTATTCATCTCTCCCATTTCATTATTTATTTATTCCTTATTTGTTCCCTCATTTATTTCTTTGTTTTCTTCTGCCCTTCTTTCTTTCCACAAACATTTGTTGCCAGATGCTCCCTTCCGGGCTGGAGCCAAAGCAGCGGGAAGAAAACCTAGTGAGGCCAACATTCTAGTGGAGGAGACAGATAAGAAACCAGGAATCAAATAGAAACGAAAGATAGTTACAGATTGTGACAAGTGCTGTGATATGCTGAGGGGGAATGGCCTTTGGATGAAACATTCAGGGAAGGCCACCAGGATGCTGTGACAGTTGTGCAGAACCTAAAGAGAGAGGAGTCAACCAGTAAAATCTTTGGGAGGAGGACATTCCAGGCGGAAGGAACAGCCTGTGCAAAGGCCCTGAGGTGGGGGGAAAAGCTTGGTGTGAGGTTGAGCATGGTGACTGAGCGGGAGTTATTTATTCATTTACTTACTTAGTTTTTGTGTTGTTGTATTTTTTTTGTTGTTGTTAAAGATTTTATTCATTTATTTTGACACACAGAGAGAGAAATCACAAGTAAGCAGAGAGGCAGGCAGAGAGAGAGGGAAGCAGGCTCTCCGCTGAGCAGAGAGCCCGATGTGGGGCTCGATCCCAGGACCCCGAGATCATGATCCGAGCCGAAGGCAGAGGCTCCAACCCACTGAGCCACCCAGGCGCCCCCTGTGTTATTGTTTTTTTTAAACGTCCCATCAACACAATATTAGATCAAGAGACTACTCAATGGTCAGACTTACTCTCCATGCACACAACTCATACACCAGGATCCTGATGGGCAGGACCCCTCTTTCGATTTTAAGATTTGGTTCTGCCCAGTTCTCAGTGCAAACCAAGTCCCGGCCAGTGGCAGAGGAAGCCGCAAAGACTCAGACAGATCGGCTCTAGAACCTGGGTATGATGCCCCACCTCTGAGCCTCAGTTTCTTCATCTCTACAATGGCAGTAACAATAGGTAACTGATTTTCAACTGAGATCTCACTGGGGTTCCCCCTCCTCTTCTAGGAATTACTCACCAGAAGAAAAGGAGCAACTCAAAACCATCCCTGGTGTCTAAAGCTATTTCCAAGGGAGTGATTAGAAGCCTTTGCACATCAGAGCCATAGCAGAGGTGTGTCTACTCCTTCCCATTTCTGGAATCCAGAAATGTGGATTCAAGGTGGATTCAAACCCTCAGGTATCCTTTAGAGCAGGAGGAGGGGAATGGGGAGAAAGATAACAGTGAAAAGGAATCCGGAGACGACAGGCTTCATCCATCTGTAAGACCAGTGCGAGAATTTTGAACCATCTAGGGTGCAGGCTCGGGGTTGGGGGAGGGAGCAAAGGAGGTCCAGGGCCAGGGTGGAGGTGTGGAGGTGTGGAGGTGGGAGCTGGCTTTGCTCCTTAAAAAATTCCCCCACAGTCATAGAAGCTGAAGAAGGAGGGAGTCTTGGGTTCCTTTTAATTCTTTCATGGTTCTTCACCTTCTACTCTACTCCCCACCCCACTTTGGCCAGGTCGCCAGGGGCAAGCTGAGTCCAGGAAGGGCCTGTCAGTGTCACTCACCCGCCTCCCCACTCCCTGCTAGGAAACCCCAGAAATCTGGGCCGCTGGGACCCCCTCAGGAGGTTTTGTCCTGGAGAAGACCTTGTATCATGCAGCCTTTGAATCCCTAGGAGCACTGCCTATGACAGGCACGGGGTCGGCAGAAAAGTATTGACTATGGACAAGTGGCTTGACCTTCCCATGCCTTAGTTTTCTCGATCTTTTTTTTTTTTTTAGATTTTTATTTATTTATTTATTTGACAGAGAGAGAGAGAGAGAGACAGTGAAAGAGGGAGCACAAGCAGGGGGAGTCGGAAAGGGAGAAGCAGGCTTCCCGCTGAGCAGGGAGTCCAACGTGGGGCTCGATCCCAGGATTCTGGGATCATGACCTGAGCCGAAGGCAGACGCTTAATGACTGAGCCACCCAGGTGCCCCAGTTTTCTCGATCTTTAAACTGAGACTAAAAATGCATATTTCACAGGGTCGTGGAGAGAATTCAAGTGTCTGGGAAGTGCCTTGCTCCTCGAGGCCTCTACAAACATTCGATGCTGCTGTTGCTGTTCTTCTTCCTACTGCCGGTCAATCCTGAGTCACCGTTGATCAAAAAATGCACCATTATTGTATGTATCACCCAGGAGAGATAAAAAAGTACTGCGAATTAAATTATGACTCACCAGTGCTTGGGAGATGCAGCCGGATTTCAGAGATGTTACAGAATTAAGTGTTCCTGGAATCTGGCTGGGGATGTTCCTTTCACCTGCATTCTGGTTCCACGTGTATGTTTGCTTGTGAAAACTCGTGACACTGATCACCCGTGGTCTGTGCCCTCTTCTGTATGTGTGGTACACTCGAATACGAGGTTTATATTAAAAAACAGGTCAAACCTGTACAGCTTGGAAGGGATAAGACCTTATATTTGCCCCAGCACTGGGCAAGGCAATATACACTTGGCGCTAAATTAATGCTGAATGAACAGACAAGTGGCTGGGAGTGGGACACAGGAATAATAGGGTGGCCTCTTACTTTTGAGGTCCCCTGAAGATGCTAGTCTGGAAGGATTCATTTCCGCACCAGTGGGAGGTACCCACGCCAAGGTCACTCATCTGAGGTTTTACAGGTGAAGAAACTGCCTAAGGTCACACAATTTAGTAAATGGTGGAGCTGGGATTTGAACCTGGGTAGCTAGGCTCCAAGATCCAAGCCTTTACCCACTACATTATATATACTATTATATATACAGTTTGGGGAGGACCAAGGTATGAAAATTAGTAAAGGGAAACCTTACTAAAATGGACTCAGGATGCTAGAAGGGGAGGCTGGTAGAGGAAACTTACTGCTCAATGTCAGTTACAGCAAAAAGTATCAATTATAGACCCAACAGGAGCATCTCAACAAGAGAGAATGGTCAGTTACAAGCCCCCCTAGCAGGGAAAGATATACATTGTATCTCCTATAAGAAACTGACTAGCCTGCAACTCAGCCACTGAGAAACCATCATTGCTACCAACTCTTGCTTTTCTCCCATAGACTTTTGTTCCAAACAACCCCTCCCAACTTCCTCCTCCATAACATAACTTTCTTCTCCTTTGTTTATTGGCCTTGCATGTGGTTTTGCCATAGCTTGCTGGTTTCCTGCATTGCAATTCTCAGCTATTCGCGAATAAACCCATCTTTTGCTGGTAAAATAAATGGCAGTTTTATCTTTAAGGCTGACAAAGGGATGTTTGCCCAACACCCACAGACCCCTACCCGACCCCCTCCAGATTCAGTCCTGCCTTGAGCCATTCTTATGGGTTGGACTTGCACTCCTGGGAATAGGAGGGTTCTGTCTGTGCGGGGAGACTGGGAGCATGCGAGGACCAGCACCTGACTGCATTCTAGAAGGAATAAGGGAGGGAAGGGGATGCGTGCTGGGGTGTCTGCTGCTGGTTGTCCCGCTCGTGGTCAGCAGGGGCTGCGGGCACATCAGACTGGCCATTTCTCCCAACCAGCTCACAGCTAGAGCGGCAGGCAGACAGAAACAACCCTTTGCTTAACTGCATAATCATTTGGTTGACTACATAATTCATGGACCTATGGGGAGAGGGGCCGTGTGGGGAATGGAGGTTCAATTTCCTGATGCTGTGAGGTACTGAACCTCTAACTAAATTAGGCCCATCAGGGACTGCCTGGGGCCAGTGGTCTGATAGCATGGAAGACAGGCAGCCTCCTGAGGGACTGACGGGCTGGCTGACCGATGGCCCGTGGCGTTGCTGCCTGCCTGGGTGGCGGGATGTTGTGAATGGCTGACTGTTGCCGGGAGTCATATCGGGCCTGCGGCGTGTGTCTGGATGTGACATTGTCCGATGATGTGTAAAGGGAGGGCTACCCCGAGGGAATTTCAGGCTGACTGATGGACAGATCTGTGACTGCCTGATAAGCAACCGTATCTGGTGAGTGACTGTCCACCCTGGCCAAGTCACAGCCTGCTTGACGGACCGCGTGGCCAGTGACACGCCGAGAATGGCTGCCTGGCTGACGGACAACACGATGAAGGGCAGTGGACGAGTCAGAGGCCAGCCGACCCATTGAACTATCCGTGTAGAAACCTGACTGCATGGCTGTCCCAGGTTGGAATCACAGCGGCCCTGAGGAGCCCCCCCAGATGGGTCAGAGGAGACTGTCCCGATGACGGACCGGGGGTGGTGGGCTTGCCTCCCCTGAGACGTGACAGACCGCTGAACCCCTGTCAGGTGGGGGCTTCAGTTGCTGGGACTATTGGCTTTGTGTCTGCCTGAGAAAGCGACCTGAGATGGCGACAATGACAGCCTGTCCTGACCTAACCACGGTGCGCCTGAGGCCACGGCTGGTGGCTGGTGGCTTGAGATGGTTTCCCCTGGGGGTTTCCAAGCTGCCCCCGGAGCCAGAGTAAATGGAGAGACCGGCTGCTTGAGTGACTGTGAAAAAGGGGCCGTCGGAGGGAATGATCGGCTGGCTAACCGTGTGGTCGTCAGCGCCGTCCGTCTGCCTTAAGAGACCTGTGGCTGGCCGAGGTCCAATGGGGGCCGCTGGTGACTGGCAGACAGTGGGAATGGGGGGGCCGGGGTCTGACTAAACAGCTGTCTGTGGTGACGGGACCCATTGTGGGATTTGAGTCTGGGGACCGGCTGAGCAACCGTACGTGGCGACAGCCCATCTTGGGAGTCACGGCCTGCTTGGGGTTAAAATGCGGTGACGACTGACTGACGGTGGTAATTGGGGGTCTGACAGGACGGAGGATCCCCCGTGCGGCTGGCTGACAACGTGATTGGCTGACAGCGTGACAGACAGACCGGCGTGCGGGCAGGGCCTCCGGCAACCTCAGTTGTCGCCGCCGCCGCTGCCGCTGCCGCCGCCCAGACGCACTCTGGGAAAGCGCTGGCTAGCACCCGCCTTCGGGACCGAGCGGGGTGGCGGGGAGGGGTCCGGTCACGGCTCGCCGGTTGGTCCGCGCGGGCGCTGCTCGCGGCGCCGCGCGGCCAATAGGCTGCGCGTTCTCGGCCACGCCCGCGCGAGCTCTCTTCTCGCGAGGCCGGTTAGGCCCGAATGTCGTTAGCCGTGGGGAAAGATGGCGGAAAATTTAAAAGGTGAAGCAGTGGCGGCAGCGGCGCGGGCCTGCCGGCCGGGCCGGGTGGGCTGGAGGGGTGGCGTCGCGGGCTCGGGGCCCCGGCGTCCGAGGCCACGGAGCCGGGAGCCGGAAGCCTGGCGCGGAAAGGATGGGGCTCAGGGAGCCCGGGCCTGGCGCGCGGGGCTGGGCGGGGCTGAGGGGAGGGGGCGCGTGCCTCGGAAGGCGGCGGGCGCGGGGCTAAGTGGGGACGCGGGAGGGGGGCGCGCGCCTCTGATCGCGACCAGTCGGCGCGCGCACGCGCGGGGGCTTGTCGGGGAGGCCGCGCCCGCGCGCGGGAAAATCGGCCGCCGGTGACCGTTACCCGGTTGGTGTCCACGCGAGACGCCGGAAGGGGAGGGAAGGGAAGGGGACGGACCTCGTTTTCAGAGTGGGGGGACAGAGGACTCTGAAGGGTGAGGGTACTTCCTTTCCGCGTGATGGGGAAAGGGTTTGCTGTAGAGAAGACTCCCCCGGGAGGGACGAGGGGAAAGGGGCTTCTCTGATAGGAGAGCTGGACTCCCTCGTGTGCAGGGGAAGGGGGGTGACTTTTCCAATATGTTGGGGAGGGTGGGCTCTTCTGGGTGAGAAAAACTGCGGGGAGGATGGGCTCCGCAGTGTGAGAGGGGCCTCTGAGGGCTAGGAATCCACCTGTGGTCCGTGCGGAGCCAGCAGCTGGAGAGGTTGGTTGGGACCACTTCAGTGGGTTTCAAATGCAAGTTAAGGGGTTTGAAAGGGAGAGGCATCACAGGGAGAGGAAAGCGTGGGCACAGGCTGAGTCTCCACTAGGCCTGATAAGTGGGGGGGGGGGGGGATTATGCACACGAAATAATCTTGCAAAGCTCTTGGACGTTTTCAGGTTGAGGTCTAGAGTATTTCGCTATGAGTTCAAATGTTGGATTTTTGTAATGGGAGGTAGAAAATATTAAAAATAGGATGAGGACTGACTGCATTTGGAGTAAGTGTTCTGTGGAATGATTTGATAAAATGGCTTCTAAAGCACCTTGTGCTTTGAACCAGAAGTCTTTTTTTTTTTTTTTTTAAAGTCCGCATCTTGTAAATTTCTGATAGTCCCAGAAAGGTTCCAAGGCATGCTTAAAAGAATCGTCAGTAACCTATACTGTTTTGCCGTTCCTGAATTCAGAGCCTACTCCTTTGGGTGGGATTCACCCTTCACAGAAATGTAGATGAGACAGAAAGCCAAAATGCGGTGTGAAAAAAATACACCTTGCAGGTTTAAGGAACCCAGGCTCATGATTCAAGGAAGCTTCCTGAAATCTAAGACCATTCCACAGTATTTTACTCCTAATTTTGAAATCTAAAAACCCCTGAAAACTTCAGTTTGGCACCATTCAGTGGCAAAACTAGATTATAAAGTGGGACTATCTTGCTTCTTTATTTCTCCGATTCAATGTAAAAATTCAGATATTTGCTGCAGAATTATTAATGTGTTTGATTATGGCTTGATGCCCCTGACCCACTGGCGTTGTCAGGTAGTGTCTGGGGCATACCTAAAACTACACTTGTAACCCCCCCCCCCAAAAAAAAATCTGAATTCCTAAACACAACTAGCCCCAGGAGTTTCAGATAAGGGCTTCCAGACCAGTCTTTCCAGTTAAGCCTTTGTTTGGTGCCTACAGGTTGTAATCCCATCCCCACCAGTTCCCCCGGGGCAGTGCACCCTACTGAGATGGGGGGTGGTTCTCTTTATTTTGCAAAGTGGGGAGAGGGATGGTTAGGTCCTGAACCCTAGGCAGGTTTGTGGGCAGTTTTAGGAGGAGTGGGGGGGGGGGGAGTTGGAAGCTCTGGGAATGGATTCCTTTAGGATAATCCATGCCGCAGATCCCACTTTGAGGTCTACTGCTCCAGGGGTAGCCTTGGAGTGTGCACTGGGGTTGAGGAAGTGGCATATTTTTGTTGTAGAAGGGTCTCAGGATTGGGAAGGCCTGTGGATTAAATCTCACTGACTCTGAGGCAGTCCTTTGGAAGTCCCAGAGAGGATTTGGGGTCCCCTTTGACCCGTGGCTTCACCAGGATGCCATGTAAGTTCTTTCTGGCCTCCTTGTTCTAGGCTGCAGTGTGTGTTGCAAGTCTTCTTGGAATCAGCTACAGGACCTGTGCCGCCTGGCCAAGCTCTCCTGCCCTGCCCTGGGCATCTCCAAGAGGAATCTCTATGACTTTGAAGTCGAGTACCTGTGCGATTACAAGAAGATCCGCGTGAGTCTGGGGTGACCGTGGCCAGGGCAGGGGTGTCTCAAGGAAGCTGGCTTACTGCCCCCTTGCCCCCCACCCCCACTGCCTGCATCTGTTTTCAAAGGGAATGTTCTTCCCCCACCCAAAGGGAATTTTCTCCTCTGATCTTAAAAAAATTAGGTTTAGTAGGACTTACTACCATCCTCATTTTGTAGGTGAGGAAACTCAGTGGCTTTCTCAGGGGGGCAGGAGCCAGAATGAATCTCCAAATAAGTCTCTCTGGCCACCTCCACAGGAATACAGACCAGTTGCAGAGATTGAGGTGCTGAGCCTAGGAAGGGAGCCAGCGATAGCTAGCAATCATGGAGTACTTTCAGTGTGCTGGGCACTTCTCAGAAACTCATTTAATCCCCCCAGTGATGTTGTGAAATGGGAACTGTTGCCATTCCCAGAGCAGGCGACAGCAGGGTAAAGAGAACAGCCTGCAGCCGGCAGGGCTGGGTCCAGATTTGGGCCCTGTAGCCCTGGGGTACTTACCCACATTCTCCGTGGTTCATTTTCCTCATCTGTAAAAGGGCGACGACTAGCAGTATCTAGCTCATGCAGAGTTGTGAGGGAGAGATTAGTTAGTAAGACACAGAAGTTCCTTAGAACAGTACCTGGTACATACCGAAATCGAGGAGAATGTCCGCTTCCCCCCTCTCACCCTTGCTTATAGATGAGGACACTGAGGGTCCGCAAAGTTAAATAACCTGCCTAAAGCCACACACAGCCAAGGAGCTGCAGATTCAGAATCTGTACCCAGTGTGTCTCCCTGTGGAATCCGTGTGGTTACATTGTATCCTTTGGCTGCTCTCTGCCAGAAAACAGCCCTCTGCCTGCTGAGTGGAGAACAGGCCATAGGGGGCAGGGGTGGAACTGGGGAGACCGGTGAGGAGGCCTCCTAAGGGGGTGGCAGGGACATTGGTTTGAAGTGGTTGGATTCTGGATGTAGTTTGAAGGTGAGGCTGACAGGATTTGCTGAGGGTGGATGTGGGGACCGGGAAAAAGAAGTTACGATTGTGACTTCCAAGAGTCCAGGCCTGAACAGCTAGGAGGAGGGAGCTGAGTAAATTAAAACTTGGAATTTAGGCAGTCGTAAGCGGGAGCGGGGGATTTGCACTTAGGGATCCTCAGGCTAGAGCCCATGCTTTGTAACTACTGCGTGGGCTGGTTCCAGAAAAGGTGCGGGGAGTGGTTTGGGATGGAGGTCCCACAAGGGCTGGGCCAAGGGTATCGCCACTTACGGTGCCCCCGTCCCCTGGTCCCCCCCCCAACAGGAACAAGAGTATTACCTGGTAAAATGGCGTGGATACCCAGACTCAGAGAGCACCTGGGAGCCACGGCAGAATCTCAAGTGCGTGCGCATTCTCAAGCAGTTCCACAAGGACTTAGAAAGGGAGCTGCTTCGGCGGCACCACCGGTCGAAGCCCCCCCGGCACCTGGACCCAAGCTTGGCCAACTACCTGGTTCAGAAGGCCAAGCAGAGGCGGGCGCTCCGGCGCTGGGAGCAGGAGCTCAATGCCAAGCGCAGCCACCTGGGACGCATCACCGTGGAGAATGAGGTGGACCTGGACGGCCCCCCGCGGGCTTTCGTATACATCAACGAGTACCGTGTGGGGGAGGGCATCACCCTCAACCAGGTGGCGGTGGGCTGTGAGTGCCAGGACTGTCTGTGGGCCCCCGCCGGAGGCTGCTGCCCTGGGGCGTCCCTGCACAAGTTTGCCTACAACGACCAGGGTCAAGTGCGGCTGCGCGCCGGGCTGCCCATCTACGAGTGCAACTCGCGCTGCCGCTGCGGCTATGACTGCCCCAATCGCGTGGTACAGAAGGGCATCCGCTATGACCTCTGCATCTTCCGCACGGATGACGGGCGTGGCTGGGGCGTCCGCACTCTGGAGAAGATCCGCAAGAACAGCTTCGTCATGGAGTACGTGGGAGAGGTAGGGAGCCGGGGCCGACGTGTGTGTGTGTGTGTGTGTGTGTGTGTGTGTGTGTGTGTGTGTACGCACGCGCGCGCGTGCTGCTCTTCCCACTGTGTGTTCCCATCGTGTGCGCCCAGCTCACCCCACTGCGTGCCTGCAGCTTCCCTGCTCTTCCTGTCCGGGGAAAGGTGGGGGGCGGCTAACCTGAGTGCCATGGGGACATCCCGGCAGGGGCGCGCGTTTCAAGCTGGTAGTTGAAAGCACAGCGAAATACTTCTCGACCGGGGTGACCTCTTAAGGGTACCTGGCAAAGAGGAAAGCGGGAACTGAAATCCAGGTCGGGTTCCTTTTAACAGGCCACGTGCTCGGCATAGGGTTGCGTCACCTGGAAAGGCACTCCTTGTTTCGCAAGGGTTCAGCTTACCACCAAGTAGTGTCTGACCAGGGGGGCCTTTTACTAATCGGAGCACGAACGTCCTGGAGTAGGACGTAGACATGCCTTAACGTGGGCGGCCACTTCCTCCAGGTTTGCAGGACATGGGGGAAAGGCCGAGTATACACGCAGTCCGCCCTGGAACAACGTGGCGCCAGGGGCGGGGTTAGGGGCGCTGTCCCCGCGTAGTCCAATCTGCGTGTACCTTTTGACTCCCCAGAAACTTAGCTACTAGTAGCTTGCCGTTGACCTTACTGATAATTTAAACGGTGGACTGATAACGTATTTTACATGTTACATGTATTATATAATGTATCCTTACAGTGGAGTCAGCCAGAGAAAAGAAAATGTTAAGCAATCGTAGGGAAGAGAAAATGACACAGTCCCCTACTGTATTTGCAGGGGGGATCGGCCCGTAGGTGGGCCCGGGGAGTTCAAACCTGGCTTGTTCAAGGGGCAGCTGGATTAGGCCGGCTAGCCGCCGTACCATACAACCCCCAAATCTCAGTGGCTTCGCCCCTTAGGAGTCTCTCTGCTCCTGCGCCAGTGCAGCATGGGTATTTGGGGACTACCCTTCTGTATGGTGGCGTGGCCGCCTAGGCTCCTTTCCACTTGGGCCTTTGTTGCGCCTTAGAGCTGCCCCTGAGAGCCTCGCTTCGCATCGCTGGTGAGTGGGCAGAGGGTCGGGCTGGAAGGGGAGGTTGCTTGTGGGCCAAGCAGCAGGGCCTGGACATAGTGCCCATCCCTGCTGCCCGCACTCGCCGGCTGGAACTGAGTCCCTGGCCTTACCTTGGTGCAAGGGAGGCTGGGAAGCATGACTCAGCCACGCGGCTAGGTGGAAAACAGAAGGAGTGTGTGTATGAATAACCAGCAAATGTCATGTTCTGAGGTAGGACACGGTGTGCGTTGGGGGGGGGGGAGCAGTTCTTTTCACATAGGACCATCTCCTGCGCTGGGGGGACAGTTACCATCCCTGGCCCGGCGCTGTGTGAATCCGTGAGTGTGTCGCCCTGGTGACAACCCCGAACACCTTCGTATTTCTAGATGACTCTCGGGTGTGATTTGGTTGGGAAGTGACAGAACTTGGCCTCAGGGACACACCCCTGAAGGTGTCCACACCGTAGGAATGACACCGATGGAGAGGAGAGACTCCCAATAATGAACCATAAAGAGGGGCGCTCCTAGCCCCCCGGGGCAGAGATGATCTAGAGGCAGAGGCGTCCGCACTTGCAGGACGCTGGCAGTCCAGCGTAGGCAGTGTCTACATCCACACTGCCCTGACGGTCAGGAGAAAGCAGCGTCCTCACCCCAGAGGGACTGGGACAGTCTGAAGGAGAGGAGGTCTACACCTGAGAGCCTGGGGCAAGTGTCCACACCCTCAGCGTCCTGACCCCCTGGGGGAGGCGTCCAGACCTGCAAGGGATGCTAACAGAGCAGATGATACTAGGAGCCTGGCGGGGTGTCACCGGTCTGAAGGGGGACGTGTGCACACCCCAGAGCCCCTGACAGTCTGGAGGGGGTGTCCGCCCCCCCCAGGAGCCCGCCGGTTCTAGAGGAAGTCCAGACAAGGGAGTGTCCCCAGCCTCACTGTACTGACCGTCCCGAGGAGAAGCTCCTTATAACACAGAGCATCCTGACAGGTGCAGAGGAAGGGGAGGCCTCAGTCCCCACGTACCCCAGGGTCCCCTGGCTAGGGTGCTGTCCTGGCTGGTCTTCCTTAGCGTCTACACTCTGCCACGCTGTGAACATTGGGGCGGTCAGGGCTTCTCACCCCTGTGCGCCCTCTTCCCGCTCCACACACACTCTCCTTAAGCTACTTCTCGGCCTCCCGCCTGCCCCCTTCTGTGACTTCCGGGCCCCCTCCTGACACTCTCAGACCTGTGGGGCCTCCCGATGGCACCATAGGTCCCCAAACTCTACCCAAACCCACCTCCTCTCTGTGCGTCCCCTGTAAGGGGGCAGCAGAGCCGAGGGTGGAGGTTGGAGCCGAGCTCCACCTCTCGGTGGCAGTCACTTACCCTCCTTGTGTCTCAGTCCCCCAGTCGGTAGAACGGGAATGGTAACAGCACCCACAGCATTCACTTGTTAGGAGAATTAAATGAGTCGAGAGGTGCGAAGCGCTCGAACAGTAAGTCTTCGATCGACGTTAGCCGTTACAGTCTAGAATTCAGACAACCCAAAATGTTCCGAAAACCCAAAGTCTTTGGTAACTCCCATGTGGCTAGAAAACCCAACCAGACCTCATCTGGGCCCATTTGTAGCCTAGTTCTCCCACTTGGGGTGAATGTTCGTAGATCTCATGGTTCATTTCCCCAGTTACATGGTGCTGTCCATAATCGAGGGCACGCACCCCATATCTGGCCGCCCTGCTAGCCTCCTACAGTCTGGACACGACCCCCGCCCTCCCACCTCTGCACCAGCGGTCCCCCCACGTGAGCTGCCCGTCCTCTCCTTCGCAGCGGTCCACGTTCCGTCGGAACATCCGCCCTCGGCCCACAGGGAACAGCAGCCTAGCTTATCCATTCCGAGACTTGCGTTTGCTTCAGATTTCCCCAACACCGGAAGGAAGGTGTGTCTCACGTAATTAGTTAAATGACGGTGCGTCATGGTTTAATTAGCGGTGTTTCCTTTCTCAGGAAAGGGCACAGAAAAATAAGGGAGCGTGTCCCACTGGGGTAGGACTGGCACTCATAACCGTTCCTGAAGGGGCTCAGTGTCCAGAACAGAAACGTCGCTCACGTCCCTGATGGCGCTGGAGCTTTACAGCAGCTCCTGTCGGGTCGCTGTTAACCACCATCGTCCTCCCCGTTCTGCAGAGAGCCGAGGCCCGGAGGGAGAGAGGGACGTGCTCAGTCACCAAGCTAACGAAGTGGGGGGAAAAAAAAGGCCCAAGTGTCTAAAACTGGTGTGCTGCCAGACCTGGTGGAAGGGTTTTTGGTTTTTTGGCTGAGGAAGCAGGCAGGAGGAGAGAACATTCAGGATCCCCTCTCCAGATGGGGGCGGGGCAGCGGCTGGACTCGGAGGCTTCTGGGTCCCGTCCACGGTCCGCACGCTTTCCAGGCTGCCGGCTTCTAGCCCGTCTGCCTTCCCCAGGCATTTTGGAGAGCTGCTGGGGAGCAGGGACGTGGCCCGCTCTGTTCCCGAATTTTCAGGGTAGGCGCGTCCGTACAGAGCGGGCCTGGGAAGAGACTGGAGAAGGAGCCGTTTGTGCCCTGGAGGGCGCGTGACTCACTCTTGGGGAGACTCGGGAAGCAGGTAGAGACAGAACAGGCGGGAAGACGCGGGCCGGGGAGGACGTGGAAAGGCCAGAGTTGGCTCAGACACCACCCAGCGTGCTCGCGAGCCCGAGGAGGGCTGCAGAGAGGCGGCGGGGATCACAGCGCCTGGGGATCGCGGGGCTCCCGGAGGCCGCGGAGAAGCGACACCTGCTGTGCCGACTCCGCAAGGAGCACGTGTCCTCCGGAGGCGGAGGGACACTGACCTTGACGTACTCCTCCTCAGAACGCTTCTGGGGCTCCTGTTGCGTCCCTCAGGGCAGAGTCCCCACTCTTCAGCCAGGTGTCCGAGCCCTTCTACGAGGTGTAGCTTGCTTTACGTGCCGGGTGGGTCTTTTGCTGCCCTGGGAACCCGAAGCCCTGGGTTTTCTGATCAGCATCTCGCGCTGCGGGTATCTGAGTCCGTCTCTCTTTCACCAGACTGTGGCCCCCGGAGGGCCAGGACCGGGCCTGGTTCCTGTTGTCTCCCCTGACCCAACTGGGACCGCAGTGGACACCCGGCCTGGTCCGCTGTGTCTCCCCCTGCAGACACTGGCCCCTGAGCACTGGGACCAGGCACAGGGGAGGCCTCCTAAAACCCCACTAGATAAACCAGTGAACACACAAGCACAGATTGGCAGTGCGGCCCGAGGGGTAGACCTCAGTCTCCTCAAGGCGCTTGTGAGGATGTGGCCGGAGCAGAGACTGGAGGCGCTGGGGCAAGAGGCAGGACTCCCAGCACGGCCGCCCTGGCTAGAGGGAGTGGGGGGTGGTCGTGGCCGCCGTGAGGGTGAGCGAGGAGGGAGGCCGGGGCAGCTCTGGGTTTGTGTCGTGCGGCAGAGGTGGTGGTGGCCAGCGGGTCCCCAATGAGAGGAGAGGGAAGGGGAGAGTGTGTTCCACGGGACAAAGGGTAGGTCACTGGGCTCGGCAGCAGAGCGAGGAGGGAGGGTACTCGGGCGCTTCCGCTTTGCGCCGTGCGGGCACTTGGCCCTGAGGGGGACGCAGAGGTAGCAGGAAGGCGGGGAGTGGAGCCGGGGGGTCTGCCCTGCTCTGGAGGCACCCGGGGCTGAGGAGGGGGCCGTGTTGGGTCCCATGGGACCCTCCCCCAGAGTAGGGCATGGTGGGCTCTGCTGGGCATCACCAGAAGGCTCCGGTGGTCGGACCGGGGAGCGGGGGAGAGGGGCCCTGAGGGGCGGACAGGCGGCGGCTTTCCAGGACAGCCAGGGACCCCGCTGGGGACGGGGAGATGCCTGCTGCGGTCTTAGATCCCGGGGCACCGCGCAGCGTCGGGGCTGAGGGAGAGTGCTCACCCCTGCTCTCGCCCCCTTTCTTCCGTCTGTCTGAGATTCCGGCCTTAGCTGCGTTCTTGCCATCTCAGACTCTCAGCGAGGGTCTTGATCTCTCCGGACCCGGGTCTTTCAATATTAAGATTCCACGCTTCTGCCTCCAGCTCACTTGTCTGGGTCTCTCTCCCATTCATTCCGTCTCCCTTTCCCACCGGTCCAGGTCGCTTTCTCCTCGCCGTGTCCTCCTTGCCACCTGGTGGTGCAGCCCAGTGCGGGCGCCTTCCCTGGTGCTGGGGCCCCGCAGGGCCTCAGGCTTTCTTGCGGCCTCTCTCTTTCTCCCCTAAACGTCCACCACTTTCTGTGAGCCCTGGGCCCTTTCCCTGCCCACGGTCTCCTCACCGTGTCTCACTGTGGGTCTCTCTCTCTCACTACTGGACCTTGCGGCCAGCGGCCAACGCCACTGAGGGGTCCCATGCCATCCAGAGGCCTGAGGAGGGGTGGTGGCGGGCACCGACGGACCCTCTGCATTGCAGCCTCCCACGTGCCCAGACCTGCCCCCCCCAGCCGCTGAGCCAGCCACGGCTCTGCTCATTTATTCACCCGGCCCCGGGCGGTGGGGGGGCGGTGGGGGTGTGGGGGGGTCAGGAGCTCTGCTGCTTTTCCTGAGCCTTCCTGGCCCTTCTCCCCTGGCCCACGGCCCTTTCCCCAGATCATTACCTCAGAGGAGGCAGAGCGGCGGGGCCAGATCTACGACCGCCAGGGCGCCACCTACCTCTTCGACCTGGACTACGTGGAGGACGTGTACACCGTGGATGCCGCCTATTACGGCAACATCTCCCACTTTGTCAACCACAGTGTGGGTACCCCGCAGGCGGGCGGGGGTCGGGAGGAGCAGGCCGGGGCCCCTCCTCACCCTCCCGCTGTTCTTTTTCGCCTAGTGTGACCCCAACCTGCAGGTGTACAACGTCTTCATAGACAACCTCGATGAGCGACTGCCCCGCATCGCTTTCTTTGCCACAAGAACCATCCGGGCAGGCGAGGAGCTCACCTTTGATTACAACATGCAAGGTGGGGGTGGCAAGGGACTGGGGGCAGGGGCACACAGTGACACGGGACACGAGGACCCCTTCCCGAGGAGCTTTAATAGACCCTTCCTGACTCCTAGTGTCCCAGCTGGACTCCTGCACCTCTGCCTCATTTCCAACCCCTGGACCCCAACCCTGAGATGCTCATACAGACTTCTCCCCGGACCCCTGGGATGTAGGGCCGAATAGTTAAAACACTCTTCCTGACTCATCTGAATTTCCCCAGCGCCCCCGTCCTCCCCCCCTCGGCCTGGCTCACTCCAAGCGTCCAGACACTCCTGTGGCCTCTGGCCAGTCTCCTTCTTGACAAACTAGCCACCTCTGACACACTCAAGGTGGGGGGAGGGGGGGAGTCTTTGATAGGAGAGTTCAGGTGCCTCTCTGGGTGTGGAGGTGACCATTCCCCTGACAGCCCCCTGCCTCCCTCCAGAACCCCCACCCCCTGGCCATCTCCCCAGCACCTCAACAGCCCTCTGCTGCTGAGCTCTGGCCCTAGCTCCAAACCACCACCGACCCCACGACCCCCTCCTGACCCAAATCCCAGGCGTGCTCCCGGCACCCAAGATTCCTAGGTCTCATGGTGAAAAGGGCAGCGGGACACTTCACCTTGGCCTTCTAACAAGTCCCCTCCCCCCCCCCCCCCGCCCTCCCTGGCTGTGACTCCACAGTGGACCCCGTGGACATGGAGAGCACCCGCATGGACTCCAACTTTGGCCTGGCAGGGCTCCCCGGCTCCCCCAAGAAGCGGGTCCGTATTGAATGCAAGTGTGGGACTGAATCCTGCCGCAAATACCTCTTCTAGCCCTTCGAAGTCTGAGGCCAGACTGCCAGTGGGGCCTAATGCCGCCCGCCCCACCCACCCACCGCTGCCCTCCCGTCGAGGAACGACTGCCAGGGCCTTCTGCCTGCCCCCGCCCGCCCCCGCCCGCCCCGTGCTTGGGGGACGTGGGGTCGCGGTGAGGACTGACCGACTCTAGGAGTCCCCTTTCCCCGTCCCAGCCCCGTCTGTGGGTTGCACTTACAAACCCCCACCCACCTTCAGAAGTAATTTTTCAACACCGGGACTTCCTGCGGTTGAGATTCACGGCCTATCAAGGAGGTCCAAGGGGTGAACCCCAGCCGGGCCCCAGAACGGAAGGATGTTTCTTCTTGCACCTGCTTCTGCCTGGAGCTTGAGGGGTCTGTTGCAGGCCCTCTCCCTACTGCCCCAGGGCAGGCTGACGTCAGAGCCCCGAGTTCCCAGCCCTCCTGTTTCCCCCACCAGAAACTCTGTGCAAGTGAAAGAAAGGGGATCTCCGGGGCCGGGGCCGGGGCCGGGGCCGGTTTCTGCTCCTGCGCCCGCGCCCGCGCCGGCTGGTGTTGGGCCTCAGAGCCACAGGGTCTCTCTTTCAGGCTTGCACAGCTGAGAAGTGGACACTGCTACGTCACTGGAAGAGGGGCGGGTGCCCACGGCCCACTGACCAGTGAGGAGGGCAGTCTGGACTCTGCCAGCCCTTACGGTGGGGGCCGGGTCTGATGTCTGCTTTTGGGGGTGCATACAGAAAGGCGCCCTGGGGCTCCTGATGGTGTGGAGGGGGCCGGGAGCCCAGACCTGGGGTGTGATGACTGCTGGGACTTCGTAGAGCCGAACCAAGACCTAGCTAGGCTGTAGATAGCACTTAGGACAAGAATGTGCATTGATAGGGTGTCGACGAGGTGCCGGGCACGGGGCAGAGCACCTGACCCGCGTGGATTGTCTCAGGGAAGCCTCGGAGACTCTGGAGGTGGACCCCAGGAGAGGGCGCACGTGGCAGAAGGCAAAGGCCAGGCCAAGAAGGGTGGGGAAGTGGGCCTGGTTGACCAGGGAGGGTGTGGTTAAGGCGAGAGGGGAGCCTCCGCCCCCTGGCGGCCTGGCCCCAGGCCCTCTGCACTCACCTTGGGTCCACTGGTCTCAAAAGTGACCTGCCCACGAAGAGACACAAGGCAAAGGCTCTGATGGCTGCCTTGCCCCTTGCTTCCCCCATGAGGTCTTCTCTAGGAAGCCTTCCCTGACTACCTGTGCTCAGAGTGCCCCTACGTGAGACTGTGTGCCCTGCCACCAGATGCCAGATCTGTGTGTGTGTCTGTGTGTCCGTCTGTGTCTGTGCTCCCTGCCCCCAGACTGACCTTCAGGCATGGACTGAGTCTGATTCTCCTCTTGTATATCCCTCGGCCCTACCTGGCCCGGGGTGGGCATCAATAAAACAAATCAATGGCTGAACAAACCAAGGTGTGGGGATTGAAGGCCGTGGGGGGGGTGGGGGGTGGGGTCACGGCGGGGGGCGCTGGGGTGCCCAGGAACGTGTTCCTCAGACTGCAGCCATCTGCTGGAATGCTCCCACAAGGAACCACCTGTACCGTCATCATAGATCATGTGACCTAAAATAAGCTTGCTTTCTTAAACTGAACTTTGAAAACGCACCAAGAAAAAGCAAACTGAACCCGGGGCACCTGGGTGGTGCAGTCGGCTGAGGGTCCGACTCTTGGTTTCAACTCAGGTCGTGATCTCGGGGTCTTGAGGTGGAGCCCTGTGTTGGGCTCTGTGTGCCGTGCAGAGTCTGTTTGGGGTTCTCTCCCTCCGCCCCTCCCTGCTGCTCGCTGGCGCGCACTGTCTCTCTCTCATTCTCTCAAATAAATAATTCTTTAAAAAAGAAACTAAATCTATTGCTGTCTAAATGAACAAACCATTACCACTTGTCAAACAAAAACAAAAAATACAGTAGAAATAGAGAAATACGATATAATTTGAGCTGGACCCTCCCTGCTCTTAGAGGCTTCAAACCCAAAGCCCACCTACTGCAAAGAGAAGTCTCTGCGTACCAGGGGAGGCTTTTTCTGCAGATACCCCTTGAATGCCTCTATGTGCCAGGGTAGAAAGCTGAAAACAGAGATGACCTTTCCAAAAACCTTGTTTTCCTTGCCTCTCAGTTGGGAGTGTGAGCCAGTGTCCTTTGCTTCGCTCGAGAGACCTCCTATGCAGCGACACACATACCTATTGTGAAGACCTCCCACACAGGTGACAGAATCCTAAATGGCTCAGAGATGTCGCAGGGCAGCTAGGACACGGGCTTCTAAACAGCTCACAGACCTCATTACACTTGGACATTGACCCTAGACCTCTGAGACCACACACCCTGGGAGACCCAGCTCCAAGATCTCACACCCGGACACAGACCCCATTGAACTTGGGCTGCGCTGGAACTATGGGACAGACTCCCCAAGAGCTCCAAGACCTCGACCGTCACCTTAGACACTGGGATTCAGAGCCCAAACTACGTTAGAGAAAGAGCTTTCTGAGATAGAGATAACACAGACCTCACAACCTGGGACACTGCCACCCAAGCTCTTCGGAGCCTTCACACCCCAATCGTCAACTCCCAAAGTGTTTGGAGACCTCACATCCTGGGGGCACACCCCCAAAAGTGGAGATGTGACACCCTGGACACAGACTGCCCAAACACTGAGACCTCATACTCTGAGCACAGCTCCCTACATGATTCCGAATCCTTATACCTTGGACACAGACCCCAAAACTGCTCAGAGACACCCTGGCAAGGAGGACACTAACCATCCCAGAGACCTCTCCCTCGAACAGAGGGTCAGAAACAACTCAAGAGACTCAAGGCTTAGATGCAGACCCCAGAAAGCATAGAGATCTCGCAGCCCAGAAACAGACCCTGTTTAGAGAATTCCAAGCCTGGGAAACTGATCTCTACACAGCTCAGGGACCCCACGCCTTCTGACACAGACCCCTAAACAATTCAGGGTCAGGACAGCCTAGGAAGGACTACCAAACTTCAGAGATCTCCCAACTTTGTAACCCACGCACCCAATGAGCTCAGAGACCTGAAAATCTGATTACAGGACCCCCCCCGCCACACACACACACAAAGCTGCACACCCGGGGACAAAGACCCGCCAATTTCTCAGAGAACTTATAAACTGGGATAAAGACGGACAGACAGTTCAGAGACCTCACACCCTCTTCCCAGACCGCCAGACCCACTCCGAGACCTTGTGCCTTGAACCCGATACTGGAGAGCTCCCAAATCTTTTTACACCTGCTGGGACACAGGCCTTAAACCAGCTCGGACATCTCACACCCGGGACAGAGATTCCTGCTCAGAGAGGTCACACGCTAGACACAGACTTCCCCCAAAGAGCTCAGAGCCTTCCTACACGGACACATCCCCCAATGGCTCAGAATCTTCACGCTCTCCACAGGCCTCCAAATGATTCAGAAATAATCACGCCCTGAACTCAGACCCCTAAACCGCTTAGGGAACTCCCACTTTGTGCTCCAATCTAGAAAGATTGCAGTCCCCTGACGCTCAAAAGGACACAGACCACCAAAGAGCCTAGAAAGCTCACCTTGTGTCCAAAGTCTGCCACAAACAGAGGAGAGACCCAGGGACTGGGACACGGACGCGCGACACCTTCGGAATCTCGTGTTGTGGACACAGGCTCTCAAGTGCCCCAGGGGACTTCTAACCCAGGAGACAGACCCACGGAGAGCTCAGAGGCAGCACCTGGTGACACACGCCCACACAGCTTAACACCTCCCAGTATGGGACAGAAACCCTCCAAGAGTTTACTAAGTCGGGAGAGCAGACCCACAAAAGAGCCAGAGGCCTCGCATATCAGACGTACCATGCCAAAATGCTCAGAGTTAACCAACCTCACACCCTAGGACACACCCCACCCCCCCCTCCCCCCGGCTCCGACAAGGATAACCCGCCTCCCCCGCAAACACCCAAGAGATGGCATTAGTAACAGAACCACTAGGAGACCTCAAACCCTGGAAAGAGGCCCCTAAAAAGTCAGGGACCTCACACCCTGGGAATGAGACTCTCCCAACGGGAGCGAGACCTCACATCCTGGGGGTAGAAAGCCGAGAACAGAGCTGACCTTTCCAAAAACC
Organism: Nasua narica; assembly: GCA_028533885.1. NCBI lineage: Eukaryota > Metazoa > Chordata > Mammalia > Carnivora > Procyonidae > Nasua > Nasua narica. The sequence continues at coordinate 37,263,822 of CM052801.1, forward strand.
TTGTCTTTGCAAACACTCCCCAGCAGTCAGGAATCTCAACACGGAGGGATTCGGAGATCAGAGAGCTCGCACTCCCGGTCCCAGAGGGTAAAGCATGTCAGAGGCAAAAGTATAAAGACATCGGTAGGAAGACGTTCAACTCGAAACAGATCCTGAAACCGCTCCGATAAATCAATCACACCCGAGGAGGAAACCCACATCGCAGAGCGCGTTGGCTGGGACGTGGGCTCAGAACAGTTCGGAGGGGCTGAGCACAGATGCCCAAACACACCTGAGTTCTCCTATGAGGGTCACAGGCCCCAGACAGCTCTGCCAACTCATACCTGAGAGGAGAGACTTCTGAGTGGTTCAGAGACACCATCCTCTGCACGGACCATCACAGAGCGGAGAGATTTCCCTGACGGAATGAAGACCTCCAAACGGCTCAGAAAACTCCCCAGCTGGGCCCCCTCCCCACTCCAGGAAAGCTCAGAGACCATGACCGTGGAACAAATCCCTAATGAGTCTGATGGCTCATACTCTGGGATGGAGAGCTCCCAAAAGGAAGAGACGAGACTCTGCGCCTGAAAACGTCCCCCAAACGTGTCAAGAAACTCTCAAACCCCAAGCGCTCAGGGGCCAGTTATTCTGGAACACAGAGGTCAAACAGCTCAGAGATCAGATGGTGTACACACAGCCGCCCAAACAGCTCCGTGAACTTACCCCTGGAATGCAGACCAGGACAAGCTCCGAACCCTCGGATCGAGGATTCAGAGACCCTTCCGAGGCTTAGGATATGGACCTCAAAATAAAATTCAGAGACTGTGCTAGACGCGGAGCATCCAAGAAAGCAGAGCCCTCAAATCGTGGGGTACACACACCCAAATAGATCAGGGACCTCACATCCTGGATGTACACCCAAAACAGCTCGGAGAATTTAAATTCTAGGAAATACACGCCCCCCAATGGACAGACCTCACATCCTGTGACATACTCACAAAAAGATCAAAACCACACGCGCCCGGAGATCGACACCCACGAGTGTTTCAGAGAAATAGCATCCGGGGACGTATACCGACTAACAGATCGTAGACCTCAATCCCTTGAGAACACACACACACACACACACACACACACACACACACACACACACAAATACCAGATAACCTTACGGGCCAGGACATATACCTGCGAACATTTCTGGGCACTCGTATCCTGGGAGATAAACTAAAGAATGGATCGGGGACTTCCCCAATTGGGACCTGCACCTGCAAAGAGACCAGCGACTCAAAGCCTGGGACATAAACCCCAAACACCTCAGAGACCTCACGTGCTGGGACAAAGAAAAGGCAAAAACCCGATGACCCGAGCGAGACGCAGAGCCACAAACAGATCAGAGACCGCACGCTGTTGACACATGTGCTAAGAACAGACCCTCGCATCCCGACACATGCGACCACAAAGGGTTCAGACAACTCCTATCTTGATGGGCACCCACAAACAAATCTGACATCGTGGGGCGCGGACCCTCGGGGATGTCCCGCCCTTAGACAGACACCTGCAGACAGGTAATACGCAGAGAACTAGATGAAAGACCTCTCATCCTGCAACAGAAATCCAAAAAGTGATCAGAGAATTCACGTCTTAGGACATATACCCATAGTCCCAAGACGCACCTGCAAAACATCAGAGAGCATACGCCATGGGATGGACACCCACAGAGAGATCAGATACTGCTCGCTGAGACAGACATAGAAAAAGAGCAGAGAGAGGCACGTTCTAGAAAATGCACTAAAATATCCTGGCCAATTCATCCACGAAAAGATTAGAGACCTTAAATGTTTGACAACACACATAAAGAGATCGGAGATATCACATCCCGGGACGTAGAGTGACATAATGCTCATAGATCTCACATGCTGGGAAACAGGCAGAGAAACCAACCAGAAACCTCACATCCTAGGACACACACCCTCAAAGAGTTCATGGACACGAAAGTCTGCAAAAAGGCACCCATAGATGATTCACAAACCTTGCCTCCTGGAACACACACAATCAATCAATCGGAGACCTCATATCCGGGACTTTTCCCGCAAAGAGGATACAGACCCTGAGACACACAGTCAGAAATGTATCGGTGCCCCGAAATCCTGGGAAGACAGCCACGCACAGGTCAGAGACCTCTAATCCAGTAACACACGCGGACGAATGGCTCGGGGAGCCCACATTCCACACCCCCGAGGAGACCAGATACCCGTCCCCCCTCCCCGGGACATACGTGGAGACCCTGAGAGAGCTACGTTCTCAGACATTGGCCAGATGATGCTTACAGTCGTCATGCTCTGGGAATTAAATGTACAAGGATAGAAGGGAACCCACTCTCTGGGGCATACATACCCAAGGAGAACAGGAACCGGCTATGTTGGGCTATACACCTACACAAAGATCAGGGACCCACATTCTAGGGCCCCCAAACACACCGGGCCTCTAACTCTGAAACACACACACCAAAGGAGCAGAAAAGCAGCCCACATTCTCTCTCTCTCTCTCTGTCTCTCTCACACACACACTAGGACACAGAAACACAAAGAGAACAGACCTTATGTCCTTTACCAACACGCCCAAGGAGATGACGCAGTCCCATACGTGACATACACGCACCATCAGATCAAAGACCTCATCTGCGGGGCGCCTGGGTGGCTCAGTTGGTTGGGCGACTGCCTTCGGCTCAGGTCATGATCCCGGAGTCCCGGGATCGAGTCCCATATCGGACTCCCGGCTCTGCGGGAAGTCTGCTTCTCCCTCTGACCTTCTCCCCTCTCATTCTCAGTCTCTCTCTCTCTCCAATAAATAAAAATAAAAAAATATTAAAAAAAAAAAAAGACCTCATCTGAGAAACACAACCCACACCACATACCTTCCATCCTGCGACATGAACCAACCAACAGGTTAGGGACCTCACATGCTGGTCAATGCATCCAGATAGATTGGGACGGCTGAAATCTTCGGGCATACAGTCTCGAGGAGATCAGAGAGCTCAGATCCTGGGAGATGGGCCCCCAGAGATCCATAAAGAGGTGAAAGTCCTCACGTGCACAGAAATACTCCCAGAAACATCAGAGAGCCGGCAACGTGGGACATGTACGCACCACCAGATCGAGTCCCCCACACCCCAGCTGAAACGTACACCCAGAATGAGCTCAGAAATTTCAAACCCTAGATATATAGACCTTAACGGATAAGAATTTCACTTCATGGTGTATATACCATCCAACAAATCAGAAATGCCTGCAAATGTCCCCAGGAGACGTCGCACATCTGGCCACCTGGAACATAACCCCCACGAACGGCGCAGGGAGCCAACACTCTGCGGTGCGCACTCACAGAACACCACAGATCTCGCACCCCAGGACATGCATCGAGAACGAGATCAAAGAACTCACCTGGATGAAAACCCCAGAAACATCAAACAAGCCAGAGAGACCTTGTTCATTCGCCAGGGAAAAGATCAAACACGTCACGCTCCCAGAGAAATACCCACAAACAGATGAGGGCATTTCCATCGTGGGATAGACACCCTGCTTCATTCCTGCTTCAGTCACCAGCGAACATACCAGAGGCTTCCACACCACGAGACAGAGACAAACACACGGATCCAGAGATCTCCCATTCTAGGACATAATCCCAGAAACAGAGCAAGCAAAAGGAAATGACACCTGCGAAGAGGTCAGAATCCTTATGTCATGAACGTACCCCCCTCCCCTGGACAGTTCAGAGAACTCACATCCTGGGCACTGTCTGCAAAATCAGATTCTCATCTCCTAGGACCATACACCCCAAAATGGCTAGGCCCACAAATTCTGAGACACACACTATTACGGAGATCAGAGACCTCACACCCTGGTTTGGACACCTGCACGCAGATCAGGGACCTCCCACCAGCAGACACACATTCACAGAGGTGTTCACGGCCTTGGATGTATGCCAACAACCAGATGGAGACCTCGCAGCCCAGGACACTGTAGTCCTTTCTTCCCCCCACCAACTTTTTTTTTTTTAAATAGAAAAGGAGGTGACAGGGTGCCTGGCTGGCTCAGTCGGTGGAGCATGTGACTGGATTGGAGCCTACTAAAAGAAAAGAAAGAAGGAAAGAAAAGGGGAAAGGGGAAAGGAAAGGAGAGGAGAGAGGAAAGGAAGGAAAAGGAGGGGAAGGGAAAGGAGGGAAAAGGAAAGGAAAGGGGAAAGGCAAGGGAGAAGGGAAGGAAAGGGGAAGGAAAAAGGAAAGAAAAGGAAAGGGGGCAGGGGAAAGGAAAAAGGAAAGAGGAAAGGAAAAAGGAAATGAAAGAAAAGGAGGTCACGTTTCTCCCATTTCTTGATGGTGCAGGCCTTTCTAAGCTCCTAAGGGCTCTGGACCTGCTTCTGTAACAAATCGCCCCAATCTTCTTGTTGTAAAACAACACAAATTTATTATCCTATATTTTTTCAGATCAGAAGACTGACAAGGAGTCTTCTGGGGTAAAAATGAAGGTGTCAGCAGAGCTGACTTCCTTCTGGATCTCCTAGGGGAGAATCTATAGGACACCCACATTCTTTTTTTTTTTTTTAAGATTTTATTTATTTGAAGGGATTTTTTTTTCTTAAATTTAGTTTATTTATTTGAGAGAGAGAGAGAGAGAGAGAGAGAGATTGAGAGAGCGCATGAGAGGAGAGAAGGTCAGAGAGAGAAGCAGACTCCCCAGGGAGCTGGGAGCCTGATGTGGGACTCGATCCTAGAACTCCGGGATCATGACCTGAGCCAAAGGCAGTCGCTTAACCAACCGAGCCACCCAGGTGCCCAAAGATTTTATTTATTTGACAGAGAGAGAGATCACAAGTAGGCAGAGAGGCAGGCAGAGAGAGAGGGGGGAAGCAGGCTCCCTGCCGAGCAGAGAGCCCAATGCGGGGCTCGATCCCAGGACCCTGAGACCATGACCTGAGCTGAAGACAGAGGCTTTAACCCACTGAGCCACCCAGGCGCCCCAGGACACCCACATTCTTAAGCTCGTGGCTCCTTCTTCCACCTTCGAAGTCAGCAGTGTTTCATCTTCCAATCTCTCTCTCTCTCTGTTTCCAATCGGTCCCCCACCTCTGTTTCTCTTTGATCTCTGCTTATGGTCGCCTTTTTTTTTTTTTTTTGACTCTGCGTTCCTTCCTACACTGTGTTCTTGGGCCCTTGCCTTCCTGTGTCCCTCCTATAAGGACATGTGTGATTACATTGGGCCTACCCCAGTAATCTGGGATAATTTCCCCATGTCAGCATGCTTCATTTAGTCGTATCTGCAAAGTCCCCCTTCTCGTGGAAATTGACGTAATTGTAGGTTCCCGGGATTGGGAGATGGACATCTTCGGGGTCTCGCTATCTGGTCACCAGAGACACGTATGGCCACACAGCCCATAGACCTCACCTCACATTTGGAGTCATGTAAGTGAGACACCTTCCAGCCTCTACCATACATCCAAAAGGAATAGACACACATACATTCGGGGCCTTGGACCCCCCCCCAAAATGCTCAGAGTCCTTGGAATTAAACTCACAAACATAAGAGAACCTGCCATGTAGATTTTGAGAGCACCTTCAAGCAGGTCGAGGCGTCATACTCTGCTTCACTGACCAGTGAACGCGTCCGACATCTCACACCACCGGATGCTCCCCCAAAAACACATCAGGAAATCGTCATGTCGGGACATACACGGACAAAGAGATTCCAGACCTCGCAACTGGGGACACAGAGCCACGAACATATCAGAGACTTCAAATGCCACAAGCAGTGTGGAGCCCTCATACCACGGGACATATAGCAACAAACAGATCAGGGAGCTGAAATCCTGGGATGTGCGCCCACGAACAGATTCGAGACCTCACAGCCTGGACATATAACCGCAAAGAAACCACAGGTTTCAAACCCTGCAACACGGACCCACAAAGAGATCAGAAAGCTCACATCCAGAGGTACAATCCACGAACAACGCAGAGGCCATATGTTGCCCAAGGCACAGACCCACACATGGACCAGAAACCTTAAATCTCGCGACGCACGACCAAGGCCCAAGTCAGACACCTCAGAGGCTAAGAAGATACCAGAAACAGATTATAGGCCTGAAATCTTAACGACGAAGATCCACAAACAGATCCGAGAGCTCATGTGTGGGGATATTTACCAGCAAACAAATCAGAGGCCTCAAGTCAGGGGACATACACCCACAAAAATTCAGAAACCTCACGCACACCTTGGACATACAAACCTAAATAAACCAGGGATCTAACGTGCTGGCATATATGCGCGATAAAACAGATCAGAAACCTCCCATCACCAGAAACACCTGCCCAAACAGATCGGAGACCGAACAACTGGAACACAGACCCACAAACATCTGGCGGACCTCACATAATAGAACGGATTCCCCAAATCAGCTCAGACACCTGACATCTTAGGACGTGTGCACACAAAGCAGAGACCTCGCATCCTAAGACACAGTCCCACCAACAGCTCGGAGACCACACATTCTTTTTTGTTTTGTTTTGTTTTAAAGATTTAATTTAGTTATTTGACATAGAGATCACAAGTAGGCAGAGACGCAGGCCGGGGGCGGGGGGATGCAGGCTCCCCGCTGAGCAGAGAGCCCGATGCGGGGCTCGATCCCAGGACCCTGAGATCATGACCTGAGCTGAAGGCAGAGGCTTTAACCCAGTGAGTCACCCAGGCGCCCCAAGAGACCACAAGTTCTGAGACATACCTACCTCCCCCAACATTGCGAAACCACTTGTTGTGGCCCATACACCCGCCCGTGGATCAGAGAGCCCCCGCCATCAGACACACGCTCACAGATGGGGACGGCCACCTCCTGGGCTGTGCGCTGACAACCAGATAGAGACCTTGCGACCTGGAACGTTGTATTCATTTCCTGTCCCCTGTTATGTGAAACAGCGCACATTTACTATCTTCACCTTTCCGCCAGGCAGAAGCTAAGAAAGGGTCTCAAAGGACTAAAATCAATTTGTTGGCCAAACTGTATCTCTCCTGCAGGCTCCAGGGGGAGAATCCATTTCCTTGCCTTTTATAGTTTCTGGAGCTGCCTGCGTTCCTTGGCTCGTGGTCCCCCTCCTCCAACTTCAAAGCAGTGTTTCATCTTCAAATCGCTTTCTGATTTGTTTCTGTCATCACATCTGCTTCTCCGACCATCCTTCCTCTCTCCTGTAAGGACCCTTGTAATTACACTGGATTCAGCCGGAATTCCAGGATAGTCTCCCCCATCTCAAGATAATTACTTTATCACATCGGCAAAGGACATCTTTTTTTTTTTTTTTTTTTTTTGCAAAGGACTTTTTAACATGCAAAGTCCCATAGTCCCATGTTCCAGAGATGAGAACACGGGCATCCTTCAGCGACCTTTACCAACTTAGATATACACACACAAGCAATGAAAAGCATCCCATCCTGAGATATACACCCATAGGTAGGTCAAAGACCTCACATCCCATATCATAGGATTCCAAAGAAATCGGAGATCTCCCACCATTGGACATACATCCAAAAAAAAAAAAGGGAGAGAGAGAGAGAGAAGCACATGTTCTGTGTCACATACACACACACAGGGTAGGGATCTCTCAAACTGGGACACATCACCACAAACAGAAGACACCTTCCACCCTCACATACACACCCAGAGATCAGAAACTCAAATCAAGGGGCACCTGCGTGGCTCAGTGGGTTAAGACTCTGCCTTCGGCTCAGGTCGTGATCTCAGGATCCTGGGATCGAGCCCCCGCATTGGGCTCTCCGCTCAGCAGGGAGCCTGCTTCCCCCCCTCTCTCTCTGCCTGCTTGTGATCTCTCTCTATGTCAAATAAATAAATTAAATCTTAAAAAAAAAAGAAAAGAAACTCAAATCAAGTAAGAGACCTTGTAGTCTAGGAAAAACACCTCGAGGTTGATGATGGACTTGACTTCTTCAGAAAACACCCACAAGGAGTTCAGGGAGTTCATAGCTTGGGACACAGACCCACAGAAAGACCAGAGATTCGAGCCAAATGAAAGAACACCCCCTAATGAGCTGGATATACATGTCTGAACAGACCAGAGAGCACCCATCCCAGGATGTACACCCCACAAAACCCACAAATTTAGGGATATACACTCTCAAACGAGGTCAGAAACCTCTTGCCCTGGCTCATACACCCGCACACAGACCAGAGGCCTCCACCATCAGACACACTCACAAATACACTCCTAAGATGTGAACAACCGGATGGAAACATCACAACCCAGGACACTGTATTGGTTTCTTACTGCTGTTATAACAAGTCACCACAATGTCAGGGTCGTGGAAAAACACAGATTTCTTTATTATATTACACCTCTGGAGGTTAGGATTCCGAAAATGGGTCTTACAGTATGGAAGTCAGGTGTGAACAAAACTGTGTTCCTTCTGGAGACTCTAGGGGAGAATTCATTTCCTGGCCTTTTCCAGTTTCCAGAGCCCCTGTATTCTTGGCCTCTGGCCCCTTCCTCCCCCTGCAAAGCCCTCCATGCTTCATCTTCAAATCTCTCTGATTTTTGCCTCCATCATCAATCTCCTCCCTGATTAGGGCTCCCTGTTTACATGTCCTTCACTGGACGTCTTCGGAATCCTATTATTTAGCTGAGTACAGATGTATACGCACAACTGGAAATTTCACAGCCCAGGACACACCCCCATGAGCAGCTCAAGGACTTTGCAAGCTGAGACACACACCCACGAACATCTCCATCATGATATCACCGTGTCTGACTTGGTCTGTGTCATTACTTTGTGTTCAGTGACAATAGCCACCCTGTCCCCCTCATTTTAGGACTCTTGTGATGACACTGGATCCCCCTAGAAAATCTAAGAAAATCTTCCCATCTCAAGACGTGTAATTTAATCACGCCTTCAAAGTACCTTTTTGGGGCGCCTGGGTGGCTCAGTCATTAAGTGTCTGCCTTTGGCTCGGGTTCATGATCCCAGGGTCCTGGGATTGAGCCTTGCATCAGGCTTCTTGCTCAGCTGGGAGCCTGCTTCCCCCTCTCTGACTCCCCCTGCTTGTGTTCCCTCTCTCGCTGTGTCTCTCTGTCAAATAAATAAATAAAATCTTAAAAAACAAAACAAAACAAAACAAAACCAATCCACAAAGTACCTTTTAACATATTAGGTCACCTCTTCCTGCCTTCCTGCACCGTTTGCAAGGATTAGGACACAACCATCTTTAGGAGGCCTTAAGTTTGCAGCGTAGGAGACGTACATGCACAAACAGTAAGAGACCTCGAATCACAAAACACGCACCTCCCAAAAGCTCAGAGACCTAAAATCCTGGGACAAACACTAAAAACAGCTCCTATCCCTCATCTGGAGTCATGCATCTAGAAAGTGGTCAGAGACCTCCTTCCCTCAGACATACATCTAAAGAGAGCAGAGAGACACACATTCTGGGACACACACCCACAAACAGGTCTGGGACCTCAAAAATTGGGACACATACCCAAACAGGACAGACCTCACACCATTGACTAACAAGCAAAAGAGGACCCCCAACCCGCCAAAAAAAAAACCCCCACAAAAAAAACCCCACTTGCGTACCGTGATAGAGATCAGACTTCATCTGAGAAATAAACTTCATCAGACTTCATCTGAGAAATAAACCAGAAATGGCTCGAGACCCCCAAATCCTGCAACAAGAACCCACAATGCATTAGAGATCTCATATCCTGGGAAATGCACCCGGAGTAATTAAAGAGGCTTGACAGCTTGGGGCCCACACCCACGAGGAAACGAGAGAGCTCAAATCCTGGGCTTACATCAAATCACATACCTGTCAACAGATCAGAAGCCCCAACCCTGAGACACATGCCCACAAAGAGCTCAGAAACCTGTCCTTGGATGTGCGCACCTGAACAAATAATAAACTCCACGTCCCATTACGTGTCCAAGGATGTAAATCCGAAATCTCATATACTTGCAAACAACGCCAGAAAGCATCAGAGGTCTAACGAGCCAGGATGGGCAGCCTCAAACAGCTCAGGGTGCTCGTGCCTGGGACGTACATCCACGAAAAGCTCTGAGACCTCACATCCCAGGACATGTATTCTGAAATGGATCACGGAACTCACATCTTGGGAAAACACCTGGAAACATACCAGTCCTTTCAGCCTGGTTCACTTCCCAGAAAACAGATCAGGATCGTCACACCATATACCCTCCCACGCACAAATGACCCGATAGTTCCTGTCCTGGGATGCACGTCAACAAACAGATTAGGGACCTCGCAACCTGGACACGTAACCATGGAGACCACAGACCTCAAACCCCTGCAGTATATACCCGCAAAGAGATCAGAGACCTCGCACTCTGAGAAATAGGCCAACAAACGGATCGGGGGGCTCATATCATGAGATAGACTCCAAAACGCATCAGAGACCGCAAACAACGAGACATACCCACAAATAGATCTGAGATCTCAAATCCTGCAACATATGCTTTCAGGCACATCAGTGACCCAACATGCTATGAAAAAAGAGCCACAAACGGACCACAAAACTAATATCTTGTGCCACATATCCACGAAGAGATCAGGGAGGTCACATCCAGAGACACACACTCACAAGAGATCAAAGGAGTCGGCCTGAGGGACATACCCTCATAGCAAGATCTTTCAAACCTCGCACCCTAGACATTCATAACTAAACAGATTAAACACCTTATATTCTGGCATATATGCCACCAAAGCAAATAGCAAGTTCATCATCGTCAGAAATAGATGTGAAACACATCAGAGACCGGATGATCTCGGAATACAACCCACAAACATCATAAAGACCTCACACATTGGACACAACGCTCCAAATCAGCTCGGAGACCTCCCGCCATCAGACACGCACACACAAACAGACGGGGGAGTTCACATCCTGCGATGCGTGCCAACAACCAGAGAGAGACCTTGCGACCTGGGACACTGTACTGACTTCCTACCGCTGCTGTGACAAGTCACTGCGATCTTAGTGCTGTAAAACAACACACGCTTGCTGCCTTACATTTCTATAGGTCAGAAACCCAGAAATGAGTCTTGTCTGTCAGCAGACCGGCCTTCCTCCTGGAGGCTCCAAGACAGAATCCATTTCCCTGCACTTCCCACTTTTAGGGGCTGCCTGCACTCGCTGGCTTGTGGCCCCTTCCTCCATAGTCAAAGGCAGCAGTGTTTCATCTTCAAATCTCTCTCTGATCTCTCTTCTCTCGGTTCCAATTGTTACACCTCCTTCTCTCGGTCGGCTTCCAACTTTACATCACCGTCTCGGACTCCGCACGCATCACGCTCCCACGGCCATTTCTGACGCTCACCATCCCGCCTCCCGCAGAGAAGGACCATTGTCATTACATTAGGCCCACCTGGTCGATCCAGGATAAACTCCCAATGGCAAAATATTTCATTTCATTACACCGACAAAGTCCTTTCTGCTGAAAAGTTACCACAGTCACAGGTTCCAGGGATTGGGACGCAGAGATCACCAGAGGCCGGTACTCGGCTAAATGGAGCACAGACGTGATGTACACGGCACGGACTGATAGAGATGTGACATTCTGGGAAATACACGCACAGACCTGTCAGGGAACTCCCACCTGAAATAGACACCCGCAAATGGATCAGGGACCTAGCAGCCTGGAAAGCCTAGCCATCAAGAAATCACAGGCTGGGAGGTGCGTGGCTGGCTCAGTTGGTAGAGCTTGTGACTCCCGATCTTGGGGTTGTGAGTGTGAGCCCCATGCTGGGGCTTAAAAAAAAAAATCACAGACTTCAAATTCTGCACCACAAACCTACAAATGGTTCAGAGACCTCACACGCTGGGTAGTCCATCGAGAAGCAGACTATGGTTCCAGCGCCCAGCACCTATACTGACTACTCGAGAGCCCTCAAAGCCCGAACACAGACCCATAAAGAGTTCACATATGGCACCTCCTGCCATTCACTCTGAAACAGACCAGAAACCTCACAATCTGGGGTACATGCATGAGCACGAGCCCATTACAACCCTCACTCCTTGGGACACTCACACTCACAGACACACACACGCACACGCACACGCACACACACAGAGCTCAGACATGTCACGTACCGAGACACTCACCACCAAGCGGATCAGAGACTTCATGTCCTGGAGTACCCAATAAACAGATCGGGGAACTTACATCCTTGACAAGATTCATGACCAGACGGCACGTACTGACACATACAGGAAGGAACAGAGAAGAAACCTCACAGCATAAACACAACCCCAGAGGGCGCCTGGGTGGCTCAGTTGGTTAAGCAACTGCCTTCGGCTCAGGTCATGATCCCAGACTCCTGGGATCGAGTCCCACATCGGGCTCCCGGCTCCACGGGGAGCCTGCTTCTTCCTCTAACCTTCTCCCCTCTCATGCTCTCTATCACTGTCCCTATCTCAAATAAATAAAAATCTTTAAACAAACAAACAAACAAACAAACATAACCCCAGAGAGGTCAGAAACCTTACGCTCCAGGCATACATCCCCTAAAAGATCTAGGACTTCACATTCTAGGACATACACCCACAAACAAGTCAGAAACCTCAAATCTTGGCAAATAACTCCCCCTCCCCAGCAGATCGGAGAACCTACCACCTGGGACACGTACCTGTAAAAACTAAAGAAACATATTCTGGGGATGCCGGGGTGGCTCAGTCGGTTACGTGTCTGCCTTTGGCTCGGGTCGTGATCCCAGGGTCCTGGGATCAAGTCCCGCTTTGGGCTCCCTGCTCTGTGGGAAGATTGCTTCTCCTTCTCCTTCTGCCTGCCACACATGATCTCTCTCTCGCTCTCTCTCAAATAAACGAGTAAAATATTTTTAAAAGAGAAAAAAAGAAAAAAATGTATTCTGGGATGTACATCCACAAATGATCAGAGACCTTACATCCTGGGGCATATGCCCACAAACAGCTGGGGTTCTTACATCCTGAGATCTGTACAACCAGATCACTCCTTACTCTCAAACTGGGCCCTACCCCTCAAAAGAGAGGAGAGAGCTCCTCTCTTGGGAATGTACCTGCAGACAAATAAGAGGCCTCACGCCATGGGGCCATATACTCTCACCCAGCTGAGAGACCTCACATGCTTGGAAACACACAAGGAATAGATGAGATACTTCCCGCTGTGGGTCACGCCCCCTCGAAAAAGATGAGAGACATCACATCACGCGTCATGGGACGGGAACACTTACAATCTGACATCGCTGCTCTGTTTGGAGGAATTAACTCCACGAACTGATCCGAGACCTCACACCCAGGGACATATAACCACAAATAGATCAAAGATCTTACGCTTTCTATGTACACTCATGCAAGAGACCTCACATCCCGAGACATTCAATGACAAATAGTCACAGGCCAAGCAACCCAGATAATCCAACAATAAAAAGATATACGCCTCATAGCTCAGTCAATAAACCCCCAACCGGATCAGAGACCTCCACGATGCGATGCAAACCCAAAAGGACCTTGTGGACCTCACACACTGAGACATACACCTGCAGATGAATAAGAGACCTCACACCCGCGTTCACAGAACTGCAAACGTACTGGACTAACTTACGCACTTGGCATGCACCCACAAAAGACACTTCGCACGCTGATAATTATAGACACAAGCCTGTCGCAGACCTCAAATCCTGGGGCTTACATGCGCAAACATCAGTGACCTCACAGTCTGGGACATATATCCACGAACATTAGCAGAGAGCTCCCATTCTGGTGAATACACCCACAAAGAGGTCAGAGACCTCACACATTGGGATATACATCAACAAAGAGCTCAGAGACTTCAAACCATGGAACGTACACACCCAAAGAGTTCAGAGACCTCTACGCTGGGTCATATAGCCACAGACATACTTAAGAACTCACATTATACGAACCCCACCCCCCACCCCAAATAACTCAAAGACCTCATTCCCTGGGAAGTACCAACACAAAAGTATCGAAGAACTGGTACCCTTGATCTATACCCATGAAGTCAGACCTCACACATTGGGACATACACAGGGATAGGCAGCTCTGAGACCTTATGTTCTGGAACATACACTCACAGACCATATATTTCATTTTCTGGTACACACACCCACAAAGAGTTCAGGGAGCTTACCTCTCGGGAATCACACCCACAAACACAGCGGAGATCTCACCCTCTGGGACATACACCCTCAGGCAAAACGGTCCTTATATCCTGCAACACACACCCCGCAAATGGGCCAGGGGGCTCACACCCCCAGAAAATATCACCGAAAAAGCTCAGAAACATACCATCCAGGAAAATACATCCACGAAGACCTCAGAGGCCTCATCTGTTGGGAAACACACCCACAAACATGGCAGTATTTTGCTCACGCATTGGCACAACTACCCCCCAGAGACCAGAGAGCTAATGTCCAGGGACATAAAACCAAAAACAGACCCGAGGCCGCCTAATCTCGTGCGCACACACTCAGAGAGATCGGACACCTCGCACCCTGGTACATACGCCCGTGAATAGACACTTGGTAAATTGCAACGCAGAGCGCGAGCAGGTCGGGGACCCTACAAACAACTCAGGAGCTTCACGTCTTGGGACATATGCCCATAAGTAGTTCTGATCAGCCTGGATGTGGATTACAGTCACCTTCATGATAGCTCTTCCCGGGACTTGAAACTCCATACACTTTCCAGAACCAAGGGGATCCTCCAAACACGATCCTCCAAAGAGTCCCTGGCTGTGAACACCGAGACACCCCAAACATCTCACACCCACAGTACAGACTGCAAGGGAGCTTGGAGACTTCAGAGTCCAGACCCAAGTACAAAGTATCTCAGAGACATCATACCCCGGGATTAAGGATCCCAAACAGTTACGATCACGCTCTGGACATGAACCCCAAACAGCCCAGAATTCCCACACTTTGAGGCACAGATAGTTCAGAGACCTAAAAACACACAGAGACTGCCCCCCTCAAGAGATCAGAGACCTACAAATGTGACAGAGGGAATGCCCCCAAATACTCAGATATGGATACAGGTCCCAAAAAGCTTGGAAATCTCAACAGAGAGCCTCACAGAGCTCAGAAATGCCACAGATTAACCAAAACTTAGCAGTTTGGCACAACAGTAAACAATCAATCATCTCCCACAGTTTTGGGGAGTCAGGAATTCAAGAGCAGCTTATCTGCATGGTTCTGGCTTTGAGTCCCTCAGGCTGCGGTCATCAGAAGGCTCGAGTGGGGCCGGAAGCTCGGCTTCCAAGCTGGATCACTCGCATTGCTGGCAATTTGGTGACGGCTTCGGCTGGGGTGCCTCAGTTCTTTGGTACACAGAGCTCTCCGTGTGGTTGCTTGAGTGTCCTCACAGCATGGTGGCTGGCTTCCCCTAGAGCAAATGACCCAAGAAAGAGCAAGGCAGAAGCCAAAATGCCTTTGAAACGTTCCTCTATGTAAGTACTACTTTGCTGCATCCCACAAACGTGGTTAAGTTTTATTTTCATTTTTGTTTAGTTCAAACTATTTTGGGGGGATGCCTGGATGACTCAATTGGTGAAACGTCTGACTCTTGATCTCAGCTCAGGTCTTGACCTCAGGGTGGTAAGTTCAAGCCCTGCCACTGGGCTCCGTGCTGGGCGTGGAGCCTACTTAAAAAAAAAAAAGAGAGAGAAAAAGATACAAACTATTTTTTGACTTCTCTTATGACTTCTTCGATTCACGGAGGCCCTGTGCCCTCCCCCAAAGCCTTTCTCCAGAGCTCAGGCCCTGCCTCTTACATAAAAGTACAAACCTGGGGGCACACAGGTGGCTCAGTTGGTTAGGCGTTGGACTCCTGATTTTGGCTCAGGTCATGATCTCAGGGTTGTGAGATCGAGTCCCATGCTGGGCTCCATGCTGGGCGTGGAACCTGCTTGAGGTTTTCTCTCCTCCTCTGCCCCTTCCCCACCTCTCCCTCTCTAAAAAAAAGCATAAACATGTCTCTTATAACTGGAATTACTTTTCACAAGAACAATGTTTTTTCTCCCTGTGCACCCCTGCTTCATGATGCACAACCTATTATGTATGTCCTCAAAGTAAACAGCTGAAGTAAAACTGGGGGTTTACTAGAGATGGAAACACAATTCTGGAGAACATTTACTCTTTATTGAACCCAACAGACAGATACTAACAGATATTAAGTGATACATGCACATGACTCCCATGTTCCAACTGAGACAGTCTTAGACCCACACTGGCCCCCTGGCCAGAGATGGCATTCACCTGTATCTCATCCCTTTCCCCAGCCCTGAACTTGGCTTTCAGAAGGGATGTGTGATTGGGGGTAGGGGACTGAAATCAGGACAGTGCAGGTGTGCAGACTGTCTGACACTGTCTTCCTGACTCAGAGAGGTCCTACAAAACCTCAGTAGGTCAAATTAAGGTTTAGAAAGATGCTCCAAAAAGCTGGACCCTCCTACCACCCAGCCAGGACTTGAGGGTTCCAGGCTCTGAAATAGAGTCTACTTGGCCCCAAATACCCATGTGTACTGGGTGTGGATGAGGCCTGAGGGAAGACAGATTCCACCATCCATCAGAGCTCTGTCCATCCCAAGACAGGGTTCTCCACGCTGGAGCCACGGACCACCGCCTTGCCACAACAGGATCTCCACAAACGGTATCAGGGGAGACTCTGTGACCTCCAGGACGAAGGGCAAGACAGAGGTTCTGGAGGAAGCGGCCGCCTGTACTTCCTGGTCTGGATAAGGAAGCTGGGGTGGCTGCGAGTCCACAGGGAGGAGTTCACTACCAATCACGTGACTCACAGAGCTAGGAAAGCGTGCGTGTGCCCCACACACCTCACGTCCGAATTTTGGCAGGTGACAAGATCACACATTCCTTATCCACCACCCCAAAGAACTCGGGGCTTCCAAACACTGGGGCAGAGACCTTGAGACAGACCCGTGACTTCAAATCCTGAGAAATTAGACCCAAACACTTGTCAGAGAACACCATGAACTTCAGACAAAGAGCCCCGACCCGCCCAATCACTTCATACCTGGGATCAGCAGTTCTCAACCAGAGGCAATTTGACCGCCCCCCCCCCCGAACATCTGGCGGTACCTAGGGACACTGTGGTTGTCACAGCTGGAAGGGGAGAGGGGCTATTGGCAATGAGGGGGTAGAGAGGAAGGATGCCACTTGTCAGTGACCGCCCCCAGGAACATACCTATAGTTGAACAAGTAGGGCTCCTTATCCATTTCTGTGAGGGAGAACGCACGCCATAGGTGCCAAGAGACATCTCAGTAAGAGGGTGTCAGGGGCGGGGGGGAAATCAATGAGGGGCCGGCTCAGTCAGAAGAGCACGTGACTCTCGATCTCAGGGTTGTGAGTTTGGGCCCCATCTTGGGTGCAGAGATTACTAAAAAATAAAAAATTAAAAAAATAATTAAAAAAAAAAAGTAAGAGCCAATGACAGGATCTGGGCTTCGGTTAAGTGGTTTGGGGGAGGCTCTAAAGAAGGGGGGCTCCTTCTAGATTGAACACTGCCAGAAAGTGAGGGCAGTTGTATGACCAGGTATCTCAATAAATCTCTCTAGCGAGGGCAGACTAGAATGAGGACAAAGCTGAATTTGGTGTTCAAAAAAAAAAAAAAAAAAGGCAGCAGTCACTCGTTTTAACCAAGAGAGGGGGATGTTTGGTACCTTGGTAGGTGGCACAATGACGGGTTTTTGTCTGTGCTTAGACAACATTATAAAGTAGCTTTGCTTTGTCTCATTTCATCATGGGCTCCGAGTAACCTTGTCTGAGGTTAGTGTTCTGTGAGGCCGGTTATGTCTAACAGGAGGATGACCCAGCTTAGCTGTAAGCACAGGGGCAAATCTGGGTGTTGGGGGCTGCTCCCTCCTTCCCTCTCTCTTGCCTCTCTTGCCCATGCTAAACATCTTTTACGGGTTGATTTATATCCCCCTCCCACTCAAATTCATATGTTGAAGTCCTAACCCTTAGGGCCCCCCGAAATGTAACCTTATTTGGAAACAGGGCTGTTGCAGATGTAAAAACAAGGTCATATTCCTGGAATATAGTGGGCCCCTAAGCCACTATGACTGGTGTGTTTATTAAAAAAGGGACATTCGGACACAGACACACACTCACAGAACATTGTGTGAAGATGAAGGAAGAAATCAGGACGATGCAGCAGAAGCCAAGGAATGTCAAACCCTGCCAGGAAACTACCAGAAGCTAGGGGAGAGGCATGGACAGATTCTCCTTCTCAGCCCTCAGAAGGAAAGAAATCTGCCAACATCTGGATCTTAGACTTCCAGCCTCCGGAACTGTGAGACAATAAATTTCTGTTGCTTAAGCCCCCCACTCAGTTTGTGGCACTTTTTTTTTTTTTTTTTACAGCAGCCCTAGCAAACTAGTACAACATCCTACAACGCCCTCCATAACAAAGAATTTTCCAGTCCAAAATGTCCATAGTGCTCAGGTTGGGAAATCCTGCCCTAGACACAGAATCCAAAAGTATCGAGTGACTTCATTATCTCTGACAGAGACCAATAAAAACTGGCTGAGAGTACACACAGCTTTGAACTTAGACCCCCAACGTGGTCAGAGACCTCCCACCCTGAACACAGAAGCCCAAACAGCTCAGAAAAGATATGTCCTGAAGAGACTCTAACAGATCAAAGATATCATTCTTTGGGACAGAAACCACCAAAGAAATGAGACCTAGCATCCAGAAATATACACCAAATGCTCAGAGACATGACAGCAGGGGACATAGAACCCACGAGAGCCCTGGGTCCAAAAAGTTTAGCTATTTCACAACTTGGTCATAGACATGAAGCAGGTGAACAATATGAACATGAACATTATCCATTTCCTGGTTCTAAAGTCATACCATGGTTACATAAGTTCTTTACATTAGGGGAAGCACGGCTAAGGGTATACAAGAACTCTGCACCCTTTTTACAATTCTAAGCCTAAACTGATTTTAGAATATTTTTTTTAAAAGGAAGAAAGATTAAAAGATGTAAAAGGGAATTTAAGTTTTATAAACTTTAAGAAACACATTTTGCCAACAAGCTCAGAAAACAGTATGGAATCCCTCCAGTAGTCAGAGAAGTGCCAAGAAAACAAAAGGAAATTCAATCTGAAGGAAAACAAACAAACAAACAACCCTGCACATCCTGAGACAAAGACCGCCCCCCCCCAACAGCTTAGAGACTTCTCACCCTGAGGCAGAAACCCACAAACACCTGGAAGACTTGAATCTCTGGGACACAGACTTCCACACTGCCAGCAGCCTGTAATAACTACCCCTCGATGTGAGCTGAGTGACTTCAGAACCACTTTTCTCCTACTTACTGACACTCAGCCAAACCCCTTCCCTGCTGGATGCTTAAAAACCCATCATTAAAAAGTTTATCCTTGGAGTTACATCTTGCCCCCTTCAAAATCCCCCTTTTAAATGCCACACAACCTTCCATCCCAGACATGAAATCATGCATTTATGATGCATTTATGGCCCACCCCCCTCTCCTTACTCCTCCACAAACACACACATACACCTCCATACACCCTTAGTCAGGCCTGGTCCAGAGGGAGCAGGAAGCCTCCAAGTCATGGGGGGCGGGGCGGGGAGGGGATGTCCTAGAGGAGGATCATAAGATCACCTTGAGCCTTCTCTGCAGAACTCGGACCTACAGGTAGCCTGAAACACAGATGTCAGGAACCCCAGTGAAGAATTTTTCTCAGTGCTGCTGTGAACAGTGAGTGGGTCCTGAAATCAATATAATGGGACACAATAAACATTGTTTTAAAAAGAGTAAGAACAGGTAGAAGAGAAGAGAAAAGGTTACCCGACACATTCTGTGCTAGCCAATAATGCCAGCTTCTTTACAGGTGCGCAAACTGATGTTCCCAGACGGGATTCGAACCTATGGTCTCCAGTAGCCAAAGCCCTGCCTCTGCAACCAGGAACGCCGATGCAGGGGCCATAGCGCCTGCGCCAAGTCAGCAGCCAATAGCAGCGCAGAGCCTGCCGACCCACTCGTAGCCCATCAGTGATTCCCGAAAACCTTGTACCCTGGAAGAGCTTGGGTGGGCGGTCTTGTGATAACCAATCAGCGCTCAGGACAGGGTTTGGTCCCGCCCTTCTCCTTGCAGAGCCAATCACTGCTCTGCAGCCTTCTACCCCATACCACCTCTGCTGTTGATTCGAACCTTCAGAGCCGACCAGACCTAAGATCATGGTGGTGGCGGTTTCCAGATGGGTGGAGGCTTTAGGCTGAGGGTGGGGTCCACCATCCCCTTGCCCGGGCCTCCGTTTGGTTAGGGCCGCGCCATTCTCTTCTCCATCTGGAGTGCTGCCGATGCACAAGCAGAATGGTGAAATCTTTCATGTCCCTACACATGCAGTGGTTTCTTCCAAAATACACGACCTCCCCCTTTACCCCCCCACCCCGTGGTACCTCCCGGAGCCGACTGTTCCGTCTCCGGGTCGCACAATGGTATGTCCCAGAGCGGCACTGTCTCCTCATTAACTCTTCCTTCCCACCCTTCAAGCCCTTCTTACGTGTGTGCGGCCTAGGAAGGGCTGTTTCATGTCCATGCCCCAGGCTTCATTCCATCTTCAGTTCACGCCAACACAACTAAATAGACTCTCCTTTCTTCCTCCCCCTGCACCCACTCCATTCCGGGCTCCCCCTCACACATCCCCCAGTGGACCATCCCAGCACCCCCCCCCCCCCGAAGATCTAGCTGAATGCGACGCCAAGGTGTCCCACCCCCGTGCTGCAGAGCCCTGGCCTGTAAAAAGGTGTTTTCCTGACGCCGCTGATGGACGTGTGAATTTGTGTGGCAGCATCTATCAAAACAAAAATGGCTATCCCCTCCCCACTCAGTACCACCTGAGTGCATGTGGATTTCCAGCCCCCCGTGTGTCCACAAGCACCCAAAAGTGTCCCGCACACAGTAGGCACTCAAAAGGGAGTTTGTTGAATAAATAACTTATTTGACCTGGCAGTTCCACTTCTAAATATGTGTTCTATGGAAATATACACCCATTGGTCTGTGTGCACAAGAATGGGAGGAGAAAACAACTACAGGGTAAAGGGTAAATTAATCAAGGTGATTCATGTTATATCACAGACTAGGGGCTGGCTGTGAAACAGAATGAGAACTCACCCACTGGAAGCACACCCCAGATGGCTTGGGGACATCATACCATTGGACACAGGGCACAGAAAAGCTTGGAGACTTCACATCAGGGCACCCAGAGTCCAAAACAGTTCAGGGGTCTCACACTGCAGACACAAACCAGAGAACAGCCTAGAGACCTCACACTCTGGCCAAAAGCGCCAAGGACTCACCTAACAAGACACAGATAACCAGTTGTTTTATAGATCTCGTCCTCTGGCCACAGACTACTACAAATAACAGGAACCTCTCACCTTGAGGCCCTAAAGCACCTCAGGGACCTTTCACACTGAGACATAAAACCCCAAACAGCTTACATACCTCATACTGTGGACACAGACCCCAAAACAGCTCTGAGATCCCACCATCTGGGATATACATAAAACATCTGGGCAAAGACCTCACACGCTTGACATAGACTACAAAACATTTCAGAGGCCTGGACACAATGAGGGTGACACACCTGTGTCCACTGGAGGCACTGTCTAAAGGAAATACTATTAATGGCGAGGGGAGCGGAGGGGGGGGATGCTCAAAAGTGTAAGATGAGCATCAGCGTGCAAAGTATTCCAAGACCTCACACCCAAACAGCTCAAAGAACTACGACATGAGCCTTGTGACCCACTCCCTGGGATACTGACCCCAGACAGCCCAGAAAGGTGACACTCTGTGCCCAAGTTCCCAAACAACTCAGGAACATCACACTGTGGGACAAGACACGGCACCAAAAATAATCCAGTGACCTCAGAAACGTCTTGGAAACGTCTCTACAGAGCTTATGAGATTTTATACTTATCAACACAGATGTGCAAACACTCAGAGACTCCATACCCTGGAAGAAAGTTTCCAAAACACTGCAGAGACTTAATACTCTATAACCAAGGTCACCAAGCATCTCAGATGCCCCCAAATCTGCGACATGGAGTTCACAACAGCAGAGACGTCGTACCTTGCATGCAGACCTGGAAACTTAACAACTGAGCCATCCAGGTGCCCCAAATAGTAAGAAAGGAAGGAAGGAAGGAAGGAAGGAAGGAAGGAAGGAAGGAAGGAAGGAAGGAAGGAAGGAAGGGGGTCCACCATCCCCTTGCCCGGGGGGTAAGTAAGAAAGGAAGGAAGGAAGGAAGGATGGAAGGAAGGAAGGAAGGGGGTCCACCATCCCCTTGCCCGGGGCTCCGTTTGGTTAGGGCCACGCCATTCTCTTCTCCATCTGGAGTGCTGCCGATGCACAAGCAGAATGGTGAAATCTTTCATGTCCCTTTCCTTTCCGGAAAAAGAAAAGAAAAGAAAAGAGAAGAGAAGAGAAGAGAAGAGAAGAGAAGAGAAGAGAAGAGAAGAGAAGAGAAGAGAAGAAAAGAAAAGAGACACCAATATAGCTAAGTGACCTTGCTACCTGGATACAGACCCTAATAGATCACACACATCCCTCGCTAGAATGGAGACCACCAAAAAGATCAGAAACCTCATGCCTGGAAACACACCCCAAACTACTTAAAAACTTCACATCAATGGAACTCTGGAGCCACGTGAGCTGTAACAACTTGCCCACTAAAGCCAAGAATCCCAAACCACCCACAGATCTCCAGACACAGATAGCCAACATGCCATAGACTTTACAAACTAGACACCGAGCTTGAAAGCATTTCAGATACCACACGCTATGGGATACAGGCCCACCAAGAGAACAGAGATGTCATACCTTGTGACTCATCCCCATAAATCACTGGAAACCGACCCCAAATAAGGCAGGGACATCACCATCAAGAAAGTAATCCCTGAGAGGACAGAAACACCACACTCTGGGACTGGCATCTCGGAAAGAAAAGAGATTTTGCATCCCACGTGGCTCCACAAGGTTAGAACTCAGAATCCAATGAGCTCAGATACGTCGCACCCTGGAGCGCAAAGTCTGAAACAGATACAGACCTCCAGATGGCTCGGAGATCTCGCGGGTCAGGACCCAGACCCTGAAGCACCTCAGTGGCATCACACCATGCCATACCCGCTCCTAGAAATACCTCAGAGACATCAGACTCTGGGAAATATACCTATACATAAGTAAAAGACCTTGTTCTTGTAGCCGAGACACACACAGATGTCAGAGGCCTCACACCTGGAAACACCTACAAAATGTCTCCAAGACCTCACGTAATGGGATTTAGGCCCACAAGAGCTTTGAGGTCTCACACCCTTGAGGGAGACTCTCACAAAGTTCAGAAACCTTCAGCCCTGGACCCGCCTCCCCAAAGAGTTCAAACACCTCACGTGCTGGGAGAAGAACACCTCCGACAGCTTAGAAAACATTCACTGAGGCAAAAAGAAATAAAAAACACCTCAGCAATCTCATTCTGTGGTACCAGACTCCAAGATGACAAAAATCTCACGCCCTTGGACACAGAACATTAAACAATTCTGAGGCCTCTTACACTGGATGCAGTTCCCCAAGGAGTTCGGAGCCTTCATAGTGTGGAACAACGAGCTAGAAACACTGCAGACACCTCCCACCCTGAGACACAGTGTCCCAAAGAGCTCTGAAAGCTTCGACTCTGAGCACAGCACAAAACAACTCTAAGGCCTTAAGCTCTGGACACTGACCCCTCCATACCACCTCCGCCCCCCAACAACTCCCGCCCAACTTCACAGACATCGTGAGAACACAAGAACTCAAAAACAAGGAGCTCTCACATCCTGTCACACACTTCAGAGACCTTCAGAAGTGGACGCATGCCCAAGACAGCTCTGACGGTTCTTATTCTAGGATGTACACCCCCCAAAATGGCTCAAAAATTCCCACTGGGGCATAAACAGTAAGTACCTCAGAGATCTTATCCTCTGAGAGCTAACTCAAACAACTCAGAGGACGTGACACTCCGGACACAAAACCCCAGACAGCTCCGAAGTCTGGAACCCGGATCTATGAACGGTGATCTCACACAGTCACACAGATGGCTAAAGAGCCCAAAGACCCCACTCCTTGGAAACAGAGGTCAAAAACATCATAACCTCGACGGTGACTATCAATAGGAACAGACGCCTCACACCTGGAGATATACCCCAAGTGGCTCAGAATTTCCATCATGTGTTACAGAACCCAAAACTGCAGAGAGACTTCACAGCCCAGACACGTGTCGCAGAAAAATTCAGAAATCTCTTACCGTGAACAGAGATGTCTATGAGCTCATAGATCTCACGTTTTGAGATTCAGATCCAGAAAACAGAAACAAAAACAAAACTCCCAATTCAGAGATATCACACTCTGGGGTACAGACCCCAAAAAGAATCCTTGGAGTTGCCAAGAGTTGCCAGTTACTCAAAGAGCTCAGATGCCAGGGGCCCCTGGGTGGCTCAGTCAGTTAGGTATCTGCCTTCGGCTCAGTTTGTGATCTCAGGGTCCTGGGATCGAGCCCCGCATTGGGCTCCTTGCTCAGCGGGGAGTCTGCTTCTCCCTCTCCCGCTGCCCTGCCCCACATACCGCTCATTTCCCCTCTCTCTCTGTCTCAAATAAATAAAATCTTTAAAAAATAAAAAATAAATTAGGCTCCAAAACAGCTCACGGACTACATAGAAACCAATTAGCAAAGAAACCTTCTACGTGAGACACAAGCATGATAAAATTCTGAGGCCTTGCACCCTAGGAATAGACCACGCATAGGTCAGAGGTGTCACACCCTTATACAGACACCGTCAAAAATGTGAAAGACCTCACACCCTGGAACATACCCCAAAAGACACAAGGATTTCATGGCGTGGAACACAGACCCCAAAGAACTCAGACACCTCATACCCTTCAGAGAGCTTAGGTCCCCAAACCACTAAGAGACTTCACTTCCTGGACACAGACCAACAACAACAAAAAAATTCATAATCTTCATGCCATGAACAAACATAATCCAGAGAAACACAGAAACCTCAAATGTTAGGGCACAGACACAGACAGAACCAACTTCAAGAGACCACACGGTGGAACACATCCAGGGACATAGTAATTCAAAACCACTCAGAGACCTCATACCTTGGGACAGAGCCCCCAATCCCGACACCTCAGAGACCTCACACTCTGGGATAAAATCCTACACACACTTCAAATACCTCAAACCCCTGAGAAAAAAAAAAGGCATAAAATTTCAAGATCTTATACCCCGGACACACATCCCAAAAGAGCTCAGACACCGGCTGTGATAAGGCACGGAGCCAGAAAGTGTGTGTACCCTCACAGCCTGGTCCACACAATCTCTAAAATGTCATATTTCAACCCTGGGGACTTCAAGACCCCCAATACTTCAAGTGATCTCTTTCACGGGGACAGCAACCACAAAGCATCCCTGGCCACCCGACCGCTACAGTTCAGAGACGGCACACCCCAGATCTACATATAGCCCAGAGACCTTCTACCCGGATACACAGACCCCCAAATGTTCCAGAGACCACATAGCATGTGCCCTAGACTGACAAACAGTCCAGAAAACTAACACCCCAATTAATCACACAGCCCTGAACAAATCAGAGACATCAGCCCCGGAAGTGAGATTTTCCCCAAAGAACAAAAGCATCACGCCTAAAAGTATACCCCAAATAGTTTGGGAACTTCACGCCATGCGAGACAGATGCCGAAATAGTTCTGAGAATTTGCATCCTAAGACAGACATCAAAACAACTCAGAGACTTCACGCACAAATACACAAACTACAAAAACCTTAGAGATCTCATTTCTTGGGATACTGGCTCATAAATGGCTCAGAGACTGTAGTCACTAGAAACAATACCTTAATAAGTCAAAAACATAACATCTTGGGACTGATACCCCCAAAAGGAACAGAGGCTTCAAATATACCCCAAACAACATAGGGATCTCATGTCATGGGACACCGAAATCAAAGGTTCTCAGAAACCTCACCGGACACACACACACACACATAGTTCAGAGTTCTCAAATTCTCTGTCATAGCTGCCCAAATAGTTAAAATAAATCCTAATTCAGATAAAACCCCCAAAGAGCTGAGAGACCACGTATTCTGGGGAACGATCTTCATATAGTATAAGGATCTCACTTCAGATAGTATAAGTATCTCACTTCCAGGGTGCTTGGCTCACTCGGTTGGGAAAGCATTGTGATTCTTGCTCTTGGGGTTGTGAGTTCAAGCCCCACCTTGGGCAGAGAGATTATTTTTTAAAAATAAAACAGTGCTGGGCCCCTGGGTGGCGCAGTTGGTTGAGCGACTGCCTTCGGCTCAGGTCATGATCCCGGAGTCCCGGGATCGAGTCCCACATCGGGCTCCCAGCTCCATGGGGAGTCCGCTTCTCACTCTGACCTTCTCTCTCTCACTCTCTCTTTCCTAATAAATAAATAAATAAATAAAATCTTTAAAAAAAAAATAAAACAGTGCTCTTTTTTTAAAGAACCAATTGGAAATTCCAGGACTCAAAAAATATAACATTTAAAATAAAAAAATTATCCAGATGGGCTCAATAGTAAAATAGATATGACAGGGGAAAATATCTGTGAATGTGAAGATAGATCAATAGAAATTGTTTAACTTGGAGAACAAAGAGAAAAATATTGGAAAATGTGAGGAGGACTTCAGGGACCTCTTGGACAATATTAAAAGGTCTAATATTTATGCTACTGGAGTCTCAGAAAGAGAAGATGATATTGGCATGAAAAAAAATTGAAGAAATAATGACCAAAACTCCCCCAAATTTGGGTGAAAGACATAAGTTAACAGACCCAAGATATACAATGATCCCCAATAGCATAAACTCAAAGAAAATTATGCCAAGAAATATCATAAATCAAATAGCCAAGAATCCCCACATTATTCATAAGAGAAAAACAATACAAATTCCACAGATCTCTTGTCAGAAATATGGTGGCCAGAAAACAGTGAAACAACATTTTTAAAGTGCTGAGAGTAACAGTCAACCCAGAATTCTTTTTTTTTTTAAATGTGGGGTTTTTTTAAAGATTTTATTTATTTATTTGACAGAGAGAAAGAGATCACAAGTAGGCAGAAAGAGGGGGAAGCAGGCTCCCTGCTGAGCAGAGAGCCCGACACGGGGCTCAATCCCAGGACCCTGAGATCATGACCTGAGCCAGAGCCCCAGGACCCTGAGATCATGACCTGAGCCGAAGGCAGAGGCTTTAACCCACTGAGCCACCCAGGCGCCCCCAGTCAACCCAGAATTCTGTGCAGACTTACAACAAAATGCTGGGAGGTGGGGCGCCTGGGTGGCTCAGCCGGTTAAGTGGCTGCCTTCGGCTCAGGTCCTGATCCTGGGGTCCCGGGATTGAGCCCCACATCATGCTGTCTGCTCAGTCGGGAGCCTGCTTCTTGCTCTTCCTCTCCCTCTGCCTGCTGTTCCCCCTGCTTGTTCTCTCTGTCAAATAAATAAAATCTTTAAAAAAAAAATTGAAATCACAGAAAATACATTCTCTGGCCATAATTGAATGAAACTAGAAATTGGCAACAGAAATTTATATATGAGGAAAATTTCAAAATATTTGGAAACTAAGTAACACACTTCTAGGTAATTCATGAATCCAAGAGGAAATCCAAAGGGAAATTAGAAACTAGTGTGAATTAGAGGTGCTTGGGTGGCTCAGTTGTTAAGTATCTGCCTTCAGCCCAGGTCCTGATCCCAGGGTCCTGGGATTGAGCCCCGCATCGGGTTCCCTGCTTGGTGGGAAGCCTGCTTCTTTCTCTCTCACTCCCCTGCTTGTGTTCCCTCTCTTGCTGTGTCTCTCTCGCTGTGAAATAAATAAAATCTTTTTTTAAGATTTTATTTATTTATTTGAGAGAGAGTGAGAGAGAGCATGAGAGGGGAGAAGGTCAGAGGGAGAAGCAGATTCCCCGTGGAGCTGGGAGCCCGAAGCGGGACTTGATCCCAGGACTCCAGGATCATGACCTGAGCGGAAGGCAGTCGCTTAACCAACTGAGCCACCCAGGCGCCCAAATAAATAAAATAAGAAAGAAAGAAAGAAAGAAAGAAAGAAAGAAAGAAAGAAAGAAAGAAAGAAAGAAAGAAAGAAAGAAAGAAAGAAAGAAAGAAGAGTGAATTGGGTAAAAATAAAAATATAATGAATCAAAATTTGTGAGATGCAGTTAAAGTGGTGACGAGAGGGAATTTAATAGCAATAAAATGCCAATAAGAGAAAAGAGTCTACCGTTCAGTAAGTTCACCACAAAATCTACACCTGCATTTTAGCATTTGGGGGCTTAAACACACACACACACACACATATAAAATAGCAACCACCACAACTGTGGTTGGAGTGGATCATCTCATGATGCGTCTATTACATATCAAATGCATAACAAACCATGAGCCATTGGAAGACCTGTGATCTAACAATAAATTGTGTTCAGTATCTGTTGCAGATCAGGTGAACTTCACATTTACCCGTGAGGTGAGCTGTACTTGTAAGGTGTACTTTTCCAGAACAAAGCCAGAACTTCGGGAAGGTTTTGGAGAGCCAGGCGTGCAGGGATGGGTCGATGTAGAGAAGTAGAAGTGCAAAGACACTGAAGGACTTTCAGGGTGTTGCTGCTCTTGCTGGAGTAAGGCAGCTGGCAACCCCCGGCTTTCAGAACAGGTGGCTGTAGTGAGCATGCGCTGTTTGGATGTCACCTAGAAGCATGAGATTGTCATTGATTGGCTGACTTTTCAGGAAGGCTTATCATTGACTGGCTGGCATTCATCACCTACGGGATAATTGGATGTACTCCACAATTTGTTTATTCATTCTCTAGTGTGCCTAAAGAAGTGGAATTTCTGGATTACCAAAGATGCATATCTTTAAACTTCCTTAAATAATTCCAAATGGCTTGCCAAATTGGCTGAATCATTTTTTAAAAGACATATATTTTTAAGTAATCTCTGTATCCAATGTTTGGCTCGAACTCACAGACCCAACTGACTGAGCCAGCCAGGTGCCCCCTAAGTGGTCGAATCGTCTTCTACTCTGACCAGCAGTGCATAAGGAATTGCCTTAAAAGTATTTTTTTGTGGGATGCCTGGGTGGCTCAGTCGGTCAAGCCTCTGCCTTCGGCTTAGGTCATGATCCCAGGGTCCTGGGACTGAGCCCTGCATTGGGCTGTCTGCTCCTCGGGGAGCCTACTTCTCCCTCTCCCTCTGCCCCTATCCCTGCTTGTGCTCTCTCTCTGTCAAAGAAATAAATAAAATCTTTTTTAAAAAACCATTTTTTTGTTACCATTCTGATAGTATGTGATATCCCTTATTGGGATTTTAATTTGCTTTTCCCCCAATGGAAAAATGAGGTTGAACGTCATTCACTGTTTTTTTAGAGACTTTAAAAAAATTTTTTTAAATAATCCCTACCTCCAAGGTGGGGTGCAAATTCACAACTCCGAGTTCAAGAGTTGCATGGCACCCGTCTTCCACATTTATTGACAATTTGGGCATCCTCTTTTGTAAGTGCCTGTTCGAATCTTTTGCCTCCTTGTCTATTGAATTTCACAAGCTTAAAGTCATGGTTGATTCGTAAACTCTCGGAAGTATGGTCACTGGAGTGAGGCTATCACCAACTGGCTGATTTTCAGAGCACGCAAACAGATCCAAAGTTATCTCTAAATGGTGATTACTTGTTCACAACTTGGGACTTTGGCCATGGAACAGACTTTTCCTTTCTTCAATATATATTTTTAATTCCCAGTCACCCCTCTTGGTTTTCTCTCAAACAAACCGACAGGAGACACCATAAGAGATCCCAGGTCTTCATTCGAGGAGGTATGATTTTAAGGAGTATTGCCATTTTAGTGATTTAAGAACCAATTACTCCAGCAGAAAAATAGCTCCAACTGTCAAATTTTTGTAGCTCATTGAAAAAAAAGTCTAAATACAGGATTTGGAGGCATCCTGACAAAGGTAATGCAGGTCATAGCACAAAATAATTAAATACAGGAAATGGCCTCTATATATTGGACATCTGGCAACCCTATGTGGGGCCCAGAGGCCACACACACACACACACAGAACTGATATTCTATAGTATAAAGTGAACACCAACGAAACTGCCTCTCAGGTCAAGAAATAGAACAGGACATGTCAGGGCGCCTGGGCGGCTCAGTTAAGCGTCTGCCTTCAGCTCAGGTCATGATCCCAGGGTCCTGGGATCGAGTCTCACATTGGGCTCCCTGCTCAGTGGGGAGTCTGCTTCCCCTGATTGTGTGCACTGTGAAATAAATAAATAAAATCTTATTTAAAAAAAAAAAACAGGAGATGTCAGCAAATCTTTTCTGTAATGGGCTAGAGAGTAAATATTTTAGGCTTTGGGAAATGTCATCTGGTTTCTCTCACAACTAGTCAACTCTGTCATTGTTGTGAAAGTAGCCATAGACAATACATAAATGAACAGCAGTAGCTGTATTCTAGCAAAACTTTGTTCACAGACCCTGAAATTTGAATTCTGTATAATTTTCACATGTCACAAAATATTTTTTGTTATTTAAATCGTTTTATTTTCGTTTTTAAAGAATTTTTTAACGATTTTATTTATTTATTTGACAGAGAGAGAGAGATCACAAGCAGGCAGAGAGGCAGGCAGAGAGAAAGGGGGAAGCAGGCTCCCTGCTGAGCAGAGAGCCCGATGCGGGGCTCCATCCCAGGACCCTGAGATCATGACCTGAGCCGAAGGCAGAGGCTTTAACCCACTGAGCCACCCAGGCACACCTATTTTAGAATTTTTAAAAAGATTTTATTTATTTGAGAGAGAGAGTGAGAG
This sequence comes from Nasua narica, assembly GCA_028533885.1. Taxonomy (NCBI): domain Eukaryota; kingdom Metazoa; phylum Chordata; class Mammalia; order Carnivora; family Procyonidae; genus Nasua; species Nasua narica. Next base: position 37,294,784 of record CM052801.1, read on the forward strand.
AGCACAAGCAGGGGGAGAGGGAGGGGAACAAAGACGTTCCCTGCTGAGCAAGGAGCCTAATACAGGGCTCTAGCTCACCACCCTGAGATCATGATCTGAGCTGAAATCAAGATTCCAATGTTTAACCAACTGAGTCACTCAGGCGTTCCAGAGCTTTTTACCTTTAAAAATGATTTTTAAAAAGATTTTATTTGAGAGCATGAGTTGGGGGGTGCAGAGGGAGAAACAGACTCCCCACTGAGCAGGGAGCCAGGTGTGGGGCTCCATCCCAGGACCCTAAGATCATGGCCTGAGCCGAAGGCAGATGCTTAACCAAATGAGCCACCCAGGCATCCCTAAATGATTTTAAAAACACAAGAAACAAGTGTTGGCAAGAATGTAGAGATAAAGGAACCCCCATGTACTGTTGGTGGGAATGCAAACTGGTACAGCCACTGTGGAAAATAATAAGGAGGTTCTTAAAAAAAAAAATAGAACTACCCTCCAATCCAGTAATTGCTCTACTGGGTATTTACCCGTAATCTACAAAAGCACTAATTCGAAGGGATAGATGCACCCCTATGTTTTCTGCAACATTATTTACAATAACCAAGTTATGGAAGCAGCCAAGTGTTCATTGATTGGTGAATAGATAAAGAAGATATAGTATATTATATATGCACATAATAGTATATACACTGTATATACTGTATACACAATATACATATATGTACACACACAATGGAATATTACTCAGGCATAACAAAGAATAAAAACTTGCCATTTTCTTTTCTTTCTTTTTTTTTTTTTTTTAAAGATTTTGCCCATTTATTTGAGAGAGAAAGTGAGAGAGAGCATGAGAGGAGAGGTTAGAGGAAGAAGCAGACTCCCCATGGAGCCGGGAGCCTCCCGGCTCCCGGGACTCGATCCCAGAACTCAAGGATCATGACATGAGCTGAAGGCAGTTGCTCAACCAACTGAGCCCAAAACTTGCCATTTTCAATAGTATGGATGCTTCTAGAGAGTATAATGCTAAGCAATATAAGTTAGAGAAAGACAAATGTCATAGGATTTCACTCATATGTGGAATTCAAGAAACAGAACAAAGATACAAAAAAAAAAATACAAACCAAAAAACCGACTCTTAACTATAGAGAACAAACTGTTGATTGCCAGAGGGGAGGTACGTAGGGGGTTGGGTGAAATAGGTGAAGGGGATTAAGAGTCCACTTACCTAGGGGCACCTGGGTGGCTCAGTGGGTTAAGACTCTGCCTTCTGCTCAGGTCATGATCTCAGGGTCCTGGGATCGAGCCCCGCATCAGGCTCTCTGCTCAGCAGGGAGCCTGCTTCCCCCTCTCTCTGCCTGCCTCTCTGCCTACTTATGATCTCTCTGTCTCTGTCAAAATAAATAATAATAAAATCTTACAAAAAAAAAGGAGTCCACTTATCTTGGTCAGCATTGAATCATGTGTAGACTTGTTGAATCACTGGGCGCCCGGGTGGCTCAGTGGATTAAGCATCTGATTCTAGATTTCAGCTCAGGTCATGGATCTCAGGGTGGTGGGATCAAGCCCCACATCAGGCTCCTCGCTGGGTATGGAAACCTGCTTAGGATTCTCTCTCTCCCTCTGCCCCACCCCTTGCTTGCACTATCTGTCTGCCTCTCTCTAAATAAATAAAATCTTAAAAAAGGTAAAAAAAAAAAAAGATAAAATAAAAATAAAAAGGTAAACTCTTACCTTTCTTAACACAATGCCATGGAGAAACAGACAACGAGCTAGATTTGGCCCATGGGCCACAGTTTGCTAGTCCCTGAAACAGCACATGGCCAGCACCAGAGAAGCCCACAGGGAGCCCCTTCCCTAGCATTTCATTCTCTCTTCCCAGAGACAACCACCCCCCTGACTTTCGTGGTCATGATTTCCTTGCTTTTCTCGTGCTCTACCACCCACAGCAGTGAACCTCAACAGTAGAGCTTAGTTTTGCCTGCTTTGAACATTATATAAAGGAACCAAAATACATTATGTATGTTTTGTGTCTTGTTTTTCCTCAACATTAGGTCTCTGAGCTACCGGGACATTGTGTGTCGCTATAATCTGGTCATTCTCATGACTTTGTAGAACTCCTTTGGTAGATGGATATCTCACGATGTGTTTACCCATTCTCCTAGTGTGCATCAAGGAGTGTAATTTCTGGGTCACAGAAGACACATACTTTTATGTATTCCTAAGGAATTCCAAATGGTTCTCTAAAGCTGATACTCCCACCAACCATGCATAAAATATTACACTAGAAAAATCGTTTTACTAATACAATATTCGTGGTTTTAATTTTCTTTTCCTTGATTAACAATGAGGCTGACCATCCTTCATGTGTTTATTGGACATTTGGGCATCCTCTTCTGTAGCGCACCACTTCAAATCTTGGCCCCCTTTTCTAGTGGCTGCAAAGAACTTTTTTTTTTTTAAGATTTTATTTATTTATTGGAGAGAGCATGGAATGGAGAGTGAGTGAGGTAGCGAGCCCAGGAGCGGGAGGTGGGGGGAGAGGGTCAGAGGGAGAAGCAGACTCCCCACTGAGCAGGGAACCGGATGTGGGGCTTGATCCCAGGAATCTGGGATCATAACCTGAGTCGAAGGCAAACGCTTAACCAACTGAGCCACCCAGGTGTCCCAACTGCAAAGGATTAAAAAAAAACCAAAAACACATAACTAGTGATCAACTCTAAAAAATTAAAAGATTCTCTACTAAATTGCTGTATCTGGCTACTGTTGGGTTACTGGAAGATGTGGCCACCCACACGGCAGCAGTGGGTGAGAACACCGTGGAGTCTCCTCCTCTAGATAAGGTGTGAGGTCACCAATGTCGCCTGTGCCCACTGCCAGGATGGCTTTGTTCATGAAAGGGTTGGGGACATGCTGGGCGAGCCACCCCAGACTCCGTCTTCACATTCCCTTGCCAACTGGACTCTCAGCAAACCTGGAGGGGTCAGAGAGAAATGCAAGCAAGTGTTTCCCAGGGGACAGCTAGGTAGGAGGTTAGCACTCACTCCCACATTCTTCATGCCTAGCATAAAGCCATGGTTCTCAAGCAGATCCTGGAGCCTCTTTCCATGTGGCCTGCGCCCACCCCGACACTCTTATCTCCCACAATGCCCCAGGGCCCTCCCTGCATGCCCCGGACCTCATCATTGTACAAGGCAGTCTCAGCGGTAGGGCGAGGCCACAATAGGTAAGTATTTTCTCAGTTTAAAAGTCCTAATGGGAATACTGGCAGCTTAGAGCTTCATTTAAAAATTGAGTCACAGGGTGCCTGGGTGGCTCAGTGGGTTAAAGCCTCTCTCCGCCTTCGGCTCAGGTCATGATCTCAGGGTCCTGGGATCGAGCCCCACATCAGGCTGCCTGCTCATCGGGGAGCCTGCTTCCCCCTCCCTCTCTGCCTGCCTCTCTACTTACTTGTGATCTCTGTCAAATAAATAAATGAAATCTTGAAAAAAGAAAAAAGAAAAAAATTGACTCATACGGGGGGACCTGGGTGGCTCAGGTAAGTGTTGGACTCTGGGTTTTGGGTCAGGTCATGATCTCATGGGTCACATGATGGAGCCCTGTGTTGGTCTCTGGGCTCAGTGTGAGTCTGCTTGAGATTCTTTCCCTGTGCCCCTCCTCTCTCAAATAAATAAATAAATCTTTAAAAAAAATAAGCCTTATTGGGGTGCCTGGGTCGATTAGTTAAGCATCTGACTCTTGATCTCAGCTCAGGTCTTGATCTCAGGGTTGTGAGTTCAAGCCCCACTCTGGGCTTCATGCTGGGTGTGAAGCCAACTTTAAAAAAAATTTTTCTTTAATTGAGCTATATTCTCATTCATAGAAATGTCTAAAAAAAAAAAATCTGTTAAAATTCTGTAAGCCTCAGTTAATGGAAAGAGCCAGGAAGGGTTCAGCTTAGTAATGACTAAATGTTTTTTTGGGGTTTTTTGTTACTTATAAAAGGCTCTGTGAAGACAGGGAGGGGGCCATCTTAGAGATGAGGGCCAGAAATCAAATGTGATTCTTTCAGAAGAAAACAGATTGGACGGACTATATCCTAGATGGGAAGACAGAATGCCTGGCCCCCTTTCCACATATTCCTGATCTCAGTGCTTCTAGGCCATGTTCCAGAATTGAATCTGGAGATCTGCATTCAGACTGTGGGACCTTGGCTGAGTCACCCGTCCTCCATGGGCCTCTGTTTTTCTTTCCGTCAAATGAGGACTCCTAAGCACCATTCTGACCCATCCCAGGTTTCAAGTGTTTGTCGGGAGGTCACAAGACTGTGAAAAGGAAGGAACTTTAAGGAGCTAAATTAGGTCTCTCAGAACATAACACATTTTTAAATTATTATCACATAGAAGTTGTTTCTTTGGAGCAAAGGAGTAGGGAGCGCTGCTGTGTTAGCGCGCTCGTGCTGCCCTGACAGATTAGGCGCGACCAGGCAGCTTACATATTAGAGATTAATTTTCCTCACAGTTCTGGGGGCCGGAAGTCTGAGATCAAAATGTTGGCAAAGTTGGGTCCCCCCCCCGCCCCGCCCTGCCAAGACCTCTCTTTGGTTTGCAGGTGGCCACCTACTCCTTGGGTCCTCACACGGTTTTTCTTCTGTTTTCTGTGTCCTGATGTGCTCTTCTTAGAAGGCCGCAAGATTGGATTAGGACCTACCCTCATGACTGCATTTTAACTTAACTGCCTCTTTAAAGGCCCCGTCTCCAAATACAGTCACGTTCTGGGGTCCTGGGGGTTAGGGCTTCAACATGTGAATTTGAGGAGGACATAATTCAGGCTGTAACAGCCACAGATGAATTTTATCTATTTGTCTGAGGTAGGGGAAGAGGAGGAGGGGGTAGCCTAGATCGGGATGTGTCGGTTCCCTTTGGGGAGACCTCACCTAGGATGGACAGAACACTCAAAGGTGGCCGTGGACATTGACTGGTAGAGGCTTTCTCAATAAAATGCATAATCATGCTTATTGTTTTGATTAAAAAATAATAATGCCTGCTCGTTACCAAAAAATCGGGGGGGGGGGGGAGTGAGCAAAAAAAGCACAAAGATGAAAACTTAAAAAAAAAAAAAAAAAAAACCCTGTAGGGGCGCCTGGGTGGTTCAGTAGGTTAGGCATCTGCCTGCAGCTCAGGTCATAATCCGAGGGTCCTGGGATCGAGCCCTGCTTGGGGCTCCATGCCAGAGTGGAGTCTGTTCCACATTCTTTCCCTGTCCCTCTGCCCCTCCCCCCGCTCTTTCTCTCAAATAAATAAAATTAAATTTAAAATTCCTCTATATCCTAATACCAAGAAATAACCAAATAACCATTTTTTTTCTTACCGTGTTCCTTCTGCACATGTACAAGGAGGCAGATTTCTGGGTAGAGAGAATCAGCAAGAGGGAAAGAAACAAAAGCAGCTTCTGTGAAGGGGTTGACACTATACATGTTAGTTTAAGTAAAAGGTGTTGAGCTTTTCTTCAAATAAGTTAACAGAAGAGGTGGCACCTCAGTTGGCTAAGCATCTGCCTTCGGCTCAAGTCATGATCCCAGGGCCCTAGGATCTAGTCCCGCATCGGGCTCCCCGCCCCCTCAGTGGAGAGTCTGCTTCTCCATCTGCCCCTCCCCCAACTCGCTCGCACGCTCTCTCATGCTTGTCTCTCTCTCTCTCAAATAAATATTTTTAAAAAATTAATAGAAGAGGGGCGCCTGGGTGGCTCAGAGGGGCGCCTGGGTGGCTCATGACCTCTGCCTTCGGCTCAGGTCATGATCTCAGGGTCCTGGGATCGAGCCCCGCATCAGTCTCTCTGCTTGGCGGGGAGCCTGCTTCCCCCCTCTCTCTCTGCCTGCCTCTCTGCCTACTTGTGATCTCTCTCTGTCAAATAAATAAAATCTTTAAAATAAAATAAAAAATGGATGCTGTACTACTTTCTTTTTGCCGCTATAACAAATTGCGGCAAACATAGTGACCCAAAACAACACAGATTTACTACCTTCCAGTTCTGGAAGTCAGAAGTCTGGCACAGGGCTGACTGGACTCCAGCCAGCGTGTTAACAGGTCTGGGTTCCCTTCTAGAGGCTCCAGGGGAAACTGTTTTCTTGCTTCTTCCAGCTTTGAGAGGCCTCTGCATCCCTTGGCCTCTTCTTCCTCTATCTTCAAAGGTAACAACTTCAGTTGGGCTCTTCTCCCATCACATCACTCCTGCCTCCCTCCTCCACTTTTAAGGACCCTTATGAGTATATTGGCTCCACCAGATAACCTAGGATAATTGCCTTATCTTAAGGTCAGCTGACTAGCAACTTTAATTATCTTTTGCAGTAACCTAACATTCACAGGTCTCAGGAATTAGGACGTGATCATCTTCGGGAGTGGGGGCATTATTCTGCTGGCTACACATGCAAAATGTAAGAAAGAAACTGCCAAACCTCTGCTAAAGTTATCATCACAACACTTTCTATATTTAAATTTTTCAGTTCTCCAAGCAAATATATGTATCAATATATTTTTTCATATATGTAAATATATATTTTCATATATATGAATACATTGATATTATATTAGTATCAATATCTATTCATATATATATGAAAAACCTTTATTCAGGGGTGCCTGGGTGGCTCAGTTGGTTAAGCGACCGCCTTCAGCTCAGGTCGTGATCCTGGAATCTCAGGATCGAGTCCCACATCAGTCTCTCAGCTCCATGGGGAGTCTGCTGTTCCCTCTGACCTTCTCCCCTCTCATGCTGTCTCACTCTCTCTCTCTCTCAAATAAATAAACAAAATCTTTTTTTAAAAAATGAAAAGGGGCGCCTGGGTGGCTCAGGGGGTTAAAGCCTCTGCCTTCAGCTCGGGTCATGATCCCAGAGTCCTGGGATCGAGCCCCGCATCGGGCTCTCTGCTCAGCAAGGAGCCTGCTTTCCCCTCCCCCTCTCCCTCTGCCTGCCTCTCTGCCGGCTTGTGATCTCTTTCTCACTGTTGAATAAATAAATAAAATATTTTTTTAAATAAATAAATAAATAATAAAAAATGAAAAACATTTATCCGTTTAGATGCTTTTGTCTGCAAGTAATGGAAACCAACTTGAACCAGCTTGGCCAATTAAGAGACTAGATGGGGCGGCTGGGTGGCTCAGCCGTTAAGCATCTGCCTTTGGCTCAGGTCATGATCCCAGGGTCTTGGGATCAAGCCCCATATTGGGTTCCCTGCTCAGCGAGGAGCCTGCTTCTCCCTCTCCCTCTGCCACTTCCCGGCTTGTGTGTGTGTGTGTGTGTGTGTGTACACACTCTCTCTCTCTTTCAGATAAATAAATAAAACCTTTAAAAAAGAGAGGAATAGATGAACTCACAAAAAGAGGAAGTGGTTTCAGTTTGGCTCAGCGCTGTCTCAAAGCCCCAGATTCCTTTTACCCCTTCCCGCTGCAGCATCCTGAGGCTTGTGGAACTCCTCGGGGCTTGTAAGAACTAAGCTACTACCTTGAGTGGAGGATAAAGATGGGATGGGGATGGGTGGGGGGGGGGGGTTCTGGGGATGCCGAGTGACTGGCCAAAGGCCATCCCGTCAGCAAGGAGTGGCAATCGCTGGCCAGGCTGTCCAACCATTGCCCCAGCAGGCTCTTAACCCTTGTCAGTCCACGCCGACCTGTGCTGCTGGGGGCACTCTGGCCCAGAGGCCTGCCTTCCTGAGTGTGGGAGTGGGAGCTGGCTGCCCACGTCTGCAGGTGTGGCCAAGCACCGCACTTCCCAGGCACAGGCCAGCCCTTGGCCTGTCCATTCTGCACAACTAGGGTGCCGCATGGCCCGCCCACCATGGGCACATGGTCAGGCTGCCTTTTGCCTTCTCTCCCCTCTGCCTGGCTGGGCTAGCCTGGGCCTCTGGAAGCCAGGATGGTGCTGAGGGTAGAACAGGCTCCACCTGGAACCTCACCAGGCCCAGGGTTGGAGAGGAGCTGGGAGGAGACGGCTTACACCCCACAGATCAGTTCAGCGTCCTGAGCAACCTGCCCCCCCATGTCAGGCCCGCTATCCTCCACAGCTCCGTTGCTCCCACAGCGCTCTTGTGCCTTCTCATCTCCAGGTGCTCTACACGTGTTGTTCCTCCCTCCGCTGGCATAGTCTGTCTCCTTTTCTTCTGCTCAGTTAACTCCCTAACCTTCGGATTTTGACAGCTGTCACCGCCCTGAGGACTGCTTCCTGGCGCCCCCCCACCCTGGTGGACTGAAGGATGGCCCTCCAAAAGGTAGCCAGCTCCTAATCCCTGCGACCTGTGAATGTTCACTTAGGTGGAAAAAGAAAAAAAAAAGGACTTAGCAGGTGTAAGTTAAGGGTCCGGGGACGCCTGGGTGGCTCAGTCGGTTAAGCAACCAACCCCTCATTTTGGCTCAGGTCATGATCTCAGAGTTGTGGGATCATGCCCAGCATCAGGCCACCAGGCTCAACATTCTCTCTCCCCTTCTCCTTGGGCCCCTCTCTCCCCAAAAAAGTTAAGGGTCCATGATGGGGAGCTTACCTTGATTATCTGGGTAACCACAAATGTCTTTGTAACAGTGTAGCCGAGGGGGATTTGGGATGGAAGAGAAGTCAGGGGCGCCTGGGTGGCTCAGTCAGTTAAGCCTCTGCCTTCGGCTCAGGTCATGATCCCAGGGTCCTGGGATGGAGTCCCGCATCGCTGCTTCTCCCTCTCCCTCTGCTTGCCACTCCCTCTGCCCGCGCTCGCTCGCTCTCTCTCTCTCTCTCTGCCAAATAAATAAATAAAATCTTTTTTAAAAAAAGAGGACAAGACACACACACAGAGGCTGTGTTAGTGTGCTCACAGAGGTGGTGATTGGACCGATGCAGCCATAAGCCGAGGGACGCTGGCAGCTTCTTCTAGCAGCAGACCTCACCTTTCCCTCCTGTCCTTAAATCCACTCAGCCTCAGCAGTTTAGGACTATGGAGTCCAGCAGAGACCATCTTGTCTAACCTCCTCACTGAACAAATGGGGAAACTGAGGCACGGAGAGTGCTAGAGACCGGTTCAAACTCACCTAGCATGACATTAGCAACAGAGCTAAGGCCGGAAACTGTACCCGGATGTGGGCCCCTGCTCTGTCCCAGGAGTCCCTTGTAAACACTCCGAGTGACCTCTTCAAGGATAACCAAAATGAGCTTGCTCACAGAGAGAAGAGAGATTCTTGCCCCTGCCAGGGGGCAGGAGACAGGAGCCAAGTAGCCTCTAGACCTTCCCCATTGAAGACTCAGTGGCCCTTCCCTGTCATCTGGTAAATTCCATAGCCCAGCCCCCATGTCCAGGTCAAGGCCACAGGACCTCCAGCACATAGAGTGTCTTTTGACCACTGAGCTCAACTCCTTCTGTACAGAAGAGGAAACTGAGGCCCACAGAGGGCAAGGGACAGAACCCAAACCACACAGCCGCTCCAATGCAGAACAAGGGCTAGAACTCAGCTCACCTTGCCTCCCATTCTGTGGTTCTATAGGCAATGCTTTCCACTGCCTCCCTACAGTCCTCACCCCCATTCCCTCCCTCTCCACTACTCCATCCCCACTTTCTTCAGATGGTAGGTGGAGGTCCCCTGTTCTTTTTTTTTCTTAAGATTTTATTTATTTATTTGACAGAGAGAGACACATCGAGAGAGGGAACACAAGCAGGGGGAGTGGGAGAAGGAGAAGCAGGATTCTCGCTGAGCAGGGAGCCCGATGTGGGGCTTGATCCCAGGACCCTGGGATCATGACCTGAGCTGAAGCCAGATGCTTAACAAAGGAGCCACCCAGGCGCCTATCCTGTTCTTTTTTTTTTTTTTAAGATTTTATTTACTTATTTATCAGAGAGAGAGAGAGAGTCACTATTGTGATGAATGTCAAGGGAGGGCATTCGGTGCAGTTTTGGCCAAAGAGATATAAGGGATAATCTATAGGGAAGGCTATTCAGCCCAAATAAAAAAAACAATGCCTCATTGGGAGAAAACCTTTGTTCTGATCCCTTTTTCCTGCATTGGATACAGATGTGAGGTCTGGAAGTACAGCAGCCTTCTTGGAACCATGAGGCAAGAACCATAAAGAAAAAAGTCAGCATGCTTAAGGATGATTGAGATGAAGAGAGAAGGAAACTTGGACTCTGTTTATGATATCATTGAACCTGAGCCTGTCAATCTCAAACTTTCTGGTAATGGGAATGAAATAAACCCCTCTCACTAGAAGGCACTGTAGCAGAGTTTTCTGTTAGTTACAGGGTTAAGAATCCCTGTAACTAAAAAAAGAGAAAACCCTTTTCATATAATCTCTTAACTACCCTTTGGGACAGCCAGGCCAAGTCCTAGCACACCATTTTTATACAGGAAACTGGGCCACAGAGCCCATGTGGTTTAAACATCTTCCCTCAAATCCTCACAAACTCTGGGTCTGGTGGAAAAGAAGGCATTCTCTTTGGGGAATCTACTCCCTAAACAAACGGCGTCCCAGCGCCTTGCGTGGGCCTGTGTTTGTAGGAACATCACATGACCCTGAAGGTGGCCATGATTTGGGAAGCTCTGGCTGCTGCCCCGCTGGTATTTGAGGGGCTTTGTTCTAGAAGAAGTGGTGAGCAGGGAGGGAGCATATTGGGTCTCAGCCCCTCCACAGCGGATGCCTCCATTCTAAGGAGAAAAAGGAATCTGCCTTTGGAGACATTTGGTGAAGTCAAAGCTCTCTTTAGTCCGTCTATGGAAAGGAGTAGCTAAATTACACCAACGCTTGATGCGCCCTGAAGCCCATTATGAAAGTCTAGCCAAGCCACAGGGCACCAGAGCCTCGTTTACCTGTAGATCTGTGAAGAACAGGGCTCCGCATCCACCCCCCCCCCCCCCACTGCAGAGGAGCCAGTGTCCAGATTGGAGGTGCAGATGCCCTCCCAGCCTCCTCACGCTGCCCAGAGCTCTGCTGGCTGTAAAGGAAGGATGAACAGCTCCTAGGCCTTCTTGGAAGAAGAATCCCCCCACCCCTTCCATGAGTTTTTCAGCTTGCAGAGTCCATTTCCGCAGAGGATTCCATCGACCCAAAAACACTATGTATTCTGGAATTACTTCTGCAACCACAAACCAAGCCCACAATGTCAGCGGTTTCACCTAATAATAAACATTTATTTCTTGCTCTCATCACAGACTACTGTGGCTGCTCTTGGTTGGTGGGTGGACGTCCAGGTGGTAGCTGAGGACCCCAGGCTCCTTGTACACCGTGGCTTCGTGCTCCATTGGAGCTCTAGATCCCCAAAAGATGGATAAAGAGCAAGTGGAGAAAGCACCACCGCAGACCTGCCAAGCAACAGATGATCGATGTTTCCCTTCCTCAGGCATCCCCGGGCCCCCATGAAAAGAGTCAGTCTGTGGGGTCTTACCTGGCAATTAAAAGCGAAGCCCAGCGTTTGCTTTGGCGGCACAGATGCTAAAAGTGAGCCCCACATTCCAGAGCTTGTCCTGTTTGTGGCGCAGTTGTGTCAAAAGGTAAACTGAGGCACGCTTGAATTTTTTTTTTTCGGTTTCTTGGAGCCTGAGGCAATCGGAACTGGGCATCGCCAAACCGGAAGTGGTGAGGAGCACTCCCAACAGGAGCCGGGGCCAAGTCTTTCCTAGAGCAGGTGGGACGCAAAGGGAGGAGGTTATTTGATTGGCTACGGCTGAACCGGTGGCCCTACCTGGGAAAGCCTAGCTGGCTGATTGTGATGGCGGTTCTGACATTGCGATTTCTTGGATATCGAAATGCATTGCTCGGGCTTTGGTTTTGGTTTGCCTCCTGAGGCTACTAAGGGATCAGAGCCGCCTGGGCCTCAGGGCCTCCTTGTCTGAGTACTTTCAATGGGTGGTATCTGAACTTTGCCCTCTTAATCAGGGTCACCAAATGGACACCTCCAGCATCATTCCGTCCCTGTTCTGTGTGACATCATGGACAGGCACACCCCGGTGTGTGATGCCGGACGTGTCCCCATCCCAGTGTGTAGCCCCAGCAGTGCCCACCCCGCAAGGGTGTGCCACCAACAGTCTCCACACCCTAGACTGTGATAGTGAGTGTTCAGTGTGCGTGACCCCAGTAGTGTCCAAATACTCATTTGTGTGACTGCAGGGATGTCCACACCCAGTCTGTGTGACCCAAGAGAATTTGCGTCGTGGTTTGCTTGACCCCAAGGCCACCCTCACCACAGTCTGTGACCTCAACAGTGTCCACTCCATGTCTCCCAACTAAAGAACTGTGTGACCAAAGAACTGTCCCCACCTCAGTCACTACAGTCCCAGGAGCGTCTCCTCCTCGGTCTGTATAATACCGTAGACGTTCACACCCCAATCTGTGCGACAGAAGGAGTGCCCAAGCCACAGTGGGTGTGGTTTCAGGAGTCTCCACCCCCCCAGTGTGTTTAATGTCAAGAGTGTCCCAAACTCCCTCTGTGCGACCCCAGAGATTTCCACTCTCCAGTGTGTGTGACAGACACCTTGGAGTGTTCACACCTCTGAGTGATCCTGTGTCTGTCCATCCTCCAGTGTGAGTGATTCCAGGCAGGTCCAAACCTCCATCTTGGTGACCCCACGTCTATCCACACTCCCCCATTCTTAACTCTATAGTTGTCTACACCTTAGACCGTCTGAGCCCAGGAGTGCCCACATCCCAGTCTGAGTGACCCCAAAAAGCTCCACAGTCCAATCTGCGACCTGACCCCTGGGATGTCCACACCCTGATATGTGGGACCCTGTGAATGTCTGGGTGACTCAGGAGTGTCTCCTCTTCCTTAGCATGTGAGACTCCAGAAGCGTCCATATGCAAACCTGTTTGCCCCCAGGACCGTCTGCACCCCAGTTTGTCTGACTATAATAGTGTCAACCCACTAGTCAATCTGACCCCAGAAATGTCTACAACCCGCTCTGTGGGACCCCAAGAGTGGGCAGTCTCCAGCGTGTGTGATTCAAGGAGTATCCCCTCCCTCGTGTGTGTGACTTCTGGACTACCCAGACCCTCATCTGAGTGACCCAAGGCTGTCCACTCCCCCATGTATGCTACCTCATGAGGTGACCACGCTCCTGTCTCTGTGGCCCCCAAGGGTGTCCACAGTCTCACAATGATATATTCCAGGACGGTACTGGATTCCTCAGGGCTGCTTCTCCAGCCCACCCTCTGTGGGTATGACCTACAAGGAGCTCTTGATGCCTAATTCGGTGGACCATTGTCCCTAGCTCCCGCCCACACCATTACGTGGCCTCTTCTAATCCTATCCCCCCACCATCACCACACTCTCTCCAGGGGACCACTGAAGGCCTGTATCCTCCTCCCCGACCACACACACAAACGTCCACATCCCCAAATAGACCGTCCCAGCCCGAGACCCTGCGGATCTGAGAGAGAGCAAAGGCCAGGGCAGCCAGCCCCCTGCCACAGACCCCGCCCCGCAGAGAAGACTGGAGAGGAAGCCAGTAGAGGCAGCGCCGATGGGAGGAAAGCCTTCCAGAAGCTTGTGAAACATCGATGGAAATCAACTTTTTACGCCCTTTTCCTCCCCAACTAGTTTCGGTTCCACACGGGCAAGGACGTTTGTCCCATCCAGTTCTTGGATGCCTCTGCGGCACCTAGAGTAGCACTAGGGACACAGAACACGCTCCTTAGGGGGTTGGCACCTGAACGAACCCTCTGACCCAGCAATTTCACTTCTAACGCCATCTAACACGTACACACGTTGTCTGAGCTGTGTGCACAAGGCTGGCAGGAGCGAACAGTTGGGACAACCTTGTAAATCTGCGCATATAACAGAGCGAAAGGAATGCCGGGGGCTAGTTTTCTACCGCATGGTACCCACCCAGGAGGCAGGGACGTGGGGGTGCCTGCGGGAGTGGGGGTGCCTTCCCCAGGACAGGTTGTTGATAAGGAAAAGCAAGTGGGAGCTGGTCGTGGTGACGTGTGTGTGTGCGCGTGCACGTGCGTGTGCGTGTATAAAAAGAAATACCAGAAACTGACCTCAGTGGTAATTTTTGGAGTATGGAGGTAGGGATGACCTTGTAGTCCTTACGCTGATGATGAAACCTTTTATACGAACCTATATTCGTGTATTATAAGGGAAAATCATAAGCTAAAATCAATATGCATAGCACCGAGAACTTGTATGTGGGGAGGGGGTACTTGGGGTGTGCCTAGGAACAAGAACCTCAAACTCACATGCCCCAGGGGCTAGACCAGTAACCCCCAGGAGAGAGGGCCCTCAGTTCAGGGTAAGGTAAGCAGCAGTGGGACCAGTGAATGGTCCCTGACTCTCAGCCGTGGAGGGAGAGGGCGTGGTAAGGGATGGGTGGGAACGGGGAAAACCTCAAAGCTCACACCCCCCAAAGGACTCAGAAACATTCCATCCTAGGACACTAGTACTTCATAGCTTAAGAGATCTCAGTTCAGGGGCGCCTGGGTGGCTCAGTGGGTTAAAGCCTCTGCCTTCGGCTCAGGTCATGATCTTAGGGTCCTGGGATTGAGCCCCGCATCGGGCTCTCTGCTCGGCAGGGAGCCTGCTTCCCCCTCTCTCTCTGCCTGCCTCTGCCTACTTGTGATGTCTCTCTCTCTCTGTCAGATAAATAAATAAAATCTCAAAAAAAAAAAAAAAAAGAGATCTCAGTTCAGAAACAGACCCCCCAAGGCAGTGGTCATACCCTAACACAGAGAGCTTTTTTTTTTTTAAGATTTTATTTATTTATTTGACAGAGAGAGAGAGATCACAGGTAGGCAGAGAGAGAGAGAGGGGGAAGCAGGCTCCCCGCTAAGCAGAGAGCCCGATGTGGGGTTCGATCCCAGGACCCTGAGACCATGACCTGTGCTGAAGGCAGAGGCTTTAACCCACTGAGCCTCCCAGGCGCCCCTCAGACAGCTTTTAACTTCACACCCTGGACACAAACTCTGACTCCCAAAGTGATCGGAGCTCTCACGATCTGGGGACACCCGCTTGCACAGACCAGAGGCCTCGCACCCTAGAATAAAGATCCCCCCACTATACTTGGGCTGGGTGGTTTTTCTGTGTTATTACAAAGTATTCCCTTATGTATACACCTTGTAATGGGCTGAATGTTTGTGTCCCCCAAATTCATATGTTGAAGTGCCAGCCCCCAAAGTGATGGTACTAGGAGGGGAATCCTCTGCGGGGCAGAGGTGATCAGGGTTTGGATGAGGTCATGAGGGTGGGGTCCTCATGATGGGATGAGTGCCCTTATAAAAAGAGACCGGAGAGCCTGCTCCTTCTTTCCACTGCATGAGGACACAGAGAGAAGGTGGTCATCCTCAAGCCAGGAAATGAGATGTCACCAGCCACGGGACCCTACTGGCACCCCGATCTCAGACTTCTGGCCCCCAGAACTGTGAGAGAATTCATTCCTGTTGTTAAAGCCCCCCAGTCTGTGGTACTTTGTTATGGCAGCCTGAGCTCACAAAGTCAGACCTCAAGCTTTCACTTTTGGGGCCCTGAGTTCTCTATCAGAGTCCTTGTACTCTCACCGCCTATTTCTGTCATGACCAGCATTCCTCGGTCCATGGCCCTCCCGTTCCTGCCCCTTGATCTCTGGGCTCGGAGCCAGAGGGTTGTCTAGAGGCTCCAGGGCAAGGACACCTCGCCTGCCATGCTGCCAGCCAGGATGTGGGGCCAAACTTTCCAGAAGCAGGTGAGTGGGTGGTCCCAGAGGCCGAGGCCTGCACCTCCCAGCCCAGGCCTGGTAATCTGCGGCATTCACTCCTTTGTGGGCCATCCTGGGGTGCTGACATCCAATTTCCCAACCTCCTGTCTCTTCCTCTTTCAAAGACAAGCAGAGGGCAGCAGAGGGACACGGAAAGGCCCTGTTCTAACATGGTCAGACAGCAACGTGTCTGCAAGAACGGGCCCGGGCTGCGGGCTGATTGCTCTGCTCCCCCAAGGTGACACCAGGGACATCCTGATAGGCCAGCGTGGGAAGGGACCAGGAAACCGGGCACTGACGTTGAGGTTCACCCTGAAGGAAACCTTGAAGAGGATTCTGTAGAAAAATGGGAGGCAGGAGGGAGGGCATTGTGTTCTGGGCACTCTATGATACAGAGAGAGTCACTGTGAGGAATAAAATGTATTTCATGGAGTGCTTAGAACAGGGCTTGGCACAGAGTAAGCCTTACGTGATTACTATGTCCCTAGGACCCTTTCGTAAACCAGCCTCCCTAATGTCACCTCAACAACCCTGAACTATCTGTCCCTTGTCTTCCCCGCCTGTTCATGCCTCACTCACTCTTGGATTTTAAAACCACACTGGCCTTCTTCTGGTTCTTTAAGAGAACCAGTCCTGCTCATCCTTGAATTTGTAAGGATGTTTTACCTGCAAAACAGGATCTGGGGAGGGAGTCTGACCTTGCAGGGTATTGAAAAATGAGAGGAATGGGTTGAGTTGATTTCCAATATATTACCAAAATTGAGTGTGTGTGTGTGTGTGGGGGGGAGACTTCCAGAGAGAGAATTGAGAAAAAGGGGATTGGGCTGTGGCTAAAGCAGTACGCAGGGGAAAGTCTATAGTTCTAAATGCATAGATCCGGAAAGTCGAAAACCAATGAGCTGAGCTTCCATATCAGGAAGCTGGAAAAGGAACAGCAAACTGCACCCCGAGAAAGTGGAAGGAAGGAATTATAAAGATAAGAGCAGAAACTGGTGGAACAGAAAGCAAGCGTCCATTGGATACAGTCAACAAGGTCATAACTTGGCTCTTTGAACACATTAATAAAATATTAGTAATTTCTCTTTTCTCCCAAGCAATTAAGAGAAAAAAAAATATCAACTACCAATATCAGGAATGAGAAGGGGGTGCTATTACAGATCCTACAGATATTAAAAGGTTTTTAATATACAACTTGATTTTCTGTGGGGTTCAAAGGTCAATTTCTCATTCTACTGCTTGTGTGGTCCCATGGGTCCTCTGCACCCATGAGGGCAGCAGAGCTCAGCAACTTTGCTAATGCTTCCTCCAGTGATGAGACTAGAACCGCACAGTATTTTTTTTTTTTTAAGCTGGGGCTCAGTACAATCGATTGTTCCAAATGTCATGGTTTGAATGGAATTGGACACAGTGGAAAAGGATGAATAAAATAGTGTATGGTGGAACGAAATGGAACGGAATAGAATAGAATAGAATAGAATAGAATAGAATAGAATAGAATAGAAGTCAGACTTTGTGCTAGGCACCGGGCCAAATTGTTGTAGTAGATATCCACTAGTGGGACAAGTATTATTGAACACCTGCTAGTTGGTTGGGACACAGGGGGAACAAAACAGAGAGAAATCTCTGCCCTTCTGTAGCGTATAGTCTAGTGTGAGAGACAGATATTAGCATATGCATTAGATATGCATAAGGCTCTGAGTCCAAAGATACAAAGATGGCCCTTATGAGGAACAGGCAAAAGGACAATGTAGCTTGAGATGGATGAGGCTGTAGAAACTAGGAGCCATGCTAGGGAGTCTGAAATTTAACAAGCTGACAACATCATCATCATCACCGTGAACTCTCACCCCGCTTGCTGTGTGCCAGACAATGTTCTAAGCCCTTAAAAATCCAACTCTTTTTTAAACGGTCACAATAATCTTATATGACTAAGATCATGCACATTTTACAGAAGGGGAAACCAAGGCACAGAGAGATTAATTAAACATCAGTCTGGCTCCCAGAATCTGTTCTTTTTTTTTTTTTTCTTAAAGGTTTTATTTATTTATTTGACAGAGAGAGATCACAAGTAGGCAGAGAGGCAGGCAGAGAGAGGGGGGGAAGCAGGCTCCCCGCCGAGCAGAGAGCCCGATGCGGGGCTCGATCCCAGGACCCTGAGATCATGACCTGAGCCAAAGGCAGACAGAGGCTTTAACCCACTGAGCCACCCAGGCGTCCCCCAGAATTTGTTCTTTTAACCACAATGCTACAATGCCAAACCACAGGCACCTTATAATCGTGTAGCCTACGTGTAATATACAAATCACTACAGAATGCAAATCATGAGAAAGATCAGGTGGGAAGTGTGCTGAGGGTAGGAAGTAAGAAGGGGGGATGTGTGTCCTCCCACTGGGCTTTAAGGTGGATCTGTAAAGACGCATGCCTAGAAACATTTCTGTCATCGGATATGCTCCCTTCCTGTCCTGGCATAACTGAGGAGTGAGAAAAAGGGGATTGGGTTAAACTGGCCAATAGAGAGCTTGTACTCATAGGGTTGGGCCTCCTATGTGTCTTGTCATTCCTTGTGAAAGAGAGGAATTACAGCTTGGGGACAAGAAGAGAGGGTTTGGTCTTGATCTTCATCTTATCCCTTAACTTCATCTCTATCCCTCTACAAGGGGAAAGAGAATAAGAAAACAGTAGAGAGTGGCCATGGTGGACTCCTATGAATTCGAACATGGGTGATAAGATTCCACTCAAGTGGGCGCCTGGGTGGCTCAGTCAGTTGAGTGTCTGCCTTGGGCTCAGGTCGTGATCCCAGGGTCCTGGGATTGAGTCCCGCATCGGGCTCCCTGCTCAGCGGGGAGTCTGCTTCCCTCTCTCCCTCTGCTGCTCCCCTTGCTTGTGCTCTCTCTCACTCTCTCTCAAATAAATAAAATCTTTTTTTTTTAAAACTCTACTCAAGTTTCCTCCCAGGACTTTCCCTTGGAAATGGGGTTGAGGAGGAAGTATAGTCCTTGTGGAGATGACAGGAGGTGAAGAGAAGGAAACAGGAAACATGGGTGTGACCAGTGCCAATGTGATCTCTTGCAACTTTTTTTCTTTTTTAAGTCATGGAGGAACAGCAGTCAGACTCTTTCACCATGCCTTATCCAAAGAATTGACCACGTTGTGATGACGGTAAAGAGTATCAAAGACACCACCATGTTTTATTCCAAGATCCTGGGCATGGAAGTCACGACTTTCAAGGTATCACTTTCTCAAGTACAAACTGCAAATGAAGTGGAATTTGGTTATAATACTCTTAATCCCTCCCCCTAAAAACACCCCACAGGAAATCTGTGAGAAAAATTGAAAGGATAAATGTAGGAGATTCCGAACTCTGAAGGTAAAACTTCCAGAGAGAGAATTGAGAAAAAGAAGGGCAGGTAAGTACCATAAAAATAATGCAAGAGAATTTTTCCAGTCTTTGTCCCGAAAGGGTTAACTGAGTATCCAGCACATTAGATATGTTCTTATGAAATTATAGAACATCAAAGTGGAAAGGAATATCCTAATCCTAAGATCTTTCAAAGAGGTTAAAAAGAAAAGTAGTTCAGTCAATAGAGCGTGCCACTCTTGATTTCAGGGTCATGAGTTTGAGCCCCACACTAGGCATCGAGCCTACTAAAAAAAAAAAAAAGAGAAAAAGAAAAGTAGTTCAACTACAAAGGGAAAAGAAATAAGCAGATACCAAATTGCCCAAGAGTCAGAGACCAGAAGACAATAGAACAATTTCAAGATTCTGAGGGGAAACTCTATGTCCAGCCACACTCTTAATCAAGGTGAGTGTAGAATAAAACATTCTTAGATATATGGGGGCACCTGGCTGGCTCAGTCTGTAGAGTACGTGACGCTTGATCTCGGGGTTGTGAGTTCGAGTCCCATGTTGGACACAGAGTTTCCTTAAAAAAATCATAGATATAGAAAAAGTCAGAAACCTTGCCCACTTGCTTTGAAAGTTACTTGAGAGCATGCTACATCAAAGCAAGTGACGAAGCCATTAAGAATAGGGAAGACATCAAAGTCAGGACATGGTGGATCCCAAGAGGAAGATCCCAGAAAGATACCTAGAAAACACTCAGTCCAGTTTGGAACAGGTGAAAAAAGAAAGGTCCCAAGAAAGAGAGTGAGGCAAGGGAAAAAAGCGAACTAAGGTCATTTTATGATATGGTATCAGCCATGGAAGTCATCAGTCATAGAAGAGAAAGAAATAGGAAAATGATAAAAGAAAAGGAAGAGGTGGAGAGGGAGGGGACATGAAGAAGACAGGAGGACCAGTGAGACTCTAGCTGTAGTTCATCTATCAAAACATAAAGATGTAAAAAAAAAAAACCATAAAGATGTATGTGGGTCTTTTTAAAAATTATAAAGGAACTGGGGTGCCTGGGTGGCTCCGTGGGTTAAAGCCTCTGCCTTCGGCTCAGGTCATGATCTCAGGGTCCTGGGATCGAGCCCCGCATCGGGCTCTCTGCTCGGCAGGGAGCCTGCTTCCCCCTCTATCTCTGCCTGCGTCTCTGCCTGCTTGTGATTTCTCTCTCTCTCTGTCAAATAAATAAGTAAAATCTTAAAAAAAAAAAAGAAAGAAAATGTTTAAAGTTGTCCATTATCAGTCACCGACTGTGTCTGGAGGTACGGAGAAGAAAACTCAATGAATAGTGGGTGCAAGAAGATTGAGTTTTCTTTTTTTCTCATTTAACAACCTCTGTAGGAAGTTGGGGTGGAGGCAGGGCCTGGGAAGGAGGAGTACGTGAATGGCAGAGAATTGCCAACTCAGTGGGACCCGGAGGTTTCCAGAAGCTCCCCCTGCAACCTCTGCTCTTGTCTCATTGTCCAGTCCATCTCACCCCTGCCCGCCCCTCGCAAAAAATGCTGGGAAGATGTAGGCTTTTTTTTTTTTTTAAAAGATTTTATTTATTTTTTTGACAGAGAGAAAGATCACAAGTAGGCAGAGAAGCAGGCAGAGGGAGAGGGGGAAGCAGGCTCCCCGCTAAGCAGAGAGCCCGATGTGGGGCTCGATCCCAGGACCCTGAGATCATGACCTGAGCCGAAGGCAGAGGCTCAACCCTCTGAGCCACCCAGGCGCCCCAAGATGTAGGCTTTTTAAGCCTGGCACACAACTGACCCCACTGAAATTTGGGTTGTTTATGAGAAAAAAGGAAGAAATGTATATTTTATTGTACACTAAGTAAATGTATATTAAGACAAATTGCTGGGGCGCCTGGGTGGCTCAGTGGGTTAAAGCCTCTGCCTTCAGGTCAGGTCATGGTCTCAGGGTCCTGGGATTGAGCCCCACATTGGGCTCTCTGCTCAGCAGGGAGCCTGCTTTCCCCTCTTCCTCTACCTGCCTCTCTGCCTACTTGTGATCTCTGTCAAATAAATAAATAAAATCTAAAAAAAAAAAAAAAAAGACAAATTGCTGTCTCTGCCATGGGTAGTATTCACATATTATTTGAAGAAATTGCAAATAATTTCCAGAAGAAATACACACACACACACACACATGCTGAAAGCAATTGCCTCTTTGGAAAGAGCCTAGACTGGGGTGGGGCAAGGGGCTGTTGTTTTTTCATTAAAAGCCCCATTGTAGGGGTGCCTGGGTGGCTCAGTCGATTAAGTGTCTGCCTTTGGCTCAGGTCATGATCCCAGGGGATCGAGCCCCACATTAGGCTCCCTGCTCAGCGGGGAGTCTGCTACTCCCTCTGACCCTCCCCCCTTTTGTGCTCGCTTGCTCTCATTCTCTCTCTCAAATCAATAAAATCTTTAAAAAGCCCCATTGTACTTTGTCTTAACCTTGTTGGGGTCGGCAGGGGGCTTTATCTCATGTTCACCTTGGGGGTTTAGTTCTCTTGTTCTTCCTCCCCAAATAGGGTGACCTGACAGTTAAGCATCTGCCTTTGGCTCGGTCATGATCCCAGGGTCCTGGGATCGAGTCCCATATTGGGCTACTCCCTACTCAGCAGGGAGTCTGCTTCTCCCTCTGCCTGCTGCTCCCCGTGCTTATACTCTTTCTCTTTCTGTTAAGTAAATAAATAAAATCTTTTTAAAAAATAGGGCGACCGGAAAGCATTGTGCTTTGGAGACCAGAAATTGAACCTCCACGAGGTGGGAAAGGAATTTGAACCCAAAGCTGCTCACCCAGTTCCTGGCTCCCTGGACATATGTCTGATCACAGAGGCACCTTTGGAGGAAATGGTCCAGCACCTTAAGGTGAGCTGGACGTCCGTTCTTTTTGAGAAAGCTGTGGCTGGTACAGCGGAAACAGAAGCATGACCCAGTCAGGTCTTCCTCAAATTTCAGACATAACAAGTTTTGTCACTTCCAGATAATGGTTGTACACAACTGTTTGCTCATTATTTTTGCTGACATCATTGTTTCATGTAAACAAATCTATTTTAAAGGGAAACATTAAGGGCCTGGGTGGCTCAGTCGTTAAGCATCTGCCTCTGGCTCAGGTCATGACCCCAGAGTCCTGGGATTGAGCCCTGCGTCAGGCACCCTGCTCTATGGGAAGCCTGCTTCTCCCTCTCTCACTCCCCCTGCTTGCGTTCCCTCTCTCGATGCCTCTCTCTGTCAAATAAATCTTTAAAAAAAAATAAAGGGAAACATTACATCCTTTTTAAAAAAAGATTTTATTTATTCATTCGAGACAGAGAGAGCATGAGCAGGGGGAGAGGCAGAGGGATGGGGACAAGCAGGCTCTCTGCTGAGCAGGAAGCCCGATGTGGGACTCAATCCCAGTACCCTAGGATCATGACCTGAGTCGAAGGCAGATGCTTAACCATCTGAGTCACCCAGGCGCTCCACATTACAGCAGTCTTGTCAAAAAAAAAAAAAGATACAAACTTAAATTCTTTTTACAGAAATGCATTTCTGTAAAAAGTCAAAAGTTCAACCAAGTACATGAAAAGCCCATTATAGCTTAACACAAAGGAAGTTAACTTGTGAAAATTAAAAAACGAAACAGTATAAAAACACCAGTCGTGGGGCACCCAGGTGGCTTAGTTGGTTAAGCGCCTGCCTCGGCTCAGGTCATGATTCTAGGGTACTGGGATCGAGTCCCACATCGGGTTCCCTGCTCAGCGGGGAGTCTGCTTCTCCCTCTCCCTTTGCCTCTCCCCCCTGCTAATGTTCTCTCTCTCTCAAATAAATAAAATCTTAAAAAATAACAACAACAACAACAAAAAAAAAAACCCACCAGTTGTTAGATTCTATCCACTTCCTTTCTCTGAACTCTCTGGGCCTGACATTACAAAGGAAGATTTGCCAAATGGTTGAGGAAGTGCTAAGGACTTGTTAGCATCTGCCAGAGGTTTTCTTCTTGGTATAATCAGAAGGATTGAAATGTGGGGTGCCTTGGCTGGCTCAGTCAGAATATGCGACTCTTGATCTCGGGGTTGTGAGTTCGAGCCCCACGCTGGGTGTAGAGATTACTTCATGAGAAAAAAAAAAGGATTAAAAAAAAAAAAGGATTGAAATAGGATCGAAGAGGGAATTTTTAATTTGGTGTCCCTCTAACACTCAGAATGATTTCATGTAAAGGAAGCATTGCTTCTCCTTTTGGGGACCACAGATTAAGGTCTTGTATATAATCTTGCATATAAAGTATCAATGAAAAACGCTAGTTTGGAAGTAAAGTGGAGAAAGCACAGGGGTTAAGAGCATGGACTTTGGTCCAGACTACCTGGGTTTGAATTCTGACTCTGCCACTTACTAGATAATACTAGGTACCGTTATCATTCCACTTTACAGATGAGGAAACTGAGGCACAGAGCAGTTAGGTACTATGCCCCAGGCCATTCGACTGGTCTGTGGCTGGAGCAGAGTAAGGGAGGGGAGAATGGCAGGAGATGGGAGTCAGAAAGATATCAGGGACCTTCTGGGGATTAAATTTTGGTCTCACACATGGACTATGATGAATGACTTCGGTATTTTCCTCCCACTTCAGGCTTGTGAGGTCCCCATTGAGGAGGGTCCGGTCCCCAGAACAGGAGCGAAAGGACCCATTATGTCCATCTACTTCCGAGACCCTGATGGAAACCTGATTGAGGTGTCTAACTATATCTCCTCATGATTGAGGCTGGCCCTCCTCCATTCTGTTCCCTGCCATGTCCCCCTCTCCCTTCCTTCCTACAAACTCTCACCCAAGCCCAGAAATCTCCAAGGACTTGGGCTCTTCACTCTTCCTACTGGGGGGTGGGTGCTGATTTGGATTTGGGACCAAAACTACCTGCCTGAATATCGCCCATCCAAGGTTCCCCCTAATAAATTAATAACCTCTCAATGAATATGAGCTCTTCATTATTATTGTGTCAGAGTTATGTATGGATGTTTGTCTAAGGTGTGAGGTCTCTGAGCTGTTTGGGGACCAGTGACCAGGGTATGACATCTCTGAGGACCAAATCTGGGGATTCAGGGTCCTGACAGATTTCTCCTTGCTAGTGAGCCCATCCTTTTTCACCTTTCTCATCCTGTTGGAATTCACCTCATCCCTTTCCAGTGCTTCCTGCTGTGCCCTCAAGATCTCTGTGAGTCCCGTGGAACCTTCGAGGACCACCTCAGATGATTCTACCTCTTCCTGGCGTGTCTTCTCTGACCACACTGTCCTAGGGTATGCGGTACTTTCTACCTTTGGATCTGTTAGGTCCAGACTCGTCTCGATTGAGGCTCGACTCCTGACAGAGTAGACAGGACAAGGACAAATCTCATCTGTGTCTGTCCTCCCCGCCCTCCACCAACACCACCCATTCAGTCAACTACTAAACATATATTGAGCACCCACTGTGTGCTTGGCCCTGTTCCAGACAATGGGGAGACAGTGTTGAACAGAAGACATAAGCATTCCCAGGTTTGGGGAGATGCCGTTCTACTGGGAGAGAGAGAATAAATAAAATTAAGTAAGGAAAATATGTATGTTAGAGGATGAGAAAGGCTTTTGGAGAAAAAGAAAACATAGAAAAGAGGAAATGCGGCTAAAAATTGCTAGGGTAGGGGTGCGTGGGTGGCTCAGTGGGTTAAAGCCTCTGCCTTTGGCTCAGGTCAAGATCTCGGAGTCCTGGAATCAAGCCAGGGCTGCATCGGGCTCTCTGCTCAGCGGGGAGCCTGCTTCGCCCTCTCTCTCTGCCTGCCCCTCTGCCTACTTGTGATCTCTCTCTGTCAAATAAATAAATAAAATCTTTAAAAATATATACTTTTAAAAAAAAATTTTTTTTTAAATTGCTGGGGCAGTTTCTGATGTATAAGGGGATGGTCAGGAGACCATCTTCACTGAGGAGCCATTTCAGCACAGATCCGAGGAGATGAGGGAGGGAGTGGCCCTGAGAGCTGGAGGAAGAGCAGAACAGGCAGAGGAACCAGGGCAAAGGCCCTGAGGCATGGCCATGCCTGGTGTGTGAGGGATGGCGAGGAGGCCGGTGCAGAGGCAGCTGTGAATGTGGGGGCGGGGGGCAGGAGGTGAAGTCAGACAGTGGGAGGGGGGCAGATCATGTAGCGTCTCGTGGGCCTTGGAGAGAACTCAGGCTTTTACCCTGAGTGACAGGGGAGCCACGGAAGGGTTGTTGAGTCGAGGAGGGCCATGATCTGACTCAGAATTTAACAGGTTCCCTTTGGCTGCTGTGAAGACAGTAGGCTGTAGGGATGAGGGCGGAAGCAGGGGGACCATGAGGGGGAGGCTACTGCAGTGGTCCAGGCAAGCGATGCCGGTGCTCGCAGGAGAGGTGATAAAAAGTGGTTAGATTATGGAGATATTCTGAAGACAGAGACTGGATGACTTCGCCAAGAGAGAAAATGTCAGCTAGAGAAGAGGTCCGAGAATATTTAGAGTTCTGACACAAGGATGAACCAGCAAGCAAGGCTGGCAGAGAGGAAGGGGAAGAGTACAGCTTCCTGAATAAATGAGTGACAGATGAAGGAGCATGTCTGATGGTCTCCTGAGGTGGGCGAGCCCCTAGTCTTGTGGACTCTGGTCTCGAAACAGTCCCCAGCTGGTAGTTCAGCCAGACCCTATGAGTGAACCCCCAAAGAGCCCCAAAAAGGATGGGAAGAGAGGATGTGTCAGGATGTGACTTTTAAGAGCTGAAGCAGGTGTCCTATTTTAATGTTATTATTTGCTTAGTTTTACAGTTAAATGTTTGTTAAAATAACATAACCTGCGGGCATCTGGGGGACTCAGTTAACCATCTGCCTTGGGCTCAGGTCACGATCCCGGGGTCCTGGGATCGAGCCCCTTGTCGGACTCCCTGCTCAGCGGGGAGCCTGCTTCCCCCTCTGCCTCCGGCCCTCCCCCTTCCTGTGCTCTCTCTCAAATAAATACATAAAATCTTTAAAAAATAAAAATAACATGAACTGTGGCTATACAAATTGTTTTCAGCATGCTAGTGATAGCACTCATTTCTCCTAGCAATAGATGATAGACAGCCAGATGAAACACGATAGGAGAAGAATCTAGACTAATAAGCTTTATTACAAGGAGACTCCCTCGAAGTCAGCAAGCCCAACCCACTCACAGCTGAGGAAACGGATGAGCAGAGAGGTAGGCATTCTCTGCTCTAGAAATGTGGAGGGCACGGACCGTGTGCCAGGCACCTGCTTGGTGCTGGGCATATGCAGGAAAACAGAACACGTTACATGTATTCGAGGAGCCTGTGGCCCGGCTCGTGGGTGACAGCATCCAGAAAGCAGGAAATTAGCACACAGCCTAATCGGTACTGTGAGAAGAGCATGCCGGAGCTCCAGCGTGCACCCAGTTCGGGCTCGGGGGCAGCTCTCCAAAGGTCAAATGCGAGAGCTGACCTGGGAGGGATGAGCAGGTGTCCCACAGACAAGGAGCTTGTGAGACAGTGCCCCAGAAAGGCCCAGGTGAGGGAAAGCGTAAGTGCATCTGGTTAACCGAAGGAGCTCAAGTACAAAAGAATTCTAGTCCCAGATTCTGGAGACAAGCGTCTTCTGGCTCCCAGGTCAAGGCTGTTTTTAGGCTACTATCTGCCTTTCGAGATCTCCCGACAAGTATGTGGTGATTCACAGGTATCAGTACTCTTGCACAGAAAACGGGAAGCACAAATGACTCCTGCTTACCCAGGAAGAGACATTAGGTTTCATTTGTTTTGATGGCTGGGTAGTATTCCATTGTGTATATATAGCACGTCTTCTTTATCCATTCATGAAGACATTAAGATTTTCAAACTCTCTTGTTTGAAACATCTCCTTGAGGAAAGATTGCTTTATCTTAAAGCCTTTTGTTTCCTCCCCAAATTTATGTGAATTAGGTCAGGCCCTAAGTCTGGAAGGGACTTTAAGGAACTGCTGTGTCGGTGGCCAAGGAAGCAGGAGGCAGGGCAGGCAACAGAGGAGCCATTATCTGTAGGGCACTTGAAAATTAATACTGCCGCTGACTACAACTGGTCTGCGTTGTGTTATCACCAATGGCAGCAACCCAGCAATGGTCAGTAATGTCAGTCGTGAGAGCCTCCTCCCTGCCAAGACAAAGGGCTGCTGCTGCCGCTCAGCCCCTCTATGCCCCTGCACTTAGATATCCCTGCACCCGCAGAAGGCCCGGCACCCCCACAGGCTACACACAGACGTCTGGAATCTCCACCTCGGCCATCTCTTCTGTTCAGATTGCCACACGTTCTCCAGGCCATTCCATTCCCTTTGGCAGCCATAGCTTGAGTCGGCGAAATCACGTATATGGAACCAACCAACCCACCTGCAGCAATGCTTCTCTTCCTATAATTATGATAGTGCTCTCCAGTCAAGTTTCTCGTTTCTCAAGTCTCAAGTCCTCTTCGAGCTGAGGTAATGACGAGGGGATGACGTCCAACGCTGCTACCTGTGCATTCGCAGGCTTAAGGGGTACAGCTCTCTCTCACCCTCTCTGGCCAGGCCAGAGGCGCCCGGTGGGGTGCCCGGTGGGATAAGCACGGAGGGGTCTTTAATGCCCGGCTGTACGTTGCAAAACTGCGTGGACAATATTACACTGTAACTTTGGGCGGAGGTTTCCTGGACAGGATAACCCGCTTTGACTGTATAAATGCCAAGCCAGGTTTCATGTGAGCTAGCTGGCTTTCTGTCAGCGCTCCCAACCCCAGACAGTGATCGGCTCCTGGGGCCCCCTATGGGTTACTTGTCCTCAGAGGTGGCACTGTGAGGAATGTCTAGAGGGTCCCGGGGGCTGTCAGGGTGATCTTGGAGCACTGCTTGATGGCTTGCTCAATCTGAAAGATCAATCCACCCTTATAGAACAAAGTATATTCAAATAACCTCTTGCCAGGGATCAGCACCTTGCGCTCATTCGGCACCCGTACGTGCTGGTCGAGCCCATCACAGGAGAGCAGGGTATGGCGGTAGCTCCTGTTCTGTGGGTACAGAACCGAGTGGGCTTCCCACTCCTGTGGTGCCTGGCAAGGGTGCAGGGTCCCTGGGGCGCCCCTGGTCCCTGCCCCCAGCACTGCTGCCCCCAGACCACGGAGGCCACCCAGCAGCCAGGCACCCAGGGCCCCCTGGGCCATGCTTCCTGCCTATTTTTAAAAGACAGCTTGCCTTGGACCCAGAGTCATATGCCTGGACATAGATGATTTATGAACGGAAGGAGGAAGGAAGTAGAAAGGAGGGAGAGAGAAGGAGGGAGGGAGGGGGAAGGAAGGGAGGGAGGAGGTGAGAGAATGGGGAGGAAGGGAAGGAGAGTGGACAGCAGATGGGTGAATGAGTGAATGGGTACATAAATGGCTGGCTGGGTGGGTGAGTGGATGGATGGATGGATGGATGGATGGGTAGATGGATGGAGTGATAATCCTCTGCCCCTGGAGAAACTCTTTCGCTTGTGTGTGCATAGAGAGAGGAAGATGAGTTTGTTTGTAAATTGCAAGTGTGCTGTAATACAGAAAAGACTGGAAACAACCCAAACGCCCATCAGCAGATGAATATTTACAAACTATGGTATAGTCATTCCATGGAATACAACTCAGCCATAAAACGAATAAACTTACAAGGCCAGCACTAACCTAATACCAAAACCAGGCAGAAACATATCAAGAAAACTACAGACCAATATCTCTTATGAACATAATGCAAAAGTCATCAACAAAATACTAGTAAAGAGAATTCAGTGATATATAAGAAAGATTATACACCACGACCAATTGGGATTTATCCCAGGAATCCAAGTTTTGTTCAACATAAGAAAATCAATCAATGTAATATACCATATTAATAAAGGACAAAAACCACATGATCTTCTCAACAGATGCAGAAAAAGCATTTGACAAAACTCAATACCCTTTCATGATAAAAACACTCAACAAACTAGAAGCAGATAAGACTTCCTCAAACTGATAAAGTGAATGTACAAAAACCCTACAGCTAATATCATACTTAATGATGAAAGACTAAAAACTTTCTCCTGGAGACCAGGAACAAGACGAGGATGTCCCCTCTTACCACTTCTATTCGACAATGTACTAGAGGTTCTAGCCAGGGCAATTAGGTCAGAAAGAGCATCCAGATTGGAAAAAAGAAGTAAAACTACCATTATTTGCAGATGACATGAGCTTATACGGACAAAATCTCAAGGAACCCACAACAAAACCATTATATATATATGAGCTCAGGAAGGTTGCAGGATACTAGATCATACAAGACTTAATCATATTTCTATACACTGGCAATGAACAATCCAAAAACGAAATTAAGAAAGCAATTCCATTTACGATAGCATGAAAAAGAACAAACTTAGTAATGCATTTAACAAAAGATGGGTAAGACTTGTACACTTAAAACTATAAAATGTTATTTAAAGAAATTAAATAGGGGCTGCTGGGTGGGGCTCAGTCAGTTGAGCATCTGCCTTTGGCTCAAGTCATGATCCCAGAGTCCTGGGAGCTCCTGCTTAGCAGAGAGCCTGTTTCTCCCTCTCCCTCTGCTGCTCTCCCTGCTTGTGTTCTCCACCTCTGTCTCTCTCTCTCTGTCATATAAATAAATAAATAAATAAATAAATAAATAAATAAATAAATAATTTTTTTAAAAGACACACACATTCTATTCATGGATTGAAGGCTTCATAGTGTTAAGATGGCAATATCCCCAAATTGACCTACAGGTTTGATGCAATCCCTATCAGAATCCCAGCCTGCTTCTTTGCAGAAATCGACAAACTGATACTACAATTCATATGAAAATGCTAGGGACCTAGAATGGCTACAATAATTTTAAAAAAGAAAAACATATTTGGGGCCCCTGGGTGACTCAGTCATTAAGCATCTGCCTTCAGCTCAGGTCATGATCCCAGGACCCTGGGATCGAGCCCCGCATCGGGCTCCCTGCTCAGCTGGAAGCCTGCTTCTCCCTCTCCCACTCCCCCTGCTTGTGTTCCCTCTCTCACTGTGTCTCTCTCTGTCAAATAAATAAATAAAATCTTAAAAAAAAAAAAAAGAAAAACATAGTTGGAAGATTCACACTTTCTGATTTAAAAACATATTACGTGGCTATAGTAATCAAGACTGAGTGGTACTGGCATAAAAATAGATATATAGATCAATAGAATAGAGAGTCCAGAAATAAACTTAGACACTATAGGCAACTGATTTTTGACAAGCGTACCTAGACAATTCAACGGTGAAAGAATAGTCTTTTTAACAAATGGTGCTGTGGGGACGCATAGGTGGCTCAGTCAGTTAAGCATCCGCCTTCGGCTCAGGTCATGGTCCCGGGATCCTGGGACCGAGCCCCGCATCGGGCTCCTTGCTCAGCCGGAAGCCTGCTTCTCCCTCTGCCTGCTCTGCCTGCCACTCCCCATGCTTGTGCTCTCTCTCCCTCTCTCTCTCTGATAAATAAACAAATAAAAAAATCTTTTTAAAAATCCACTTTAAAAAAAAAAAAAACAAATAGTGCTCGGACAACTGGATATCCACGTGCAAAAGAATGAAACCAGACCCCTACTTCACATCATACACAAAAATTAACTCAAAAAAAATCAAAGACATGAATTTAAGAGCTAAAACTATTAAACTTCTAGAAGAAAACATAGGCAAAAATCTTCATGACTTTGGACTGGGCAATGGTTTCCTAGACAACACATAATGCATAAGCAACCAAACTAAAACTGCTCTTCATCAAAACTAAAAGGTTTTGCACTTCAAGGGACACAAGAAAGTCAAAGGACAACCCAAAAATAGGAGCAACTTTTTTCAAATCACATTATCTGATAAATGACTAGCATCCAGAATAAATGAAGAACTCATACTGGGACGCCTGGGTGACTCAGTCGGTTGGGCGCCTGCCTTCATCTCTGGTCATGATCCCAGGGTCCTGGGGTTAAGTCCCACGTTGGGCTCCCTACTCGGCAGGGAGCCTGCTTCTCCCTCTGTCTGCCTCTCCGAATGGCCTCACAATTCCGTTCCTAGGTGTATAACCAAGAGGACTGAAAACATATGTCCACATAAAAATCTTAATATGAATGTTCACAGCAGTATTTTTTTTAAAGATTTATTTATTTATTTGATAGACAGAGAGATCACAAGTAGGCAGAGAGGCAGGAGAGGCAGAAGAGGCAGACAGAGAGAGAGGGGGAAGCAGGCTCCCTGCTGAGCAGAGAGCCCGATGCGGGGCTTGATCCCAGGACCCTGAGATCATGACCTGAGCTGAAGGCAAAGGCTTTAACCCACTGAGCCACCCAGGCACCTCTGTTCACAGCAATATTATTCTTGACCCCCAAAATGTCAGTTCATTGGATGAATGGACAAGCATAATGTTGAATGTTCATACAATGAAATATCATTCAGCCATAGAAAGGAATGAAGTAGTTTAATCCATGCTACAATGTGAGAGAACCTTGGAAATTTTGTGCAAAGTGAAAGAAGCCAGTCACATATTTTATGTGAGACCACATATTATGATTCCATTCATATGAAAAGTCCAGAATAGGCAAATCCATGAGACAGAGAGTAGATTAATGGTTTCTAGGGACTGCGAGGAGATGGATAATAGTATAGGGAATGTCTGCTAAAACAGGTACAGGCTTCTTTTGGGGGTGATGAAAATGTCCTGGAATTAGGCAGTGGTGAGAGTTGTACAACATTATGAATATAAAACCCACTGAAATGTACACTTCGAAGGGTGGATTTCGTGGTATGCAAATGACATTTCAATTAAAAAAAAGAACTATTAATACACACGACAGTGTGTGGGTGACTGTCACAGACACTATGCAGAACAAAAGAAACATAAACTATGTGATTCCATGTACATGAAGTTCAAAACCAAGCCGAAAACCCCCAGTATCATAAGCTGCTTACTGATACATACACACGTAGTAACGGAATGAAAATACTCACGAGGGAGACAAACACGAAACTCGAGGCAGTGGAAGGAGAGAGGAAACGGACTTTGTACAAGAACTTCAGCTGGATCTGAATATATGGCTTTCAAAAGTATCTGAAGCAAATAAGGCAAAATATTAATGTTTGACAAAGGTGAATGTTTGTTACAGTATCCTTTATGCTTTTCTCTTAAAAAAAAATTAAAAAATAAAACAGCTCAGTTCTGAGGCAAACATTGGACTCTTCGGCCAGGCTTTGGTTGATGTTCTTCTCTGCTTGACTGAGACCGAGGGGAGTTGGGTTCTCCCAACAAATAGCCCACAGGCCACGGGCTTAGACAAAGCTCTAGAACTTCAGAAGATGCCAGGGAGACGAGAACCAGTCAGGGAAGCCTTCCAGGAAGAGAGGATGTTGGGGCTGAGCCTCAAATGGAGGCCTGACAGAGGGGACGCTTGACCCTCCACCCCCACCCCCACCCTCTGGGTCTCTCCCAAAGCCTGGCCTGGCCCTGCTGATTCCCTTATCTGCCCGCTCCCAGCTGCCTCCCTCCTGGCTGAACTGTCGCCGCAGACTTCTGGGCCTGTGCCCCCTCCACGGGGATGGGGGAGGGAATGGGGTGAGCCTGGCCTCAGGGTTTCTGGCTCTTGACGGAGCCTGGGTTCTGAGGCCCCCGCTCCCCACCCTTTACTTCCCGTCCTAAGGCTTTGCTCTGCTGGTTATTTCTGGTTATGAAGAAATAGGCCCTGTCCAGTGGCCGAACTCTTGTCTGAGACATGCCTCCAGCCTGATCTTCCTGAGGACGACAGAGTTCCCTACCTCACTCCCAGTACTGCAACGGCCGTTTCTAATAAAAAATAACAACGAAGAGAGTTACCGCTACAGAGCTCATCCTCTGTGCCTTGCTGGGCAGGACCCGTGTCGAGTGGTCTTCTCAGCAACATTTGCTGTGGGTTCTAGGATTGTACCCATCATCCAGGCAAAGAAACTGAGGCTCGGAGGGTGGCCTGCCCGGGAATCATGCAGCAAATCAGTGTCAGAGTTCAGACAAGAGCACAGGCCCTTGGACGGACATCTTCATTTCTCTGAGCCCACTCCCGGTCTGGAAGATATGGGCAATTATGCGCATTTATACCACAAAGACCTGGTGGGAATGGGATAAATTTAGGCCGGGAGAGTACTTAGCACGGTGCCTGGGGAGGCTCAGTAAACTGTGCTGCTATTGTTATTAGGATATTGGTGCTAAAAAAAAAAAAAAAAAGTATTTGTAGCAGAGTTAGCGTTCGTATTAGTACGGTTATAGATAGAATAATAATGATTAGATTTAGAATTAATATCAGTAGGGGCGCCTGGGTGGCTCAGTGGGTTAAAGCCTCTGCCTTCGGCTCAGGTCGTGATCTCAGGGTCCTGGGATCGAGCCCCGCATCGGGCTCTCTGCTCAGCAGGGAGCCTGCTTCCCCCTCTCTCTCTGCCCACTTGTGATCTCTCTGTCAAATAAATAAATAAAATCTTTAAAAAAAAAGGCACCTAGAATTAATATAAGTATTACCAGCACTATGAAGATTAGTAGCAATATTAGAATTAGGATTAGGAATTAAAATTGGTATGGGTGTCACATGTTATTAGCATTATTACTAGAATTAGTAGTGCTGGTAAAAGAGGGTCATGTACTATCCCTTGTATGCAGTAGGTACTGAGTAAATAAGAGTACTTAACATTTATCGAGATCTCAGATTCCAGCGAGTTAAAATCACTCGACGGATTAAATCTCATTTAGCTGTCCCAATCACCCTATGGAGTGGCCACTGTTATTACCCCATCTCTACAGATGAGGAACTGAGGTCCAAGGGGGGCTGGTAACTTGCCCAAGGCCACACGGCCCCTCCGTGGTTAGAGCAGGCTATGATGGGGGGGGGGGGCTGGCTCCAGAGCAGAAGTCCCGAAAACATCACCCCTTAAGTCATAGGCGTCTTCACCCTCCCCTTCTCACTTACGAGGGCTCGGCACAGGACGTGGCACACAGGGGCTCGATAAATGCACAGTCATAGCCATGCTCTCTTCCCTCCTCAAACCTCCCGTTTTGCTTATGAGGAGGCCCATGGAGGCAAGAGGAGGACAGGAAGCTCTTTCTTGGGCAGCCGGTGCGGGAGCAGGCCCCACTGACCCAGGGCTCCGTCTCCCCACCTGTAGAATGGGTGGTCAGGACAGTGCTCCGTCCTATGGAGTCCTCAGGCCACCCCTGGGTGGTCTCACCTCTGCTCTATGGGGAGACGAGTTTGACACCTCGTGTGAGTCCACTGATTTTACACGGAGAAAGTGCTCGGGACAGGCCTGGCCTGTGGTCTGTGTCAGCATGAAACACTGGCTGGTGTCATTGTTGTTCCTCTCTGGGGGAGGTGGGACAGGGCAGAAAGGTGGGGACTGAGGTGCAGGAGTTCTGGAGGCCCCTCTTAGCAGTTGAGGGCAGAGCCACAGATCACATGGGTCCACACTACCCACATGGCCCTGTCCCACCCACCCCAGGACCACCGGCTCAGTGCCTCCCCTAGGCTGACACCTGGGGTCTCGTGGACTTCCTCCCAGACTCTGTCCGTGAATCTCTCTCTGTCTCGGTCTTCCTTCCCAGGTTCTCACCCTGTGTCCTCGGCCTCTGTCACTTTGGGGCCCTATCTCTCGCCTTCTGTCCTCTCTCATTCTCTTGGCCTCTCTCTGTAGATCTTTGTCACTGGCTCCCTCTTGGAGTCTCTCCCTCCCCTCCGTACCCTCTGTCTGCTTCCTTCTAGCTGTGTCCCTTTTTCTCGCGGAGTCTACCCATCCCCATCTTTCTCTGTCTCTGTCCCTCTGCCTCCTCCCTTCTCTATCCCTTCAGTTCTTCTTCCCTTCCCCCACCCTATCCCACTCCTCAAGGACCTGCAGAGAAACCAACCCTGGGTCCCACCTGTTTCCCGCCTCCAAAGCAAGCATGGCGGGCAACAAGTTGAGGCCGCTGTCCCGGGGTGCCCCCCCAGCCCCGCCCCCTATCCCAAGACAGCCTGTTACCGCGGAGCCAACAGCCACAGTCTCCTCCATCTGATAAGACTTATCTGCTGCCCCAGGGCAGGCCGGAGCTGGCGTAAGCCCCAGTGGGGCACTGAGTGAGTGTGCCCCTGCCTCCCGCCAGCCCTGGCCTGGCCGGGCCTCCAAGCTGGGCCTGGGTCATCAAGATGTCCCATGGGCTCTGGTTCAGATCCCACTGAACCTCTGTGAGTCTCATTCTTCTCGCCTGCAAAATGGGTACAGTCACACCCCTCCTCTCCCTGATGGCCAGGAAGATTCATGTACGCAAGGGCCCAAGCCTGACCCAGCACACAGGAGGGACTTTGGAAACACTCACTGAAAAGCCTAGTGGAGTCATAAGCCGTATCTGTTGTTTTCATTTTATCTTGGCTTCGGCCCATTTTGTTTGGCTGGACACTGAAGTCCACGGGAGTCCAAGTTGAACAAGGTCCAAGAATCCATGGGGTGGGCAGGTGGGCAGGCAGAGGAAGGCCCCCACTGCCCAAGAGGTGCCCCACCAGCAGGGAGCCCGCCCCCTCCCCTGGTCCGCCCCACCCACTGGGGCACCAGCCACTCCCTGGGGAGGAGGGAGGAGGGAGAGGGGAGGGAGGGAGGGAAGGAGGAAGGGAGCCTCAAAGGCCAAGGCCAGCCAGGACACCCCCTGGGATCACACCGAACTCGCCACATCCCCAAAGCGGCCGAACCCTCTGCACCAACCAGTCCAGGTCAGTTTCATCCCCCGCCATGAGCTCCCGGCAAGGAAAACCCCAGGCCTGCTGTCCCCCTACCTCAAGGCTACTCCCCCCAGCCTGCTCCAGCCTCCCCAACCCACCGCTGGTTCCCAAAGTGTCTACCATCCCTGAAACCCTTCACAGCTCCTCCAAACCATCTGTCTTTCCAACCCCCATCTCTACCCCAGAAACCACCCCCCAAAAGCGACCTCTTTCGGCCCTGACTCCCATCCTCCCCTTCCAAGATATCTGTTCCCCTGATGGCTTAACTCTGATCCCCACACTCCACCCCTGCCCCCTACAGCATGCCTTTCTCTCCGAAATCCTAGCTCTGCCCCGAATCTGGGTTTCGCTCACCTGGAATTGTTTCTGTCTCTGGGCTCTCCCCAAAACTCACTTTTGTTCCCCTTCGCCTATTTCTGTTCCCGAAGCCCTTGTCTGCTCCCCATCCTGGTTTCTGCTCCAAATTCTCCAGTCTCCTAAACCCTGGCTTCATCCTCTTATCTCCGTCTGTGCCTCTCGAGCCCCCTATTTGTTCCCTGTGACTTCTCTCCGATCCCCCCCAAAACTACTACTCTCCCCCAGCCCCTTGCCCACACACCAAAATGTCTGTCACTCTAAACACCAAATCTACTATCCCAAGTCTGTGCTACCACATGAATCCTCCTCTCGCCTGCCTTCCCTAAACCCCATCTCAGCCCCCACATGTGTCTCTGGCCCCCCGGATCCCCTCCGGTCCCAAGTCTTTCTCCACCCCTATTCCATCTCGGTTCTCAAAAACTCCTCCTCTGCTCCCATAACCCATCTTTATCAGAAACGTTCCTGCCTGCCCGAACCCACCTCTGGCCCCTGAACTCCATCTTTGCTCCAGTAAATGGAACCCCCAAACTTTTCCACGGCCCTCAGAACCCATCTCTGACCCCCGAACCACATCCCCAACTTCTTGACGTTCTCTTTGGCTCTGAACCTTCACTTCACATCTCCGACCTTGTATTCTGCCTTTCCAACCTATTTCTGATCTCAAAACGTAACCTTTCAAATTTGTCTCTGCTCCTCAAACCTCGTATCTGCTCTCCCCTCCCTGACTCCTCCATCCCATCTGACCCTCAAATTCCACCTCAAAGCCTCCCAAGACTCATCTGTCCCCAGACCGCATCTCTGCTCCCTTCAGTCCCAAGAGACCCTCCCCTGAGACCTGGGATAGGGATATTACCTGGGGTGAGGGGCTGGGCCTTGGGAGAGTTGAGGGTGCCGGCCTGCTGCCTGCTGCCCGTTGGGGCAGTGCTTACTCTAGTAGGGCAGCTGATAAGGAGCTTTCATATCCCCCAGCCTCGAGATAAACTTTATCTCTGTCCGGAGAGTGATAACTGGGAGTGGGGGGGCTGGGCCCCTGCCATAGGAGGGGTGGGCAGCCCTGGACCCGCCAAGGTGCTAGGTGCAGGGATGTGGGGCAGTGGGACTGGAGGGAGATCGTGGGAGGGGGGTGAGGTGAGGATGAGGGGGATAAAGGGACAGCGGTGACAGAGACAAGAAGAGTAAGGGACAGGCAGACGGAGAAGGAAGGGAGAAATGGGGGGGAGCAGAAAAAGAGACAGAGACAAACAGCAAGAGACAGACGGGAAGAAAAAAAAAAGGAGAAACAGAGATAGTAGGAAAGTGAAGGAGACCCAGGAACAGAAAGAGAGCGAGACAGGAACGCCGAGAGAGCCTCACGGATAGAATTGTGGAGAGACACAGAGGAAAGAGATGGACATGGAGGAGGAGGCGAGCCACCCACTCCGGGGAGAGTCCGCGGAGATCCTGGGGCCTGGACAAGGCTGGTGGTGGAGCCAGCCATGGGCTCCTCTCTTCGCCCACACGACCCCCAACCCTGAGCCCAACCTTCGGTGTATTCACACAGTGGGTCACGTAGGCTGGGGCTGTGAAGATGGCCTTCTACTCCATCTCTGTTACTCCACCCCAAGGACAGGGAAACTGAGGCAAGTCAGGGGCAAGGGTAGGTTTTCTGGCTCCTCACCCGGGCTGTGTGCAGTGGGGTAGGGGCAAGGATGCGGGACTAGTAAGGCAGACGTGGAAATAAAGCCAGAGGGCGGAAAGAGAGAGAGGAGACAAACAAGCAGAAAAAGACCGAGCGGGAGAGATGTAGAGACATTCAGAGACGTGACTGGAGAGGGAGGGAGAAGTGAAACAGAAAGAGGTGAAAGACACGGAGATAAAGATGGAGAGAGACAGCCAGAGGTAGAGACACGGAAAGCCAGAGAGAGGGAGGGGGAAAATTGGGCACTCATTAAAGCAGAGAAAGAGAGAGGACAAGTCATATGGTAGCATAAAACGATGGGACAGAAATATCGAGGGCCAGGCTGGAGAAGAGAGTGTTGCGAGGAGGGACACAGGGACATAGATACACACACAGGGAAGGACAGAGACAAAGGGGCAAAGACAAAGCTGCCATCTCACAGGTCTTAGCTGGGCCCCTGTCACCACCTCCTATGTGGCAGATGGGGAAACTGAGGCCTGGGGCTGGCTGGAAATGAAGGAACCTGAAAGCAGAACTATGGTAGGCCTCCCCAGGGCAGACCTGTCCCCCTCCTCAGAGGAAGCCAGTAGCCTTGGGGTGATTTCAAAAGTTGGGCGGGGATGGCAGAGATAAGCAGTGGGGGGTACTGACCCCCCCCCCATGGAGCGGGGAGGAACTGAGGGGGCCCTCTGTCTGCAGACCTAACGGAGGTGGGGGGAGGGAGGAGTCAAGCCGGAAACCATGGGTTTCTGAGAAAGTTAAAAGATGCAACAGATAGGGATGAAGTTGGGGAGCACAAGAGGGTGAACCCCAAGGTCCAGGGGTGAAAGTAGCTCAAGGGACTTTGGCTCTGCACCCCAGCCCATCCCACCCAGACTCCTCGAGAGAGAGAGAGAGAGAGAGAGAAGAGGACGAGGAGGGGGAGAAAATGAGGAGAGGAGAAAGAGATGAGCAGAAAGGGAGGGAGAGGAGAAGGATAAAGGAGGGGAGGAGAAGGGGAAGCGGACAGGCAGGAGGGAAAGAGAAAACAAGGGGAGGAGACGTAGAAAGGGGAAAGGAGGAAGAGGTGGCTGATTAGAGGAGGGAGAGGAGGAGGGGGAATAGATAGAGGTAGAGAAGAGGAGGAGGACCAGGGAAAGAGAGAATGAGGGGATGAGGGGGCCGGAGAGGAAGGAGACGGGGTGAGAAGAGAAGCAAGAGGGGGAAGAGGAGAGGGGAAAGAGGGGGAGTTGTGAGAGGAGGGAAAAGAAGAGATGGGAGGAGGGAGAGAAGGGGAACCGCAAGGGGAGAAGAGAGAATAGAAGGAGGGGCAGAAGGAAGGAGGGGATGATGGAGGGGAAGACCGGGAGGGAAAGGGATCTGGGGAGGAAAAGAGGGTTACGAAGACTGGGGGAATGGAGTAGGAGAGGGAAACAGGAGGGAAGGGGTGGGGTGGGAAGGGGAGGAGTTTGCAGTCTGAGGACCCCTCCTGTCCTTACAGGTCCCACCCGAGGCCCCATGGAGTTCCCTGGCCTAGGGGCCCTGGGGACCTCCGAGCCCCTGCCCCAGTTTGTGGACCCGGCCTTGGTATCCTCACCATCAGAGTCGGGGGTCTTCTTCCCCTCTGGGCCAGAGGGCTTGGATGCAGCAGCCTCCTCCACGGCCCCCAGCACTGCTACGGCTGCAGCGGCGGCTCTGGCCTACTACAGGGATGCCGAGGCCTACAGACACTCCCCAGGTAACTCCTTTGGGTGGCTGTCTTAGCACCAGCTCCGTGCTGTCTGGGCGGCCACGGTGACCCTTAGCGAGGGCAGGATCCCACTAAGAGGTCATCTTGAAAATGGCCGCTTCCCCCAGTGGATGCCAATGCTCCCAATCTGCTGTCTCGGGGTAGCCATATTGGAAAGCAACGTCGGAAGTGGGTGGTGGCAGCCCTAGCTGTCGAGCGATCCATGGGGCTCCGAATCCCAAAGGGCATCCTCAACGCCCCTTTGGAAACGGGTGGAGGTTACTGCAGCTGCCAAAGTGACCGGTGGGGCTTGGGGTCCAAGAGCTACCTGACGGCCTGCAGCTTTTCCGGTCACCTGTGGCTTTAGACTGATCCGTCCTTCCTTCCCGCACCCACCCTTCATAATAGTCTTTCAGGTGTACCCACTGCTCAACTGTATGGAGGGGATCCCAGGGGGCTCACCGTATGCCGGCTGGACCTACAGCAAGACAGGGCTCTACCCTGCCTCGGCCGTGTGCCCCAGCCGCGAGGACTCCCCTCCCCAGGCCCCGGAAGACCCAGATGGGAAAGGCGGCAGCAGCTTCCTGGAGACCTTAAAGACAGAGCGGCTAAGTCCAGACCTCTTGACGCTGGGGCCTGCGCTGCCTTCATCCATTCCCGTTCCCAGCAGTGCCTACGGGGGTCCCGACTTTTCCAGTACCTTCTTTTCTCCCACCGGGAGCCCCCTCAATCCAGCGGCCTATTCCTCTCCCAAGCTTCGTGGAACTCTGCCCCTGCCCCCCTGTGGTGAGGTCCCCACAAAGGGATGGGGGGGGTTGAGGTGGGGGGGCATCCAAGGCAAAGCGGGGCTGAGCCTGGGCTTCCCCGTCCCCTCTGTCCACCCCATCAGAGGCCAGGGAGTGCGTGAACTGCGGAGCGACGGCCACTCCACTGTGGCGGCGGGACAGGACGGGCCACTACCTGTGCAATGCCTGCGGCCTCTACCACAAGATGAATGGGCAGAACAGGCCCCTCATCCGGCCCAAAAAGCGCCTGGTAAGACCCCAGACCTGCCTCCCCTTCCCCAGGAACTGCTGTTCTCGACCTTTGCAGGGATCCCTGTCCTGCTCTACGAGAACCCACTTCCCCCCCACCCCCCGCCCGCCCATCCCTTCCCCATCCATGCAGGAACCCAGTTTTGCGTAGGAATGCCTATCCTCAAGCTACCTTCATAGGCTACATGCGGGAATCCCGTCTTGTCCCTGCACGACCGCAGTGTTTTCCTCCTTGGCTTCACATGGGACTCACCTTAGGACAGGAGCCCTGAACCACCGGGGTCCTGGTGCCCTCCCCGAAATGTGTTGATTTCATTGGCCCAGGGTGTCACCTGGGCCTCAGGGTCGTCTTCAACTCCCTGGGTGATTCCAATGTATGGCCAAAATTGGGAATCACTGATGGAGTCTCACCCCCGATACCAAAATCCCCTATCCTGGCCAGGAAGCCCCGTCCCTGCCTCATACGGAACCCGCGGTCATTGTCCTGTTGAGTACATCTGTTCTTACCCTGCACGGGAAGCCCTGTCTTCCCTTGACCTGACCCTGACCTCTTGGGTCCTCCAGCCGCGCCCCCCTCAGTGGGGTGACCCTCACATTCTCTCTCCCCCAGATTGTCAGCAAACGGGCAGGTACCCAGTGCACTAACTGCCAAACCACGACGACGACACTGTGGCGGAGAAATGCCAGCGGGGACCCCGTGTGCAATGCCTGTGGCCTCTACTACAAGCTACACCAGGTTTGTCCTGCCCCGCCCCCACCGCAGCCTCCCTCCTCCCCTCCCATCGGACCATGCCCCTCCTCCCCTGCTTGCCCTCATAATCTTCCCTTCTCTCCCTGCCCTCTCTGCCCCCTCCTTCCTTCTCTATTCCCCTCCTCCTTGGCCCTCACCCCTCTCTCCTCCCATTCCTCCATCTCTTCACACTCTTCCCTGACCTCCTGCCCCTCCTCCCTCCTCCTTGGGATTCCTTAGGGCAACCCCTGCGCCAGACCAGGGTCACGCTCCCCTAGTCCCTGAATTAACTCTCTCTGCTTCAAGAGGTGGGACGGAGATGGCCTCCCTGGTCGAGACACAGAGGCAAAGAGGTGGAGTTGGGAAACACCCCCGGCCTCCCCTTTGGCAGGTGAACCGACCACTGACCATGCGGAAGGACGGTATCCAGACTCGAAACCGCAAGGCATCTGGAAAAGGGAAAAAGAAACGAGGGTCAAGTCTGGGAGGCACAGGAGCAGCTGAAGGACCGGCTGGTGGCTTCATGGTGGTGGCCGGGGGCAGCGGGAGTGGGAATTGCGGGGAGGTGGCCTCCGGCTTGACGTTGGGCCCACCCAGCACTGCCCATCTCTACCAAGGCCTGGGCCCTGTGGTGCTGTCAGGGCCCGTGAGCCACCTCATGCCTTTCCCAGGACCCCTGCTGGGTTCCCCCACAGGCTCCTTCCCGGCAGGTCCTGTCCCTCCCACCACCACCACCACTGTGGTGGCTCCACTGAGCTCCTGAGGGCATAGAGCATGGCCTCGGGGTAGCCAGCAGTCAGTACAACCCAACCCTCTGGGCCCCAGCCTTCCCTTGGCCTGGCCCTTCAAAGCTTTTGTAAAATAAAACCACCAAAGTCCCGAGAGCGGAGGCGTGAGTCTGTGCGGGACCCAATCAAGAACAAGAACGACGGGAGGGAGGTCGTGCGTCTGG
Source organism: Nasua narica (assembly GCA_028533885.1). Taxonomy (NCBI): domain Eukaryota; kingdom Metazoa; phylum Chordata; class Mammalia; order Carnivora; family Procyonidae; genus Nasua; species Nasua narica. Next base: position 37,336,958 of record CM052801.1, read on the forward strand.
GCGTCTCTGAGGATGGTGTCCGGCTGCAGGGTATGGCCGCCTATGTGACGCTAAACGGTTGTGGGTTGTGGGTTGCGCCACGCAGTTGTGAACAGTGTTCGTGGAGCTGCGTGTGACAGCTTCCAGGTGGCCTGAAAAGGCGTGGGTGGCCACACACCACGGGGTGAGATACAGCGTGTGACCGAGGGAGCGAGGCTCTACAAGACGGGGCGTGTGACACCAGGCAACAGCAGGACCCAGGGCACCAGCAAGTGCAGGAGAGGACATGGAGGGCGGGCGCGGGACGAACCCGTGGCACTGTGTCAGTGTGAGCACTTTGGGGTGATCTCTGAGACGGTGTGACAGCCTATGCGTGGGGCACAGGCCTGGACGGACAGACGCTTCTGGAATGTTGAACTCGGGCTGTGGGGGGGGGGGGGAGCGTGTGGAGGCTAACAGCAGGATCGCGGGGGTCTGCGCGTCCCGGGAGCCCTGGGGGTCGGGTAACAGCAGCATTTCTCTGCGAGTCTGTGCCTGTGGGAGCGCGGATCCCATGGTGTGTGCCAGGTGACAAGTGTCTCTGAGTGGCTGTCGCGCGTGAGCAGCTCCGTGTGTACTTGTTCTTGGAAAGTATCAACATGCAGAGTTTCAGCTGGGTCTACAGCGGGGACCCCCTTTCCAGAGGACACAAGACATGTGCCAGAGAGAAAGGGGGGGGGAAGGGGTAGGGCTGGAATGGGAGCCGTCAAGAAGGTATAAAGGCCAGTCTGGGACCACGGGGTTGTCGGGGGGCCTTCCCCGCCAGTCATCTCTTATCTCTTGGGGCCCAGCTCGGCCTGTAGCTCTGTGGAAAATGGTAGAGGAGAGGGGAAGATTAGGAGGACAAAATAACTTCTGAGGGTGATATTTAGACCCCGTAGGTGGGGGAGCCCCCCCTCCTGCAGTGCCTACTCACCTGGGCCAGCCGCCCCCCACCCCCCGCAGTGGAATCTGTTCCTCCAAAATGGAAAACCCTTATGTAGGAGGCTGTGCGGAGTCAGGTGACATCCCGAGCCGGAGAGGTTGAGTGGCTCACTGGAGGCCGCGCAGCGGGAGACAGGGGGCCAACCCAGGCTCTGTGGCTTTGCCTCCATACTACCCAGCAGCTCCTGATAGCCAGCAGCCTTGTTTGCTGAGTGTTTACTGTGGGTCGGGCGATGGCTGGAAAGCTTCAGTTGCTTTACTTCCCAAACACCTGAAAAAAAAAAAATACTCCAAGGAAAGGAAAGTATACTACACACTTTACGTTTTCGTTTTGCTAATGAAAAAGTAAGGCTCAGAACTGGCATTACTTGGGGCGCCTGGGTGGCTCAGTTGGTTGGGCGACTGCCTTCGGCTCAGGTCATGATCCTGGAGTCCCGGGATCGAGTCCCACATTGGGCTCCCTGCTCTGAGGGGAACCTGCTTCTCCCTCTGACCTCTCCCCTCTCATTCTCTTTCTCTCTCTCTCTCTCTCTGTCTCACTTAAATAAAATAAATCTTAAAAAAAAAAAAAAAAAAAAAAAAAGAACTGGCATTACTTGCCCTGACCACGCTGAGTTTAAGGAGTGGATTTTGGGTACCACTTCCCCCCACATGAGTCTTGCTCATACTTAACTGGGCTGCCTCTCTCTCTATGCCGCCCCCCTCCCCCCGCCTTGCTCTCACTCTCATCACTCACTCAATCCACTCACATATGAATTTGCTTTGGGGCTGCTTCTCTTTATGGCTTTCCCGCAGAGCCCCAGAGCCAAGGCCCACGGGCCCGCGGATCTCCTTCAGCTACTGGCCAAGATGGCCCGCTGCACAAATACGGCAGTCCGTGTTCATTACAGGGATGATCCAGAATGTCCCTGCTCTTTGTAAAAGCCTCCTGCCTCCCTGGCCACCCCACAGAACCCCAGCCCTCTCACCCTGTAGGAGCCCCTGTCCCATCTGGAACAGAAACCCCTCTCAGAACCTGGGCTGGACATGTGCCTGGCCCTACCTTGCTCAGGAGCCCCAGCCCTCGCCTCCCAGAACAGCTGCCCTAGCCTGACACCCTAAGGGAACCCCTTCTCTAATTAGCAACGAGAAACCCACGCTGACCCCAGACAGAAGTATCAGCCCTCACCTTGCTTCGGAGGAAGCCCTGTCTTCCCATAGCACAGAAACCTCAGACTCGGGCCAGTTAGGAATCTGTGAGTTAGGAATCTGTGAGCTCACGCTGTAAGGAAGCCCTTTTACCACCCATTCATTCATTCACTCATTCATTTTTAGAAATTATTTATTTATTTGAGAGAGAGACAATGAGAGCATGAGAGGGGAGAAGGTTAGAGGGAGAAGCAGACTCCCCATGGGGCTGGGAGCTCGATGCGGGACTCGATCCCAGGACTCCAGGATCATGACCTAAGCTGAAGGCAGTTGCTTAACCGACTGAGCCACCCAGGCGCCCATACCACCCCTTTAGAAACACCTGTGCTGGGGCGCCTGGGTGGCTCAGTTGTTGGGCATCTGCCTTCGGCTCGGGTCATGATCCCGGGGTCCTGGGATCGAGTCCCGCTCTGTGGGAAGCCCACTTCTCCCTCTCCCACCTCCCCTGCTTGTGTTCTCTCTCTCGCTGTGTCTCTCTCCGTCAAATAAATAAATAAAACCTTAAAAAGAAAAACAAACACTTTCATCACAATAAAATTTAGTTCTGAACCACTGACCTAGCTCTCTCTGCAGAAACTCCATCCTCTTTGGGAACTCCCAATTGAATATAGAAGCTCTTGCCTCCGTTGTTGATAATGACCCCTGATGTCACTCTGCACCACAATCCCTGATCTCGCACCCTAACCTGTAGAGTCCACAAAACCCATGATCCAAGTCTTTTTCCTAAAAAAAGATTTATTTGAGAGAGAGAGAGCACGCACGCGCGAGCGTGCACGTGCACAGTGGGTGGGGGGGCAGAGGGAGAGAGAGAATCTTAAGCAGACTCCCTGCTGAGCACGGAGCCGAATGCAGGACTCCATCCCATGACCCTGAGATCCCAACCTGAGCCAAAACCAAGAGTTGGACACTTAACCAACTGTGCCAGCCAGGCGTTCCAACTCCAGCGCCACCGTAATCCAACTCTTAACAAGAACCTCAGTCTCGAACTTACAACTCTTTCCTAAAAAAAAAAAAAAAAAAAAAAAAAGGAAGAAAAGAAAACCCTTTCCTGAACTTGTGGCAGGGACGCCTGTCTTGACCCTCTAAGCCTAGACCTCATCTTATACAGGTACCTATGGCCTCACCTGGCACAGGACCCCCTACCCAGACAAGTACAGGGTTTCCTATCTTTACCATGTGTTAGCTCTGCAGCCCTGATCCTCTACAGGAAGCCTTGCCTACAACTGTACTGGAACCCTTTGCCTGGACTCTCCATAGAAAACCTTTTCCTCTCAACAGAAATCCTTAACTCCACGCACAAGAATCTCTGGTCTGATCCTTTAAAAAAAAAAAAATTTTATTCATCTATTTGACAGCGAGAGAGCAGTAGAACATGAGCAGGGGGAATGGCAGGAGAGAGAAGAAGGCTTCCTGCTGAGCAGGGAGCCCAACACAGGGCTCAATCCCAGGACCCCGGGATCATGACCCAAGCCAAAGGCAGACGCTTAATCAACTGAGCCACCCAGGTGCCCCTCTGGCCTGATCCTTTGTAGGAATTCCTAACTTTGCTTTCTGGAAACATTCTCTTAACCCCAAACAGGATGTCCTGATGGGACTCTCTCTGACAGCCCTGGCCCTGGCCTCGTCCTAGAAGCCCCACCCTCACTAACCCTGTACAGGAACTATTATTCTGACTGTGGCTAGTGGCTGTCACATTGGACAGATAGCTCTGTGGGGTCTGTAGACTGCTGTGGCAGGCCCTGCTATAGGCTCTTCAAACCTGTGTTCTCCTAAGCTCACTCACTTTTCTGACCTCCCTTATGGTGAGATGTAGACACGTGACAGAGTTCTGACCAATGCAGTAGGGGCAAAGTGATATACAACACTTCCAAGCCTAGCTTGTAAAAATCTCTCATAGAATCCTTCACTCTCTCTCTTTTCCCATCTACCAACTCAATAGCGAGAACTCCAAGGATTCAGAGGAGACCAGAGCCACAAAATGGAAGTTGCCTGGGTTCCTGAATAATCAGTAATAAATATTCACGTTGGACTTTATATGAGCAAGAAATAAACATTTCTTTGTTAATCCTCTAAAATTCTGGGTTTGTTACAGCAGCTAGCATAATTTAGCCCAACTAGGACACCTGGGTGGCTCAGTTGGTTAAGCACCTGCCTTTGGCTCAGGTCACAGTCCCGGAAAGCTGGGATCCAGTCCCATGTCAGGCTCCCTGCTCAGTGGGGAGTCTGCTTCTCCCTCGACCTCTCATGCCTGCTTTAATAAATAAATAAAATATTTTAAATAAATAAATTAATTTAATTTAAATAAATAAATAAATAACCTTTTTAAAGAAAAATTTAGCCCATGGTCACCTGGGTGACTTAGTCCTTAAGCATCTGACTCTTGATTTCTGCTCAGGTCATGATCTCAGGGTTGTGAGATCAAGCCCCACATCGGGCTCCACACTCACCATGGAGTCTGCTGGCCCCTTTCCCTCTGCTCTTCCGCCCCCCCCCAACTCTCTCTCTCCCAAATAAATAAATAAGATCTTCTTAAAAATCTAAAAAAAAAAAAAATAGCCCAATTAATAACAATCTCTTGATTGAATCTAGACACGAACACCTGTTCCTACTGTCTACATTAACGTAGCTCTGAACCTGTAGAGAAACCACTGAGCTGAGCCTGAACTGGATCACCTGATCTCTTTGTAGGAAACTCATAACGCAGCCCAAGGAGCCTCATCCTGAACTTGTTTGGGAACCCCTAGTCTGGAGCTCTCCCAAAACAACTGACTTGCCCTGTATAGAAATCCCTGCTTGGTTCAGGAGAGGAACAAGAGCATAGAAACTACAGGAAGCCCTGTCCTCACTCTGTCCAGGAACAATGACTGACCCAGCAACACACCAAAAGTGACCTGATCCTGTCCATGAATCCCAGTCCTCACACAAAAGGAATACTTCTCTTCAGGAAGCATGGAAACTCTGCACTCAATCCCGTGAAAGAATCCCAGTCAGATAAAGGAAACCAAAGACTGACACTCTAGAGCAGGATCAGAAAACTAAAGCCTTCAGGCCAAAGCCAGACTTCACCCGGTCTCTTCATTTTTTTAAAAGAATTTAGTTATGGGGCGCCTGGGTGGCTGTCGTTAAGCGTCTGCCTTAGGCTCAGGTCATGATCCCAGGGTCCTGGGATCAAGTCCCACATGGGGCTTCTTGCTCACTGAGGAGCCTGCTTCTCTCTCTCCCCCTGCTTGTGTTCCACCTCTTGTTGTGTCTCTGTCAAATAAATAAATAAAATCTCTTTTTAAAAGAATTTATTTATTTGACAGAGAATGAGAGAGCACAAGCCCAGGGAGCTGCGGAGGGAGAGGGAGAAGCAGGCTCCACTGAGCAGGGAGCCTGATGTGGGGCTCGATCCTAGGACCTTGAGATCACCACCTGAGCAGAAGGCAGACACTTAACTGCCTGAGCCACCCAGCTGCCCTCTCACCCCCGTTTCTTCATTTTTAAAGGAAAAGAAAGAACATGCCACAGAGACCATTATGTGGCCAACAAAGCCTAAAATATATACTATCTGGTCTTTTATAGACAAGTTTACTGACCTCTGCTCTTCAGGAATCTGTCTTCTGACTATACAGAAAAATGGGCCATGGATCTTAAAGGGCTCCCTTCTCTATTACTCTGCAGGCATCACAACTCCAGAATGTTCTTCAATGTATATCACATTTTCTTTGGAGCACGTGGAGGTTTAAAGGTCTTAGGACTTGATCCTCTTCCACTGGGACCAAAAAAAAAAAAACAAACAAAAACAAAACAACAACAAAAAAAACATATTCTGGTAGGAAAAGAGTGGGAGGAAAGAGAAGGGTGGAACTGGAGTTTTCAAAAAAAGACATAGGGCCAGGCTACTGGGCAGCAGGGCTGTCAATCTATTTGTTAGTCAGCGATGCTGAGCCCCAGACCGCTTATCTCTTCAGCCCCAGCCTACAGCCCGGTAGGAAATGGTGAAGAATGAGAGAGGGAGATTAGGAGGGCAAACCGGCCTCATGCGGGGTTGATATTTAGACATTGAGACAAGGCGTGTGAGGGAGCTGGAGGGGCACACCGGTGCAACTCCCCCTACTTCCCAGGCACACACTTTCTATTACAGTTTGGGGACAGAGATTACCCAGTGGAGGGGGCTGGAAGGAGAAATGCTATCCAAGTAAAACTCCCCTCCTTGGGTCTACTCCAGCCCTGGGGGCTATTATCACAATTTGCCAGATGAGGAAACCGGAGCAGAGATGTTCAGTAACTTGCCCAAGGTCACATGCCTAAGTCGCTGTAACCTCAGTTTCCTTATCTGCGAAGCAGCCTTAATAATAGGAACTACCTCACAGAATTGCGGCTTACAATGCCTGTCACATATTACTTGCTATCATCACAATTACTTATCCCCAGGAAGACTCCTTCCATCCTACCCTCCATTTTCCCGGCAGAAGAGCAGCCGCTAACACTTAGGACTTCCTGTGGGCCACCTTGGTGCATATTAACTCAGAAAATCCTCACAGTATTGAACATCATCACCGCTCCCATTTTGGCTACCACCAGCCGCAGTCCAGTGTCAAACCCGCTCCAGGGCCCTGTCCCCACCCCGCCCCGCGCTACGTCATCACAGCGCGCCGCGCGGGAAGCCGCCGGGAGGAGAGGAGACGCCCCTTCCTAATTCCCTCGCTTGCTTGCTTGCTCTCTGGAGTCCTCGTGCGGCACAACTGGCGCGGGTCCGGAGGACTCCTAAGGTGACTGGACAAGGACGGACAGACAGCGGCCACGGCAGGCGGGACGACAGTGGCCGTGGTTGGGGGAGGGGCGGGCGAGCTTGAGCCCGAACGCCCCTTCGAACGGCCGGCGCGCACTTTACGCACGCGCGGCACGGCCAGCGTTGCGCGCTGACGCGCAGACGTGCTGACTTGGCGTTTGTGCGCTCGCGGGAGGTGTGGCGTGCGCGAGGGGTGCGGCGCTGTGCCACGACACGCGGTGTGGGCGGGATCGGGGCGGGCAGTAGAGAGACCGGCCCAATGGCAAAGAGGGCCTCCAGCGCCCGCCGTCCCGCAGGTCGCCGGGAATTTGGCGGCGTGAGCCCCGGGCGGAGTTTGAGAAAAGGGGTGCGCCCCGTGAGTGGCGCTGAGGGGATTGGTCGGCGTCGACTGCGGGGGTGGGGAGGGGGAGGGGACTGGCGGGAGGCGGCCCGAAACTGGCTGAAGGGATTTGGTGGAGCTTGAGAGTAGGGTTTGAGCAGGGGGTGGGATCTGGTGGAAGGAAAGGGGCAGTCCCCTGAGGAGCGGGGCCCGTTGAAACGTTAGGGGCGGGATCTGGCCAAGTGGAAGGTGCCGGTCCGGCCCGATAAGGGGTGGAGTTAAGCGGATCGTTAAGGGTGGAGTCGGGGCCGGAGGTGGGTCTGGGTCTGGCTGAGTGAAAGGGTGGGTGATTATCCTGAGAGATTAGCTGGAAGGGGCAGATTTGTGAGGGGGTGGGGTCTTGGCGAGGTTTGGAGGAACGAAAGAGTCTGGGAATGGGACTTGGGGGAGCGGAAAGGGCGGTGATCAGCTAGAGAGGGCCGGCCCTAGGACGGACTGAGCCCGGGGGTTTATTGCTCCGCGAAAGGGCGAGAGTTTTCGAGGGGAAAGAATAGTGTTAAAGGGGTGGAGCCTAGTGGGATGGGCGGGACCAGGTGGACTGGACACCCCAGGGAAAGGAGAGGGCCTTGAAAGGGGCGGAGTTTAGAAGGCGGTGGGGAGTAGGATATCAGAAAGGATGGAGACTGTAGGGGGCGGGGCCTGGGAAGGGTCTGGGGTGTGGGGTCCTCAGGGCACTTCAGCCCGTTCGTAGTCATCTCCACCCCACCCCCCAGAACCGCGTCAGGGGTGAAGTCTCCCCGACCATGACCTCCACCGGCCAGGATACCACCACAACCAGGCAGCGAAGGAGTAGGCATAACCCCCATTCGCCCCCCCACGATTCCAGCGTCGCCTCGGTGAGGCCCCAGACCAGCCCTGATCCGGGGGAGGGGGCGGGGAGAAGCAGTGAGCCGTGTACTGGAATCTGACCCTTCTCTCTGTTTGGCAGAAGCGAGGTGTTAAGAAGGGTGCCTTACTTCACTCCAGCCCTAGTCTAGCAGAAGTAAAGAAGAAAGGCAGAATGAAGAAGCTCAGCCAAGCCACGGAGCAAGACCTAATCGTGGGTCTGCAAGGGCTGGTGAGAGTGGCCTTGCCTCAATGGGTTTAGCTTCCTGTGACAATGAGAATCCTGAGGTTTTCCCTCCTGGGCAGTGGGGTGTGTTCCTTCTGACTCAGGCCCTAAGCGTATTGGTGTCTCCCTTTTTTTTTTTCCTGCAGGATCTGAATCTTGAGGCCAAGACACTGTCTGGCACCGGCTTGGTGTTCGATGAGCAGCTCAATGAATTCCACTGCCTCTGGGATGACAGGTGAGGCTGCCTCCTCCAGGCTGTCCCCTGACCACACAAATAAACACACTTAGAGCCCGTTAGCAAGGAGGAAGCCATTCTTCCACTGGCCCGGAGCCTGGAAGCAGATGATTTCTAGAGGTGAGGTTTAGGCTTGAAAAGACTCTTTTCATTTGGCCAACACTTATTGAGTACGCACTGTGTTCTGGGAGTTGGTAATACAGATGGGTCGGGCCAGACAGAAAGAGTCACTTCTGAAGGAGCCGATAAGTTGAGTCAGAGAGCAAATCATTAAACAGCCAACAGCAGTGGGAGCTGTTTAATAAAGGACGTCCTCAGACCAGGGGATTCAAGAGTGTTTAGTAGAGGACCCTAGACTAGCATCTGGGGTTCGTAGACGGCTTCCCTGAAGAAAGGACATTCATGCAGACGTGAAAGAATTATACTTCCCATTTGCTCACATATGTTGTAATCCATCAGCAAATCCTTTTGAGTCCATTTTGGAAACGTATTTCAGTACCTGGCTTTTCCTCATTGCCTCCATTCCAACCACCATCACTCACTTAGTCTTACCGAGGCCTCTGCCTGGCCTCCTGCCTCCACCTCACCCCCTGTCTGTCCTCCACACGGCAGCCAAGTAATAATAATAATAATAATAATAATAATAGGTACAAGATCATGTTCTCTTCTTTTTCTTAAATTAGCTTCCAACTGAAATATAGTTGACATACAGCATTCCATTAGTTACGGTCGTGTTCTCTTTCTTAAAATCCTTCAAGGGCACACTATTGCCCTCAAGGTAAAGTCCACATTCCTCCTTCTGGCCTCCAAGGGTCCACGTGATCCGGCACCACGGCACCTTGGTGACCTCACCGGCCAGTCACTCGCTCCGCATCATTTCACCCACCCCGGTCCCCCTGCCTTTCTTCCAACAGGCCAGGCGCTCTGCCAGCTCTGGTCTTTACCGTGGCCGCTCCTCTTTTCCAGAGACTCGTTTCCACTTTCTCCCCTCACAGTTAACATTCACATCTCAAGACTTTCTCAGAGAGGGCTCTGGCCACTCCCCTTCCCCCACGCCTGCTCTCTGAGACATTCCTAGTCTGTGTCACCGTTTGTTTGTGACCGCACTTGCGTGTGTCTGTCTCCTATCCCAACAGAAGGCTCGTGATGGCAAAAGACTTCATTACTGAGTACAAGTCTACCATCTCCCGAGGAGCTAGGGTCACCACAGTAGACAAAGAGAACCCCTGCCTTCACAGAGATTGTATTTTAGAGAGGAAGACAGCCAGTGAGCAAAAAAAAAAAAAAAAACCAATGACAGGCTGCGTTAGAAAGAGAGGTGCTGCGGAGAGACACCGACTGCGGGAGGGAGAGTGGCAGAAAATGCAGTGGAGGGCAGTCCGGTTTTAAATAGGATGGTCAGGGAAGGCCTCACGGATCTTTGAGCAGGGATCGGAAGGAAGGTGAGGGAGTGAGCCATGGAGACATCTGGAAGAAGAGTGTTCTAGGCAGGGCGAGGAGCTAGCTGAAAAGTACTCGGTTGGACGGAGGAACAGGGAGAGAGAAGGAGAAGCAGGGGGAGTGAGAGGAGAGCACTGGGAGGCGGCGTCTGAGAGGCGTTGGAGCCGGTGGTTCTGGGCATGATGCGGACTTGGGCTTTGCCTCTGCACGAGAGGAAGGACGTGATCTGATTTGGGTTTTAGCCAATGCCCGGCTGCTGCTCGGAGGAAGGGGCCCTTGGGGGAGCAAGGGCGGAAGCAGGGAGGCCAGTGAGGAGCTGAGGGCAGGAGCGCGGGCAGGAGGTCCTGGTGGCAGCAGTGGGGGTGACAAGGAGAGGGGCAGGCTCTCGATGTATTGTGAGAACAGAGCCAAACAGGCACCAGGGTCGACCCCAAAGTCTCTGACATGACCAACTGTGGAAGGGTGGATGGGGAAGATGTGTAGGAGCAGAGGAACTGCTCACCCCAGTCCCTCTGTGTGTGTGCGTGTGTGCGTGCGTGTGTGCGTGCGTGCGTGCGTATGTGTGTGTGTGGCTGGATGTCTTGTCATCACAGCTTCCCTGAAGGCCCTGAGCGGCTCCATGCCATCAAGGAACAGCTGATCCAGGAGGGCCTTCTGGACCGCTGCGTGTCCTTCCAGGTGCGTCCCCCAGCAGATACCCTGGGGGGGGGGCAGGAGCTGGCGGAGCCTGGGTGCGGCCAGTGCCCGAGCCCTTTATTCCTTATGTCTCCCCAGGCTCGGTTTGCTGAAAAAGAGGAGCTGATGTTGGTTCACAGGTAAGGACTTCCAAGCCTTGTAGAGACAGGGAGGAGGCTGCCCTGGGCCACCCAGGGCAGGCCGGATTCTTTGGGAAGGGATGTCATGGGCCCTGTGGCCTTGGGCAAGTTGCTGAGCCTCTCTGGATCTCAGGGTCCCCGCCTAGCAGATGGGGGCTAGCAAACACAAGTTCCTCGCGAGGGTTCGAGATGTGGCGGGTGCTTAGAATGGTGCCGCCATGGCATCAGCCCATGAGAGGCTAGAGTTAATGACACCAGTGGGTAAGCAGAGGGTGGGGGTGTGGACAGAGTGCCCGGAGGTCCCCCCCCGTGGGGCTGCAGGAACCCAGAGTGAGGGCCCGGGGGTGATGTGATTGAAAGAAAGCTAGCTCGGCAGAGGGGCAGTCTGAGCTGAGAAAGAGCGAGTCAGATGAAGAGGAGAGCTGAGGGAAGGGAGGTACAGGCTGCTACAGCAGTGCGGCCAGCGGCCTGGGGGTAGCATTTATTGTGGCGGGAGCAGGGGGCAAGGGATATTACTGGGAATGAGGCTGGCTAGGAAAGAAGCAGGGAACGTGTCCTATATCTCAGCTGTTCCCCGCCCCCCCGCCAGATTGACAGTTGAGGGGGCCTTATTTGACCAGGGCTCGGATGGGGAAGAGACAGCGCCCTGACTCAGGCCCGGGAGGGAGGCAGGCCCTCGAATCTCCTCTCCTGTCTGTGTCCCCAGCCTAGAATACATCGATCTGATGGAGACGACCCAGTACATGAATGAGGGAGAGCTCCGCATCCTAGCAGACACCTATGACTCAGTTTACCTGCATCCGGTATGGACAAGAACTGTGAGAGCAGAGGGTGGTTGGAATCCTGGGGTCTCCCATCCCCACGCCCACCACATCCTGGGGAGGAGTAGTGGAGTGGACAGGGCTGCTCTCTCCCTTACTCCCTCTCTGGCTCCCCACTGTCTCTTCAGAACTCATATACCTGTGCCTGCCTGGCCTCGGGCTCTGTCCTCAGGCTGGTGGATGCGGTCCTGGGGAACGAGATCCGGAATGGCATGGCCATCATCAGGTAGGACCCGGCAGCATGTGCTTTTTTTGTATTTAAAAAAATTTCTCCCCTCAAATGTAAAATGCATTGGTATGGGTGGTATATTCACAGGTTCAGGAGTCAAAAGGTACAAAAGGGGGTGCCGAACGTCTCCCACCCCATCCCCCAGAGACCTGCTTCCTCTCCTGAAGGTAGTCATTGTAACCAGTGACTCACGTGTGCTCCCAGAAACCTTCTTGCCTATTTGTGGAGTAAATGCCCTATTTCATCGATGCTAAGATCCACATTTGATCATCTTGAAACAACCAGATTCATCTTACAAACAGTGGCGTCTTAGAATTCATTTAGCAGCGTTCTCTGTTTTGTTGTTGGCACGTGAAATCACTGTACCTCTTAGCATTGTTGGCGTCCCAAAGCTGGTGAATTGCGGATACAGCCTTCCTCCCCCCTCCCCCCGCCTTTTTTTTTAGCCACACACGGTGGTAGCACTGAACACGTGCGTTTTTCACTCGTACATCTTGGCAAGCTTTTCTCGAAGGTATATGCTTATACCTTAGACCTCCGTGGAACGCCCCTGTGCGAATGCACAGGAAGTTAGCCAGCCCCCTAGCACTGGGCGTTTTGGTCCCTCCTCCCCCAAGTCACTGGCCCTTTCCAAAACCTGTCACGGCAAATACCATTATCCATCTAGAAACATTGTCATTTCACCCTTTTTGTTGCATGGGCTGTGCGCTGAGCCTCCGGGAGCAGGATGGGTGTGAGGCTGTATGCGCTGATAATTTTTACTTTATTTATTTGCTTTTTTGATTTCAGTTCCAATAGAGTTAACCTGCGGCGTTCTGTTCATTTCACGTGTACCACACGGTGACAAAAACGTGGAACGCTTCACAAATTTGCGTGTCGCCCTTCTGCAGGGGCCATGCTAATCTCTGTGTCCTTCCAATCTTAGTATATGTGCTCCCAAAGTGAGCATTATGCATTGATAACTTTCATGAACATTACTAAATTTCCTTTGGGTAGAGAGCGGTAGACTTGGGGTGGAGGTCCGGGGACCCCGTTACTCAGTTCCTGGCCGATTGGCAGGCCCCGTTACTCAGTTCCTGGCCGATTGGCATGGGTGATCTAGAATTGGAGAGTAGGGGAGAGTCTGCCTCTGTAGAGGAGGACGCCCTCACCCCCAGTCTGTGGCCTCCCGTATCCTGCCCAGGCCTCCCGGACACCATGCCCAGCACAGTCTTATGGATGGATATTGCATGTTCAACCACGTGGCCGTGGCTGCCCGCTACGCTCAAAAGAAGCATGCCGTTCAGAGGTCAGCAGCAAGCCGCAGGGCGGGTGTGATGGGGGGGGCGCAGGGTAGGGTGTCCTGGCCTGGGGCCTTTCCCCCCAGATGCGCCTTGATGCTCTTCTATAGTACCCCCCGTCTGTCCTCCTCACAGAGTCCTTATCGTGGACTGGGACGTGCACCATGGTCAAGGAACACAGTTTACCTTTGACCAGGACCCCAGGTATGCTCCTCCAAGTGCCGCCTTCGATGCTAGACTCCCAGCCACCGCCACCTCCCCCCCCCCCCCGCCCTTACGGGCCCAGCCAGAAGGGGCCCAGGAAGGAAGGGAAGGCATTCATATTCATTGGGCCCACCTCGGAACCAGGTTCTGTGGTATTCCCTGCATGTCTGTGTTGTCACTTAATTTCACTCCGAGGCAGGGTCTCTGGGGCTCCCCATTTTACAGATGGGGGAACCGAGCCTTACAGCTCGCAAGGTCACACAGAGAAGTGGGAGAGATGAGATTTGAGCCCCCAGGTACTTGGGAGATCTTGTTCACCCGTTGACATTGGAGCTGGAGTGAACTTCAAATGACTGCTTTATTTTTCTGATTAGGACGACTGCAAAGTGTTTGTTTAAACAAAATTAGACAATACGGAAATGCCTAAAGCAGTGTCTCCTGTAATTCCTGTCACCTCCAAATAACTTATTGATAGTTTAGGTTATATTCTGACAGAACATGAACGTTCAGTATTATCACTAACACGCTGTCTAATGAGACAGACCTCTCTATGTGCTTTGGAAGCTTGCTTTTTCCATTCAGCAGCTCGTCGTGGGCCCCTGTCCGTGTTAGTGCCTCTCAAAAACCACCTCGGTCTTTGTAAAAGCTGTTCAGTGTCCCACTTTATGGCTGTACCACTGGTCATTTAGCCCTGGGACATTGATGGTGCTTCCCAGTTTTTGCTAGAACAGACAGGTCTGCGGGCAAAATATATAATTTTATATATTTTATAATCTATAGTTTAAAAATATGTAACTTTGCACTTCTGCGAGTGTATGTATAGGATGGCTTTCCAGTAGTGGTTTGCTGGGTCAGGGGGTCCACGTGCTTTATTTATTTTTTTAAATTTAAATTCAATTAGCCAACGTATAGTACATCGTTAGTTTCTGATATAATGTTCAACGAGTCATTAGCGGCACGTACCAGACTTCCCTCCAGAAAAGTGGTACCAGCTTCCTCTTCCTACAGGAAGTGATTGAGCAAGTCCTCGTCAGTAGGGACACTGCTAGGTAGTTGTTTGATCCTGCCTTCAGTCAAACCGACTGCATAGAATCTCCTTGTTCCCCGTGGATCTTGAGTTCCCGCGGCCCATCATTTAATCTAGGTTGGCTGTTCTCTAGACACGGCTTTGTTATTTTCCAGCATTCTGTGTTGCTGACAGATGTCTGCTTTGTAGTCCTTTCTGAGTAATCCGTTTCCCTCTCCAAAGGTTTTAGTCTCTTCTTTCAATCCCTGGTGTTCTGAACTTTCACCCTGGCCCCTTCATTCTGCTTAGCGGTGGGTAGACGTTTTACCTCTGAAGACTCGGGCCTTTCTTAAGTCCTCAGCCACTTCTTGATGGCCTTTGATGCTTTCTTCCACTGTATTCTACTGTATGTATTCTGCCTGGTCTCTTGTGTTGTATTCTCTCATGTTTCCTTCTCCCTTTTGCTCTGGGTCCTGGGAGATTTCCTCAGCTCTACCTTGAAGCCCTTCCATTGAATTATGTATTTAGACATTCTTTTAATCTCCAAAAGCACTTTATTCCTCTCGGTCTCTACGCCCCCTCATTCCTCAGCTTGTTTTTAGAGAGGAGTCATTAGAAGTACTTTAAGTTGTCCCTTGTTTGGGGCTCCTGGGTGGCTCAGTTGGTTAGGTGACTGCCTTTGGCTCAGGTCATGATCCCAGGGTGGGATCGAGCCCCACATCGGGCTCCCTGCTCAGCTGGGAGCCTGCTTCTCCCTCTCCCTCTGCCTGCCACTCTGCCTACTTGTGATCTCTCTCTGTGTCAAATAAATACATACATACATACATACTAGTAATAAATCTTGAAGATCTGTCTAGCAGTCCTTGTTTGGCATTCATACCAAAGAATACAGCGCTGTTGCAGGTGGCCGTCTTGGGCCCACTCTGCCGAGGCACACGGGAGTCTGTTTCCTGAAAAATGTTTCCCTGGGGTGGGGCCAGGAAATGTCCACTGACAGGTCTCAACCTCTCATGTTGAGATGACCTGCATTAGATGGGGTTCTGTTAAATGCCAGCTAAAAGAGTGGGGGGGAATCTCTTCTTGAGATGGCGTCTCTTTCTTTTTTACCCTCCATCTCACCAAATATTGGTCAGTTTTACCTGTTTTTTTTTTTTCCAAATCTAGCTTTTGGCCTTTTGGGCCATCTCCACTGTTCTAGTGTTTATTTTTTTAAAAAGGTCTGCTTATTTATTTTGAGACAGAAAGATAGTGAGCAGTGGGGGAGGGGTGTTTCGGAGAGAAACTCAAGGGGACTCCATGCTGAGCACGGAGCCCGATGCGGGGCTCGATCCCGTGACCCTGTGGTCATGACCTGAGCTGAAATCAGGAGTCAGATGCCCAAACGACTGCGCCGCTTCAGCGCCCATAGTGTTTATTTTTTCATACTTTGTTGGGGTTTTTTTGTTTTTCTCTTTATTAATCTCTTCCTCCTGTGTTATTTTGTCCATTTCTGGCTTCTTGAATTCTTCAACATTTATAAACTCAAGTGGCCAGTCTGGTTTCATCTGGACCTGCCCTCGATGCCATCCTTTTGTAATATTTTGAAGTTAATCCCAGATTACCATATTATTTTTCCCTATAAATATTCTTTTTTTAAAAAAAAGATTTTATTTATTTATTTGTCAGAGAGAGACAGAGAGCACACAAGGAGGCAGTGTGGCAGGCAGTCAGAGAGAGAAATATTTTTTAACATCTCTCTAAAACATAGAGGAGGGGCACCTGGGTGGCTCAGTCGGTTAAGTGTCTGCCTTCAGCTCAGGTCATGATCTGGGGTCCTAGGATCGAGTCCCGCATCAGGCTCCTTGCTCAGCAGGGAGCCTGCTTCTCCCTCTCGGTCTGCCTGCCTCTCTGCCCCTCCCCTTGCTTGTGCTCTCTCTCTCTGTCTCTCTCTGTCAAATAAATAAATAAAATCTTAAATAAAATAAAATAAAACATAGAGGATACGTTTTAAATTTAAAAAAAAAAGCATAGGGGCGCCTGGGTGGCTCAGTTCGTTAAGCAACTGCCTTCGGCTCAGGTCATGATCCCGGAGTCCCGGGATCGAGTCCCACATCGGGCTCCCAGCTCCATGGGGAGTCCGCTTCTCCCTCTGATCTTCTCCCCTCTCATGCTCTCTCTCATTCTCTCTCTTTCCTAATAAAGAAATAAATAAAATCTTTAAAAAAAAAAAAGCATAACCATAGTATCATCTCTAAGCAAATTAACAAGAATTCCCTAATGTCATGCATCATTCTTTTTCTCTTAATAAATGCATTGAAGGCTATCACTGTGTTCTTTGGTGGATATGTTATTGACGATATGCACGGATATGAAGAATTGTGAATTTATTCAATGCATTCTTTCTCATGAATAAGAATGTATAATTGGGGGAAAAAAAACATTTATCCATGCCCTTTGATCTCCTAGCTCTCCATCCCTGGGGCTCTTAACTCCATCAGTGGGGTCCTGGGTAGAGACATTGATCAGGCCTTAGAATACTACTACGAAGATGACAAAAACAGGTAAACCAAAGCTAAGTGGTTAAAAGAAACAAGGAGGGGCACCTGGGTGGCTCAGTGGGTTAAAGCCTCTGCCTTTGGTTCAGGTCATGATCTCAGGGTCCTGGGATCAAGCCCTGCATCGGGCTCTCTGCTCAGCAGGGAGCCTGCTTCTCCCCCCCCCACCCCCCCGCCTGCCTCTCTGCCTACTTGTGATCTCTCTCTGTCAAATAAATAAATAAAATCTTTTAAAAAAATAAAAGAAACAAGGAAATCTAGTGAATGGGTCATTCAGTGAACTGGCTATTCAGAATCGATTTTGTGTGCATTGACCTAGATCTGCCGTTAATTTCTCAGAAGGGAAACCTCAGGTCGTTTGGGGGACCCTCCGTGATCTGCTTCAGCATGAGAGAGGGCCCCATGGGGCCCCTCGAGCCTCAAAAACTATTTCCCAGAGATTTGTATAAGTCTCTAATTATCTGACATCCTTTCTTCCATTCTCCATCTTTCTGGGATGATACATGTTTAAACTTCCTCTTACTGTCTTTTGACTGGGAATGTGGGAGAGCAGAGGTGAACCTGTGCTATCAGTCCACCATTCTTTCACTGGAAATCAGTGGAACTTATTTTAACACCTCCTGCTGGGGCATCTGGGTGGCTCATTCAGTTAAGCATCAGACTCTTGACTTCAGCTCAGGTCATGACCTCAGGGTCATGAGATCGAGCCCCGTGTCAGGCTCCTCGGGCTCTGGCACTGGGCTTGGAGCCTGCTTGAGACCCTCTCTCTCCCTCTCCCTCTGCCCTTCTCTTTCCCCCTCTCTCTCTCTAAAATAAAAATAAATAAATCTTTCAAACAAACAAAAATACCTCCTACTGTTTGCTTTATAAACTTAGTTTCCTTGGGTGTTCGTTCTCCCACTAGCTCTGGTGACTCTCATGGAATAGGCTTTCTCCAAATATTTTCTTTATTGCTTTCTTCCCCTGATGGTCATCTTTCCGTTCTACTGTGCATTTCTCTTCCTCTGCTGGTAAGTTAACTTTCTACTGGTAAGTTAACTAAAAAAAAAAAAAAAAAAAGTTTAAAACCAATATTTATCAGAGTCAAAAGTAAACCCGTCATCTCCCACCTACTCAAGACCAGAGCTTTCACACAGGTTTCCTTCCCCAGTTCCAAGATGCCGTTCTTCGATTTCAAGAATTCTATACCCGTTGCATCAAGTTTCACAACCACGTTTTCAGCATTTATTCAAATGTCACTAAGTTGGTCTGGATTTAATGCTTACCACTATTTCTTGCATTTCTCTAAAAAAAAAAAAAAAAAAAAAAAAGGTAAAACTACTGCCTTATAATTCTTTCTGGAACAAGACAGGGAGTGGAGGGGCGCCTGGGTGGCTCAGTTGGTTAAGCAGCTGCCTTCGGCTCAGGTCATGATCCCAGCGTCTTGGGATCGAGTCCCGCCTCGGGCTCCTTGCTCCGCAGGGAGCCTGCTCCTCTCTCTGCCTCTGCCTGCCTCTGCCTGCTTGTGTTCTCTCTCTGTTAAATGAATAAATAAAATTTTTTAAAAAAAGACAGGGAGTGGAGGAACAGATGAATGAATGGTTGAGAGATTATTCATTTTGATTGCCCCCATCAGAATTAAGCCCTCCCACGGCCTCCTGCTGGGCCTTTTTCTTTCTTTCTTTCTTTCTTTCTTTCTTTCTTTCTTTCTTTTTTAGATGTATTTGTTTATTTGTGAGAGAGACTGAGAGCACAAGCGTGCACATTCACAAGCAGGGGGAGCGGCAGGCAGAGGGAGAAGCAGGCTCCCCTCCTGAGCAAGGAGCCCCATGTGGGACTCGATCTCAGGCCCCTGGGATCATGACCTGAGCCCTAGGCAGACACTTAACCGACTGAACCTCCCAGGCATCCCCCCGCTGGGCCTTCTATCAGAAAAGGACCTTCGTGTCTTTTCAGTATCTGTTCCATCTATCCGCCCTCGCTGCTTTGAGTGCTCAGTTTTTCACCTACAAAATACAAGAGGTACCCTGAGAGGTATTGGAGGGAAGGAACCGGCCCCCACTTCAGCTCAGCTACACACACAGAACCACGTTCCAGGTCCCCTTACCCCCCACCCTTGAGTCTCCCCACAGCAGCCTGGCCTGCTGCTCTTTGCCACCTTAGCCGGACCCTGCCAGCTAAGAGTTGTGTGCCCCCCTGTGGGCCTCCAACATCACAGGATTCGTCCTGCCACCACCACCTTGGTCGCGGAGGCGGGGCGGGGAGCAAGCTGGTATGATTTTGAGTCCCCCGCAGGGCCAGGAGCCCTCGGGGACTGGGATAGACAGACCCTTGTAGCTGTCAGGGTCCCAGAGCTGGCACATAGGAGGGCAGGAGCGTTCACCAAGGGAGGCACGCCGGTGAGAGAGCAGGTAAACAAGTGAGGGAAATGGATAAATGGGCGAATTCGTGAATGGGAGAGTGGAGAAGTCGGCGACTAAATGGAAGAATGAATGGATGCTGGAGGTAAGGAGTTAATGGGGAAATTAACGAGAGAAGGAATTACTGGTTGAGTAAATTGGGAGCTGCAGGTCGGGGCGTCTGGGGTCATTGACTCTCAACCGTCCCCCACCTCTTTTTTTCTCCCCTCCGCCTCCAGTGTCCTCTATTTTTCCGTCCACCGCTACGAGCAGGGTCGGTTCTGGCCCCACCTGAAGGCCTCTAACTGGTCCACCATAGGTTTTGGCCGAGGCCAGGGATATACCATCAATGTGCCTTGGAACCAGGTCAGTGTCTGCCTGCCCTTTGCCCCGGAAGTTAGGCCCGCCCCTGCCCTTCAGCCAGTTCGGGGCAGAGCGCGGAAGGTCTCCATCATGCCTCTCTGTCCGCAGGTGGGGATGCGAGACGCCGACTACATTGCCGCTTTCCTGCACCTCCTTCTGCCAGTCGCCCTTGAGGTCCTGGGGGTCTGGGGTGTGTTGGGACAGGAGCGATGTTGAGGGATGGGCCGTGAGGGCAAGTGGCCTCATGTAGTCCCTTTCCCCCTCAGTTCCAGCCCCAGCTGGTCCTGGTGGCCGCTGGATTTGATGCCCTCCAAGGGGACCCCAAGGTAAGGCAGGCTCCCTGGGGTGGTGCGTGGGCAGAACGGGGTTTGCACGGAGCCAGGCTGACCCTCCACGTCCGCACCCCCCCCCACCAGGGTGAGATGGCCGCCACTCCGGCAGGGTTCGCTCAGCTAACCCACCTGCTCATGGGTCTGGCAGGAGGCAAGCTGATCCTGTCCCTGGAGGTGAGTGACTCCATGTCTCAGCCCGTGGATCCGGGAGGACATTAGAACAAAGCTCTCAGGTCAGGCAGGAGTTTGTGTCCCAGCATCTCTACTCACTAGCTGGACAACCTCACCCAAGTCACTGAACGTCCTTGTGCCCCTGCTTCACTCGTGCGAAACGGTCACCACGATCGGGGCGATGGCCTCCTAGCACTGCTCAGTGACCGAAACGGAAGTCCCCCTTCAAATTCGTCGTTGCTTGATAGGTAGTCAGCACCCCCAGTAGTAGTATCACCGTTCTTTCCTGGTAATGGCCGGTTCTCTCCTGACCACCCCCTCGCACTCCTTTCCCAGGGTGGCTACAACCTCCGCTCCCTCGCTGAGGGCGTCAGCGCCTCCCTCCACACCCTTCTGGGTGACCCTTGCCCCATACTGGAGTCTCCTGGCGCCCCCTGCCCAAGGTGAGCCCCGGTGGAGGAGGGGAAAAGCGGGACCCCCGATGCCCGGCTGCTGCTGGCCGTTTGGTCACATTTCCCCTCCCCTGCCCTTTAGTGCCCAGACGTCCCTGTCCTGCGCTCTGGAAGCCCTGGAGCCCTTCTGGGAGGTCCTTGTAAGATCAGGTAGGAGGCAGGGATGGGGCCAGGTGGGGAGTCAAGCATGGAATGAGCCCTTGGGAGAGACTTTTCCAGAACCTCCTCGGACTTCACTGGGCCCCCTTGGTGGGGGAGGGTCAGGCCCTCTCTCGCACTAGACTCTGATTTCAGGTCTTCCGCCCCTTTCTCGTTGGGGTAAACGGAGTTCCAGGGTATTCCAGGGATCCAGGGTAGGAGAGTAGGGTGAATGTGGCCTCCCCTTACAGCTGAGACCTTGGAGGAGGACTTCCTGGAGGAGGAGGACTTGGAGAAGGAAGAAGAGGGACCGTGGCAGCCCCCGGCACTCGCAATCCCGACGTGGCCCATGCTACAGGCTCGCACGGGGCTAGTCTATGACCAGCGGATGATGGGTCACTACAACCTGTGGGACAGGTATGCAGTTGGAGGGCCACTGGGTAAGGAGACAGGGAGATCCCTCCCCCTTCCTCAAGCACTAAGCCCGGCCTCTGGTTCCTGCCCCCCTTCTCCCCACCCACCCCAGCCACCACCCAGAGATGCCTCAGCGAGTCTTTCGGATCATGCGCCGTTTGGAAGAACTGGGCCTCGCGGGGCGCTGCCTCATGTTGCCCACACGTCCTGCCACGGACGCCGAACTGCTCACCTGCCACAGGTCAGACCCCCCCATAACTCCTGTGCCTGGGGTGGGATGGGGCCTGAAGGCCCACATGCCACCACCCCGGGGGCTGGGGCTCTCCGACCCTGGCAGGTGGAGCCGCTGTGGGCACCTGACCGTGCCCTGTGCCCCCTCTGTGCCTCCAGTGCTGAGTACGTGGGTCGCCTGCGGGCCA